>OX424573.1:98120144-98730144 GCA_949152435.1 Gastracanthus pulcherrimus
ATTTTTTTTATTTTATAAACAATGTTTTATTTAGTTATTGTTAATAACAGCATAGAAATAGGTTAGATATTCTTATATAATCTAAATTTCTAAACAATTATAAAATATTTTTAAAATAATTTAGTACTCCGTTAATAATAAAAATCTATTGATTTATTTAAGTTTATATACATTTTTTTTATTAAGTTTATATACGTTTTTACACATTTTTCTTCGAATGTAAATATATTTGCAGGGAATGGTCTAACAATTTTCGAGGTCGCTGATTACGAATCCGAGGTCGGATTAGCAAAATTCAAAGTGGCGTATTGAAGATAGTAGATCGGATTAATACAAATTTTAACAAAGTCGCTAAAAAATATTACTAGGGGGTTTTGGGGGTAGCTGATTACGAATCCGAGGTTGGCTTCGAAATCAATGATAAATCGGCACACATTTTTTAAGATTCTTATTAAAAAAAGATATAGCAAATTAAAATTAATTTATTAGAATAAAGAATTTTATATTAGAACAATTTAGTTATTTTTTTAATTATTAATTTAGTTTGAGGAAGCTAAGTGCGAATAAATCGGCAGCGTTTGTTTTATATTGATGATTACGTAAAAGCAGCAGAAATAGAACGGAAATAATCCTAGTTAAGTCGTCATATAACAAAATTACTTTCAATGTCCACGGTCCCCGACGTCAAGATTGTAGCAAAGTAAAATATAGCATAATTTATCGAAGGGATATATTATTGTATACATCAACCTTTGAATTGACCGAGTAAATAATTTTACTTTCGGCGTAATTTTAATTTCGGGTAAATAGTAATTAAAACTAAGTAATTATTATAATGTGAACTAATTAAATATATAAAAATGATACAAAACCGAATGAAATAGGTTAAATATTGTAGGAAATGATACATTCATTAATTATCAATAGTATAAAATACTAAATAAAACAAATAATAAGAAGTATAAGTTATGACAATAATTTTAACTTTTAAATCCAAGATTATTGCGCCGCAAATGCAGGATTTAATATTAAGTTTATTCGAGTATTTAAATAAAGTACGACACAGGAAGTTAGGATAAAAACATAAACACTTGAGGTTTATTCAAATTATATTACAATTGTGTTGCGCTTGCAGCACGATTTTGCAAGTGTTTTACCGACACATAGAGCCTCCCATAAGTTGGAGTTGGCTGGACCTAGCTAGGGTGCGCTGAGCATGTCCTGGTGATCTCTTCCTTGCTCCCCTCTTCTCGAACCAACCTGAAAGTACATACAAAGGGTATTATTACTCTAGGAGGTAAGCAGAATGGTTTTAGAATAATACCCACCTGCTTCGATGCCCTGAAAGGCATAGATGGGACCACCTGGGACAGAGCGGCTGCTTCTTCAGATACTCCAGAGGCCTACAGCATACACCCTAGAAAATATAAAGAGAGGTTAGCCTACAGAAGATACGGAAAACAAACTGGAACTCTCTTGTCTTGCTTGGAGGGTTTGTAGAGGCAGTGTGGCTTCCCAGACGCATCATAGCTCATAGCTCAGCTCCTAGTCAGCTTCTCCATAACAGCAGAAGCAGTCACAGAAGCACTCGTCAGTCACCTAGAGGCAACCTAGCATTAAGAAGAGTAAACAGACAGTGGTATATAAAAACACTGATCTTACCTGATAGCTGTAGTGGTAGTTGAAGAGAGCAGCGTAGCAAGCTACTAAGTAAATATAACCTCTTGGAGGTTAACCGCGTCCCACTGCTTTTGCTGCAAGTACGCAGGCCTGGGACTTGCAGCTCTCGTCTTCGTTCCCCTTTGTCATCACAGTTGCCCAGGTGCACCTCCTGCTGAATCCTTCATCGTACTTCCTCGTCCTGACTCCCAAAACACCGTCTGCGAGCCGTCGACTTCACGCCATATAGCGTGACGTCACTGCGAGCAGACGCACCTCTTTCCGCGTTATCAGGCGCATGCGCTGCGACTTCAACCAGGCTCGATCGACATAAACCGAAACCCGCGTGCAGCGTCGCGGGTGCGAAGCGAGAGATTCGCTCACTTCGTACTGAGCCGCGCTCGTATGCATCTCGTGCTTTGCTTGCTCCGTTTCGAAGACCTTTGTTCTAGCTTGCTCCGATTTGCGAACTTTTGTATTAGCTTCTGTATTTCGTTTTTCCCGTCGATCTTCTCGTTCCGCGTGTACCAACCAACTTGTACTCTACGTTTTCGAAGGTCACACCGGACTGCTTCAGGGTGTTGAGGAGCTCGCTTGCTCTATCTCATCGATGGGAAGTGTTGTGTCAGTGACTAGTGTATGTATGCATAGTGAGTAGGATAGTGTTGCGGAGCAGGGATTAGGTCACAGTGTAGTAGAGGATAGTATGCGAGGCTGCGTAGAACCCATCTTCAATCTGCGCTTTCCATTTCGAATTAGGTTTCTCTAATCTATATTTTGTTGACCATCGGACCTGTACTGAGAAGCTCGTTTCGACTATGCCTACAGGTTCGACCGACTGTTCAATGTGTAACACACACAAAATGTGGTGTTATAAACTCCCCCTTACTAAACCGAAGTGCGGCTACGCGGTTCGCGGTTTACTTGGGAAGTACTCATCCGGTGCGCAACTAACTAACTTACATTCTAACCTAGTCTATGCTAATCGTTTGTTTAACACTCTCTAGCTATCTAAATACTTATCTACCCATATGTACAGTTTTACTTAAATCCTTCATTCAATTGTCATTTCTTCTTGTTCTCTTGATGAACTATGAATATTTATTAAATATAAATATTTATTTGGCGCTACAATGCATCTAGAAGTGCTAATGACTACTTACATTATGGCTGTAGAATTGATTAGTCGTGAGTAGTACGGTTGTATCTAAAAAAAAGAAGCTAAGAATATATTTATATACAGTGTTATTCATACAGATTAAATTCTTAAATTTTAAATTTTTCCTAATAAGGGACACTTCATAATATTGTGGTTAATGTAATGACATTCTAATGAAACAGAATCCCATATAAAATATTAATACAGTAATTTGTACATCTAGATGGCACTTTGTTACATGCTGATTTGACTACAAGTTATTTTACCAATGAGTGGATGCTAGGTGAGTTCGCGTAACGAACCCACGCCCTAATATACGATTTAAATACTTTAGCGAGGTAGTTGAAATCAATCTTTGCAATCACACATATCAATTTTTTTCTTTTTAAATAACTTAGTTATTTAAATTCATTTAAATAACTTAGTAATAAGGTCATCACATGGGGTTATAGTAATGGGTATGGGGTTTCCAAAATTAGCAAATGGGATAACGAATTACGATATCGTAATACGGGGGTGGATAATATTTAAGTCAATCACCGCGGGCGGGCATTCCCCCCCCCCCCCCGGAAGAGAAGCCGCGACCCTGCGGCCTAAGGAGGGTCTTACATTTTTTTATCACAGTTTCTAAGGGGTAGTATCGGTAGAATATTTATGGCATTTTCGGTAGAAACATTTTTGGTGTTAACGGTAGTTATGGCAAGGTAATAACGGTACTGGCGAAAAGAGAGTATTTGGTATGGACATGATAAGGGTATGCGATAATGGAAGGGGTGAACGATTTCGGAATTTTACACACCTCTAACGTATGCGAATCCGCTGTTCCGAAAGTGAACAGTTGTATGTGCTCCGATTTCGATTTCCGGATCTTTCCGCTAATTTCGATTCTACTATGTTCGAATTCTTATTATTCGAAGACCGATATGATTGTTCCGGAGATGAACAATCCGACATGCGGTCACTATTCAAAGTTTTCGATGAATTTTTCAAAAGTTTAGTCCGATTCGAGTTACGATCACTCCTTACAGGTTCTTTCGAACAGTTTGTTGCTGATTTACTCGCGGTAGCTACGATTGGAAAATTTTCCTTAACTCCGTCTGCGATTTCATGACCTGAGAGTGTAGAAAGGTGATTCGACAGAAATTCGTTTAACGCAGTAGCATTTTGAGCTTCGAAGTTGTTCACAGTTGATGAACAACGTTCTAATGCAGTTTCCTCCGAGGTGAGAACCGACGATTTCTCTTCACTCTTTCCCAATGAATTCGAATTTTCTGGAATAAATGCCGATACAATTGTGGTCGCTAATTCCACAGTAGAATGACTACAGATGATAATGACCCTTGTGCGGGATACGATTCGAGACGTTTTGGCACTTCGATGGAGTTCTGTTGTCCGGTAATTTGCGATATGGGGAATAATACTTATATGGGTGAAAATTAGGGAATGGTATAGCGGTGCGGTAGATATTCGATGCGATACTGTATATAGGGATTTTGGGTATTATTCTGTATTGTGGTGTATAATAGTTACATTGTTGTGAGGAAAGAGGAATTTGTATGTTAAGGTTTTATGAAGATTTTGTGTAGTAGTGCAGGGTCGTATTGATATAGGGTGTATGGGTTGTGCGATAGGGGCGGGTTGTACTTGTGAAGGTTGTGAGGTTTGTTCGGTAGGATAAGTTGGTGTTTCTGAAAGTTGCGAAATGTGTAATGTTGGGTAGGTTGGTAATTGTGGGATAAATATAGGTTGTGGGGCGAAACATCTATACGATTCCATGAGGTGGATCGGCATTTGCGACACATTATCAGATTGTACAGCAGGATTTTGTTCAATTGGGGCCAAGACTGTAGAAAAAAGTAAAATTAGTAATAAACAAATTGAGACACGAGAAACCCACGTTATAAAGTCTTATTAAATATAAATAGATTATAAACTAATCCAAATAAAATAATATAGTCTAAAATGATTGTAGCCGAAAGTAAAGAAATATGGATTTCTATCAAGCGAACACGCCTGGATAAGAGATATAGTGTCGAGTTACGACTAAAAACTAGCGCAGTAATTGATGCTGAAAAGGCGGAACCGCGCTTATACTAAACATTATTATATCTAGCTAGATCGCTTTACTAAGTTATATTTTCTAAACTATATGTTCTTAAGCAAATATTTTTAAGAATATTTAGTACAGGTTTTGGGTACGACACTGATTTAAGTACCATAAAGTAGTATAACTCCAATAATGCGGCACCTTCTAGCTAACTACAGCTGCGCTCGTCAAACAAGCCCTATACATATCCTCTATAAGTATATAATAAATACCCTACTGTATGTAATTCACTGATTGCGAATACTTAAATAACCAGCTGTATAGTAACAATAAAAGGAAATTACTAGATATTGAAAGTTCATATTTTGTTATAAATAATCATGTGCTAAACTAGAACATCGATTCATATTATTTATTTATGGATAATTTATTATTATCATTACTCGCACTATTATTAACAACTATCGGACCTGAGTACAATTAGTTTAAGGAAGGTATAAATATATACACAGGGATTGTTTATAGCTATTAAATAAATAAATATATTATTTTAGTTGTAAAGGAAAGATAGTGGCGAACTGCCTTTATTCGCTTTATTTGTCGTTCAGAAGAAAAACATAAGCATTATAAATTATGAACATTCCGTTCAATTTATAATCTTGGAAAGCAAAATAATACATAGTATTCCATGAAATTTCTTTGTTCTGAATTTAAATATGAATAAATGATAAATAAATAAATTCCCCTTAATCCTAAAAAAAATATGCAAGTTTATAATGGTATTTATAACTGAATATCTATCTTGATTGATCTGCTTTCGATGATTGCCCTTCTGTAACATTTATTCGAATTCTAATATTTATTATACATCAAGACTATGTTAAAAAAGAGGTAACGAATTTATCAGAGTGTTTGATTCGAACGTGCCAATCATATTGACTATTATTTAATGTAATAATAATAATCTCCCGAACACGTGAGATTTTGTGACCTTTTATTTTAAAGGATATATAGAAATAAAATACTCATAAAATGAAATTATAAAAATCGATATATAATAAATAATAATGTATTTATAGGATATATAGAAATAAAATACTCATAAAATGAAATTATAAAAATCGATATATAATGAATAATAATGTACGTGTGGTACTACGCGTACGCCTGTCACATACGGTGTCCTTCAAACACCGATTTAAGTATATATGTAACAAATAGATGGTTAATATATTAGTACAATGCATATACAGGCACGTGATTTGGTTTACGCGGACATTACGTGTGCTACTATTTTATGTTAGATTACTGTAAATTGTATACGGATCGCGCCCGACAAGTCAATCGGACCAACCATACTGATTAGCCACAGGCATGGTGTGTATGGGGTGCTTTTATACTCTTTTCCGGTCCTTACGATCGATATAGTTTATTGTTAGGTGGGGCTAAGCCGACTTACGCCAGCCCATGGTTTTGCTTTGCAGCTTATTCCCATGGCCTTTCTTATACTAGAACATATACTACGATTTCGTAGTTTCGTTACGATAGTAACTATCCTACGGCGAGTATTAGTGTGTGTTAATATTATGTAATTGATAAAACATGTTATATATTATGCATGTTTTCCTTTTTTTGATTATTATTAGTGTATAATTACACAGGATAACATGCATAATAACTATCACCATATCCCCCTGTACTTATACACAGAGATCATGCGTTGAATACATATTGAATTTGACTCATGCCGTCTCTCTCTTACTGAAATGCGCTGCTGCTCCTGTGAGAAAGAAATAAATATTTGGTCGTTGCTTGTAGTATAGTAGATCGGTGAGTGAGCCTCGTTGACACAGCTGCTGCCCTGTTCCGCTCCTCGCTAAGCTTCGGCGGCTCATTCAGCGGCTCGACGTACGCCATGTGCAAGACCATACCCACTGTGTAATTCGCGAATTCTCAACGGCCGCTCGTAGCTCGCAGTAGTAGCAGCGTGGTCGGGTTAGGCAGTAATGCGCAACTTACATAGTGGTGCTCAACTAATTCTTATGTGTGATTTTTCGCTGCATACAAAACCATTTGTGTTTTCTTTTGTAAAATTGTATGAACGATCGCGCAACATGAAACCGGATCATACATTTTAAATTTTAAGATATATACGGACTCAGGATCGTTGCAATATATAATCTATCGAATATTCATACAAGTATTTATAAATAATCAAATATGTAATAAATACTAAACTTTCACTACGCAAAGGCATAGAGAAACAAAAAGAATCATAATAGTCCCTCTAATTTTAACGCGCAGAAAAAGTTTCGATGTCGTCGAAGCATTTCGTCAAACTTACCGCGCGAACTGCATATGTAGTTGCGGACGGGTGAGCCACACGTACAAGGATACAACAACGTGTGCGTTGCTCAAGCAGATACACTGTCTGAAGCCCAACGGACAGGCAGCATGGGCAATATAGTCACGCGACAGGTGAGACCTCGTTACAATACGCATACGTATACACGAATAAGTGAGGCAAGCGCACAATTTACGAAATATTTCTACGTATTTTTCACCTGAAATGGAAAAATATAGGAAAATCAACTCATTATTATTGCAAAATACTAATTAAACTGTCCAACATTAGGAATATTTTTTTGACGTATACGAAGTCCCCATTTGGAATACTTCAGTGTAGGAAAAGAAATAGGGCACGTTTTGCTTCCAAACAAACACGAAAAACCTATGGGAAATCACCGCGCTGTAAAGTTGGCAGCATCAAGCGAAACACTCTCGCACGACGCCATACGAAGTGTAGGAGTCGAGAGTACAACGAATCATAAGCAAGGCTGAGTGCAACGTCAGCGGAAAGAACCCTGGAAGAGCCCTGGAAGACGCTAGTACAGTCCAGCAATCACTCAGCGGCAAAATCTTTTGGAAAATTTGTATAACTTTTTCCGTGGAATATAGGACTAATCAAGTTAATAATTGCTATAATAACAATATGTATTAATTATGTAAATTATTATTAACTAATTGATTTCTTGGAAACCATCATAAATATGTGAATTTTCTAATTGTCAGAACGTCTAAATCCGCCCGGATGTTATTATAGCTACACGCGTCCAAGTATAATAAATTACGCAATATAATATAATATAATACAATTTGAAAAACTTTCCTTAATAAGTCTGCTATGTCAATACAGTATTATTATAATCCAGTAAAACTATTAAGTTAATCAGTAAGGCGACCTTAATTGATTTTCCAATAAATCAGACGGTATTTAAGATCCCTATGATTTTACTAAACAAATGTGGTACAACACACACGCAAACCACCACTCAGCGGCAGAACCTATGGCAAATTTTTGAAATATCTTTTATTTCCCTACAATAAAGGACTGATAAATTTAATAACTGCTATAATAACAGTATGTATTAATTATGTAAATCTTAATTAATTAATTAATTTCTCAAATTGTATGACAAATTTGTGAAACTTTCTCTCACCCCTACTATATAGGACTGGTAAAGATAATAATTATCTCATTAACAATGTAGTATATTTATTCAAATATTAATTAACTGATTTATCAAATTCTATGACGAATTTGTGGAACATTCTCACACCCCTACTATACAAGAGTAATAAAGTAAATAATTATGACATTAACCATATAGATTATTTATGCAAATCTTAATTGACTAATTGTTTTCTCAAATTCTATGACGAAATTGTGAAACCTTCTCATACCCCTACTTTACGAGGTTGGTAAAATTAATAACTGTTGCATTAACAATATAGAAAATTAATGCAAATCTATATTATCTAATTGATTTCTCAAAATCTATGGTTAATTTTCAAAACCTTTTTACTTATTGTTAAGAAACGTATTGTTTCTTAACGGAATATTTTTATTTAAGCCGGGGGGGGGGAGAAAGGTCTGATCCTGTCGTCCTGTACAGGCCCGGGCCTTTCGCGCACGTGAGGCGATTAAACCTTTCTGTTTGTCTCCTTACTATAGTTATGGAATAAATTAAATCAAAAAGAAAATATTTCTTACCTTACTTGTATATTTTTGTTTTTCTAAATATATTTTATTAATATTCTTATTAAACTAGGTTGCTCTTTGCGTGTTACAAATCGATGAGGCGCGTGGATACTTTTAATTTGGCTCAATCACGACTGACTGTAAAAACGTGGCTTAGCTGCAGCGTCCACCCCCGCTCAAGACTTGCCCTCTCCTCCGTGACGTCACGACGATTGTTGCCTCGTGTCGCTCCTACAGTTGCTTATGGCTTAGTAACTGCAGGAGATGTACGGAGCAGCGCGTGCGTGCCGATTGCGCATTAAGGGGAGGTAGAGCTTGAAATGCTGAGTCGGGTGACACAAGATATTATTGTGATCTCGACTCATACATTGAAATTAAGTGCCGAAAACTGTGTGTGTAGGAATTGTTTAATTAATTAAACACGCCATTTTCGTCACTTAACATCCCCCTGTACTTCAAAATATTCGTCGTCCCCGATGAATTGCGCGTATCGCTCTAGAAGTACATATCAATGTCTGCCAGTGGGCGCGGGTCCATGGTCCGGGTTTTTCTTATTGTATCGTAAGTTTATGTTAGCAAATTTTGTGTCATTATATGTTTGATTTGATTTGACTTGGCTTTGGCACAGAAAAGAAATTTTTTTGCGTATGTTGGTTTTTGGTGGATGTTTGGTCAAGAATTCTTGAGGTGTCGAACAACTACTACAATATAAAAAAAATTATTGAACATGGGTTCGCCCTTCATCACCAAATGGTCCGGTCGACATTTTGTAGATGCCGCCGCAAGATTCGGACTGACGTGGTTCGAACTCCGGTTTTTGGTTTTGTCAATTCGTTTTTCGCCGCCGAATGGTCCGGTCGACATTTTATAGATGCCACCGAAAGATTTGGACCGTCGAATTACCAGGTGTAAGATACTGTGTACCTTTATTGTGATTTTTTTTTGTTTGTTGTTGTTCTCTTTTGGTAGGGTTTTGGGTTGGGATGTATTGCACTTCCTATCTTCTGTGAACCTTAACCAAGTCTGATGCGTTTCACGGCGTTGGGTGGGTGATACTCAACGATCACTACTTTGACTTGGTCCATCGATGATTTGACAGAGGTGATTCTGTACTTTCGGTCCATTCTGAAAGGAGGTAAGGTATGTTCGTTAGTTGGGTCCATTATGGTATGGAGCATGTTAAATAAAGTAGGTATAGAATAGAATGAAATGGAAAAGAGTAGAAAGTAGAAAAGAAAATTAGGTCCTTTTGGTACACGAGCTTGTTGTACATTGGTATTTTCGATTTCACGGGTCGCATGTAATTGTGTTTGATTTGGGTCATGTTTTATATTGCACGTGTAAGTGGCGTGATTGTTTTATTGATCTTATTTGGGTTCAATCTACATTCATGTTAGGTTCATTTTTTTATCATTCTTTTTTTTTATAGTGTCGCATATTTTGCTGCTGAGTGTTGGTTATCTTGGTCCATGTTTTCTTCGGAAGTTGTATGTCCTATTTTGGTTCTCTTGGTGCTTTCATCTAATGGTTCTTTTGGGTCTGGGTCCGTTTTCCTTCCTTTTTGGTCACGTTGTGTTATTTTGGTGTCCTCTGTTATTTTTCTGGTGTTATGGTCCCATGCGACTTGCTTTTTACAAGTTTGCTCATGTAGGTGATAAAGCTCTATTGGTACTGTTTCTTCGCAGAATTCACGGAATTTGGTAATGGGTCCCTGTACGTTATATTTGAAACTTTTCCTTGGTTCCGCATAGGTCGCCTTGTAGTCCGGCTTGCATCCATGAATTGCTTTTTCCGCGTCTTGGATATTGAAATATTGCACATATCCAAAAGACAATCTCTGTTTTTTATCTCTTACAATCTCATAATACATCATTGGTCCAAATTCCGCGAATTGCCTAAAAAAACTTTCATCCTTTTCTCTGACAGTGCCGGCCCATGTTAGAGTACAGAATAACCGTGTTTTGTCATTCCTTAAACTGTCTGACTTGTTCAGATAAATTTGTGATCTTATATTTCCGTTATGGTGTCGTGGGTTCATAGTTATTAGGTTATTGTGATTTTAGGTCATCGGGTGCTCTAAAGTTCTGGTTACTTCTGAGTCGTTGCAGTCTTTTTGTTATTGATATCGTAGGTAAACCATTGAGTTTGGTTGCTTTTCTGGCTTCTTCTTCAGTTTTGAACCTGATTGTTATTTTGTTGGTGGATGGGTCCATGCTGCTGTGCTTGACTTCCACCGTTATTGGCGTTCCTACTTTTTCAAAGGTAGCAATGATGTCCGATAGTAGGATGCTTTTGTCAAAAAACATGGTGACAGCAATGGGTCTTGGGTTCATGATTTTGCTTTGGTCCGTCCTAAAAATGATTTTGATGTGTTGATTGTTACGTAATGTAGTATTTTGGTTAAATGTGTTGTTTCTATGTTCATGGTGTATAGTTAGTTAATACTGTGAAAGGGGATTTGAAACAGTGTATTATAGTTCGATTTCTGGTTCATCTGATTTCATCCTTCTAGATGCTAGGAATGATATTGTTCGTTTCGGTGCTTTGGGTTTGGTGGGTGCGTTATTGATTACATTACTTTTGTTAGGTTCTATTATTATGGCTCCGGGGTGTGGTTGAGGTTGTATGGTAGTGTGTAATGGAAATGAGTGTTCGTGCTGCCTCTTTTTGATGCATATGATAATTGTTGTTATTATGAGGATAAACGCGACTTGAAATGTTAGTCCCCCTTACATCAGGCTGTTAGTACGATTAATCTCTCTTTTGTGTTCTGCTATTTTGTCCATTTGGTCCATTATTTGGTGTAATGATTGCCTTTTGTCTTTCCAGAATGTTACTTCTTCTGATTTGGTGTTTATGAAGAAATTCAAAATTCCTTCTGTTTCTTTTAGTTTTGGGTAGATTTGATTTATTTCTAAGTTTATTTCAGGTTTGCAAATGTACTGTTGTTTCGTTTTTTTGTTATCCTCGTTGATTAATGCTACTTCTTTGGTTCTTCCTACACAGCCTGTAGCCAGTCTTACAATTCCCACGTCGTTTAGTTTTACTGCGTGGTCCGCTTCGCCTGAACATGTTATTCTTAAAAATTCTTCTTTTACCGTCGAGTACAGCCATGATCAATATACACATAAATAGTTCCATTGGGCTGCAGGGTCGTATTTGTACCGTACATCACATGTTTTCAGGCCTTCAATGTTTGGCTTTAACAGCATGGTGACTTCACAATCTTCTGGCGTTGATACCTCTCTGAGAGGTCCTCCTGTTGGATGTATATATATATGTAGTGGGTCCTAATGCATGCATTCAGTGTATCATGGTCAACTTTGAAAAATTGCTTTTCATCAGCACTTAATGCTAAATATTCTTTTGATGGTTGTATATATGCCAGACCAGCTGATTTGTTATTGTGTCTTTGTGGTATAGCAAGCGGGTGCAATTTGTATAAGTGATACGGTATCCTTTCTACTAAAGGTATATGTAATATCGCAATAGTCCTTCCGTCATGGTGTATTGCGTCAACTTTTAAAATTTTGACGATTTCTTCAGCTAGTATGTGCTCTGAGGGAATTGGGAAGTCTAGGTCCGCTGTGATTTTTCTTATATCCGAGGTTATTTGATGGATGATATCCGTTTTCAGTAATTTTGGGTGTATCTTGCCTTCTTTCAACAATCTTAGAATAGCCAAAAGCTTTTCGTTGCTGCTGATCACGTGGTTTAGATTCGATTCTACGCTTCTGAGGTAGCTAGCTAGTTCTAAAATGTATCTTAATTCTTCACCTTCTTTTAATAAAGTAGTCATTTTCTCTGTAAATACTTTTTCTATGTTCTTTAGCACGCGTTGATGCGCTCTAGTAATGTTGTACAGCTCTACAAAATCGGCTGGTATGATATGAGTTTTTTGGTCCATTAATTGAATCATTTTGTTCTGGTACTGGTAGAGGTTATCTATGTTGTGATTGATGTTGTCTACGTCATCTTGTGCTACAAGTCCAAATAGACTTTTGCTAATGGCGCCAATTGCTCCTTGGGGTGTCACTCTTTTGGTCCTGATGCTACGCGGAATTCTTGTTCCTGCATATTCACTGTGTCCGAGATTTTGTATGGTATCATTTATTTGTATCTGTAAGTGGGTCAGTGTTTGGTGTTTCAATTCAATTAAATCCGTCCTCAATGCTAGTTTGCACTTGTGTTCAGGCAACTTTATAATACATTTGGAGTACGCTTGGTTGAATGATTCAAGGGGTCCATGGGCTTGTAGAAATTCATTAACATTAACGTAAATGGCAATTTGCCAATCAGCCCTTTTTATTCTAATTGTTTGCATTCGCTCATAATAGATGTCAGGGTTTGACTCTACTTTTTCTAAATCATAGTTACTGCGACAAGATGCTACAGTGGCGAGGGTTAAGATCATGAATCTTAAGTCCATTGTGATGATGCCTGTAATTTAAATAAAGTTGTGAATCTGTCAAGTTATTTATTCTCATCCGGAGGTACCGCTTCTTTTAGCTTGTTTATATGTTTTCTTATTCGCTTGCCATTAGGCAATTCTAGAATTACATTGTTCCTGCCTAGAATTTCTACTATTTTTAAAGGTTTGTTGTAAAAGCTATCTCCCTTTGAGGTCCTGATTTCTTTTAAAATTCTCGCATAGTCTCCCACCCTTGCCTCGAATCTCCTGATTTTTTTATCATATTGTTGTTTGGATTTCTGTTTGGTCTTTATCTAATTTTGACCAGCCATGATTTTCATTTGATTTAAACGTAGGATTAGGTCGCGTAAGTAAATGTTGTAGGTTCGTAAACGTTCGTCGGAGGGTATGTGTATTGGAAAGCGGGCTATGCGGCCGTACACTAATTCAAACGGGGTAAAATTGGTGGAGCTGTGTACACTTGTAATATATGAAAATGTGGCAAAAGGGGCCAAGTTATCCCAATCATCAAATTTTTCTGAGTAGGTTCTGATGAAATCTATTAAGGGGGCATGACTCCGCTCAAGGGAGTCATTGGTTTGGGGCCTGTATCCTGAAGTTGTTAGATGATTAATTTTAAATACCCTTCGCATGGTTCCTACGATTTCTGGCAAGAAACTAGTTCATCGGTCTGAAAGTATTGCTCTCGGTGCACCAAATTTGTAGATTACGTGTTTCGCTAGTGCATGAGTAGACGGCAATTTCCGCTTGGTGTCATTTTTAGTTTTCTTACTGTATCTATTGATACCTTGTCAAAAGCTTCTATTGGCGTATCTGTTATGATCATTGGCTCTTGAGTCTTGAAACGGTCTATCTTTCTTTCTTGACAGCTGGGACATCTCCGTATGTAGTCCAGTACTTCGTTTCTCATCTTTGGCCAGTAGTATCTTTCTCTGATCTTTTGATAAGTTTGATTCACTCCTTTATGCCCGCCTGTCAGACTATCATGCAGTGCCGCGATGATGGCTGTACGGTCCTTTTTGTCTGGTAATTGCACTTTTCCGTAGCAGATTGTTACTTTTATTCGAGTGTTTTCAAAATACTTTGTGACTAATTCTGTTAACAATCCTGGCTCAAACTGATCTGTCATCTCTCCTCTCCGAGATATTCTGAAACTGGTTATGTTTTGTTTTAAGAGGCTTTCTTTCAGGTTTGATAATGCAATGTTTAGGTTGCCTATATTTGTGCGTTCAAAGTATCTATCCTTCATTACTAAAGAAAAAATACTATGACTTTTTTACGGGCTCATTAGGATTTGTCCCACTTTTGGTTTTTTGTTTTCCATATTTTGTAGGTTGATGACTCCTATTTCCACTAAAAGTCTTGTTATTGAGCTAGTGTTATCACAGTCTTTGGATATAAAATGCACCAAATTATCTCTTTTGTATGTGAGGCATTGGCACACGGTTGTGACATTATTCCGTAACCCTCGCGAACCAGTGGTGCTTGTACTTGTTGTGTCATCACTCAAAGTAACTTTGTTCTTTTCCTTAGGAGCTTGATACTGGATCATAGGTCTATTTGGCGGTGTTGCGGGCAAGAATATTGGTACTGTTATCTCCGGCGGTTTTGAACAATCGATAACTATTGGCGTGTTTTCTTCTTCCCCTATTTTCCTTAACTTTGGTATTCTTATTTCTTTTCTGGTTTATCTGTTGATTCCTGGCGTGCTTGTGTCAATGGGTTCCCTTTGCGTTACTGTTGTTGTTTCAGACATTGCCCTTCGATGTTGAGTGATTATCTTGCTCATATCAAGTTCTTTATTCTTACTTCTTGCTAAGCTTTCATCATCTGCTGAATCCCCGCTAGTACCATATATCTCCATGTTGTCAGTCCCATACTTTGGGTCTAGTGTATGTAGATGATACCGCATTTCGTCCTCTACTTCATCTCCATCATAGAAATGGGATAGAATGAGTATTGGTTCTGATATCACTTCCTGAGTTTTTTCTCTATGAATTTTTAGGCTTTCTTCCAGTCTCCTCTTTGATTACTCTAACTCTTGTCTACTCAGAGTGGTTTTTATTGACAGATTTTTCACGGACTCATCTTCCGAGCTTGATTCTGTGTCTGTAGTTTGCATTGGTCTTACTCTGATCTCAATATTGGTTTTATTAGTTGAGTTACTGGCTAATGATTCAATGTCACTGATCGTTTCGTCACTAGATAATTCGCCCTGGTACTGCTCCGTCTTGTCTTGCCTTAAACCACTGTATATAGGATCTGGTATCGTCGGTTTTTCTGACTTGGTTTCGCTGTCGTCTATTCCTGTGGAGGACATCATCGATCGCCTCGAGGGTGAAAAGTGAGGTATCATGGACGAGTCTGAGTCTAGATCTGCTTGCTTTTCTGCGATTGTTGACTGCACTTCTTTTTGGTTTAGATTTTGGTCGTCCTCGCTGTCTCTGCTGTTCTTTATGCTACAGTTTTCAGTATTTTTCTTGACAGTGAATTTGGGTGTTGCTCCCTGCCTTATCTAGTCATCAATCAGGCTGGATACTGCATTCTTGGCTCGAGTTCTCTGTGCTATCACGCAGTTTTCTAGAGGAGGGGCAGTTTTCTTGGTTTTTGACCCCTTTGGTCTCCCTAGTTTTTTTGTTTGTTCTCCCGTGGAGTGTACTCATGGTCTAAATCTTATTGGTATTCTTTCTTTTCATGTAGAAGCTATACTTCTGGCTTCGTTTTGATTTTCTTTTTCCTTCCTTTGTTCCTGTACCATGACCCTTAATATCGGTATTTGTTTGTTTATTTCTTCCTCTGAGGGTAGCTGTTCAGGTGGGTTTCTTGATACCGCATCTGCATTTTTGTTGAGTTTACCTGGCTTGTACCTGACTGTGTACTCATATACCGAAAATTTGAAACACTCTTTCTCCGTGGTGCTGTAGTTTGTCTCAGCTTTGTTCAGTACTCTGGATGAATATTAGACTTGGATGGTCAAAATTGTCTATTTGTTGACTGAGTACGGCTCAAATCGCAAAAATTGAAGCATTCGTGGTTAAGTAGTTTAGTAGTTATTAAGTAGTTCACTTAAGGGTTTCGCTACTTTTGCAAAGTCTTTGATGAACTTTCGGTAATAACCTGCCAGACCCAGGAATTCTCTTATATTTTTAGCATTTTTGGAGCTTGGAAATTTCTTCACTGCAGATACTTTTTCCGGGTCTGATTCCAAGCCTTTTGCGCTTATTATGTGTCCTAGGAACCCTACTTCCTTGCGAAAGAATTCTACCTTGTCTGGTTGCAACACTAGGTTTGCATCTCTGAGTCTTTCCATTAATTTCATTATTCGGTCATAGTCTTGTTTTATATCTCGTGAATACACAATTATATCATCTAAATACACTATCATTTCTACATTTTGAAGTCCCCTGAGTATATTGTCCATTAATCTTTTAAATGTGGCGGTTGCCCCTATTAAACCCTCAGGCATTCTGGTGTATTCGAAATGTCCATTCCTCGTCGTGAAGGCTGTTTTGTAGCAATCTTCAGGTTTCATACGAATTTCTTGGAAACCATTTGCTAGATCAAAGACTGAGAAATACATTGCTCCGCCTAGCTGAGCCATGATATCGGCTATGTTTGGTAACGGATAAGCATCTCCTATGGTTTTCTTGTTTAAATCTCTGAAATATCACCATGCGCCATCTTGGATTTCCTTTGCTATAGGGTTTCTTTGGGACTATCCACATTGGCGAGTTGCACGGTGAGTTCGATGGTTGTATTATTTTGTCCTTAAACTTTTTCCCAACAATTTCCTTCACTTCTTCCATGTGTGCGGGTAGAATTCTGTATTGCTTCGCATTGATGGGTAAGTAATTTTCCATAGGTATTGCATGGTGTACCTTGTCAGTGCAAGGTAGCTTGTCTCCTTGTAATAAGAATCTATCATAGTACTCTTCAACTATCTTGTCCACTATGTCCGATTCTTCTTGATTCATGTGTCCCCTTTTTATTAGGTTGTTCACTTTTTCTAGCCATTTCGTCTTATTGACAATAGTTTCACCACCAAATTTACTTTCCGTGTCTGTTAGAAATGCAGGGTTGGCTTCAAATTATAGTATTTCCTTTGGGTACACTTCTATTGTCACATCTTCATGGCTGGTGTTTATGGCCATCACCTTGCATGCATTATGTTCATTGCTTATTATTCCTTCTCCTAGAAATACGTCCTTATTTCCGACGTTTACCCTTGGCAAATATCCTTCCTTTAGGTTGGTGCGCATCAGATTAATTTTTATTACCTGTCTTGTCCTCTTTGGTATCATGTATTTGACCATTTGTGTTTTTCCTTGTTGATTTTCCTTGTTAACTTGCAGTATTCTGTCCTCTATTTCAACAGTTGTGGGATCCCTTTGGAAATTATTTGTTTCTTCATGAACTTGCCTTGGCACGTAACCTTCTTGTTTCAGTTCTTCTGAATTCAGGAATGGTATGGGGTTCATCACATCATCACTAATCATGAGTGCATTATTATAATATGAGATAACGGCTTCTTCTTGCTTGAAAAAGTTCCTCCCTAGCATGCCACTACATGCTATCGGGAACTCATCTGGTACTACTTGAAATCTGTATCGTTTCCCTCTAATATTCATGTACACTAACCCTAAGGTTTACATGGTGTCTGAGGTAATTCCTCCTAACAGGCTTGTTTAGTCACTATCTACCTCTGTATATGGGTCCAGGGCATCAATTCTTATTAGGTTGACTGTTGCTTCATTGTCCAGCATGAATGTTAGCAATGGTTTTCTTCCGCCTGGTACTTTTAGTCTGATGGCTGTTGATTCATCATTTTCTTCACTTCATTTACATCTCTATATCTCGTGCAAGGCGCAATCCTGTAGACTTTTCCTGGCTCTTCGATATCGTCATCACCTTGTTCACTTGCTCTGTGTTGCGGTTTTGGTGCTGTACCTTTTGGTTGTGCCATGCAGGTTGGTTGGTTCTGTTCGGTTCTTGATGCTGATCCTGTCTGGGTCTCTGGATTTGGTTTTCTCTTTGGTTGTACTGGTTGACCTGGTTGTAATTTTGGCCTTGCCCTTGGTACTGTTGGGTCATTCTGGGCATGTCTTGATTTTGGTATAGATTCGTAGTCTGGCCCGCCATTCTCTGTTCCTGGCGAGCCCCATTGGAGTTTAAATTTCCCTCATTATTTGGGGAGAAGTAGTAGCGCTCCTGGCTGTTGTAATTCCCGTTGTCTTCATAATAGTTGTTTGTGAAATCACGCTTGTCCGATTGTTTGGGCTGATGATTTTCATACCTTCCAGTATGGTGATTGAATAGCCTTGGTTGGTATTCATTTGTGGGCCATTGATTGTTGAATCTAGGCGCCTGATCATTATTTCTCTGTAGATATCCTTGATCGAAACGGGCTCTGGGTCCATATTGCTGTCGATGCTCGTATTGATTCCTGTTGTGTCCATAATAACCTCTATTTTCATTTTGATTTCGTGATTCATAGGGTTTCCTAGGTTCGTAGTTAGTTCGATCTAGTCCCTTGTCCATATATCCAACATAGAGTAGTTCTTGAGTGTTATTGTCTACATAATTGTCATACTGTGGTCTGCATCGTTCATAAAGCTCCTCGGTTTCTCGAGGTTCATGGTCCATGTATCCAACGTACATTGACTCTCTAGGTTTTTCATAGTTATTGTAGTTGTCCCTGAACCTAGGTTGACTGTCATGATTGTAAATTCGCCTGTGCTCCTGGTATCCCTGTGTTATGTAGGTCCGTTGGTTGCTATTGTGCCTCATGTCTGGGATAATTCTGGCTTCCATTCTTGTTTCCAGTCTGATAGCTTCCTCGTATGCCTCCTCTAAATTCCTCGGGTGAGTCAGACCCACTCTTTCACGGAGATTTCCTGCTAACTCTCTTATGAAAATGTCCACCGCCATAGAGTTTAACGGTATCATCATCTGATCATCGTAATTTTCTCCTTTTTCTTCTTTTAAGGCGCTCCTGGCACTGCCTAAAAGCATACTTATTTTGTCATAAAAATCTCTCACGGTGTCTCCTTGCTTCATGCGAGCATTCTGTATTTTGCTATCATAGTAGCTGAAATTCTTTCCTGGTCCAAACCTGTATTTCAGGTGCTTCACCAGATCATCGACTGTGGTTATGGTTTTATTTCTCAAAGTTCTTTTTGCAGTGCCCGTTAGTCTTTGAATGACATTCTTCAAAAATTGTTCTTTCATCGACACAGGTATATTTGAGGCTGCATGTCTGAGATTTTCGATGTAATCCTTGACTGGTATGTTATTTCCCTCAAATATCGGAATACCATTTGTGGAGTTGAGCAGCGCGAAACTATTGACCATGGTGGCCACCAATTCCGCTGAACCATTGGCCATTGTGGCATTTGGACCGCTTGCAGTGCCAGCTCCCCCATTTTGAGCGTCAGGCATCTCTGCGAGATTACGTTTGGTAATAAGTCCTTAGCACTATTTAGCTACACTGATATTCTTCGACAATTAGTGCTGGATTGGCTTCAAATAAAATAAATAAATGTAAAACTACTGATTGGTAAAATTTAGAGATATTACGGATGATGACCACAAGTTCAAATCCTATGTTATTCTGGCTATAGAGTTTCTATAAGTGTTCAAGTCCTTGACGTGGTATTGCGCCTGTGCTCTGAACACGAGTTAAAAATGGTTATCCTTGATGTTGGGTGTTCGAATCTTCCGTTCCAATCTTTGCGCTAACTTAGTCTAATAATAATAATAAACTTTATTTGAACCAAAATTTGGATGTCAGAGAGTAGTATGTTTATCAATTAATTATTATAATTTATTTTGTAAAAAAAAATGTTTTTAGACAAAAAGAAAAAATAAGATTTTTAACATTTATTATGAAAATTTATTTAATGAAAGTGCGAAATTGATTTGTATTAGAAATATTATGTGCCTAAAAAGAAAATAACAAAAATTAAATTTAAATGGTAATTCAAATTTGAATTTCCCGCGTATTTATAGAATTGAAACTCAAAACTTATCAGACAAAATATAACTTTGTTTTACAAAAGTTTAAACAAAACGTAATTATTTTTGTCAAATTAATACTTAATCTTGTAAAATTTCGAATATATATATGAAAGAATGATGTAAAATTTTAAATTAGCCGCGCGAGATATTAAACCAAAATTATTATTAGCGTTGATGATTTCCTTACCAAAAAGAATTCAACAAAAATTTAAATATTTGTTATAAAAATAAAAAGGTATTATTCAGGAAGTTTCGCAAAAATAATTTTTAAAATATAAAAAAAGAAAAAATATTTTATTAAAAATTTATAGCAAAAATTGTTTATTTAATAATTATTATTGTTTTTATTATTATTGAGATTTTATTAATGAGTTAAATCAACCTAAACCTCAAAATTACTGAAAACCAGTTTGAAATACGTGCGCCCTGCAAATGGCGCCCGTCCGACAATGGGGCCGCTGCTGTACTCATTGCGCTGCGAGTCTAGCTATACTCCTCGCATAGAGTCAGTTCCGCGCACCCAGTGCTGAGCGCGAGAAAGTCCCTAGGCCCTCGTCACTATAGCCATGTGCATCTGCAGCATGCAGTCTGCTGCAGCAGTGTAAGTTCGAGATTAACTCGCGTTTTGCTCCAGAGTATTGTTTTTGTTTATAAACATTTAAAAGTGGTTAAACGTGTTAATGAATTATAAAAAAGCATTGTGTGAGTCTCCGGACGTTTTATCAGATAAGTATTAACCGCATATTTTTACCAGATGATATATGCACTACTTCTCATCAACAAGGACCTATGCTTTGTGTAATATTGTTTTTAAATTTTCCAGCTTGTGCCAGTGAAAGAAGTTCGCACGAAGTATCCCAATTATTAGTGCCCCAGGCGCAATTCCTTCCCAATGCACAAATTGCTTGGAGCGGCAGAAGCTAAATTTTAATAATGTAAAGTATTTTATTCTATTATTTTTATAGAATGTTTCCCATTTTGCTATAAATTTCCCTTGTTCCTGTTAAATTTCATATAATTGATTATGTTTACAAAGCGTTGAGACCATGCACGACTACCATCAGAGCTGCGCCTTCTTTGTGGAAGCTCCTGGATCTCCGCTGACAAGAGTCGAGGCTTTTGGACCAAGACTCAAGGCGTTAGTGACACCTTACTCTGCCACGATCCTTTTTTTTTTATGCAAGGTAATATCACCTAGCACTGGGAGTGCATGTATACATGTATGTAATTTTTATATTTAAAAAAAAAGTTAGCTTGTGTGTAACAGAACTGTTTTGTTTTTATTTCATGGAAGACCAACGACTTCCTTTTTTTTCTTGAAAAATTATATGAAATGTGTGATTAATTGCATCGCTGGTTATTTGAAATGTAATTTTTATCTAAATAGAATCTATTCTAAATAATATTAATGCTTTGTTTACAGGTTGCAGCTAAAGTGATTTTGTCGATACCTAAAATAGCCTGGATGCCAGGGAAATTCACCCTCGTCAACTCTCCAACGACCTACCAACCTGTTGTCAAACGCTGATGGTAACCTTTTTTTACGCCAATTCTTTTTGGGAATAAAAAATGTGGTTTGTGAGTGTGACTAAAGTGTTTGTGGGAAATTCTGTGGTTATTTTATGTCACTATAAGTGTCGTCAAGTGTGATATCATACGGGAAAAGTGTAATAATAAAGAAAAACTGTCTATTCGTAAAAAGTGTGTGTATTTGTATTGTTTAATGTGAATGCATAGACTGTATTCGGGTTCTCATTGGGTGAGAGTTGGCCCTGTCGCTGCACCTTGGTGTCGACAAGATTTTTTTAGAGTAGAGTAGTGCTTCAAATATGTGTAAAAATGGAGCTTTAAAGATGTAATTAAATTAGTGCCGTGTGAATTGATTTGGTGAATTTGAAGTGTCGTTAAGTGTAAGTGTATTATAGTGATGCAGGTAGTGATGTATGTGTAGATGTTCAGTGTAAAAGACGTATGTGAAACAGACAATGTGCTATTTTTCTTGTGACTATATTATCAAAATATAAGTTACCAGTGTGTCAAATCCTCAACCAAACAAGTAATAACAAAAATAAAAGTGCAAAAAAAAACAAATAAAATAGTATTGTAAAATTAATACCAACTTATACTTCCATCTCCTTGTGTAAGCTAACTGTGTGTGAAATTTTTAATATACTGACCAATTTCCAATATCTATATATATGTGTATCTAACAAATTTACACAGATAATTTTGTATCGTGCATACAATTTGTGCTAGTCTTTAAATGATATATTTAAAATTACTTAAACGAACCAACCAACAACAAAAAATTTATTTGAAGTATAAAGTGTGAACGCGTTTCTTTTTATTAATATTAATAATGAAATCGATTTATTATTTATCTAAAAAAAAAATCTTTACTATTATAACCAAAAAAAAAAACGATTGGAATTATGATAAATGCTCTTTGTTTCAGATTTGGGAATCCAGCCACGTCACTGTATTTGGGATTTTCACACGCAAGACGAAAACTGTGTGTGCACCGACAACGTTGGTGAGATTCATTATATTTTTTTTTATATTTTATATTATTTATTATATGTTAAACGTATATTGATATATATTATATGTTGCTCTTTTTACAGAATAATAAGGAGGAAAACGAAAGGTTTATCCTGGACAACTACACCCGGCGCCTCCACCAATTCTTGTTAAGAAACAATACGTTTCTTAACGGAATATTTTTATTTAAGCCGAGGAGAGGGGGAGAAAGGTCTGATCCAGCCGTCCTGTACAGGCCCGGGCCTTTCGCGCACGTGAGGCGATTAAACCTTTCTGTTTGTCTCCTTACTATTGTTATTGAATAAATTAAATCAAAAAGAAAATATTTCTTACCTTACTTGTATTTTTTTGTTTTTCTAAATATATTTTATTAATATTCTTATTAAACTAGGTTGCTCTTTGAGTGTTACAAATCGATGAGGCGCGTGGCTATTCTTAATTTGGCTCAATCGCGACTGACTGTAAAAACGTGGCTTAACTGCAGCATCCATCCCCGCTCAAGACCTCCCCTCTCCTCCGTGACGTCAGGACGATTGTTGCCTCGTGTCGCTCCTACAGTTTCTTATGCCTTAGTAACTGCAGGAGATCTACGGAGCAGCGAACGTGGGCCGATCGCGCGTTAAGGGGAGCTAGAGCTTGAAATGCTAAGTCGGGTGACACAAGATATTATTGTGACCTCGACTCATACATTGAAATTAAGTGCCGAAAACTGTGTGTGCAGGAATTGTTTAATTAATTAAGGATACCGCGTACCCGAAAAATTATGAAAATCGATAAAAAAATCAATTTTCAGATTATGATGAAATATGATTCTATACATGTATATCTATCAGGAAATTCTTCTAAAAGGACCCAAATATTTTGTTTAATGAGCTACCACTCTATTTAAAATTATTCAATTTTTAATGAATTTTATATTTTTAGCATAAATAACATTTTTTACAATTTTTTTTCTCTAGACCTTATTTAATGCATTTGGAACATGCAGCGAAGTTTATATACATAATATCCATAGAATATATCTAACTACGTAAGTAGTTTATACTTTTTCTCATAGGGGGCCAGCGTATCAGTGTGCGGATCTATACAAAGTCTATGCTCTATGCGTACGCACCTTTAACTTTATTCCAGTGCGTTCTACTATCTATAGTCTACATACTTATGCTTTAAAGTTTGTTTCGATTTCTTTATTTCAAAAGACTTTATGGTTATAAAACTGTAAGTACTACAATCATGAATAGAATTAGAAATATTGATTACAAAAAAAATCTAAAACGAGGTCAAAAAGGAAGAAGGAAAATACACTTTGATTAGCTGAATTTAAAAAAAAAAAAAACACCTATTCAAGACCGTCTACAAAAAGTGAAACTAAGATTCAAAGTTTTCAACAAAATTGGACAGTAGAAGAAATAAATAAAAACCAAGATTCAACTTATTAGACAGTGCATAAAGATGTTTTTCTAAGTTTATTTGAAGATTTAGTGTGCAGTTTTTGTTTGGATAAAAGTTTAAATGTGAGACTTTTAGATCCAATGGGGTTTGTTACAAAAATTTGCGTTGAATGCTCATCCTGCCCTGAATTTAAAAAAGAAGTATATTCAAGTTCAAGAATAAATGATTCTGCACGCCAACCTTTTCACATAAATAAAAAGATGGTTGAGGCAATGCTTATGATTGGACTGGGATATGCTGGTATGCAGAAGTATTGTTTAATAATGGGAATGAGTATAATGACTAAAAGTACGTTTCAGAAATTAAATCCTGTATTAGTAACAGATTATAAAAAGTTGAAAAATGAAATGTTAAGTGAATCAAGAAAGCAAGTAAGACAACGTTACATAGATCTAGACAAAGCTCTCGATTCAGATAGCATAATCGATTACACGATCACATATGATGGCCCGTGGCAGAAGCGTGGCTTTACCTCACTATTTAGTATTGGAATAGTAATCGAACTGTACACCGGTTTAGTCATTGATTATGTTGTCCTATCAAAATTTTGTTCGTTGTGTGCTACTAAAAAAAGCTTTTTGGATGAACATAGCGATGAATTCAAGAATTGGTTTGGAAAACATCAAACTTCAGGTGACTGTCAGAAAAACTTCGATGGCAGCTCTGGATCAATGGAAACATATGCAGCTGAAATTTTATGGAGTCAATCCATAAATAATTGTAATGCTAGATATGTAAATATTTTGTCTGATGGTGACGCAAAAACTTTTTTGCATTTGAAAGAGCTTCAAGTGTACGGACCAGGTGTGGACTTGGTACGAGAACAGTGTATCAACCACGTATCATAAAGTTTAATAACTGCTTTGAAAAATGTAGTGAAGGAATGTTCTGTAAAAAAATCACTCTGGGTGGTAAGAAAGCTGGTGCGTTAACTGCTAAAGTGATGGCTGGCTTAGGTGGACACTACAGAAATGCAATTGTGCAGAATACTCCGCATATCAATTTGATGAAAAGTGTCATTCTTGCTACCCTGGATCACTATGAGTCAACTGATGAAGATCCGAAGCATGCTCTGTGTCCTATGTCCGCTGAAACTTGGTGTTGGTATAACCGTGCAGTTGCATTAGGGAATATACCAGAGAGTCATGCCTCAAATAAGATGAAAATTAATCACACAGTTATCTAATATATTAGACCTATATATGAACGTCTTTCAAGTACAGAGTTACTAGAAAGGTGCGTCAGAGGAGGAACTCAGAACGCAAATGAGAGCCTGCACCACATGATTTGGAATAGCTGTTCGAAAGAACGTTTCCAATCAAAGGACACACTAGAAGTGGTTGTTATTTTTGGTGTTAGTGAATTCAACATGGGCTGTGAAAATACTATTAGATTAAAAAATGCAATTCAAGGAGAAATAATGTCTGACATTGAGCAAACAATAAGTGTTAGGAGAGATGCAGAAAGAATAAGAAAAAGTCAACAACAGTCTCTAACCAACACCAAAAGAGTTCTAAAGAAAAGGAAACAACAGAAAAAGTCTGAAGAAAATACAAAACGGAGAAAGGAAGGCCCAACATATGGATACGGAGCTTTTACGGAGGTTTCAATTTTTAATAAACACAATTTTATAACTATTTTACAAAAGCTTGATTATCTCAGAACTAATATTTTAATAAATTTTCAGGCTTAGAAATCTTCCAGGCGATGGACGAATGAATCAATCAGTATGAAATGTTTTGCAGTATATCCTTACTATATTATAAACAAAACCACGAAGGGATTTTTTTATTGAGTAAAAATTTACACTAAAAATAAGCTTTTTTTTTATATATAATAGTAAAAAATCTCTATTTTAATTATTTGAGAATATAAAATAAATTCCCTACACAATAATGTTCATTTTGCACATATAAACCTACATATTTTTCCAGGATTCTGTTCTTCGCTTAATTCATCGCCCAGGATACTTTTGCTGCTGTATGGTTTTAAGGCAATTTTAAGCGTATATTACTGTTGTACCTGAATAAATAAGCTTAAAAAAATTCATTTGTATTTTCTTTTACTCAAATTCAAATATAGATTAAGATAAAAAAGGTTTGAAAATTGTATGTATCAAATTAAAAAAAAAATAGAATCTCGGGTAGGCGGTATCCTTAAACACACCATTTTCGTCACTTAACACTTATCTGCAATACATGACTATTAAAGTCAACAACTATAATAATAGCAACATATATTGTTCATGCAAAACTTAATTAACTATTTGATTATTTGGAAACTATAATAAATATTTAGAATATCTTTACTGCTTAATAGCATAGGGTCATCAAACTTAAAAACCATAAATTATCAACTTAATTTATTTATAATAAACTCAGTTAACAATTTTATTTCTTGGAACCTATAATAAATATTTCAAATCAAATTGCTGCTTTGCAATACAGGACTATAGAACTGAACAATTATAATTTATCAAATTAAGTTATTCATGAAAAGCTTAGTTATACGCATCGTTTTTCCAAACCTTAGTTAACAATTAGATATCCCAGAAACTATTACATTTATTGCAGAACTGCTTTCTGTATAACTAATAAAGAGTCATAAAGTTACTATTCTATCGAGTATTACACTATTATATTTGTTTACCGTCACAATATTAAATAATTAACTAGACCTTTCCTCATGTAAAATAAAATAAAATTAATCAAACTAAATAATACATTCTGAATACGGAGTATCATTCGAAAAGCATGGATCTTCTTAACTAGTAGTAAAGAAAAGGTTTTCACTAATTTTTGAAGTAACATGAATGCTGCGCCTGCAACAGGCATACGCCTTGTAGCTGCCCGTGACATAAGGGCTCATTATATGAAAATTTTATTTAATGAAACGACTTTAGACGTAATGTCGATAGTAAATAACTCATATTTAGCTTCCGCTTCTTAAGCCTGTGCTTTCTCATAGACAATTTAATTGAAAGAATTATATAAATAAGAGACAGAGAGAGCTGCGCAGTACCGTCCATCATGGTTAATTTTTCAATAAACATGTTATCATATATATCGTATATAAGGGTGTCTTTGGTCAGCGATGAGTCATTGATTCTAAAATCTATTTTTATCTATAAAATCAAATGAGATCTATACCTATACAAGAATTCTATTGTTCTTTTTTCTTTCATTATCGAACAAATAACAAAAACGCATAAATTTTTAAAATCACTCATGCAAGCATTTTACTACTTTTTAACGTATACTGGCTTACAAATTCCACCATCGAAACACTATAAAAATTAAAAATTTTCTATGCTCTATTCTAGATAGATACAGCTTCAATATTGCAAAAATTAATTATGTTATTATTAGATTAATTTAAAAAATCACAAAATAATAATATTTTTAATATAACATTATCTTCCCACTTTTTAGATTTTTCTGTGCAATATAATACGTAAAGTTGGCTAGAAGTATAGAATAGCAACTCTCATATATAAAATAATTAATATCTACAACAAAAAGTACAAGGATAAAGCTTAGAGATGTGATATACAGGGTGAAAAAGTATTGTTTTAAGCAAATAACCCGACACCAAACAAATATTCTCTGACATTTTCAAGACATTACATCAAGTACTACACAAGTAACCGATGTCTAAAAAAATGCATTTTTTTACATTTAATTTTTAATCTCAAAAAACAAACTGTCTTATGACCTAAAAATGTACAGGGATATATCTGTATATAAAACAAGTATTCCGAAACAATTTTAGCAACTGATTTTTTATTCTAGTAGTATAATCAATTTTCAAAACGTCTTTTACCATGAAAATTAAGTTTTAGTTATATAATTCGCGATTTTACGGAAAAGTTGCATCAGTGCTCCTTAAAAAATCTCAAATTCAATGTAGCCACCGACAAATGTTAACGTTGGGTACCCAGCTTGCAGGAAACTTATTCTTTTGACAAATGCCAACTTCTAAAACACATACTTTTGATATTTGAAAACTTTTGGGAATTTTGAACCACCCTAACACACATCATACATACACACACACACACATACACACATACACACGCACACGCACACGCACTCACCCCCACACACACATATACACATACGTACACATACACACACAAACACATACACATACACGCATACGAACTCGCTCCCTCACTCCCACACACACATACGAACTCGCTCCCTCACTCCCACACACACACACACACATACACATATACATACAGACATTTTTTAAGACTAGTGTAGGCTGACTTCCCAAGGCATAAAACATGCTTATACGTTAAACGGATAAAAAACAATTTTACCATCACAAAGCTGTTTCTTTGAGAAAACAAAAGAAGAAACCTTAAACACTCTTAATTTGCAAGGAGGCTCTATTGATATATATGCAAAAATCAATAATAACTTAACGGGTAACACCACTCTCGGATTTTCAAAAAATCGATTTCTTTTTTTCGGCTTAAACAATACTTTAGAGTCATAAAAATAATATGCAATTGGTCCTATAGTGTTAAATAATTTTTAAAAGGTTCAAATATCGATTTTGCGGCAGCGCCTCGGACCGCTTACTGAGCGCGTTAAATGAGAGCGCGCGGCGCGTTCTGATTCATCGCTTTTGTTTTGATTTCATCTATCGGAATAATAGGAGACCTTGTTACTTACAGAGCTAAAGGTCCTTGAGGTTTCTTCAGACATCCTGCAGGGTGTGCTAATACTGAAATTAGCTTGTATCGGTGTGTCTATGTGTTAGTTAGTACAGCTGCAAAGCGACGCCGTGCACACGCTTCGAATTGTATTTCTGCTGATTTTTCGTTTATATATATTTATATATTACAAATTTCGTTGATTTTAAGTGAAAATTATAAACAATATGAGTAGTGAAAGACCAGTGTATGATGGCAAGAAATCGACGAAGGGGAAACAGAGCAATTTGAAGAGATCGAAAATTTCAAAGCGGCGGCCAAGTAACCGTTATGAAATGGAGAAGCCAAGCGTTGAGGCGGTTGGCACATCGACTCGCAAATTGTCTACCATTGATCCTGATGACTTTGAAGTAGATGAAGGCTTTGCTTATTGAATTCTGAATTTTTTAACCGTATTTACCGCTATATCGCAAGCTGTTGTGTGCAAAAAAGTGAAAGTCAGATGTGACATTCACCGAGTATGGAAAGCGTGGCTTGGGTTTCAAAATTGTTATTTCATGCCAAAACTGCGACAACATTTCTATCCCTTCTTCACCATTCATTAAAAAGCAAACCACATTAATCGTAGAATGATTCTTGCTATGCGACTACTGGGAATAGGATTGAATGGAATAATAAAATTTTGCTCGTTCATGGAGCTCCCACGGCCAATTTTTCAAACATTTTACGATAAAAATGCAGCTAAGGAGGAGAAGAAAAAAATTGATGAAAAAGGAAACACAAGTGGTATTACTATATCTGGCGATGGTTCGTGGCACAAACGCGGCTCCACGTCCCTTTTCGGATTTGTATCACTTATTGGATGGTGTACTGGCAACGTGGTCGACATTTTAGTAAAATCTAAATATTGTAAGGCATGCGAATTTTGGGAAAAGAAAAGTGACATGGATGAGTACAAGGAATGGCTCGAAATCCATGAAAACGAATGCCAATCGAACCATGACGGTTCGGCGGGAAAAATGGAAGTGGATGCCGTTATAGAGATGTTCCAGCGCTCAGAATCTTTACACCAACTTAAATATGCCAATTACGTCGGAGACGGTGATTCAAAAACTTTTAAAGGTATCGTAGACTCGCAGCCTTATGAAAATTTGTCAGTAACGAAGAAAGAGTGCATCGACCACGTGCAGAAACGGATGGGTACTCGACTTCGAAATTTAAAAAAGAAAACTAAAGGTCTCGGAGGAAAGGGCAAGCTCACTGGTAAATTAATCGACGAATTGTCACTTTATTATGGTCTAGCAATACGTAGAAATTTTGATTGTATAAAAAATATGCGCAATAAAATCTACGCAACGCTAGACCATAAATTATCGACGTACGACAAATCGAAGCACGAGAGATGCCCGCGCGGCAAAGATTCATGGTGGTCGTGGCAGAGGGCCCAGGCGACTGGAGATTTGAATTATAAACACAAGCCAGCAATGTCGCAAGAGGTATTTGAAGCAATTTCTCCTATTTTTACTGAATTGAGTAGCGACGATCAGCTGACTCGTTGCCTCGGCGGATATACGCAAAACAGCAACGAGAGTTTCAACTCAATCGTGTGGTGTATGGCTCCGAAATTAGTCTCCAGTGGCAAGCACGTTCTTGACACTGCAGTATATATTGCCGCAGGTATTTACAACGATGGCCTGTCAAGCATCATGAAGCTTATGCAGAAATTAGGCCTTAAAATAGGACCAAATTGTTTCAATTTCTGCATTGAAACTGATGAACGGCGGATCAAGTTTTCCGAGCGGTCGCTCACAGATGCAGCTAAGAAGGCCCGATTAGATTCAAAATCGATGAGAAAGGAAGAGGTGGAGGAAAATCTTAATTTGGATGGCCAAACGTATGGTGTAGGCATCGCAGATTAGAGGTAAATAAAAAATATCGATGATTTAAGTGCATGTAAAACTTTAAACGCGTTTTTCTCGAAACCGGTTTTATCAAACTGGGAGAACAGATTACTCGTAAACTATTGCATGGATTGGATTGAAAATTTTACGGTAGCTTCACAAATAGATTCTTTAAAGAAGTACGTAGCCGTTTTTCTTATTTTTATATAAACAATTTACATCGTTTTCTTTTCGAGAAAAATCGACTTTTTTCAGAAGTACGCCATTTGTACAAAAATTGAAATAAAAAAAACCCTACGTACTTCCAAAGTTAACGTTGTATAGATTAAGAATTTCTTTGTTTTTTGTTCCAGGTCTCATACTTTCCGAGAAAAGTGTTCTTCCATTTGGGGGTTTGAGAAAAAGGCTTCTCACGAGATTCGCTGTATAGCCGCCATTTTGTATTTAAATGTAAAAAAAAATATATTTTTGAACCTCAATATATGTATAATAAACCCTCAAAAAAGAAATTTGATCCCTTCTTTCCTACTCTTGTAAAAAATCATACAAATTAGGCATTTTTTCGGGCCGCTAGAGTGGTGTTACCCCTTAATAAACTTTCCTTATTCTTTACTCAAAAATAATCGTATATACAACTTACTACAGTTACATACGGATTCTTTTGATACTACGTCATATTATACCGAAACAAGATGTAACCAATACTCACTCACATACACTCATACATCTATATACCAAAATTCAAAACACTGATAATACTTTTAGAGCATAGGGGCCCCCGAGAATACGTTAGTCAGTCAGTTCGAGTTTGTCTGCACAGGAGAGAACACTTCAATAAAGGACTTAAATTTATTTGATTGTGTTCTCTCTTAATATGCCTGCTTCCATAATTCCAACAGGTTATGGGCCCAGACACATAGTTAAAGTGTATGTCTTAATAGGGTGACGTTTAAAAATACATTTGAATTTTTCTTTAGTGAAAATTAACACTAAAAATAAAAGTCGACCAAGCTCTTATCGGTGCGACGAATCCAGCAGGCCGGAATGAGCATCGTTTTTGGTGAACCTGGAGGTGTCATAAATATGATAAAAAGAGATGGTAAGATTATCCCTACTGGTAAGTCAGAAAATAATTTAACATGCGTAGTTTTTACGATAGTTGAAAATATGCGTAGTAAAACATATGCAAATAATATCGTAGCTTTAAATGCATATAAATTGTGGCATGAACGTTTAGGCCATATTGAGCAATCAAAATTCATCAAAATGAAACAAAACAATTTGAATGTTGATAAAAATTTAATCAACACAATAAGTCCAATAAGTTAAATAAGGTATAAATGGTCTAAAACTATCAGCAAGATGCTGGTTTGAACTTTTCGAAGTTACACTTAAAAAACATGGTTTTCAAAACTCCTCAGTAGATCGCTGTTTATATTTCCTAAATAACAATCATATCTGTAAAAATATGAATGTAATTTTGTATGTAGGTGATGTTTTGATAATAATGTATGATAAAAATACCATGCAAAACTTCAAAGATTATTTAAAAAATCATTTTTCAATGACAGATATGAATGAAATACAATTGTTTTCAGGAATAAATATCATCCGTAAAGATATATGATCTCATTAGATGAAAACGTCTATTTAGAAAATATTTTACGTAAATACAATATGATTAATTGTAACAATTTAAATACACCATTGCCTCCAAAATTATATTTTACTGCCTTAGATGCTGATAAGTATTATGATGCTCCATGCAGAAATGTTATAGGTTATTTAATGTATGCTATGATATGCACATGGCCTGATTTACGCTTTGCAGTAAATTTGCTTAGTAGGTATCAAAATAAAAATAACAAAGAACTATGGTAAAATCTAAATAAAATTTTAAGATACATAAAAGTATCATTAAAACTTCGTTTAGTTTACAAACAAAATGATCGTTATCAAAATCTTTTAAGTGGTTAAGTAGACTCTGATTGGGCAGGCGATGAAATCGACCGGAAAAGTACAACCGGCTATATATTTAAAATGTTTGATTGTAATACGATTTCTATATAATATACACATATTCACACACACACATATTCACATCTCAGTACACATATTACACACTCACTCACTCAACCCTTATAAATAGTCAGAATTTTCCATACTTAAAGTTAGTCTAATTTCGGGCAGAAAGGAGGAGCGTTGCGGAGATACCATCTTCCAGCCGCCCTCTGCTCACCCGAGAGCAAGAGAGGTGTGGGGCTTGGACAGGTAGATTTTATTAGTGGTGTTTGTTAGTTTTAATAATATTGGTTATTAATTATCAATTTTATATTGTTTCTAGATTGCCTAATCTCGTCTCATAAAAAATTATCAGAATTCTTGGTACACACTAAAGTTAAATATTTTCTCGGTGAGTTTACGGTCGAATACAATTAAATACATATATAACAAAATAATTTTTGTAAATATATTTTAACACATTTTCTTTGTTATTACAGTAATTGTTGCCTTGACAAGGGAAGGTATATGTACTCCCGAAACGTCGGCTTATAATTAAATAAATAGGTATTCTCGAAAAAATCAATATCGTCTTTAATTTATTAAATGATATTTTGATTTGATTTTTGCCTCAATTAATTTTTCTCTTGCAATTGTTTGAAGATCGTGCAAATGTTTACATAGACTTGTGACATAATCATTATAAGTAGGTACCTGATTTTCAGGTTCAAGTGGCTCATCGGAAGGTAATCTGGCTAAACGTTTAAACACTAACTCATAAGGTGTGAATTGCTGAGCCGAATGCGGAACTATATTGTATCATAACATTGCTAATTCTAAACATTCTTCGCACGTTTCCGAATTTAAAACCGTTTTTATATATTTCGTTAATGAGTAACACCACCTTTCTAAAGATTCATTTGTTTTAGGATGGTATGCGGTTATTCTAACCTGCTTAATTCTGAACTTTTCAGCTTCTATTTTCATTAATTTCGACATAAAATTTCTGCTCTGATCTGTGAGTATCGTAATATGTGCGCCAAAAATACATATAAAACGTTTGATTAATGCATAGGCCACTGATTCTGCAGTAACGTCCTTGCGTGGAATTGCTAAACAGTACTTGCAAAAATTACATTAAATGGTAAGCACTTTATTGTAACCCTTTTTTGAGACTGGAAAAGATCCTACAATGAAGACTAATCTTATCCATTGGTATTTGCGGTATATTTGTAATGACCATGGGTTATTTCGTTTTTCTAACTAATTATTTTAGTTTGCATTTTACACATTTCCGGATATAATTCTGTACTTCTTCTGTAATATTTTCCCAATAATGCTTTTGTTTAATGCATTTATAAGTTTCATTCACCCCTTTATGACCGCCTATATCTGAATTATATAACTCTTCCATTATTCTATATCTGTCCTATTTTTCAATATATTTTAGAATTCCCAAACAAATTATTATTTTTATTGAAACTCCTTTTAATATATTCTGCAGCTTAATAATCATATCATCCCAAAAAACATTTTCAATATCTTTACTCTTAGCTATGCTAATAAAACGAATCGTCGTGTTGGAGGAAAAAGATGCCATTTCGGTGAAGCGACGAAAAAGATTCCATCTCGAAGAAACGACGAAAAAGGTGCCATCTCAAAGGTTGAATATTTTTCTTCAAATTTAAGTCGGCAGGATTGAGAATCGCAATAATGCTTCTATATAAAAATACTTCTTTTTTATATATAAAAATTAATAAGTATACTTAGAATTAACATGTTTGCGTAGATTAGACTTTTTCTTTAAAAGCAAATAAAAACCTTTTTTAGGTAGAATAATGTAAAAAATCAATTTACAGTTTTCGTTTTTCTTAAAAATATTCAATTTATAAGTTATAAGATGATAGAGTGTGTCGATTACTTGCATATTATTAACTTTTAGAAGACCGTGATTTTTTCTAAGAAAATTTCAATTTTTTACGGGAAATTCATGTGCGTATATATATATTCCGTATTTTAAGGTAATCTCCGACTGTTGGTGGCTCATATATGAGTCAGTCCCATCCATTAAGAGTTTATTAAAGATGGAAAATTAAACTCTTTCGATGTCTATGATCCCTATTTCGTTAGAAAGGGTAGTTTTATTTTTTTTAATGTGAAATGAATTGATAAATGTCATCCTGTAAAATTATAATAATATTGTTGAAAATATTGCAATGTGACATGTCACATAACAATATTGCAGTAATGTACGAGGGTAGTTCAATAAGTCTTTAGAATGACCAACAGATGGCGCGCGAATCGCTCCAAATCATCTGTTTTCAGTCAGCACCACTCCCGACTAGATATATAGTGCAGTCACAGTCCACATCTTCTGAGTTTACGTGTTTTTATAACCAATTGAAAAAAAAAATTGCTTGTTAAGAAAAATGGAAAAAAAACGAGTTCAGAGCGGTAATTAAACATTTTCATTTAAAGGGTTTAACTCCATATGAGATAAAAAATGAATTAGACTCAGTTCATGGCACATCTGCCCCTGCCTTAGCAACGGTTTATAACTGGGTAAATGAATTTAAGCGTGGTCGTACATCAATAAGTGACGAACCACGTTCAGGAAGGCCCGTAGAAGCAACTACTCCCGAAATCATCAATAAAATCCATGATATGGTGTTGAAGGATAGAAGATTAAAAGTGCGTGAGTTAGCTGAGGCCACAAGGATATCTATAGGTGCAGTTGTTTCAATTCTACATGAAAAATTAGGCATGAAAAAGCTATCGGCAAGATGGGTGCCGCGTTTGCTCTCAGCTGAGAATAAACGCAATAGAGTAATCGCCTCTGAGGCTCTTTTGGCGCGCATAAGTCGGAATCCTGAGGAATTTTTTCGTCGATTTGTGACTGTGGATGAAACATGGATACACCACTACACTCCTGAGACAAAGGAACAATCCAAACAGTGGATTTCCACAGGCGAACCAGCTCCAAAGAAGGCAAAGACCGTAAAGTCAGCTGGTAAGGTTATTGCTACAGTTTTTTGGGATGCACGTGGAATTATACTTATTGTCTACTTGGAAAAGGGTAAAACAATTACTGGTGAGTATTATGCATCATTATTAGAGCAGCTGAAAGAAGAAATTAAAAAAAAACGACCACATTTGGCGAGAAAAAAAATTCTCTTTCATCACGACAACGCCCGAGTTCACACATGCTTCGTTTCAATGGCTAAAATTGAAGAACTAAAATTCGAATTGGTCGAACACCCGCCGTATTCACCAGATTTAGCCCTCAGTGACTTTTTCTTATTTCCAAACTTGAAAAAATGGCTCGGTGGACAGAGATTTACGGACAACGAAGACGTCATTGCCTCTGTAAGTGCTTATTTTGAGGAACTTCCGAAAACGCACTTTTCTGAAAGATTAAAAAACTTAAAAAGCGATTGACCAAGTGTATAGAGCTCCAAGGAGATTATGTTGAAAAATAAAAAAAAATTTACCCAAAAAAAAATGTTTTTATACTTTATTCTAAAGACTTATTGAACTACCCTCGTACTACGTATATTACGATGTGATTCATCACAATGCAATATTGTAGAATTATTGCAGCAATCTTGCGTTGAAATTTATCATCACGCAGTGTTACAAGAATATCACTGCAATATTACAGTGTAATATATCGTAATGTAATATTATAGAAAGATTGCTTCAATACTGCAATCTTGAAAATCGCACTGAAACATCACAGAAATGTAGCTGCGATATATCAACTTATCCGCAATATCACATCAATGTTGAAATATTTTTACCACACTCTTGTCACATTGGGTACTATGTGTGTTATTAGAAATTTCCAAATAATTATAATTTATATCATCACATTTCGTTTCCCCTAAATAGTGATCAATAAATGCAATTAATCCCATCTGAACGAAAATGGCCAAAGCGAGACCAAAATTACACTTTTTGCCCGCAAATCACTTTTTTTCCTCGGGAAAAAAGTGACTTCACTAGAAAATAGTAAAAATTCCTTTATTTCATCAAGTTCTACCAATAACCCTGCTTTACCACTGTCTTTTAACAATCCATTAGTCTCGCATTCCAAGTGAAAAAGTGGCCACAGTTGAGATGGGCATGAAGTACTATATGTAACTCGAGAAAAAAGGCGATTTTTCCCTCGGGTGATACTGCCGTCGATTCGCTTCGATCGCTCGGTCAGTAAACTCACCAGCGGGAAAAATATTCGACTTTTTGCCCTTGTTACATAATGTACTATTTCATACTCTTCTCGCTTCAATTCAACGTCATTTCCATACGTATTTTCAAAAATTTTCTCATGATCTTCTCGTGACAGTTCAAAATTATTACTTTTATCTTTTTCTATCAATAATCGATGTTTCCCAAACAATTTGTCTTTTTCTAAACAACATATTTCACAACCATCTTGCCTACAATATGCACAACTTCCTTTAAATAAATCTACATTATTTTCATAATTTGACCCAGTACAATTTTTTTCAAGAAAAAAATATTCCCGTAATTCAACATTTTCTTTACATAAATCATCATTGCTTCCATATTCTAATAATTCCACATTTTCTTCAGTGAAACTCTCTAAATCCCCCTTTTTACAATCATTATTTATATAATTTGTTACATCTTAACCCACATTTTTATAAAAATTACTCAGCATTATGTCAGTACTATCAAAATCATCGTTTTTTTGGAAAATTCGCGATTTTGTTAAAAAAAATTTCAATGATAATTTTGTATGTATATTTTAAGACTAAATAAGATTTAGAATGGAACTATAATTCAGTTACGAGAAAAAAATAACAGAAATTGGCTTATTTTACCAAAGTTAGAGTCTTATGAAATGTAACATGTCAATCTGTTTCTGATAAAATAAGCCAATTTATTTTATTCTTTTCTCGTATCTGTATGTATGTATGTATGTATGTATGTTTGTATGTATGTGTGTGTGTGTGTGTGTGCGCGCGCGTGTGTGCGTGTGTGTGTGCGTGTATGCGTTTGTGCGTGCGTGCGTGCGTGTTTGCGTGCGTTTGTGTGTGTGTGTGTATGTATGTGTGTATGTATGTATGTATGTATGTATGTATGTATGTATGTATGTATGTATGTATGTATGTATCTACGCACGTACGTACGCATGTATGTATGTATGTATGTATGCATGTATGTATGTATATATCCATGTATGTATGTATGTATGTACGTATGTATGATTTTTACATGTATGTACATATAATATGTATTTAAGTATAAATTACTTCTCCATAACTGACTCATTTTAGAGTTTACGAATTTTTTCACTCATATTATTACTTAAAACAAAATATTTGGATGGGATGCATTGAGAAAGATTTATATCAGAATGTACACAACATTATATGATGTTAGCATGGGACGGAAGTAACAGGGATGAAACTAACATTCCAGGTTACAAATGCTCGTAACGTCTCGTATATTTATTATTAAAATTTGTCCGCATTAATAATTCTTATGTCCACCAAATACTATGAGAAAATGTATTTGGTTGACAAATAAACATAATTGACTGACTGAAATTTATGTACGTTACAACATTAAAAATTATTGTAGTGCGTGCTTGAAAATTTTCATTCCTTTGACATTTCTGACATTTGCATTTGTATGCTCTGGATATATATTTTTAAAATTCGCCGTTAGATACTTCTGAGAAGTCAAATAGTACGTCTTTAAAAGCTATTAATGATATTATCAACATTTTGGTGCAAATCGCTGGACAAAAAGTATGCATCCGGTTTTAATAGTAGTTAGTTAAATTTTGCTTTAAACCTGATGACAATATACATAATGAACCCTACAATTTGAAACATGTATTTGGCGATTTGACATACACGTATATAAATTTTCATAAAAATTGGTTGGATATTTTGGGAGGAGTATAATGACAAAAAATTTCACTTTGTAGAGGATAGAGGGCTTTGCTCGATAATTTAAAATAGTGGAAAACATAAAAAGAATCTCATTGCGGTGTTTTTCTTACGGAGTTTTCGAAGATTATTACTTAGACCTAAAGTTACTGAAAATTGTTTTTTCAGTTTCACGTAATCAACTCTAAATTGTGTTGCATTTATCGGTTAAGAAAGGTTTATTTTATTTTCTTTGTTTTAATGGGGTTACATGAAGAAAATCAAAAGTAATAAGTGTTTTTATTTGACTTTAGCATATTTTAGCATATTTTGACAGGTTATCAAATGGACTAAAGTTGAGTAAAAGCATCTAATCCATTTTTTTAAAGTAATCCCCTTAAAGTCTAGAAAATAAAAAATAATCATTTTTCAACTTCGATAAATGCATTTTGATATTCTTTAAAGATGGCTACTTTGATTTAAACTAGCGCACCACTCGCGGCGTTACGACCGCAGTGGCTTGCTGCCTTGCATCGCTTCGCGAAGCGTTTTGCATATTAGGCACGACCGCTGACGCTCGCGCTCCGCGCTCACTAGACTAACTAATGCTCGCGCTTCGCGCTCGCTTGACTGCCTGACACTTGCACTTCGCGCGAGCATTAGGCAATCATCTGAAGCTTACTTTTTATGCTCGCACTATTATCGATTTATTTTGAAGAAATCAGTAAAAGAACATTGTTTTTTGATATTTCTTAAATTTTAAAATAAACGTGTCAAATTATTGAATAATCGTTTAATTTTAAAAAATGCTTAGTTTTCGAGTTAAATGTAAAAAGCCGATTTTTAAAGCTATTTTGTATATTAAAATTCGTTTTTAGGCGTTTCTCTTGGTTTTGAAACATTTTAGGCATATAGTTCCAATACAAAAATGTTGTATTTTTTTATGATCTACAACTTTTACATTTAACATTTTTATTAAGAATGCTTAGATTTCAAGTTGTAGCGTAAAAACTGTTCTTAGCGATTTTTAAAATAGGCCGCATTCTGCATATATGTTCGGGATCGGGCCCAAAATAGGACCATAAGTTTCTAGTGATGAGGGGAGGTCCCAAAAAAATTTTGGGCCTAAATAGTTTAAGTCTCGGAGAGATAATCGTGTTACAGGAAAATTTTTATTAGAAATATATGCAAAAAATCGAACAAATAGAGCCCGCATTTAAAAACTATGTAGATAGTCGGGATAAAAAAAATAGAATTTTATATTGCTCGAGAGTAGAGCTCCTACACAATTTCAGCCGGATTGGTCGAAAATTGCGTGAGATATGCTATGTCACACATTGTTCGATGGCAAAACTATGAGGCACTTCCGTGTACGCGGTCGTGCCTAAAAAACGAGTTTTAGCAGCATCAGATTTAAATACATATCTGCTAAAATTGCCTAAGAGGAATACGGCAACGAGATTTAGATTTTTTCTATATTTTTCAGTATTTTAAATGATGACATTGAGAAAATTAAAAAGCAAAATTTTGAACTAACCTCTTGTTCACGTATACGTATATAGAAATGTCGGCATGTGTGCGCACACACACACACACACTGACACATACGCACATATACACGCACACATGCAGAGAACATTCACCCACCCACGCTCGCAACACGCAGCCACACACACACACACGCACGCAAGTATGCACGCACGCACACATACACACACACGAGTTGTTGTGACCATGTTTTGACGGCCCAAAATAAGGTAAAAAATAGGAATTGTATATGTACACTTATACGTTAGGAGATCGAGAGTCAAGAGAGACAGAGAGAGAGAGAGAGAGAGAGAGAGAGAGAGAGAGAGAGAGAGAGAGAGAGAGATCGCGCGCGAGAGATAGAGAGAGACAGAGAGAAGCCGCGGTGTGTATTCCTCGCGTTATCGCTTCCAGCTTTACCGCGGCGTATTATCTCGCTCTACCGAGAAATGAGTATTTTAATTCTGTTCTCCTTTTCATATCTCATTCGTAACAAATTACAATATAAAAAGAACCTTAAATAACCAATAAAATGTTAGTTAGATTTCATTATTCGATGGGCAACCCTATTTACCAATAGAGAACCAAACCCTTAACATTTTTAAGACAATTTCAGAAGTGTATACAGTTTTTGTAAGTAAACATAGGGGTTCTCCACCGAATATTGAAATCTAATTAACATTTTATTAGTTATTTAAAATTTTCATAAATTGCAATTTGATACTAGTGAGATATGAAAAGAAGAACGGTAATAAAATACTCATTCTATCGCTTTTATATATAATTAAATTATTTTAAAATCTAATCAAACGTACATGTCATTTCTGAGTAGTGGCCGTACAAAGTTTTAAATACAATAGTTTTTAAAAAATGTTTTAAAAATGTTTTTAAAAAAGTTTTTCAGTCTCTGCATACACACTTTTTACACATACTCATTCTTTTAAAAGTTTTTACACCTGCACACTATTTTAAACAAGAAATTTTATATTGATTTAAATCAATTACACAAACACACACAATACTGTTTACACATTTTATCTCACATACGCACTAACATTTAACACATTATTTTAATGTTTTTATACCTAATCACAGGGTTAATACACTTCACTTACTATACTTACAAGTTTTACCACGATATCATTCCATAGATCTTAAATAAGTCTGCGATAGAACACAGAACCAGTCTCTTATGAAGTAAGCCATAACGTGCGCTGGTTTAACACATTTTTTTTCTTGCTTATCAGGTCCTCAACACGGCGACGACATTTTCTGCGCATTTTTTAATTTTCCTCTCCAAAATGTTACTAGCCTCCGGAACACATGCACTTTCCACAATCACTAAATTTTGCACTGGTTCTTCTTCCTCGTGTTCCTCGGCGCCTGCACGCTCCTCAGCGGAAGCTTGCTCCTCAGTGGCAGCTTGCTCCGCAGTGTCAGCTTGCTCCTCCACGATCGCTCGCACCTCGTGCACGGCGTTGACGGGATCCTCGTTCTCAGCATTCCCAACTACATTTTTACTCGTTGGTAGCATCTTTGAGATTGAGTACACTGTTTTAGAATATTTATCTCTCTGGGATGCATGATGGTATTACCTCATTTTTTTTAATGTTTCACGGAGCTAAACCAAAACACACCTCTATGGCTACTTGGGCTACGTGAGAATTTGCAGGACAAAAGTCAGTGAACGAAACTCCTGTCCTTATTAAATTTCAAGCTTTTTTGAAACCAGCATTTCTCTCTCTTTCTCAAATTACATGCCATTTTATTTTATATTTAAAACAGAGGAAACATACGATTTTTGCTCTTATTTAATCATTGCGATCTCGCAAAATAAAAAGACAATGTAGAGTAAAGTCACGTGTAATAGCAAAGACAAGAACCGTGAGCACGATTTACCAATTGGTACGACACTTGGCAGTCTTCCGGATGAGTTGGACGATAAGGGTATCAACACGTATATAACATCGTTTTTATCAGACAGTCCAAAGTTTTATGCATAAAAATACAAAAACCGGATGGTAGTGAGGACTACGTATGCAAGATAAGAGGTATACGCTTAAATTATACGAACAGTCAGAAGATAAATTTTGATACAATTCTCAAGATGATTACATCACAGCACACCGAGATAGTGCTATCGAATTCCGCTATACGTCGAACAGTTTCTCACGAAATGCTGACACAAACCGAGACAAAGACGTGCAAACCGGTTTATGGAAAGGCGAGATTCGTGACGACGGATAAGAGTTACCCGTACGGATACAAGAGCGGCCCGGCAACGACTGACGCAATCTCAGATAATAATATGGAAATATGAAATACAGATGGCGCTATTATCGACAGCAAATCTTCTATGTGGGCGTTAATTAGATGCTTAGTTGTGGTAATGGTGGGGTTTGGAAGCTCATTAGCGAAAGCGGCGCCACCAACAAGCTAATTGAGTATGCCACAACGCTTGACGAAGAAGCTCATTGGCGACCGCCGCGACTTCCGCGAGCTGAATGGTCGCGGATGTCGAGCTCCTTGCTGGCGGTAGTGTCAATAAGCTGATTGGTGCCCCACGTGAGCCCCGCCATAGCGCTCACGGACCCGTGAGCGGCCGCACGCGGGGGCCCCACCGCGGTCACGAGATCGTCGGTAGAGGTGGAACCAAATGAAGAGGGGATTTCATCTATTGAATCATGTGCATGAATCCATACGAGTCATGAATTCACGGTGGAAACATCCATTCACGTCAATATTGTGCAAGCCTACAGGCTGTAGGAAAACGGTGTTTGTGAAAAAAATTTTAACAACCATGGATCGTATGTGTCACTCGAATCGAGTGTATAATCATTTATTATTCAGAGTGGTAGATGCTCAATACACCGCAAAACCTTATGGCTACTTCTTGCTGGACTTGAAGCAAGATACACCCGATAATTGCCGATTTCGCACTTGTATTTTTCCTGATGACGAATTACACTACGTTTACATGCCGCGAAAAAAGATAAATGGTATCCATACTTTGAACCAGGTACCAGTCGCGTTGTTGTAATGGCGCCAAAAACTCGACATCCTTTTGCCTCCAGAGAAGTCACCGTTCTACGAGCACTGTATCACCTCAGCGAGTAACAGCACAAGGCTCTTTTAGTTCTACATATTTGTGAGTGTGCTCTGAACGTGTTAATTGGTAACGTACCACTCGAAAAACAGCACAAATCTCGTCTGCGTAAGCGCGCAACAACTCTACAAAAATTGGCTGCACCTAGTCTATGCTTGTCGAGAAAGAAAAAACTTATTGTACAGGGCGGAGGATTCTTACCTGCTCTACTAGCACCACTCATATGCACCGTTTTGGCTACTCTAGTAAGTAAATAAAAAAATAAAATAAAAAAATGGAGTACATCAGAAAAATGGTCCTCCTACCACAGAAGAGCGTGGAACGTATACAAAGCACGCTCACAGTGGTCATTGTATCGCCAATTCTCACAACGTTATCTGCACTTTAAGAACTCTGATAGTGCAGAAAAAAGAAAAAAAAGTACTCAATGATGCTAATATTACTGCTCCGGTTAATGAAGAACAAAATGAGGATGATGCAATGCAGTCAGAGGAGGAGGACGCACTAAAATACAGGATCGTTACCGATATCCTGCAGAGTATTCTTCAAAAGTACCGAAATAAAGCAGGTCAACTATTGCACCGTTTACGTATCCGTGGTAACATTGTTTGGGGTGCTAATGGATCTGTAACGATAGGCGGTGTACGGATACGTGGTGGTAACATCGTTGACCTATTGAATAACGCCATGAGAGAGAAACGGGTCAGCCCACCATTGGGGCATCTCCAGTTTGCTGTTGCACTTCGTGAATCATTCATTCTTCGAGATTTTATAGGCAACAAACGAGTTTGGCGCAATATTCTTCAATCGTCGTCCAGCGGACAGAGGGCATTGTTCACGCTCCTGATCGACGTCCCCACTCTGTGAACGATCTCGATAGTAGAGGTGGTCATGATGATGGTGGTGGTGATGGTGATGGTGGTGGTGTTGGTGGTGGTGATAGTAATACTCATCTGCCAGCAGCAGCAGTGCCAACAGGGACGTCCCAGGTGAAGAAGCTTGCGTTTTAGTAGTCAAAAGAAAGATGTTAAAGACAAAAAAGGCGTTTGACGCAGAGCAAAAGAAGAAGAAGAATAAGAAAGTTTTGGTCTTGAGAGCAGAAGTTCAATTGAATGGGGGGTTTAAGAGAAAGAAAAAGTGAGTTGCAAGAAGATGAAAATTTACGTGAAAAAATACATGCGCTTCGGACGCCTTGATTGATTTACTACCATTTGAGCTGCTTGTACCTGATTACAGATTCTGTGGACCAGGTACTAAATTAGCTGAGCGCATCGAGCGCGGTGAAGTTGGAATTAACTCTTTGGATGAAGCCTGTCATCAACACGATATCGCGTATGCTGACAAAAAAGTGATCGTCGTCAAGCCGATCGAGTTTTAGCAGATTACGCTTTCTCCGTATGCTTGCAGAGGATATGGGAGCTGACGAAAGAACGTTGGCTTTAATGACAGCTTGGTGTATAGTCAGTAAAACAACTTTTAAAAACAAAAATTTCTCGCATCAAGAGGTCTATAAGGAGAAAACCGAAACAAGCAAGAAGGAAATCAAAGTCGAGTGATAAAAAAATAAAGGTAAAAAAGTGAATAAAAATGCGGACAATGAATAAAGCTTTTGAGAACCTTTACTACAGTCCTCCATTACCTCCAGCATACGCTAGTGTTGATAAACTTTTTCAAGGTATGCATAAAAAAAATAATCGACATAGTGTTATCGAATGGCTCGAGATTCAAGACGTCTACAGCTTGCACTAACCTGCTAGACATCGATTCCCAAGACGAAGTTACAATGTGCGAAATATTGACGACATATGGGAAGCTGATTTGATGGATATGAGGTCTATAAAAACTTACGATGAGGGTTACAGCTACCTTTTAGCTGTCATAGACGTGGTAAGCAAGTACAGTTTTGTAGAACCAGTCAAGGACAAAACTTCGAGAAACATCGGTGATGCTTTCAAACGTCGCTTGGCGAGAAGTAACAATCGAAAACCGGTGTATCTTCAAACCGACAAAGGGAAAGAGTTTATTGGTCGCTAAATACAAAAAATTTTAAACAAATACGGTATAGAGTATAGCGTTGTACGCAGCCCTGATACAAAGGCCGCCATCGTGGAAAGATTTATAAGAACTGTGAAAGAGAGAATGTGGCTCTATTTTACTCATAAAAACACGCGACGTTACAAGAACGTTTTGCCTAAAATCGTAGAATCGTACAACAACAGCAAACATTCAACTGTAAAATTGACACCTACCTCGTTGACGCTGTACAATGTTGCCGAAGCTCGCAAAAATTTAAAGCGTCGATATGACAATCATGCTTTTTGACAACCTAAATACAGTGTTGGTGATTTGGTTCGAGTCAGTCGTGCAAAGAACGTCTTTGCCAAAGGTCACGAGAGCGGATAGACGTTGGAACTATTCAAGATTGTTTGAATCTCTTTGATACGTCAGCCACCGGTATACTTTTTGAAAGACTTGGCAGACGAAGACATTGATAGCTTTTTTTACGCAGAAAAGTTGAGCATATTGCGAAAAGATTTAAATACAGGCACTTTTGAGATTGGAAAAGTTTTAAAGAGTAGAGGTAAAGGTCACTCGAAGGAATATTTTATTAGTTGGAAAGGTTACCCCGATAAGTTTAACTCTTGAGTTAAGACGAATCATTTAAAAGAGAGATAAAATGAAGGACAAATTTTATATCATTTTGCCCAGCGACAGCAACCTGCAATATTTTAGCGACAACACTACAACGCACTTTATTACGCAGTTGTTACAGCAAATACAACTACAGGGGTCATGGTCAGTCGCACTTACGGAGGTTCAAATACCTCTGACGTTTCATCACGTGTCATCGGATAAAGAAGAAGCAGAAGAAGACGGAAAAGTTTTGTTAAATAGCATACGTATCTAGAGACAAACAAATTAAGAGTGAAAAATTACAGCAGTGCCCTGTCACTGATTCGGCCAGGAATTTACAAAGATGTGCAGAGACTGATACACGAAATAAATAATTTAGATTGTACGAAGGATCATTTGGAGTTTAGAGTCGAGTGTAGTGGATACGTGACGATTAATAGAGTTTTTTCAAAGACGACTTGTACCGAATCTAGTCACGAGTTTTGTCTGTCCAAGAAATTGCAAAAATTTTGAGGTTTGAAAATATACACAGCATTCTTATTAAAAATCAAGTTCCGATAGAGGGCGCTAGATCAGCTCATATTTATAACGGCTTACCATCCATGATCATGATTTACACTGACGTTTGTGAAACTTACGTAACGGGTGACGTTCAATCACGGCTGTTGCGAGCGATATCGCTAAATGTAGATGATTACACATACGGTGTCACCAGAATCAAAAATTTATTTCCTCCCATGTACCTGCCTTTACTATACACGTCCATTCAGACCATCAAAATTGATATAAGGGACCAGCTTGGCCATCCAATACCATTTAATTACGGTACGTTGACGGTGACTCTTCATTTTAAAAGAACAGACTGAAGTGAGTGTGTAATGCACAAAAAGAAATGGATCGTTATGAAGAATATTTGAATATGCAAGTTGGTAGTAGTGGTGGGGGTACCTTTAGTGGAGGTCGTCGCATTGATAGGGTTGGACGCATTTACATTGGCTCCCCCTACCAACGAGGTCATGGTGGTATTGGTTCATTCCTGGCTGGTATATTTCGACGGGTTCTCCCACTCTTTACCCGTGGAGCCAAGGCTGTTGGGAAGGAGGCTGTGCGTGCTGGAATCAACATTATGTTTGACATCGGAACGCGAAATACACTAATCAGAGAATCATTCTGCAACCGCATGAGAAAATCTGGTGAGACTCTGAAAAGAAAGGCTGAGGAAAAACTAGATAACCTGATGGAGGGGTTAGGATATAAAATGACGCACCACGTCGAGCCTCTTCACTTGCAATTGCTCGGTGGACCTGCCACACTCCGCAATGGCAGAAAAAGCGTAACAAAAGAGAGAAGAAAGGTATCAAGACGCAAATCATGCGGTGTCAAAAAAGGTAAAGTTAAGAAGAAGATGAAGCTAACAAAAAAGAAGAGGAAGACTAATAAAAGAGCAACGATAGTATTTAAAGTCGGACCTACTCTTGTTTGAAATTCCTCCGATTCAAACGAAGATCGAAGGCTCTCACTGCCTAAATTATAAACCAATATCATCGTTAACAGATGACACGCCAATAGAATTCTTTATACCTGGTATTACTGAAGAATACATTGATCTTGCACACACGATGCTCAATCTACGTGTTCGACTAGCCTGTGGTATCCCTGCAGCTGATTAACCTGCGAATCCAGTACCTCCAATAAACAAAGTTGGCCCCATTAATAACTTAATGCATTCATTGTTTAATCAAGTGGATGTCTTTTGCAATCAAAAACCTGTATCACCACCAACCAATGCGTACGCTTACCGAGCATACATTGAGACGCTGCTTAACTATGGACCTGCTGCAACAGAATCTCACTTGACGACTATCTTATGGTGTGAAGATACTCCTGCGAAAATGGACGATGTGGCAGATGCTAACGAGGAACTTGTATAATTACGAAAATTTCTATCAGCAGGGAGAGCTATCGACTTAGAAGGTCATATTCACGGTAGCGTTTTTAACCAAGTAAAGTTGCTAATAAACGGTGTTGAGGTAAGAGTACGTTTAGCAAAAGCTCGCAATAATTTTACCCTCATTGATCCTACAGGATATTTTTCTTTACATATCGAGAAAGCTAATGTTTTAGTTAGATCCGTAAAAATTAGTCCTAGTGTATTATTCGCGCAGGCTCAAGCCATATCAAAGACAACTGCTAAATATCATCTTACGAGAGAAGAAGTCAAGGCTATTACCATACATAGTGGCATTCACAGCGAAATGTTGAATAACGTTATATTAGGTCACATACCAAAAAGACATTATTGGTTTTGTTAATAATAAACCTTTTAATGGGGATCGAGAACTTAACCCTTTTAACGTTCAACATTTTAATATCAATTTCTATGCGGTCTACAAATACCTTCAAAACCTTTTCAACCCGATTTTAGTGTAACAAATAAGTTGTACGTTGACGCTTATCACACCTTATTTTCGGGGACAGGTATACGTTTTCTCAATTAGGGTAATCAAATCACGCGTGAAGCATATCCTAACGGTTATTGTCTATTTGCTTTTTATTTGACATCTGACTTATCGGCCAATTTTCTATCATGTTCTTGTATTATATGAGCGCGGGTTTGGGTATCCAGAAATTTCTAAATAATTTTTCTACCGACTTGAAGAAAAATGGTAGTATAGCCAGACGCTTTGTAAAATATAATAAAAATGCTGATAGAAATTGTATTGGCAAAGGTGGCTGTATTGTCAACTGCAGCTCTAAAACGTCATTATTGTAACATAATATAATTTGTCTGATGCAACATTCTTTCGTTCGTATCAAGTTTCAAGAAGTTTCTCGATAATTTTTCTACTACCTTTGTGAAACATGACACCCACACCAAGACATTGTTGCTTTATCTCGAAACGTCGTGTTAAGTGACGAAAGTTGTGTGTTACTTCGAATTAATTATTAAAATGAACAAACAGCCCTCACACACACACAGCTTTTGTCACTTAACTTCTCCGCGTGTAAGTCGAGGTCACCAGAAGCTCGACTTACTCATTTATTGCTGAGTGAGGACCTTTCCTCCCCATCGTACGTTCGGTAAATGCACGTGCAAGGTGCCCGTCTAGCTGTCGCCAAGCTGATGCACACCCATGAGTGCGACACGAGGCGACAATTGCCGTGACGTCACGATGGAGGAGAGGAGCGGTCTAGAGCGGGGGCGACGTTGCAGCCAGCAAGCTGCAGTTCCGCCACGTTTCGTCAGTCGTGTTTAGGCCAATATTGGAGTAGCCACGCGCCTCATAGATAATATTCACAGTATTTAATAGGCGTGTACATTATAATTTTTAAGCTGTCTTATCGCTGTATTTCAACAACAAAAAATAAAAAAGTATAAAGAATAAGGTAAGAGTTTTGATTTAATTTAATTTAACCATAAGAATAACAAAAGAAACAAAAAGATTTAATCGCCTCACGTACACAAAGGCCCGGGCCTGTACAGGACGGCTGGATTTAGATCTTTCTCCCCCCCCCCCCCCGGCTTAAGTATTTAAAAATATTGCGTTAAGAAACGTTAGACGTTTCTTAACAAAAATTGGTGGAGGCGCCGGGTAGATTGTCCAGGATAAACCTTTTGTTTCTTTTCCTTATTATTCTGTAAAAAGAGCAACATAGAATATATGTCAATATATGTTTAACATGTAATAAATAATATAAAATATAAAAGAAAAATAATGTGAATCGCACCAACGTTGTCGGTGCACACACAGTTTTCGTGTCGCGTGCGAAAATCCAATATGTAGTGACGTGGCTGCATTCCCAAATCTGAAACAAAGAGCATTTACCATAATTCCAATCGATTTTTTTTTGGTTATAACGGTAAAGATTTTTTTTTGTTTTTAGATAAGTAATAAATCGATTTCATTATTAATATTAATAAAAAAAACCGTTCACACTTTATACTTCAAATAAAATTTTTGTTCTTGGTTGGTTCGTTTAAGTAATTTTAAATATAACATTTACAGACTTGCACAAATTATATGCACGAAACAAAACTATCTGTGTAAATTTGTTAGATACGCATATATATATATATAGATATTGGAAATTGGTCAGTATATTAAAAACTTCACACACAGTTAGTTTACACAAGGAGACGGCAGTATAAGTTGGTTTTAATTTTCCAATACTATTTTATTTGTTTTTTTTTGCACTTTAATCTTTTTTTTTTATTATTACTTATTTGGTTGAGGATTTGACACACGGGTAACTTATATTTTGATAATATAGTCACAAGAAAAATCGCACATTGTCTGTTTCAGATGCGTCTTTTACACTGAATATCTACACAGACACTTTATTGTAAGGCATATAAGTACACAATTTTTAAGTAGTGTTGTTACCTTCAAAGATAAACATTTTTCTTTTACACGCGCACAGATTCTCTTTATGAACCTCATAAATTGCCAGCGACAAGCATATTGTGCTCTGGTGACATTAGACCCCGTTATTGGGCCAGCCAGGTCGCAGCAGTGCATTCTTGACGCTGAGGTATAGCGACAGAAGCACAAACTTTGGGCGATACAAATCCTGGGGACCTCCAGGTACTCGCAGAATTACACACACATCAATACCATACGCACATCACTATCTGCTTCACTTCAATACACTTACACTTAACGACACTTATAGTGACACAAAATAACCACACAATTTCCCACAAACACTTTGGTCACACTCACAAACCACGCTTTGTATCCCCAAAAAGAATTCGCGTAAAAAAAAGGTTACTATCAGATCAGAGGGTGAATTTCCCTGGCATCCTGGCTATTTTGGGTGTCGACAGTATCACTTTAGCTGTAATCTGTAAAAAAAGCATTAAAATTATTTAGAGTATATTTTATTTAGATAGAAATTATGCTTCAAATAACCAGTGATGCTTTTAATCTCATAACATTTAAGCTAAAAGTTTTTTTTTATAATATAAAAATTACATACATGTATACATACACTCCTAGTGCTAAGTGATATTATCTTGCATAAAGAAAGGGATAGTGGCAGGATAAGGTGTCGCTAACGCCATGAGTCTTGGTCCAAAAGCATCGACTCTTGTCAGTAAAGATCCAGGAGCTCCCACAAGGAAGGCACAGATCTGATGGTACGCGTGCATGGTCTCAACACTCTGTAAACACAGCAAAAACAATTAATTATAGGAATTTTAGCAGGGACGAGGAAAAGTTATAGAAAAATGAACTACTAAAAAAGAAAAGGAATTTGAATGGCAAGACGAACATGAACAAAGTTTCGAGGCACTCAAAAGGCCCCTGTGTGAATCACCCATCCTACAGTTCCTCGATTTTGAAAAAGTATTCACTTTGACCACTGATGCTTCAAATTTTGCAATTGGAGCTTTACTCAGTCAACAAATAGACAATTTTGACCACCCAGTCCAATATTTGTCCAGAGTACTAAACAAAGCTGACATAAACTATAGCACCACAGAGAAAGAGTGTCTAGCAGTACTATATGCTTTGCACCAATTCAGACCATACCTATTGTGTCGAAAATGTATCCTGGTGGCTGATCATGAGCCTTTGAACTGCATGCACAACAGAAAAGTTCCAGGACAGCGACTCATGAGATGGATGTTCAAATTTTCTGGGTATGAGTACACATTCAAGTACAAACCAGGCAAAGTGAACATAAATGCAGACTCCCTATCAAGAAACCCACCTGAACAGCTACCTTCGGAGGAAGAGATACATAAACAGATACCGATATTAAGGGTTATGGTACAAGAACAAAAGAACGAAAGAGAAAATCAAAACAAGGCCACCAGTGTAGCATCTACCTCAAAAGGAAGAATACCAATAAGTTTTAGACCAAGAGTACACTCAACAGGAGAACAAATGAAAAACCAGGAAGACCAAAGGGGTCAAAAACCAAAAGGACTGCTCCTCCTCTAGAGCACAGTGTGATAGCACAAAGGACCCGAGCAAAAAATGCAGTATCCAGCCCAATCGCTGACTATATAAGGCAGGGGGCAATACCCAAATTCACGGCAAGGAAAAATACTGAAAACCATAGCAAAGAAAAGAACAAGAACAGTGAAGACGAACAGAATCCGAATCAACAGGAAATGAAGTCCCTGACCACAGAAAAAAAAAGCAAGTCTAGATTCGGACTCGTCCATGATACCTCACCTCTCACCCTCGAGACGGTCAATAATGTCCTCTACAAGAATAGATGACAGAGAGGAGAGATGACGGACCAACTTGAGCCGGGTTTGTTGACAGAATTAGTCACCAAGTATTTTGAAAACACTCAAATAAAAGCAACAATTTGCTACGGAAAAGTGCAATTACCAGACAAAAAAGATCGCACACCCATCATCGCAACTCTGCATGATAGTCTGACAGGCGGGCACAAAGGAGTGAATTAAACCTATCAAAAGATCAGAGAGAGAGAGAGATACTACTGGCCAAGGATGAGAAATGATGTACTGGACTACATACGGAGATGTTCCAGCTGTCAAGAAAGGAAGATAGACCGTTTCAAGACTCGAGAGCCAATGGTCATAACAGATACGTCCATTGAAGCCTTTGACAAGGTATCAATAGATACAGTGGGAAAACTAAGAATGACACCAAGTGGAAATTGTTATCTGCTCACCATACAATGTAACCTCACCAAATACCTAATCGCAGTACCAATCAAAAACATCAAAGCCACCACAATAGCAGATGCGCTAACGAAACATCTAATCTGCAAATTTGGCGCACCGAGAGCAATACTTTCAGACCGAGCAACTAGCTTCTTGTCAGAGATTGTAGGAACCATGCTAAGGCTATTTAAAATTGATCACCTGACAACCTCAGGGTACAGACCCCAAACCAATGGCTCCCTTGAAAGGAGTCATGCACCCTTAATAGATTTCATCAGAAGCTACTCAGAAAAATTTGATGATTGGGATAACTTGGCACCTTTTGCCACGTTTTCATACAACACAAGCGTACACAGCGCAACTAATTTTACCCCGATTGAGTTAGTGTATGGCCGAATAGCCCGTTTTCCGATACACATACCTTCCGACGAAAGGTTGCGAACCTACAACTTTTATTTACGCGATCTCATCCTTCGTTTAAACGAAATGAAAATCGAAGCCGGTCGAAATCAGATAAAAATCAAATATAAATCTAAGCAGCAGTACGATACAAAAATTAGGAGATTCAAAGCAAGGGTGGGAGGCTATGCGAGAATCATAAAAGAAGCCAGGACCTCAAAGGGAGATAGCTTTTACAACAAACCTTTAAAAATAGTAGAAATGCTAGGCAGAAACAATGCAATTCTAGAATTGCCTAATGGCAGATGAATAAGAAAACATACGAATAAACTAAAAGAAGCCGTACCTCCAGACGAAAACAAATAACTTGACATTTCACGACATTATTCAAATTACAGGTATCAAAATGGACGTGATATTCACAATTTTAACCTTCGTCACCGTAGTATCTGGCCGCCGCAACTATGATTTAGAGAAGGTAGAATCAAACCCTGGCATCTACTACGAGCGAATGCAAACCATTAGACTAAAAAGGGCCGATTGGCAAATTGCCATTTACATAAATGTTAATGAATTTTTACAAGCCCATGGACCTCTCGAATCGTTCAACCAAGTGTACTCCAAGTGCATTATAAAATTGCCTGAACACAAATGCAAGCTAACATTGGGAACAGATTTCATCGAGTTGAAATACCAAACACTGACCCATTTACAAAAACAAATAAACGACACCGTACAAAATTTCGGTCATTATGAATACGCAGGAGCAAGAATTCCGCGCAGCATCAGGACCAAAAGAATGATACCCCTAGGAGCAATTGGCAGCATCAGCAAAAGTCTATTTGGACTTGTAACAGAAGACGACGTAGAAAATATCAATCATAACATAGATAAACTCTACCAGGACCAAAACAAAGTCATTCAATTAATGGACCAAAGAACTCACATCATATCAGCCGGTTTTGAATAACTCTACAACATCACCAGAGCGCACCAACGTGCACTCGATAACATAGAAAAAGTATTCACTGAGAAAATGACTACTCTACTAAAAGAAGGCGAAGAATTAAAATACATTCTAGAACTAGCTACCTATCTCAGCAGCGTAGAATCAAAACTAAACCACGTAATCAGCAGTAACGAAAAGCTTTTGGCTATTCTAAGACTGTTGAAGGAAGGCAACACAGAATTGCTGAAGGAAGAAATCATCCATCAAATAACCACTGACATAAGAAGAATCACAGCGGACCTAGACTTCCCAATTCCCTCAGAACACGTACGAGCCGAAGAAATCGTCAAAATTTCAAAAGTGGACGCAATACACCATGATGGGAGAACCATTGCGTTACTACATTTACCTTTAGTAGAAAGGATACCGTATCATCTATACAAGTTACACCCACTTGCTGTACCACAAAAACACAATAACAAATCAGCTGGTCTGGCATATATATATAACCGTCAAAAGAATATTTGGCATTAAGTGCTGACGAGAAGCAATTTTTGAAACTCGACCACGATACTCTGAGTGAATGTATCAAAACCCACTACGCATATATATGCCCATCAGGAGGACCTCTCGGAGAATTATCAACGCCAGAAGACTGTGAAGTCACCATGTTGTTAAATCCAAGCGTTGAAGGCCTAAAAACATGTGATGTACGGTATAAGTACGACCCTGTAACCCAATGGAACTATCTAAGTGTAGACGGATCATGGCTGTACTCAACGGTAAGAGAACTTCTAAGAATAACATGTTCAGGCGAAGCGGACCAAACAGTGAAAATAAGCGGCGTAGGAATTGTAAGACTGGCTACAGGTTGTGTAGGAAGAACCAAAGAAGTAGCGCTAGTCAATGAAGAAAACAAAAGAATGAAGCAACAGTACATTTACAAACCTGAAATAAATCTAGAAATAAATCAAATCTACCCGAAATTAAGAGGAACAGAAGGAATTTTTAATTTCTCCATAAACGCCAAATCAAAAGAAGTAACCTTCTGGAAGGATAAAGGACAGTCATTGCACCAAATCATGGACCAAATGGACCAAATAGCAGAACACAAAAGAGAGACTAATCGTACTAACACCCTCATGTACGGGGGACTAACACTTCAAGTCGCAATCATTCTAGTAATAACAACAATAATCATATGCATTAAAAACAACTCGGGGATTTTATGTGTCAAAAAGAGGCAGCATAAGTACTCATTACCCTTACACACTACCACGCAACCTCAATCGTACCCCGGGGCCATACTAACAGAACCTAACACAAGTAACGATACCAATCATGCACACACAAAATCCGAAACCCCGAAACGAACAACATCATTCCTAGCACCTAGAAGGATGAAGTCAAATGAGCAAGAAGTAGAACAATAACGAATGATTTCGAATCACTCCGTATTAATTAACCACACATAAAAACAACACAATTAACAAAATAAAACAACATAACAATGAACACATTAACATTATTTTTAGGACGGATCAGAAAAGAAAATCATGAACCCTAGACCAATAGCTGTGACCGTATTCTTTGACAAGAGCATTTTACTATCTGACATCATTGCTACCTTTGAAAAGGTAGGAACACCGACCGCGGTGGAAGTCAGAGACAATGACCTGCACCAAAACAGCAACAAAATAACAATAAAATTCAAAACCGAGCAAGAAGCCAGAGAAGCAACCAAACTCAATGGACTACCAACACCGTAATCTAGTTACCATTCAACCACAGTACCACAAAACAATTATAAGATCACAAGTTTACCTCAACAAATCAGACAATTCCGGGACCCAAAAAACAAGGTTATTTTGCACCTTACCATGGGTTGGAACCGACAGGGAAAAAGATGAATCTTTTTTCAGACATTTCGCGAAATTTGGACAAATGGTGTATTATGAAACCGTAAGAGACAAGAAACAAAGACTATCCTTCGGATACGTACAATACTTCAGTACTCAAAATGCAGAGAAAGCAATTCTCGGAAGCGACCCTACCTACAAAGCGGCTTACGCAGAACCAAGGAAAAGTCCAAAACACAGTACACGAGAACCAAGCACCAAATTCCATGCGTCATGCAAGGAACTGATACCCGAGGACCTCTACCATTTACATGAACGGACATGCAAAAAGCAAGCTCAATGGGATGACCTTAGCGCAGACAACCGGAGACCATGTGCAAGCGCAAATCTATCAAAGAACCTACCTACTTTAGAGGAATTACAACGAACCTTAATGTACCTACAGCAACAACAGAACCAAACAAACGCTCTACGCCAGGAAATAAGAGAAAAAGACGACTAAATAAACCCTGAAACGGAGCAACCAATGAATGCTAACGCCAAAAGAACCAAAATGGACACAGTAAACTCAGAGTTTACCACGGATCAAGACAACCAGCACCTCACAATAACAACAAATAATGAACAAATCACACTAAATGAACCTGTTGAAATGAATGTAGACTAAATCAAAAACAATATCAATAAATCAATTACATTACACCCATTTAACCATTCAATACAACCCAACTCAACCCATAGTCCCCATCCACACAGATACATCACTTACACCAATAACCATCAGGGAAATCTACCAAAGAACCTTCCCTGCAAATACCGCAAACACGCAAGAACCAATAATGGACCCAAATTCATCAATGTACCCTGTACCATAATGGACCCAATTAACGAACATAACTTACCTCTTTTCAGAATGGACCACCAAAAGTACAGAATAACCTCTGTGAAATCATCCACGGACCAAGCCAAAACAGTAATCGTTGAGCACCAACCACCCAACGGAACAAGTCACGGCATACCTCAAAACCTTTGGAAACAGCAACAAAATACGGATAGACGTACGACAACAAGGACCAAACATAAACACGGGAGTGCTCACTATAGAGTACATGGACCAGGATAGCGCCAATAAAATTGTGCTACAGCACAATTATGAGCAAAATCAAAGGGACCAACAATCGGGGAGCTCACCAGAAAACAGCGACATCACCAGTGACGATGAAGGTACGTCGTCAACCCATGATGAAACAACAAATAGCAATATCACCACTGATGACGAAGACACCTCGTCAAGCCATGACGAGACAGCAGGCATGCAACCTCCAGCTGCTAACCCAATGGACCAAAATGGGCTTCAAGGAGGCACATTCCCGCGCACATGCAAGACTTCAGAAAAAAACATGCAGTTTGCAAGAAGTACATAGACATGCGCAATGAAGAGGACCACAAAGTGGTCTGTGAACTACAAAATGGGGACAAGTACCGGATTCACTATTACTGCAACGGATACATACAGAACCGGTACTGGGACCAACACCTTACTGAATGCAGCTACAGAAGTTTCTGTTACGTAACCACGCTACAAAAGAACGACGATGCACAAGGGACGAAGACCACTCCGACCCACCACCACCAAACAGCACGGACCACACATCTCAACCGCAGCCACGCGAAGAACACCGAGATGATACACGAGATTTCATCACCTTCAGTGACCTACACCTAACAGAGGCGGAAGTAGTAAGAGAATTATCACCAAGCCTTTTAGATATGGACCGAATAGATTTCGAGAACCTCGACAACATTAGTTTTTAAATAAAAATTAAAAATGTTGGACCAATACCTTTTTATACCTTCATATAATCTATTTATTTTTTTTTAATATAACGCATATGCACCAAAATTGTTAGACCACATTTATTGTTATGAACCTGGACCACTTTAATTTCAGAACAACACAAAACAATATTAAGAATGACAAAGCAGTATGCATGAAACCTAAAAATGTAAAATCAATAGAAAACTAGCATGAGATACTGTAAACACACTAGCACACATGCAAATAATGATGGATGATGCCAAAATAACATTGTATCCAAGAACCAAAATATGATACACGTAAGTAAGCCTTCATCTTAACCTCTCAAAATGCATCAATGACTTGTTTAAAGGTTCACAAAAGAAAAGAAGTATAATGCATTCTCACCCTAAACCCTACCCAAAGAGAACAACAATAAAAAAAAACAGCGGAATAAAGATATACAGTATCTTATACTTAGCAATGGAGAACAAGCAATAACAGCTCAAACTCATTCTCCGACATACAAATACAGGCTACAATTTCGAAGTTCGACGGTCCGAATTTTTGGAGGCATTCGCAAAAATGTCAACCGAACCATTCGGCGGCGAAACACGAATTGACCCAAGCCAAGAACAAGAGTTCGACCCACGTCAGTCCGAATCCTTTGGAAGCATCACAAAAACATGTCGACCGAATCATTTGGTGACAGAGGGCGAATCCATGTTCCAAAACAAAAAAAGGGAGTAATAAATGTACCAACAAGCAATCGTGGTAATTGCTAAACATTTCGAAAATTCCTAACCAATTATCCACCAAGAACCAACATACACAAAAAGTTCTTTTCTTTTCTGATACCGTACCCCAAGTCAAATCAAATCAAACATATAATGACATAAAAATTGCTGACATACTTACGATACAATAAAGCCAAACCCAGGACCATTAACCCAACCCACACACATTGGCAGCCGTCAATATATCATCTCCTAGCTATGCATAAAGTTTGTCGCGGAGGACAAACGTTCTCAAGTAGGGGGGGGTGTTAAGTGACGAAAGTTGTGTGTTACTTCGAATTAATTATTAAAATGAACAAACAGCCCTCACGCACACACAGCTTTTGTCACTTAACTTCTCCGCGTGTAAGTCGAGGTCACCAGAAGCTCGACTTACTCATTTATTGCTGAGTGAGGACCTTTCCTCCCCCATCGTACGTTCGGTAAATGCACGTGCAAGGTGCCCGTCTAGCTGTCGCCAAGCTGATGCACACCCACGAGTGCGACACGAGGCGACAATTACCGCGACGTCACGATGGAGGAGAGAAGCGGTCTAGAGCGGGGGCGACGTTGCAGCCAGCAAGCTGCAGTTCCGCCACGTTTCGGCAGTCGTGTTTAGGCCAATATTGGAGTAGCCACGCGCCTCATAGATAATATTCACAGTATTTAATAGGCGTGCACATTATAATTTTTAAGCTGTCTTATCGCTGTATTTCAACAACAAAAAATAAAAAAGTATAAAGAATAAGGTAAGAGTTTTGATTTAATTTAATTTAACCATAAGAATAACAAAAGAAACAAAAGGATTTAATCGCCTCACGTGCACAAAGGCCCGGACCTGTACAGGACGGCTGGATTTAGATCTTTCTCCCCCCCCCCCCCCCGGCTTAAGTATTTAAAAATATTGCGTTAAGAAACGTTAGACGTTTCTTAACACGTCGTCTGACGCAATATTCCTCAGTCTTCTCGAAATGTCAGTATTTATTGTTATCTGATGCCCCCTCCCCCCGTTTAGAATATTTACATTTTCCACCTCTACTCCTAGTTTGAAAGATATATTAATTGAGGGTAATTTTAGAGGCAATTTATAATAATCAATTATAAAATAATGTTCTCTATAATTAATGCCTGCATGATAATTAATAAAGCTTTCACTACCGAGCAGGCCGTCTTCATCAATAAAAAAATCGTCTGGTACGCAGTGAAAATAAAATATTAAATCATGAAATTGCATTGGAATTTTGCCATAAGTGTTAACAGCTCCGGTGTCTAGTATTCACGACAACGATTGCGGGCAGCAATTTGTTTTTAGCATAATACTTGGTGTACAATCATTAATGCTTAATAAAACAATCTTTTTTATTAATTGTTTTGCTTATTGTTTCTGTTATAATTTTGACGCTTGGGCTGTGGGATTTCCCTGGTGGTGTCATTCTCCGAGAATCCGTTGTCGATTTCCTGCTGCATGTCTCGCATTTTGTTATTATATGCAAGCTTATTACATTCGCTCCTCCAATGACCGACCATTTTACAATAATTACATACTTTATTGGCGCCATTTTGGGCTTGGTTTGGTTCAGGTACATTTGCAGAGGGAACATAGTTGGAGTATCGATTTTTGTTTTCAGGCGTTTTCCACCGTTGCGTGACACGTTGTGACCGACCCTGTGAGTTAGTCGGTATTGATTTTTCACGCTCGGGCGTGGCTCAGATGCTTTTTTGGGAAGTGATCGGCGCCTTCGGAGCGTCGGCGACATAGGTACGGTACCAGCAATTAGGCACTATGTGACCCAATTTATGGCATATTTGACACGCTTTTCTTTCTTTTCGATATCGACTAAGTTAATTTGTGCAGAATAGATTTCGCTAACTCTTGTTTGTGTAGGAGGCTGTGGTATTTTCATTTGTTCGTCTGTATTTTGGCATGCATAATCGCGCTCAATGTCAATTGCTTGGTCTATCGCGGCATCCAGAGGCTCATGTGGGCTCATTCGCCCTCTTATAATCCATTGCAAACCGCGGATAAAATATGCTACATTATATTTTTCTAATTCTAATTTGAGATCCGGTACATGCCTTTTTTCGCTTAACGCGGTTTCGTACGCTTCGTGTGTGGATAATTTTAATCTATTTGAAAATTAAATTACGTTTTCGTCGTATTTTTGCTTCATGACTGCTAGGTCGCCCAATAATTTTAAAGCACCATATTATAGAAAGATCTTTACTGTGCACTTTTTAATGTTTCCCCGGACAATCGCATTTTTATTAATCTTCCTAAATCTGGCTCTACATCCGTACAAAAATATTCTAAGTAGAATGTTGTAACCGTTAAATTTGGGAATGATTTCGACTGCATCTCTAATTGATAAATTACAAACTGGTGTGATAGTGGTGCTTTGAAATGATTGCAAAATGTTGTGTGTTCTACGATACTTATTTGTCGAGTTTATATAAGGTGTGCTGTGTATTCTTGGTGTAGAAAAAATTGTTATCCGCGCTAATTGCTATTAAAATATCTTGGAGATTGAGCCCCCAATCGCTATATTGCGCATAAACAATAAATGGCGCGAAGTTAATATGAAATTAAATCGCGTTCGCCTCTAGTTTCGTTCAATACATGCGTAATTTATCTGGGTGTCGAGGCATTAACAAAATCAGGGTAGCGAAAATGACGTTTGACATGATAATGGTAAAGATAAGAAGTGCGAGTTTACGACAGGATAGGATCGGCTAGCGAGGTATTTAGGGACTTACGTTGTATGTGTGCGTAGGCCTTGGTTGCCTGTAGTCGGCTCGGCTCGGCTGCGCTGCTCTACGGACGGTTTAGTGCTTGAGATAGTGACGGGAGATATGAATAGGGGTACGGGCACAGTGAATAAATAAACGCGAGCAAATAAGTTTAATATCAAGTTTATTGTATAAGAAGCACAAAGTTAATTATAAGGGCGTATCCCTTTTACAAGTGAAATGTCAAATAACAAGCTGGTGTCTACGTGCTTATGGTTCAGAGTTCGAATGCAGAAGGCTACCGCGCCCTGAGGGGACCTGGCTTATATAACCACAGAAGGGTCGCATGCTCAGCCTAAATTAGGAATTAATTATGTGTCATGGAAGGGAAGCGACTGAGGTGCGTAGTCGTGGAGGGGAGTTAGCGAAAAATTAGGGTGGGTGAGTATGATATGCAGGGGTACGAGGTTGGCAAATTAGGATACTAGTTGTACAGCGTAGGTCGGTAAGTCTGATTCAGAATGGTAAGATACATATAGCTTGACGACGTAACATTATCCTATGTGCGATCTTACATGAGAAATCAGATGAAACAACATATGAAATAATGACCGATATTCATAGCTGATTTCTCATGTGTTTTCACACAGGAGTTCTGAGGTAAGAATTGAAACAAAATATATAAATAAAAAATATATATGTGTTAGTGCGTATATATAAATGTAAAGAATAAGTATAAGCGTTGTTGGATGAGTATGTGTGTGTGCGTCAGCACTGGGTATAAAAATGCTTCAATATGGCCGCCGATGGCCTCTTCCAATAGGAGCCCATGGCCTCCTCCAATCGGAGCGCATGACCTCCTCCAATAGGATTTAATCCCGAAATGAACAGTATTTAAGTTGCGCACTGCAGCTTGCAAGGTAGCAGACAACATCACGTGTAGCACAAAGTATAGCATATTTATGTTATAAAATTTTATTTGAATATGTAGGTAAAAAGTTTGTTGATGTCTTGACAAGGCAAATAATTTATGATCATAAAGTAGGACATCTGGGGCTAATACCTTTGGAAGAAAAAAAATCATTATAAAATAGTATTACCATCGTTGGATATGTGTAGCTGCAAACTTAAAAAGTAAATACTTATATTGTTCTATTAATTACTATTTTTTTATTTTTTTAGATAATGTCTGTTGGAAAACAATAGTGTCATCTATTTTACAGATATTTTTCAAGACAGTTAACTCAATCCGTGCATTTGTGGTTTTGTACAGCAATGCTGTACATCAGAATTGCCTGGTCAATGTCGTCAAATCGTCTCTGTACTTTCTAGCGTCTTTATTGTACATACTAGTTGCAGAAGGTGTCTAGATGTTTATGGAGGCCGATAATAAAGGCCAAGTTGTGTGTTGTATACTTTTTGGTGTTAAAATGTGCGTATTAATTGGAGAAGACCTCGAGGTTTCTTTGGTGCAGGATGACTTGTTGTTATGGAAGGTGTTTAGGCAAATATAAGGGCCAGTGACATGAACTATGTAGTACACTCGGTACTTTTCAGTGCTGTACATTACAGGATTGCCTGCTCAGTGTTTGTGCTTCTAGAACATTGCTTTGAGACTAATAATCATCTCAAAAAAGTTCAATTCTAGCAATTTACTCCTTTGAAAAGAGTAAAATACTAATTTTTTTCATTTCAAAAGTTTAAAAGAGTAAATTTATGAGTTACTCTTGTCAAAAGAGTAATTCCTAAATTTCTCCTTTACTAAAATAAAGTGTATTATTACAAAATGTAGATATACTGGTTAAGGTGGCCAATGACGAAGTCCAGGTAACGCTCTCCGTACTTTCTGGTGTTTTATTGTACATACTAGTTGCAGAAGGTGTCTAAATGTTTATGGAGGCCGATAGTAGAGGCCAAGTTGTGTCGTCTGTACTTTTTGGTGTTGAGATTTGTGTACTAATTACAGAAGGCCTCGAGGTTTCTATTTATATTTAGAAGCAATCATTCTGAAAATTTGTATGCTATCAAAACACAATAAATCACTATTGTCAATATTATATTTATCGGAAAGACCTTGCGGCGTGCACGATTCTATGTGACATGATGAAAGAAAAAAATGTTTTCGATGGTTACTCGACTCCTTTTGATACGTACTACATCTTTTAAGGTTTACATTTTCGTTAAAATACTTCTATATTATTTTTTTCGGAAATTAAATCGATTTTTGGAAAAAAAACTTTTTAAAAAATTGATTGAGTCTACCAAAAGGAATAATAAAAAAATTTTAACGAAAATGTAAACCGTAAAAGTTTTAGTACGTGACAAAGGAGTCGAATAAGCGTCGAAATTTTTATTTTCGTTCATCACGTCACAAGAACTGTGCACGTCGCAAGGTGCTTCTGATAAATATAGTATTGAGAATAGTAATTTATCGTGACGTGTACGATCAAGATTCTGAGGATTTATAGCGGTAATATTTAAGATAGTATGGTGTGTTCATAGCATAAAATTTTTCAGAATGATTGCTTCTAAACATAAACAGTTATCTGGACTCGTGCAAAAAAAGTTTTTTTTTTGGGTTCAACTTACCCCCTTAAGTACATTTTCGCATGTAACATACGCCCACAAAATCTAATAATAATTTTGGATCTTGCTTTAAAGTGGTTTATTTTATAATATTGTATTATAAATATATTACATTCTGTATTTTTTCTGAAAAAATATCCATCTAAAAATTTAGCCTTGTGACAGAATACCTCCCCCCGTATATCATTTCCCAGAATAACTACTTAACTACACTATTTTTGCTTTTATGACCATTTTCTGGGGAATGTAACGAGTATTTTTTAACGCTAAGGCTGCAATAAACTTGGTATTTTATACCTTATTTAACACTTTAAGGGCGGCACGGGTCGAATATAGGTCATAAAATGTAAAAAAGGAAATTTAATTTTGTCTCTGTAAAGAAACCACAGTTTAATAAATAATTTTTAGCAAGCGGTATTTGTATTGCTTATGATCATAATAGAACTATACGTATAAACAAAAAAATCTTCAAATTTTTTTACTTGTTTATTTTATTGAAGAGCAAAAAAATCGTCTTATACTTTAGCCGCCCTTAAAATGTTAATAAAAATTGTGTCACCTGAAAACTTTTACATTTCGATTTAGCGCATCAATACAATCATTAAAACGTCAATATCTCGAAAACACGAAAAAGTCAGTTAAGTGGTTATTCCTGGAAGTCATAGATATATACAGAAAGGTTGAGTAGGTCTTCCTAAAAGGAGATGACCTGGAATACGGATCACTAATCATGATAAGGCTTTAGATGGTGCAAAAGGTACAGTTGAAGCTTTCTTTCACATAAAACTTTTATCTATTTCAAACTTATTGTTCATAACTCTGTAATAAATTAATATTTTTATACGAGACGTAGCTTAAATAAAACCTCTTTGACTACTCCAATTTTCTTTTGTATACTATATTGGTCATTCATTTTCAAGCTCCATATTTAATTCTTAATAAATTTGGATTTGAATAATATTTTTTTTTCGAAACAAAGCTTAAATCAAAGCTGTTTCTGCAGACTTTCATTATCATTTAAATTACTTTTTCTAATGATAATACATCCATAGTGTGATAAACAAAATAGCTACTTCAACTACGCTCCGCACGGTTTGTATTTTTATGTTAGATGTGACATTTGGTTTTATAAATTCGAAAGTATTTCAAACAGAATATTCATACAAGCTTATAAAAAAATAATATTATTGCATACGTGTCAAAAGTTCAGTTATTTCAAGTTAGTAATTTCAATATCGTGTGCTTTTTTCTTTTTCATCTTCCAACTTGTTACTTACGCTTTGTTACGTATTCTTACTTTTTATTATATTTTCTTATGATTACTCGCACTTTTCTACGTTTCCTTATGTTATATTAAATTTTATGATTTCCACAGAGGGACTTACTGGTGGAGAAAGTGGCCCATTGTATTTTCACTGGAATGGAACTATTGAGCAAAATATGTTCAAAATCAATCCTTATGGCTGTAAATATTTAGCACAACGAGTTTAAAATTGATAATTGATTATAAATTTTGCTCAATATTTCCAAACAGCGAAAATGCAGATAGCCACTTTATTCACCAGGACGGCAGAATGTACAGTACCTATAAATACAATTCTATAATCTAAAGTCAAGTACACCAGTGACAGCAATTTCTAAAATACAAAAACATTCAAGGGAACCCTAAACTCTGAACCCAATTAACCCATGCGTAGTACCCCTATATGCACATACACATCAAAAGTCTTGAAGCACACAATCTGGACTTCATTGTTGGACTTCGTCTCCGAGAGTCCTGACTAATATACGTGCCGTACTCGAGGTCGTTCTGCACGTTGGCATGAAAAGGACCAAAGCGCACAATCTACTAAGGTCTTTATATCTATAGGTGCTAAATACCTGGACCTCGTCTTTGAAGATCCCGGACAATATACATACTGTATAACTCAAGGACCACGTGTGCGTTGACATCAAAAGTCCCGAAGCGCACTATCTAAACTTAATTTTTCTCCGTGCGTAACACCTTGGCATTTCTCCTGAGAAGCCTGGGTGGTATCCATGTTACACTCAAAGGCAATATCCATGTAAAGATCAGAAGCCTCGGAGCACACAATCTAGACTTCATTTTTTTCTGTCCGCAACACCTGGACATCTTCTCTGAGAGGCCTGGATCGTACCCTACTGACACGATCCAGGTGGATCGCCGCCTGAATCGAGGTCGATTACCGCCTGGATCGGAGTGGATATCGAGTTCGATTCAGCCTGGATTCGATCTGGATTGAACTTAACATCAAGTGATGGATATGCCATTAACTCTTCAAAGCAAACATTTTTTCCTTCGATTTTTTATAAAAATTTGTGTATAGGGGTTTTTGGGGAGGTTGATTACGAATTTGCAGTCAGAATTTTAAACTTCAAAATGGCAGATACAAAATGGCGAACTATAATTAGAAATTCGAAATTACGTCATGAAACTTAGTTTATAGCGGTTTTTCAGGTAGCTGATTACAAATCCGAGGTCAAATTGACAAAATCGAAAATGGCAGTTTCAAGATGGCGCATAAAAATGTGTAAAATAGAAAAAATTCAGCATAACTAGGTATTTAAGGGTTTTCAAGATCGCTGATAACGAATCTGAGGCCAGATTTACAAGATTCAAAATGGCGGATAATCATTTTAAATACTTAATACTTTCAGTAGTATTAATTCAGCTAAAACTCGGTATTAAGGGGGTTTTCTAAGTCGCTGATTACGAATCCAAGGTAAGATTTAAAAGATTCAGAATGACGGTTTCAGAATGGCGGATTAAATTTCCAAAAACTGAATAAGTTCATCTAAAACTCGGTACTGAGGGGTTTTCAAGGCAGCTGATTAGGAATCTGAGGTCAAATTTACAAGATTTAAAATGGTGGTTTCAAAATAACGGACTAGAATTATAAATGTGACATAATGTGATGAAACTTAATGTATACAGGTTTTCGTGGTCGCTGATTACAAATTAGAGGTCTAATTTACATAAATCAAAATGGTGGTGTCTAAATGGCAGACTATAATTATTAATGTGACATAATGTGATGAATCTTAGTATCATATAGACATTTTCAAGGTTGTTGATTACAAATTAGAGGTCAAATTTACAAAATTCATAATGAATGTTTCAAAATGGCGGAAAAAACTTAAGAAAATTGAATTTTTTCAGCTAAAACTCGGTACTTAGGGGTCGCTTTCGAGGTCGCTGATTATAAATCCGAGGTCAGATTTACAAAATTCAAAATAGCGATATTAAAAAAAAAAGTTTGATGAAAAGATTAAAACAGCTATACATGCATATACGCCATTATTAATTGTTTTTAACTATCAACCACAAATACCGCACAATTATATCTTTCAGGCAAATATAGTTGACATTAAAATTTTTTAGTCATGATAAATCCGTCATTTTATACTGTTTGTTCAAATAATTAAATTTGAAAATTGCATAAACCAAATTAGATACGCCATTTTTAATACATAATTTCACACCGGATTTCTAATCCTCGGTAGAAAAAATACATAAATAACAATATTTTAGACGAAACGATTTCTTTTGGGCAGGATATCGGCCATATATTGGATCGATATGTTAAAGTTTTTTTTTTTTATACGGGATTGGTAATCAGTGACCTCAAAGACCATCGAATGACATGTTTCAAGAAAACAAAATTCATTTTTATTTCTGTTAGCTATATCGGATCGTCAGTTCGATTTCCACATTTGAATCTTGTTTTACACATGATTATTATATTAAATAAACCATTTTAAGTTTACCTTTTTTAACACCGGATTCGTAATCAGCGATCCCGAAAACTTCGAAGTAAAAATTTAATGAGATAAACCAACTAATTTTTCATAATGTAAACATGATTCAATATAAAAAAAATTTTTTGGACACAGATTTTGTAATCAGCAATTCTGAATACCCCTGAGCGATATGTTTTAAGAAAAAGCCGTTGATTTTGGATATTGCGACCACCATATTGGATACTCCATTTTAAATTTATTTTCTACACTGAATTCGAAATCAGCGAACCGAAAAACACTCGAGCGATATGTTACAAGAAAAGGAAATCGACTTTGGATATTGTAACGGCAGTATTTGATCCGCCATTTTGATTTTGATTTCTTTGACACCGGATTCGGTATTAGCGTTCTCGAAAATCCAAGAAAAAGCTATTTTCAACCCCATTAGTAAAATTAATTTCGAAAATTTTCTTTTTAATATTATGCATAATATAATTAAAAATAAAATATTCGATACAATATTTATATTTCATCTTTTTATAGTAAGTTAATAGTCGTAGTCGAGTACCTAGCTTAAGTTCAATTTATTAGGTTTTTGCTATTTTGACCCGCCGTTTTGAAACCGCCATTTTGAATATTGTACATATGACCTCGGATTCGTAATCAGCGATCTTGAAAACCCCTGAATACTGATCTTCAGGTGAAATTATTAAGTTTTTGAAGTTCCTATCCGCCATTTAGAAATCACCATTTTGATTTTTGTAAATTTGACCTCGAATTTGTAATCAACGACCACGAAAATCTCTAAATACTAAGATTCATCACATTATATTATATTTCTAATTGTAGTCCGCCATTTTGGAACCACCATTATGAATTTTGAAAATCTGACCACGGAATCGTAATCAGCGGCCTTGAAAACCTCTCAATACCGAGTTTTAGATGAAATTATTCAGTTTTTGGAAATTTTATCCGCCGTTCTGAAACCGTCATTTTGAATCTTTTAAATCTGAGCTTGGATTCGTAATCAGCTACCTTGGAAACCCCTACGTACCGACTTTTAGCTAAAAAAATTCAAATCTTTTAATTTTTACCCACCATTTTGAAACCGCCATTTAAAATTTTGTACATCTGAACTCAGATTTGTAATCAGTAACCTAGAAAACCCCCTAAATACCGAGTTTAAGCTGAAATAATACTACTGAAAGTATTAAGCATTTTAAATTTTTATCCGCCATTTTGAATCTTGTAAATCTGGCATATAGATCGGCATCGGTATTTAGGGGTTTTCAAAGTTGCTGATTATGAATCCTAGGTCAGATTTACAAAATTCAGAATGGCGGCTTCAGAACGGAAGATGAAAATTTAAAAAACTTAATAATTTCACCTCGAGATCGGTGTTTAGTGGATTTCAAGGTCGCTGATTAGGAATCCGAGATCAAATGTACAAGATTTAAAATGGCGGTTTCAAAATGGCGGACTAGAATTAGAAATGTGTCATAATGTGATGAAACTTTGTATATACAGATTTTCGAGTTCGCTGATTACAAATCCGAGGTGAGATTTACAAAATATCAAAATGGCGGTTTCAAAATGGCAGACTATAATTAGAAATGTGACATAATGTGATGAATTTTAGTATCATATAGGCGTTTTCGAGGTTGTTGATTACAAATCAGAGGTCAAATTTACAAAATTCATAATGAATGTTTCAAAATGGCGGATAAAAATTAAGTAAATTGAATATTTACAGCTAAAACTAGGTACTTAGGGGTTTTTGACTTCGTTGATTACAAATCCGAGGTCAGATTTACAAAATTCAAAATAGCGATTTCAAAAAGGCGGATACAAATTTCAAAAACTGAATAATTTCAGCTAAACCTCGGTACGTAGGGGTTTTCAAAGTAATTGATTAGGAAACCAAACTATAATATTTTTTATATTGGTTTTTATAATTGTATTTTAAAAAGTATTATGTTTTACTTTATAATGTGTAAGAAATTTATTCTGCTGTCAACATCTCACGTCTCTCTTATCGCTTTGTTATTATGCAAACATAAAAAAAAATAAGGAACATCTGACAGGTGAAAATGGTACATCTTCTTGGAGATGTTTCCGTACAAGAAAACAAGTGGATCGATATAAAGAAAAACTCAGACAGTGACAACTTGTCCACATAATTGATATTGGGGGAAATATATGTGCCCACTGTGCTAAGTAGACCCTCATGTTTAAGGTCAGCAAGACTTAAAACACCAAATAGCCAACACACACGTAAGCGAATGCCACTTGTGAAACGACGTATTTTAGAGAGTATGTAATATTATTTTAGAATATGCAAAACTCACCTGGAGAAATTCACGTTGCTGTTTTGTTTTAATTTTAACGTACAATTACAATATGACCTACTGTTTATTTATTTTTTACGTTTTAAAATTTTATTCCGTAAGTACTATTTTTTACCGTATATTTATCCTAAGACATGAATTGATTTTAATACTTCAGTTCCTATTTTGTACGTATTTCAGTGCTCTCAAAAATTATAAGATTCAATAGTAAAATTGCAAATGTTTCCACGCATCTATTGACAAAGCCAAAAATGTAAAATATTGAAAAAATTCAGCATAACTAGGTATTTAAGGTTTTTCAAGATCGCTGATTACGAATCCGAGGCCAAATTTACAAGATTCAAAATGGCTGATAAAAATTTCAAATACTTAATACTTTCAGTAGTATTATTTCAGCTAAAACTCGGTATTTAAGGGGTTTTCTAGGTCGCGGATTACGAATTTGAGTTCAGATGTACAAAATTTTAAATGGCAGTTTCAAAATGGCGGATACAAATTAAAAGATTTGAATCTTTTTAGCTTAAAGTCGGTACGTAGGGGTTTCCAAGGTAGCTGATTACGAATCCAAGCTCAGATTTAAAAGATTCAAAATGAAAAATTTCATCTAAAACTCGGTATTGAGGGGTTTTCAAGGCCGCTGATTATGAATCCGTGGTCAGATTTACAAAATTTCAAATGGTGGTTCCAAAATGGCGGACTAGAATTAGAAATGTAATATAATATGATGAAACTTAGTATTTACAGGTTTTCGTGGTCGCTGATTACAAATTAGAGGTCTAATTTACATAAATCAAAATGGTGGTGTCTAAATGGCGGATAGAAACTTCAAAAACTTAATAATTTCACCTCAAGATCGGTATTCAGGGATTTTCAAGACCGCTGATTACGAATCCGAGGTCAGATGTACAAGATTCAAAATGGCGGTTTCAAAATGGCGGGTCAAAATAGCAAAAACCTAATAAATTGAACTTAAGCTAGGCACTCGACTACGACTATTAATTTACTATAATAATATAAAATATAAATATTGTATCTAATATTTTATTTTTAATTATTTTAGGCATAATTTTAAAATGAACATTTTCGAAATTAATTTTACTAATGGGTTTTAAAATAGCTCTTTCTCGGATTTTCGGGAACGGCGATACCGAATCCGGTGTCAACAAAATCCAAAACAAAATGGCCGATCAAATATTGCCGTTGCAATATCCAAAGTCGATTTATTTTTCTTATCACATATTGCTCGAATGTTTTCGGGTTCGCTGATTTCCAATTCCGTGTACAAAATTAATTTAAAATGTAGGATCCAGTATGGTCGTCGCAATATCCAAAATCAACGCCTTTCTCTTGAAACATATCGTTCGGGCGTATTCAGGATTGCTGATTACAAAATCTGTGTCCAAAAGATTTTTTCATAGCGAATCATGCTTCCATTATAAAAAATGAGTTGGTTTATCTCATTCATTTTTTACTTGGAAGTTTTCGGGATCGCTGATTACGAAAAAAGCAAACTTAAAATGGTTTATTTAATATAATAATCATGTGTAAAACAAGATTCCAATGTGGAAATCGAACTGACGATCCTATATAGCCACAGAAATAAATATGAATTTTGTTTTCTTGAAACATGTCATTCGATGGTCTTTGAGGTCACTGATTACCAATCCCGTATAAAAAAAAAAAAAACTTTAAAATGTCGATCCAATATATGGCCGATATCCTACCCAAAAGAAATCGTTTCGTCTAAAAAACTGTTATTTATGTATACTTTCTGCCGAGGATTGGAAATCCGGTGTGAAATTATCTATTAAAAATGGCGTATTTAATTTGGTTTACGCAATTTTCAAATATTATTTAATTATTTGAACAAACAGTATAAAATGACGGATTTATCAAGGCTAAAAAATTTTAAGGTCAACTATATTTGCCTGAAAGATATAATTGTACGGTATTTGTGGTTGATATTTAAAAACAATTAATAATGGCGTATATACTGTGACGTCTCCGTGAGGCGGAAACGTACTTATTTTAATATATTTATTTTTATGCGCCTATACTTGCGTACAATAGCGCGGGATATATGTCTTTGTTCTAATATAATAATAATTAAGCTGAAATCCTAGGGGATGTGGGGGTGAGAGACAGGAACGATAACCCTGCACCAAATGAGGAGCACGGACTATCGTTTTGTGAAAGGAAGGAGTTGGTTAAAATATACGCACCAAATGCAGGAGCTAGATATTCTTGGCGGAATTTCTGAATGAGTATTTTTATAATATATATATATATATATATATTATAAAAATACTCATTCAGAAATTCCGCCAAGAATATCTCGCTCCTGCATTTGGTGCGTATATTTTAACCAACTATAATATATATATATATATATATTATAAAAATACTCATTCAGAAATTCCGCCAAGAATATCTCGCTCCTGCATTTGGTGCGTATATTTTAACCAACTCCTTCCTTTCACAAAACGATAGTCCGTGCTCCTCATTTGGTGCAGGGTTATCGTTTATATATATATATATATATATATATATGTAAAAAGACAGAATGAGAAATAGGTTGACTAATAAGGTAGAAACGAGATAGCAATTTAAACTTGTCAACTTACTTTTATTTGAAAAGAATAAAAAGAGTAGTAAGACCCTGTTTCTTGCTCTCTTTCTCTTGTTCTCTTTCCCTCTCTCTCTCTCTCTCTCTCTCTCTGGAGCTGCTGGAGTTGTTGAATGTAGAAGACTGGCGTCGTCGTCAGGGGTAGCTCGACAGAAGTCGAACTGCTCGAGTTGGCGGAGGTAGAAGACTGGCGTGCACAGATGGCTTGGCGACGCTGGCTTGGCGTCGGCGTCGGAGTCGGAACTTGCTAAGGTCGGAGCTGGAAGAGTTGTTACTGCTGGACCGCTGATCGTGAACTGCTTCTGGAGGCGAACCTTTCGTGGCTCATCTCCTTCGATCCAAGCCTTGAGTCCCTTCTGATGTAGTACCAAGGGTTGGGCCACTTTCCATTGGTGGTCGGAAAAGCGTGCTTGGAGTCCGAATTACCAATTAGCTTCTACGAAACGAGACGCTTTCCAATGAGAGGGCGGCGATCTTCCCGGACCTTCTTTTGGTCCGCCCCCTTCCTTCCCTTTCCTATCGATTTTTGGCTGTAGATCTTCGCTTCGATTTTCAGGGGTAGAGAGAGAGAGAAGATCGTTGGAGAAAGAGAGAGAGAGAAGATCAATTGTCCTTTACATATTACAATATGGATTCTCTTAAATATTAGATATTAACATTATTTAATGTTGTTATTAACGAGAGAATATTACATGATTATTGAATTAATTAATAATGCAAGGTTCATTCAAAGTATATAGTTAAATATGTTAAATATAAGAGTAGTCTTCATTTCGATGTATAAAAATTATTAAAACGCTTAACTATAATTTATTTATAACTAAAAGTTATCGTTACAATAACATTATCTTTGGCGCATATTCAATTGGTAAAAGTTGATTAATACGATAAGTGTTATATAAAACAAGAGATCATAGTCTTTAATATAATAGATAATATTGGTTAATGTAAAAATGCACGTTTATATATGGCAACGTTTTAACTTTTAACTTGTAACTGTTGAGTCGATACTTGTTTAACTAATTAGGGACATTTGGATCGGTCTTAGTATAAAGTATATAAAACATATACTTTCAATATTAATTTAAGTTGTAAATATTCCATCGAATTGGTCCGAACTATTATAATATTATAAGAATAATAAAAATATTATAATATTTTATACAAAAATATAATATTATGCATATGTAAAAACATAATTTAAACATTAGCTCAAATTATATTTTTAAATAGAATAATTTGTACACTTTTGGCATTAACAGATATTACCGAGAATCAACCATTTGCGTATACAATACTATTCGCATACGCAAAGGTTCAAATCCTTTGATATACTTTTGCATACAGATATTCTCGGAGTTTTACATGCGCGCATATGTACCTCTTAAATGTGAAACGTTGTGAGGTTAATTAGAATGATATCATATACTTGCTCTTGATCTATATCGATATTACAGAACGAATTATATTTACGTATAAAAATAACAAATTTTACCAAAGAACTAGTATTAACATGGCCAATATGTATTAAGAATGTATTTAATAAACTGTTTTTAATATGATAATGCGGCCGTAAATTATTTATTAGACTACGATATGAATTACATTTTGATTTTGTATGAACTTAAAATATTATAAAAATAATTGATTAAAACTAAAAAGATTTATTTTTATAAAGGAATCTTGATGGTTTGAATATAATTCTCATTGCCACAGTAAATCTTATATGAAATTTTATTGTTATTGCTTTTTCAATAACAATATTTTAAAATATAAAAAGTAGTTAAAAGGAAAAAGAGGTAAACTTTTGGTACATACTGTACCAATGGAATTCTACTCAAAACGAGGGGTACTCGGCGCATATACGCATTTAACGGCTTTTTCGCTGCGCACATTGATTGTAGCCAGCGTATCTGTGCATTTCGGGTGGGCATCACGGCGGGGGAGATAGACGTAGAGCAGAAGGCCCCTGATCGTCGTCTCGGCTTATTTTTTCATGGTCTCTCTGTCGCCAGCCCGAGAAGCTTTCCCGGAAAAGTCCTGCTCTCAGTTTGTACACGTGCATTTTGTTACTCTCGTCCCCTCGGTCTCGAATTGCTTATCGGAGCCGTTGGGTTTTTTGAGTATGCACTGCACAAAGCCCACTTGTCTTGGCCATGGGAAAAACCCTTGCTGGCTTGCAGCTATCGAGCCCTCTCGAAGCCAAGGCAAGTATGCCTGTGCACAAACGGAAAGAGAGAGACTATAACAGAATAATAATATACGGAGACGTAACACCCCCATCCTTAAACGGTTACTAGTAGGAAGTAATAATAATGAATGACGCACTAGTAATCGTATCCCTGAGCTAGTTTACTTATTTTAGTATTTGAATTCTTTTGATGCTTAACACAACTACACAGGTTTCAGAAAATAATAAAATAAATTTTAATTAAAAACTAGAAGAGGAAAAAAAAAGAAGAGAAAAAAAAACAATTACAATTTGAAGAAAGATTTCGGAAGGGCAGTCTGTTCTTCTGATGAACCAGAGGATTCTCCATGTTGATTATTTTTAGGTAGGGATGGAGTGGATTTTCCTAATTCTATGTCTGTGGTGGTTGGTCAAGATGGTGTAGGTGATCGATGTAAATAAAGGAGTAAATGAGCCACTGAGCTCCAGATAGCTCCAAGCAAATGGATGGACCAGCCATAAACAGTGTGCAGGGCATAACCCTGAATGGCAATATCAATCACCATTTTCACAGTGTGGATGATCATGAGGATGGCAATGATACCGGCACTGGCAGTACCAAAGGTCATGAATCTTGACCAGACTCGGTCCCAACAACTCATGATAATTTTCTCAACAACATCATCGTTGAGGAGTTTAATTATAGTGCCTTCATTGTCGGCGATTGGATGACCACGCATTTCTCTGGCTAAATCATTCAATAATGCTGGTCTCTCAACAGGGAACATTATGCTCTCCCGGAGTTGTGCGAGGTCTTGTTGTGTATAAATTCCATTGGTAGCCAAGTCTTCTGGATTTAAATATTTCCAGGTTGGCTTAGTCATTGGTTTTAGGACCACTGGCTCTTTGGCTTCTGTGGGGCGAGGTAAAATTTTATACCAGGCATCCCCAACGTAATACATGGAAGGAAGTAAGGCATTACAGCTGATTATTGTGCCTTTATTTTTAAGGATATGAGTTCTAGGAGTAAGGTAATAAGTCTGGTTATTGCGCGAAACCTCTAGTTCAGCATAACATTCTGTGCCATGTTGAATTTTTACCTCTACCGGAATACACTTAATAATGTGGACTACTTCACCTGATGCTACGGCCATATAACCGGGCCCTTTCATTAAATCGAATGCAAATTCGTCTGGAGCCTGTGTAGCTAAGCGAATTCATTAGAGTCTGTCGCTCTAGACTACAACGTTGGACTAAAACATCACGATATAGTTGTCTCATTTGTGAACGTATATGTTTTTCTACGTACACAAATTTAGAATTTACATAGGCAAATATATCCAGGTTCGCTACAGAAATCTTATTCCTAATTGCAAAGCTTTCGCCTCTTATGGTTTCGAAAATTACCAATTTAGGATGCTCTGTTTTGATGACAGTATAACCGCAAATTGATTCTTTCCCTTTCGACGCGAGGGCGAAAGTTACATCCTGGGTGGTCAATGAATAAATTGATTGATCATGACTTACGTCATAATCGATCATCTTATTAGCTAGACCTTCATACAAAATTCCGTAGTGTGTAAATTTACAAGTATCTATAGGGATAGGGTCCCAAAAAGTATGACCACCATCTTGATCTATACAGGTGCCACCTGACAAATCACAGACTGTACCGGATCGTAAATGGACGTTATTGTTGTTTAAGCTTACTCGAGCCGTATATGAATTTAGAGTGATTTTAATCGTGCCCTGAACTACAACTTTTTCCCAGGATCCAAATGGATCGGTATAACCTGTCCCGTCACATTTTCCCTCTCCATTCACGAATCCGGCAAAGGTCAGCCCATGTGTCACAGTGTTGTTGACCCTAACCCCACTTATCACGCGTGAATTTATCGATATTACTCCAGAACGGTGGAGTTCTGAACAAGTTTCTCGGCTTATCTCTGACACATATTCGTTTTCGCCATTGAGTACAATCGAAATGTGAGAATGCATGCCACAATAATACACAGTTCGATGCACCTCCAATTTGCACTGAATGACGCTTGTTTCTTTATAATCATTAATTTGCAATAGTTGTATGTACGGCCTAGTTACATTTATATGACTATCGGGGATCTCGCATTCCCCGATATCCTTCAAAGAAATTGTTGTTAGATTCATACTCCGTGAACCGCAATCATACCCAATCAGCCCCCAAGATGTTGTAGCTGTCAAGAGTATGAATAATGCATATATCATGGCTCTTGCTCTGTAATCAGAAAGAGTATTAATATGCATTTCTATACATAATTAATTAGGGTTTTTTAATTATACACTAAAGGCTTATTGGTTTTAAACAATTACATATGTTAAGTGGTTTGTTTAAAAATATTCACAGTTTATAATTATTTTCTTGAAAGATTTCAATGTATATTTATTTTATATATATTTTATATTTATTTTATTTTATTTTATATTCTTTTTCATTATATTTTATCTAATGTAACCGTTTATTTAATAACCTTTTCTACTCTATTACAGATTATTTTAAAATATTATACTTAGTTTATTTATTATATTATAAAATTTTATTATATTTATATGTTTTTTTTTATTATTTTAAATTACTTTAAATTATTATTAATTAAAAGTATTTATTATGACTATTCATCATTTTGATTTGATTTCTTTTTCCTTTGGTATATTTCTCGGTTAATATGTGATACTCTAAGTCTGTTAGCATGCACTATCTTGCTACCCTTCTTATATTGTATTTTTATATTATACTTATTTATTACTTCTAAAATTTTGTGTGGCCCAGAATAATGGTTGCCAAATTTTCCTGGTTTAGGACCAGACAGTAAAAATACATAATCCCCAAGTCTAAAGTTTCTTGGATTTATAGATCTGTCATAGTATTTTTTTGATCGATACTTAGAATGTACCAAATGATCGTAAGCAAGCTTCTGAATACCGTTTAATCGCGTAACTAAATCTATTATATATCCTTTATATGTAGGCAATAAATCGCCTTCACGTAAAGGATTATTAGATGGGAGTCTTGCTAATCTGCCAAACACAACCTCATAAGGTGTGTGTTTAGTACTTTCCTGGACACAAGTATTATAATTTAGCATAGCAATATCCAACCAGTTATCCCATTCATTATCAGCATCAGTATATTGTTTTAAATATTCACCTAACGAATGGTGGGAACGATCTAATGAACCGTTAGATTGAGGATGAAAAGCGGTGGTCCGCACCTTTCTGATTCTAAATCTTTTTGCAATCCGTGCCATTAAACTACTAAGAAAGTTTGACCCTTGATCAGTCAAAATGACTTTCGGGGCGCCAAATACACAAATAAATTTTTTAATAAAAGCATCTGCAACTGTGGTAGCTAAAGTATTTGGTAATTCAACGGCCAAACAGAATTTGGATAACTGGTCTTGCATAGTAAGTATATACTCATGTCCATTCAGCGTTGGTTTTAAAGGACCAACTATGTCCATAGCTATCTTATCAAAAGTAGAACCTGGAGTATCTGTAATCATCATTGGTTGTTTAGTTTTTAAGCGTACTAACTTTTTCAGTTGGCACTCTAAACATTGTTGAATCCTTATCTGTATGTCCTGTTTTAAATTTTCCCAATGATACAATTGCTTAATACGGTTATATGTTTTAGATACCCCTTTATGCCCCCCTATTGGAGATTTATGCATTTCATAGAAAATTTCATCTCGATTCCCTAAAGGTACATATTTCAGGGTTCCGGTACAAATCAAAATTTTTATTGAAGTGTTTTTGAAGACTTCGTCTGATAAGTTAAGAATTTCAGACCATTCTAGTTTTTCTATTTCTTTACTTTTAGCTATACAAATTTCTTTTTGATTCAATTTCAATAACATTTCCTTTAGAACAAAAAGCGTATTATAAATATTTTCTTTTATTGAACTTAATGATTCTGGATCCTTCCCTTTTATACATAAAGAAAAATAATATCGATTTCCTTTTCTTTGAGTAGTGGCTACTTCACCAATATTTAAGGATTGATTAAGAGGTATTTTATTAAATTCTAATAGTTTTTTCGCACCTTCATCACAAGGAATACCTTCACTCGTTACGAAATAAGCTACATTATCCGTTCTATGCTCAATAAGGTCCTTGGTTTCGATTATTCTGCGTTTATAGATTGAACTGGATTTTTCCGTTTGTGCAACTGATAACGAAGAATTATCAGCGATGGAATCTCTATCACGAGAAAAAGGAGGGTTATTAATCACAGATTCATTTAAGTTCCCCAGAATTGATCTAACGCTATTCGGGATGGCTAAAGGTATTGCCTCTACATCGGATTCCGTAACAATGTCACTTTCATAATAATTCGGATTATGTTTCCTAGTGTTTCTTTTGGAAGTATTTTAACAATTGTATCAGCCTGTGCTTTACTTTTCAAGGCCCTTTTTCCCTTTTTGGTGTTTTTAGGAATAACTTCAGTATTTTCATCATTAGTTATTCTTGATTTTGATAATTTATTGTCGACTTCATCGAGCTTCTTTTGTGCTCTCGTCACGACATTAATTGGAATAGGTTCAATAGGGTTTCTAGAAAGAGCATCAGCATTTGAATTTAATTTACCCGGTTTAAAAATAATATCATAATCATATTCTGATAATTTGAATCGCCATTTGGTTACTCGTGTATTATAATCCGCGGTTTTAAAGGTAGTTAATGCTTGATGGTCAGTTATGATAGTTACTTTTCGACCGTATATGTAAGAACGGAAGCAATGTACACTATGTAGAACCGCGAGAGCTTCCTTCTCGTAAATTTCATATTTTAATTCCGAACCGCGCAAGACTCTAGAGTATAAGCAATGGGTAAATCAGAGCCGATCTTTCCTTGCGATAACACACTGCCGATTGCGTAGCCCGACGCGTCGGACGTTATATTATAAGGCTCATCTAACTTTGGAAATTGTAAAATTGGAGCACTAATTAATTTTTGCTTCAATTCATTAAAAGATTCTTCAGAATTTTCATCCCATGAAAAAGGTATATTTTTCTGAAGAAGTTTAGTTAAAGGTTTTGCTATCCGCGCGAAATGTTGAATAAAACGAGGGTAATAACCGGCTAGCCCTAAAAATTGGCGTACGTTTTTCACGGATATAGGTCGCGGAAATTTTTCAACGGCTTCAATTTTTTTCGGATCTGGACTTAATCCTTTTTCGCTGAGCATGTGACCTAAGTAATTTACTTCACGTTTCAGAAATTCGCACTTATCAATCTGTAATTTTAACCCGGCTTCGCGTAACCGAGTCATCAATAAATTAAATTTATCTAAGTACACAAATAATATGATTCCTTGAAGACCACGCAATAAATCGTTCATTAGACGTTGAAATGTAGCTGGCGCGTTCTTTAAACCAAACGGCATACGCACAAATTCGTAGTGGCCAAACGGCGTACTAAAAGCGGTTTTATGCGCGTCGCGAGGGTCCATTTTAATTTGGTGAAACCCGGAGGCTAGATCTACCACGGTGTAGTACTTGGCTTTACCTATTTGATAAAAAATGTCAGTGATATTAGGCAGAGGATAAGCATCACCGACGGTTTTATCGTTTAGTTCGCGGAAATCTAATACCATCCGCCATCTTGGTCTTCCTTGTGAATCTGGCTTCTTTTTAACAATCCAGACCGGAACGTTATAAGGCGAATTAGAAGGCTTTATAATACCTGCTTCTAATAATTCTTCGACCTGTTTATTTATTTCATCCCTCAATGCGTGTGGAAACCTGTATTGTTTCGCATTAATTGGTTCGTCGTCAGTAGTAGGTATTCTATGTAAAACGCGATCGGTACCCTTTAACTCATCGCCTGGTAAATGGAAACAATCCTTATATTTATTTATTAAATCTACTACATGATCCTTTTCTGATGGATCTAATCCATCCAAACGTAAATATTGTTCAATATTACTATTCTTTATGCTAAAAATGGGTATAGTTTTATTAGGGATTATATCATTTTCAAAATTAGTAAAACTACTCGTATTTTCTACGTTGTCAATTCCTAAATTCTCAAATGTGCCTAATTGCGAGATAAAAAATTGATGTTTAACACCATTGCTCGAAGTTTTGTAAAAATTGTCATAATTTTCATCAAATCCCTGTGGAAGAATTTCTGAATCGGAAATATCACTAACATTAACATCTAAAGATATGGATGAACTATCAGAAACCTTTCCACAAATTGAATCAGTTTCTGTAATTATAGTTTTATTATCTAATACATTAACTGATGGTAATATATAAGAATTACGTTGATTAAAATCTAAACTAATTCTATTATTCTCTACTATTAATTGTCTAGCATCAAAATCAATTATTGACTCAGATGAATCTAAATAAGTTGCGCCTAAAATTCCTACTTCCGGCATCTGAAAATCGCCAGGGACTACATGAAACTTAGTAATAAATCCGAACAATTTAATTTCTATAGTACCAAGAGTAGGCATGGGGTCTGGTCCTAATCCTTTCAAATATGCACACTCATTTTTATTTATTGACTCGTCAGCAGGTAATAATCCTTTTTTAATTAAATTGGCTTCCGAGCCTGAATCTACTAAGACACCTTCAAACGTATTTGTAGGTGGATTTTTGATTTTTATAGTCGGCAAAAAACGTTCATTATTATTTAAACTAATATTCGTCATTCTATATTCTTCTACTTCAAAATGTGGATTATTTTGTTTAATCTTTATCAATTTATCACCAATAATTAAATTTTTAGTTAAAAAACAAATTTTCGACTTGCTGGAAAGAAAATATTCAGACCCCATAACACCGTCAAATGGTATGGGAAATGTATTAGGGACTACAAGAAATTCAGCTGGATAACCCGCTATTTTTATACTTATAACCCCAAGTGATGTTAAAGGGTTCGCTCCTATACCCTGAATTATAAATATTTTATTTTTATTAATAATTTCTTTATCAGGAATTAAGCCTATTCTTATTATATTAACCTCTGAACCGCTATCTAACATCAAACTAATAGGATCGTTATCTGAAGTTAACTTAAGCTTGACAAAAGGAATTAATTTACTAGAAAAACTTAGCTTAACTGAAGTATTTCGCACAATTCGTCGCTCACATCGGACGTATTCAACGAGCGCGTTTGTGCTTTCGGGGTTTCCTTGAGTGCGCTCGAATTCTGGAGACCACGCATGTTTTCCGAATTTCTATTGTTGTTATACATGCGCTTGCGACAATCAGCAATCACATGTCCCTTATTCTTACAATAAAAACATTCAGTAGGATCGGGAATTGGCTTATTTTCAATTCTACAAGTCGCGGCGGTGTGCCCTTGTTTATTGCATAACTGACATGTTAATCGCGCCCGTGCTTCTAGCTGAGAATTTGTGTTATTCGATTTATTAACAAACTGGTAACAATTATTCGCGAGATGCCCCGGCTTATTACAGATTTGACAGGTCATGACAGCTTTGACTCTGCATTTTTCAGCAGAGTGGCCTGGTTCGTTACAGATTTTGCATTTAATTAATAAAAAACACTGTGAAGCAGTGTGTCCCGATTTGTTACACAATTGGCAAGATGGATGTTTTATGGCTGAATCTTTGGCCTTTCTAAAACATTTATCAATTGAATGGCCAGGCATATTACAATAATCACAAACCGGTTTAATGATTTGACTCATATTTACATTATTTGATTCATAGGGTCTCTGAAAAAGAGCAGCGCACGAGTCTGCCTCATGACCTTCATTCCTACATATTTGGCACACATACGAATGTTTCCGTTTATTGTCGTTTTTAAAATTGCTTATCCTTTCGCGTAACGCATGACGTGATTCTAATTCCCTTTAAGCTTTGATAGCCTCTTTGATTCTGTCAGTAATAGTAGTTTTTGCAGCCATTCGCTGCTCTATCTCGGGTTTCAATCCCCTTTTAAAACAGTCACCAACACTTTCCTCGGTACTGGTCTTAAACGCATTGGTAACACCTCCCGATTCTACTCTCTTCGACTCTAAAATCTTATTTCCCAAATCCCTAATCCTATTCGCGAATGCAATTACACTTTCTTCGTCCCTTTGGTATTCGTTGCCCAGTTCACCTAAGAGCTGGTGAACTGTCTTTTTAGGACCGTATATTTCCTTAAGGAAATCTTTGATTCCGTCAACGGTCTCAAACGTCTGCCCTGTTATTGCACCTCGCGCTTCTCCTGAGATTTTTGATCTGATTAATTTCGCTAAATTGGCTTCCGCAGCCTCCCCTATCATCTCCTTTGCCTCCGTGCAACCTTCTAGAAATTGGCTCAGAGGAATATTTGAACCATTAAAATCTGGGATGATTTTAAGTGCGTCCTTAAGACCAACGGTTTGATTGGCAGGGATCGTCATGGCTGGGATAGTGTTATCTAACTGCCGATTATTTGGAGGAAGACCTGTAGGATCTATTAATCCGAGGTCAGGCACGTTATCTGTAGTGTTTCCCTTGTTACCCAATGAATTGCCTACAGGGAGAGATAAGCCTGCGTCAGCCACCTTGCTGGAATAGGGACCTTTGATTTCTGAAGAAATGCTATCAACGAATTCGTCAGAATTCGTGCTACTCGAATCGTTATTATTAGGGGTACTGGGACCTACAGAGGAAGTTTGATCAAAACTGCTATCAATAGTTTTTGAGTTAGAACCTGATATTTTTGAAGTGACTTCAGCCAAAAGTCCGGGTTTTGGGGTTGATTTTGATTGAATTTTCTGAAAATCCAACTGGGCTTGTTGGGTTTCCAGGTCAATATCTAAACCTAACTTCTTCACGGCCGATCTGGTGAGTTTACTCATAGAGATTTAGTAAAATGAGCAATTAACATGGTAAAAACAAAGTTTTATCTAAAATTACAATAATTTCTAACAATTAATTCATTAAATACAAATTATCAGATTATAGAGTCAAGATCAGACATGTCACGTATCATTTGTCTGATCTCTTCAATCGATATTGAATACAAAATTTCAGATTCAAGTCTATTTATTAAATATTCTTCGGAGCCTTCCTCTAAATTGTAATCTACAGATTCTAATTGAATTTTAGACTTATTCTGTTCAGTCATAAAGAAAGAAATAAAATAAAGTAAAGAAAATAAAATAATTACTTCTAGATTTAAATACTTATTTTTTTAAAAAGAAGAAAATAACATTGTATTTAATTTAATTTGGTATAATGAACAGATAAAAATAAAAGAAATTTAATTTATATACTCTAACAATCTAATTCAAAATGCTTTTGGTATTCTTGTAAATTATTGCAATTTTCCTTGTCGGCAGAACCGGTTCTGTTTAATTTTCTAAATCAAATGCTGTTTATTCCACATTTCTTACAACAAATTTTTTTATATTTATAGTCTTCATATCTCTTTGGAAGGCTACGAAGAAATATTTCTACTACGTTCCTAAATTTGAATGATTCAAGCTTTTGTACAGCTGCTTGTGTTAGGTCCTGATTGGGTTTCCAGTCTGGCTCGTGATGCCTCTCTTTACATAGAGGGCAGGGAATTTTTTTTAGATATTGGATCCTCTCCTCTAAGGATGGCCTTCCGATAGTAATATCTGGATCGCGGGTTTCTATTGCAATGATCTCGTCCAAATAGGGATCTAGGAACCGCTCCCCTATTGCCTGCTCTACAAGTTCACGTTCCGCGTCCCGTTGTTCTCGATATACGTTGGGAGGTAGCCACTTTCCTCCTGCTTGCTCTATCCGCTTCCTAAACGCGGTATTTTGGCGCTTCCGTTGTCTACCCGAGATACGTTTGGGGCGATCGGTAAAATAGCCTACCTCGATACTTTCCACTGAAATAATAAAAGAAATAGGGAATATATAATTCGGCTCGGAGTAATTTATTTTTATTTTATTCTATTGAATTTATTAATTCATCTTAGTGATCGTTATAGCCTCGCAAAGGCCGATTGCTTTAGGGATAGGGGATATTAACAACCAATCAACCCTAATTAATCAACTTTTGTTACTAATGTTAAATCATTTTTAATCAAATATTGAAATAAATAATTTACTAGTTTTTACTATAAAAATATTCTTCAATTTAACCAACGAGTAGTAAAAAAAACTGTAGTCAAAATAGTAGTAAAATAGTCTAGGTTTCAACAATCAATTATAAAGAAAAAAAAAGTCTATAATAAAAACCCCTAAAAGGAAAAAAAAAAAAATTTAATTAATACTTAAAACTAAAACTCGGTTTTTTCGCCGAAAATTACCAAAACTGTTAACAATAAAAAGTTGTATAAATGCACATGGGGTTTTAACAATCTACCTACTGAATTCAAGACTCTAGATAAGACTAAAAATTAACTTCCACTAAGATAGAAGAATGGATCAGGAATAATGAATGTTCCACTTAGTCAATGAATCAGGAATCAACTTATTACCCTTTCAATGTATATTCAATATTCAATATGATGTTTTATAACTTATTTTGGATTCCAGCGAGTACTGAAAACACAATAAGGATTACGCTGAGCTATTAAGTCAAAAGTATCGTTCAAGCACCTGACGTATAAGCCTATTTTTTTGTATACATATTTTACTGAACGAATTATTTTATGAGAACGTCTCGCAAACTCGGTAGGGTTTTTTTATATTGTTTTAATGGTGTAAAAAAAATTAAATACAGGTTGCAAATTTAATTGAAACTATTACTTAATTAAAACCGATTCGAAATTTTGTAAATGTAAATTGATTGAAGAATACAACAACAAAAAATTGTATATACTATTAAACAGATTTTGACAGAATTCGTAATAAATTGCTTAACAGAGTCACGCTGATTTAGACATATTTTTATTTAGTGTTATAACAAGTTCATTAATATGTGGAGCTAATGGATTTATTATTCACTGAAAAGCATACAATTTACTCGGATTTAATTAGTATCAAATTGCCTTTGTCTCGAATTTAGGCAGATTTGGAATTAATAGTTAAAAAAGAAATAACACAAGATTTAGTAAAATTTCGAGATTTAATAATTACAAATTTGACAGATTTCGTTTAATACAATTGGTTTAGGAACTTTTATTTGTCCTAAACAACACAACTTTACACGGGTTTCAAGATTTAGCGGACTTAGTTTTTTTTTTAAATAACAATAATATTTTCTATATACCTTTTCAGGCTGATAAAATATACTTCGAAGAATAACTGGTTTAATAACTAATTTAATATTTAATTCACGGAGTTAAGCAGATTTTGAATTATATATTTCACAATAAAACCCATTTGCTGTTTAGCAAGATCAATGGTTTAGTAATAAAATAAGCAGATTTAGGCGGATTTTGTAATAACAGATTTAGAGCGTTTTTCACAGATTTAGCACAGACGGGTCTTGATTGACAGATTTAGTTTTCACGGATTTAGAACAACTTTTTAATACACGGATTTATTAACAACTTTTGATACACGGATTTAGCAGCAACTTTCTATTACACGGATTTATTAACAACTTTTCAATACACTGATTTAGTAGCAACTTTCTATTACACTGATTTAGTAATTTGTACTCAGACTTAGTAATAAAACAATACAAGATACAAGTAGATTTGAGAAATATTTTAATTAAGTATTTATAGCAGATTTAGCAGATTAAAGCAGACTCAACACATTTAAACAGATTTAATATTTTCAAACTGATTTAGTATTTATAACAGATTTAGCAGATTAAAGCAGACTCAACACATTTAAACAGATTTAGTATATTCAAACTGATTTAGTATTTATAACAGATTTAGTGAGCGAGCATTATAACAGACTTAGAACAGATTTAGTATAACCGATTTAGTAATTTTTATATATAAAAATTTTCCCACTGATTTACATAGATTTAGATTTAAATATCGAAAGAATTTTAAATCATAATAATAATCAAACAAATAAAAGAATAGATATCTACAAGAAGAAAAGGAAATACATGCATGTATGTTTTCTTTTTTTTTTTTTTTTACAACAAAGACTTAACAATGCCGGACTCGAGCCCCCATAAAATGTGACGTCTCCGTGAGGCGGAAACGTACTTATTTTAATATATTTATTTTTATGCGCCTATACTTGCGTACAATAGCGCGGGATATATGTCTTTGTTCTAATATAATAATAATTAAGCTGAAATCCTAGGGGATGTGCGGGTGAGAGACAGGAACGATAACCCTGCACCAAATGAGGAGCACGGACTATCGTTTTGTGAAAGGAAGGAGTTGGTTAAAATATACGCACCAAATGCAGGAGCGAGATATTCTTGGCGGAATTTCTGAATGAGTATTTTTATAATATATATATATATATATATATATGTAAAAAGACAGAATGAGAAATAGGTTGACTAATAACGTAGAAACGAGATAGCAATTTAAACTTGTCAACTTACTTTTATTTGAAAAGAATAAAAAGAGTAGTAAGACCCTGTTTCTTGCTCTCTTTCTCTTGCTCTCTTTCCCTCTCTCTCTCTCTCTCTGGAGCTGCTGGAGTTGTTGAATGTAGAAGACTGGCGTCGTCGTCAGGGGTAGCTCGACAGAAGTCGAACTGCTCGAGTTGGCGGAGGTAGAAGACTGGCGTACACAGATGGCTTGGCGACGCTGGCTTGGCGTCGGCGTCGGAGTCGGAACTTGCTGAGGTCGGAGCTGGAAGAGTTGTTACTGCTGGACCGCTGATCGTGAACTGCTTCTGGAGGCGAACCTTTCGTGGCTCATCTCCTTCGATCCAAGCCTTGAGTCCCTTCTGATGTAGTACCAAGGGTTGGGCCACTTTCCATTGGTGGTCGGAAAAGCGTGCTTGGAGTCCGAATTACCAATTAGCTTCTACGAAACGAGACGCTTTCCAATGAGAGGGCGGCGATCTTCCCGGACCTTCTTTTGGTCCGCCCCCTTCCTTCCCTTTCCTATCGATTTTTGGCTGTAGATCTTCGCTTCGATTTTCAGGGGTAGAGAGAGAGAGAGAAGATCGTTGGAGAAAGAGAGAGAGAGAAGATCAATTGTCCTTTACATATTACAATATGGATTCTCTTAAATATTAGATATTAACATTATTTAATGTTGTTATTAACGAGAGAATATTACATGATTATTGAATTAATTAATAATGTAAGGTTCATTCAAAGTATATAGTTAAATATGTTAAATATAAGAGTAGTCTTCATTTCGATGTATAAAAATTATTAAAACGCTTAACTATAATTTATTTATAACTAAAAGTTATCGTTACAATAACATTATCTTTGGCGCATATTCAATTGGTAAAAGTTGATTAATACGATAAGTGTTATATAAAACAAGAGATCATAGTCTTTAATATAATAGATAATATTGGTTAATGTAAAAATGCACGTTTATATATGGCAACGTTTTAACTTTTAACTTGTAACTGTTGAGTCGATACTTGTTTAACTAATTAGGGACATTTGGATCGGTCTTAGTATAAAGTATATAAAACATATACTTTCAATATTAATTTAAGTTGTAAATATTCCATCGAATTGGTCCGAACTATTATAATATTATAAGAATAATAAAAATATTATAATATTTTATACAAAAATATAATATTATGCATATGTAAAAACATAATTTAAACATTAGCTCAAATTATATTTTTAAATAGAATAATTTGTACACTTTTGGCATTAACAGATATTACCGAGAATCAACCATTTGCGTATACAATACTATTCGCATACGCAAAGGTTCAAATCCTTTGATATACTTTTGCATACAGATATTCTCGGAGTTTTACATGCGCGCATATGTACCTCTTAAATGTGAAACGTTGTGAGGTTAATTAGAATGATATCATATACTTGCTCTTGATCTATATCGATATTACAGAACGAATTATATTTACGTATAAAAATAACAAATTTTACTAAAGAACTAGTATTAACATGGCCAATATGTATTAAGAATGTATTTAATAAACTGTTTTTAATATGATAATGCGGCCGTAAATTATTTATTAGACTACGATATGAATTACATTTTGATTTTGTATGAACTTAAAATATTATAAAAATAATTGATTAAAACTAAAAAGATTTATTTTTATAAAGGAATCTTGATGGTTTGAATATAATTCTCATTGCCACAGTACATCTTATATGAAATTTTATTGTTATTGCTTTTTCAATAACAATATTTTAAAATATAAAAAGTAGTTAAAAGGAAAAAGAGGTAAACTTTTGGTACATACTGTACCAATGGAATTCTACTCAAAACGAGGGGTACTCGGCGCATATACGCATTTAACGGCTTTTTCGCTGCGCACATTGATTGTAGCCAGCGTATCTGTGCATTTCGGGTGGGCATCACGGCGGGGGAGATAGACGTAGAGCAGAAGGCCCCTGATCGTCGTCTCGGCTTATTTTTTCATGGTCTCTCTGTCGCCAGCCCGAGAAGCTTTCCCGGAAAAGTCCTGCTCTCAGTTTGTACACGTGCATTTTGTTACTCTCGTCCCCTCGGTCTCGAATTGCTTATCGGAGCCGTTGGGTTTTTTGAGTATGCACTGCACAAAGCCCACTTGTCTTGGCCATGGGAAAAACCCTTGCTGGCTTGCAGCTATCGAGCCCTCTCGAAGCCAAGGCAAGTATGCCTGTGCACAAACGGAAAGAGAGAAACTATAACAGAATAATAATATACGGAGACGTAACAATACATGTATAGCTGTTGTAATCTTTTCATCAAACTTTATTTTAATATCGTTATTTGAAAATTTTTCCGATAGTTGAATCAGAATTTGTTATTAATAACCATTTATAATGCTGGATCAAGTATGAGTCGTCGCCATTTTCACAATAAATCATATTTACGTGTAACTTGTTAGCTGGTGGTTTTGCAATTTTAAATGAATTAAAACGTCTTTTTAATGAAAAATTTATTTTTACAATAACTTAGAGAATTTTAAGTGATGTTGGTGAAAATAACTCATTATTTTATTAAAAAATATTGTAGCTGATTATTAATTTTCGATCATGGAAGAGATATACTAAACATTTTTACGAATTTTAATAATAATAGCGAACTTGCATGAATTTGAAATTGAATACTTAAAAATAATAAACTTTCCAAGACAGTTTTATTTTTAATGCCATAATTATTTAATTATTGATAGTAACATTTTAGATCACTATTTGTATCGATTTCACGTGACATCATCAACACGTGCATCGAACACCGTAAAGCCACCGCCATTGTGGCGACTATAAGTAGTAAATAGTAGGGCTGCGAAGCCTAGTTGCAGTCGATTTAGTACCTCGTCGCAGTCGCTACAGTGGCGTTGGCTTTGCGGTGTTCGATTTTCATGTTGATGATGTTACGTAAGCAGTATTCAAAAAGCGATCTAAACTTTCACTGTTTTCAATGCGCTATAAATAAATAAATGCGGCATAAAATATCAAGACCCATGCAAGTTCCCTATTATATTATTACATTTCTTCGGTCCTACTTATTCCATTTCTGCTTCAGAATCTTCACTATTGTTGCTTTTTTGAAAATTTTGATTGTTATTTACGTTATGTCTTTCTTGGGAATTTTAGTTGTCAATTACTTTTTTGCAATTTCCTATAAAAAATTAAATGTCATAAAAATTTTGATAATAATTTTAAATTTATAATAATTTTTATAAACAAACCATCTGTTTCACTTATAATGTTTGCATTAATTTCTTCCGTGATATAATCACCAACAAAGTCAATTCTATTCTCTAGTTCTTTTTCTTTGATCCTTGTATTGCTCTTCTTGGTTTGCCTTAATATGCAATACCTTAGTCCTTCTGCAATACATTTATTCAATTAGATAGCTTAGGCTATACATTTTTTGATTTTCACAAGTTGTAAAAGGAAGAGTACACCCAAATTTAAAACTTTCTAAATTAATTATATGTCAAAATTTTAGACACAAAGTAAAACATTTTTTTTAATTTATTAAATTAAGAATGTCCATTTGATTTAATTGAACTACAATTAAACAATAATTAGTACGCCTAAGTTCAATAAAACCTTTCTAGGATTGATTAAAAAAAGCCAATTAAAAGATCAAAAACGGTAATTTTTCTATTTGACCTAAATTTAAATGCACCCTTTCTTTAAGTACATCGGTATATAATGGAATGAACCTACGTTGACTTAATCATCTATTTTTATCTTTTTATATTATATAAAATATAATTATTATTTCAAATAAGATGATAGAATATGTCTATTTTCCAAAAATAAAAAAATATGCTTTCATAAAAGCAAGTTTAGCTTTCAGAATTGTCTAATATGACATTTTCATTTATATAGTAATGAGAGAGCGGTGTTGGCTCAGCGGTTAGTGTGTTACTCACAGAAACAACACTGTTCTTGCACTCGGATTTTTTTCTGAGTTGTTTTTAACGGGAAAAGTACTCTGGACATCGGCTGTTTAAAGGCAGGTTTTTCCCCGGATTTTTCCTTCAGTGTAATTTCGCCTTTTTTCCCAAAATTTTATTTCAGTGTAATTCCGGGTTTTTCCTTGCATCACGGGCGCAAACAGGCGGAATTGCGAAACAGTGCGTAGGGAATCAGGTGTCGGCAAGGTAGAAAAAGATAACCAATCCGATGCTACGACAGCGAGCGCCGGCTTTACCTGAAAGGAGCTGGTCCCTGAAATATGGGACCCACTCTGGGGAGGCTACATTGGGAAGCTGATCCGATGCCTCCTTGGGGGCAGAGAGTGTCGGCTTAATCGGCAAGGTGTGGCCTGAAAAAGGATCTTCACCGTAGACGCTTCCCAGTGAAGGATATATAGGATGGGATATAGGAAAGGGATAAAGAATCTGGCACTACTTCCACACAGAGGTGGCGAAAGGCCCCCGCTTACTTGGCCTACTAGGCTGTAAGCGGTAATGAGAATATATATATATATATATATATATATATATATATATATATATATATATATATATATATATATATATATATATATATATATATATATATAGCAATGGAACATATATCAGAATACGGAAATTGTTATAAAATCATATGGCATTACATTTTAAATTGGCTTTGTCAATAGATGCGTGGAAACATTTGTAAATTTACTATTGAATCTTATAATTTTTGAGAGCACTGAAATACGTACAAAATAGGATGTTTGCATAATAACAAAGCGATAAGAGAGACGTGAGATGTTGACAGCAGAATAAATTTCTTACACATTATAAAGTAAAACATAATACTTTTAAAAATACAATTATAAAAATCAATATAAAAAATATTATAGTTTGGTTTCCTAATCAATTACTTTGAAAACCCCTACGTACCGAGGTTTAGCTGAAATTATTCAGTTTTTGAAATTTGTATCCGCCTTTTTGAAATCGCTTTTGAATTTTGTAAATATGACCTCGGAATTGTAATCAGCGACTTAGAAAACCCCCTAAATACCGAGTTTTAGCTGAATTAATACTACTGAAAGTATTAAGTATTTGAAATGATTATCCGCAATTCTGAATCTTGTAAATCTGGCCTTGGATTCGTTATCAGTGATTTTGAAAACCCTTAAATACCTAGTTATGCTGAATTTTTTCTATTTTATACATTTTTATGTGCCATCTTGAAACTGCCATTTTCAATTTTGTCAATTTGACCTCGGATTTGTAATCAGCGACCTGAAAAACCGCTATAAACTAAGTTTCATGAGGTAATTTCGCATTTCTAATTATAGTCCGCGATTTTGTATCTGCCATTTTGAAGTTTAAAATTCTGACTGCAAATACGCAATCAGCTTCCCCAAAAACCCCTATACACAAATTTTAATAAAAAATCTAATGGAATAAAATGTTTGCTTTAAAGAGTTAATGGCATATCCATCACTTGATTTTAAGTTCAACCCAGATCGAATCCAGGCTGAATCGACCTCCGTATCCACTCCGATCCAGGCGGTAATCGACCTCGATTCAGATAGCGATCTACCTGGATCGTTTCAGCAGGGTACGATCCAGGCCTCTCAGAGAAGATGTCCAGGTGTTGTGGACAGAAACAAATGAATTCTAGATGCGCTTCGTGGCTTATGCTGTTTACGTATAGACATTCTATTCGAATGAGGTGTGTATACTCCAGTTGCTCTCGGGTATGAGGTTCAGGTGTTACGCATGGAGGAAAGTTAAGTCTAAATAGTGCGCTTCAGGTTTTGTGATATTTACGTGAACATTCCATTTGAGTGAAAAGTGTATATCACCCGGGCCTCTCGGCGAATATGTCTATGTGTTACGCTGAGAGATAAATGTATAGGATGTCTAGATAATGCGCTACAGGACTTTTGATGTTTACTTTAACATTCTCTTCATGTGAGGCATGTATACCAGTATGAGGTCCAGGTGTCACGTACCAGTAAAAATTGTGTCTAGATTGTGTGCTCCGAGGCTTTTGATCTTTAAATGGATATTCCCTTTGAGTGTAACATGGATACCAACCAGGCTTCTCAGAAGAAATGCCCAGGTGTTACGCACGGAGAAAAATCAAGTTTAGATAGTGCGCTTCGGGACTATTGATGTCAACGAACACGTGGTCCTTGAGTTATACAGTATGTATATTGTCCGGGATCTTCAAAGACGAGGTCCAGGTGTTTAGCACCTATAGATATAAAGACCTTAGTAGATTGTGCGCTTAAGTCCTTTTCATGCCAACGTGCACATCGACCTCGAATACGGCACGTATATTAGTCAGGACTCTCGGAGACGAAGTCCAACAATGAAGTCTAGATTGTGCTCTTCAAGACTTTTGATGTGTATGTGCATATAGGGGTACTACGCATGGGTTAGCTGGGTTCAGAGTTTAGGGTTCCCTTGAATGTTTTTGTATTTTAGAAATTGCTGTTTCTGGGGTACTTGAGTTTAGATTATAGAATTGTATTTATAGGTACTGTACATTCTGCCGTCCTGATGAATAAAGTGGCTATCTGCATTTTTGCTGTTTGGAAATATTGAGCAAAATTTATAATCAATTATCAATTTTTAACTCGTTGTGCTAAACATTTACAGCCATAAAGATTGATTTTGAACATATTTTGCTCAATAGTTCCATTCCAGTGAAAATACAATGGGCCACTTTCTCCACCAGTAAGTCCCTCTGTGGAAATCATAAAATTTAATATAACATAAGGAAACGTAGAAAAGTGCGAGTAATCATAAGAAAATATAATAAAAAGTAAGAATACGTAACAAAGCGTAAGTAACAAGTTGGAAGATGAAAAAGAAAAAAGCACACGATATTGAAATCACTAACTTGAAATAAATGAACTTTTGACACGTATGCAATAATAATATTTTTTTATAAACTTGTATGAATATTCTGTTTGAAATACTTTCGAATTTATAAAACCAAATGTCACATCTAACATAAAAATACAAACCGTGCGGAGCGCAGTTGAAATAGATATTATGTTTATTACACTATGGATGTATTATCATTAGAAAAAGTAATTTAAATGATAATGAAAGTCTGCAGAAACAGCTTCGATTTAAACTTTGTTTCGAAAAAAAAATATTTTTCTGATCAAAATTTATTAACAATTAAATATGGAGCTTGAAAATGAATGACCAATATAGTATACAATCTGCCAAATTGTATACTATATACAAATATCCCAAAAGAAAATAGGAGTAGTCAAAGAGGTTTTATTTAAGCTACGTCTCGTATAAAAATATTAATTTATTACAGAGTTATGAACAATAAGTTTGAAATAGATAAAAGTTTTATGTGAAAGAAAGCTTCAACTGTACCTTTTCCCATTTACTTTTAACTACAAAAAGGTTTATTTGTAGGTATCACAAAATACCATCTAAAGCCTTATCATGGATAGTGATCCGTATTCCAGGTCATCTCCTTTTATGAAGACCTACGCAGCCTTTCTGTATATATTTGTGACTTCCAGAAATAACCACTTAACTGACTTTTTCGTGTTTTCGAGATATTGAGGTTTTAATGTTTGCATTGATGTGCTAAATCGAAATGTAAGTGTTTTCAGATGACAACCTTTTTATTAACATTTTAAGGGCGGCTAAAGTATAAGACATTATTTTTGGTCTTCAATAAATTAAACAAGTAAAAAAATTTGAAGATTTTTTTGTTTATGCGAATAGTTCTATTAAGGGGTAATACCAGTCTAAAATATTCAAAAAATCGATTTCTTTTCAGCTTAAACGATACTTTGGACCCTTAAAAATCATATCCAATTGGTTTTATACAGAAATAAAATTTGTAAGAGGTCCAATTTTCGATTTTGCCGCAGCGCCTCGGAGCGCGCCGTGACGGCTGAATCAGCCACCACGGAGCGCTCTGATTTATCGACTATGTAGTGCTCCTACCTGTCCAACTTCTATTGCTTATGGTCATTGCGGTTCCTCAAAAGTCCACCAGGGTGTACTAACACTGAATAGAAGTGTGTGTGTGCGTGTGAAGTAGTACAGCTGCCAATCGACGCCGTGCAGACGCTTTATTTTCTTTCCGTACATTTTCGTTTAAATATTAATAACGTGTTTTGTTATTGTAAAAGTTTTCAAATAAACAATATGAGTTCGAGAAAAGTCGTGTATTGTGACAAAGAAACCGGCCAAGGAGGAAGGAGTAGTGCAAAAAGACCGAGAATATCAAACCGACGGCGGCAAAACCGTTACGAGCTCGAGAAGCCAAGCCTGGAGAACGTTAGTACATCGGTTAAAAGTTATCAGATGTAAACTTCGATGATTTTGAAGTAAATGAAGGTTTCGGTTACCAAATTCTGAATTTTGTAGCAGTGTTCTCCGCGATATCGCAAGCTCTTGTATGTAAAAAATGCAAATCCGATGTAACGTTCACCGAAACTGGAAAGCGAGGTTTGCGTTTCAAAATTGTGATTTCCTGTAAAAACTGTGATCAGATTACTATTCCTAGTTGTCCATTTATTGAGAAAGGATATGATATTAATCGCAAAATTTTTCTTGCCATGCGATTACTAGGAATAGGATTGAATGGCATTATAAAGTTTTGCGTCTTCATGGATCTCCCGCGGCCAATTTTTCAATCTTTTTACGATACAGTTGTTAAGAAAATTGCCATTGAAGCAGAAGCTGATTGTAAGCTCAGTATGAAAACTGCAGCTAAAAAAGAACGAGAAAACACTGACGATCCAAATGGCATTACTGTATCTGGTGATGGTTCGTGGAGGAAGCGTGGTTTTTCATCTCTTTACGGGTTTGTTTCACTTATCGGTTGGTATACTGGCAAAGTAGTCGATGTTTTGGTGAAACCTAAATATTGCAAGGAGTGGAGCCAAACTCACAAAGATGAATGCCAAGCTAACCACGTCGGCTCCGCAGGAAAGATGGAAGCGGACGCCGTCATCGAAATGTTCCAGCGCTCAGAATCTTTGCACAATTTGAAGTACGCTAATTACGTGGGCGACGGAGATTCAAAAACCTTCAAAGGAATCATAGATTCTGAGCCCTACGAAAAGTTCAACGTGAAAAAAAAAAGAATGTATCGATCATGTGTAGAAGCGGATGGGTTCTCGTCTCCGTAATTTGAATAAACAAATAAAAGGACTTGGAGGGAAAGGCAAGCTTACTGGCAAGCTCATAGAGAAGTTGGCAATTTATTATGGTTTACCAATTCGTAGGAATCATGATTTTGAGAAGAAAATGCGCAATGAAATCTACGCAACGCTGGACCACAAATTGTCTACTGATGATCAACCGAGACACGAAAGATGCCCGTTCGGAGAAACTTCATGGTGCTCTTGGCAAAAGGCTCAGGCTACTGAAAAAGATTTAGTACATAAACCACCTCTCTCTGAAGAAGTTTATAAAGCGATTTCGCCAATTTATAAAGAGTTAAGCAGTGACGATCTACTTACGCGTTGCTTAGGCGGCTTCACACAAAATAGCAACGAAAGTTTCAAGACGACTGTCTGGTCTATGGCTCCAAAATCTTTCTCTAGTGGCAAACACGTGCTCGATATCGCAGTATATATTGCTGCAGGTATCTACAATGATGGCCTTTCAAGTGTCATGAAGCTGATGTAACATTTGGGCTTGACAATCGGACCGAACTGCTATAATTTTTGCATGGAGGCGGACGCGCGTCGCATCAAGTTTTCCGAGAGATCCCTAACAGACGATGCCAGAGAGGCCCGGATGTCCTTAAAATCAGTCAGGAAGGAAGAGGAGGAGTCAGACATTAATAGAGATGGCCAAATGTACGGTGCAGGCATAGCAGATTAGTGGTATACAAAAATTTCAAGGATTTAAATGCTTCGAAAACTTTAAACGCGTATTTCTCGAAACGGGTTTTTTCAAACTGGGCGTACTAATAGTTTCAACACCATTGCAGGGATCGACTTGCAATTTTTACAGTAGCTTCACAAATATATTCTCCATCGAAGTACGTAGCCGTTTTTTTATATTCTGAAAATTAATTGTTTTATTAACAATTTACTACTCTTTTTTAGTCGAAAATTCATACGTTTTGTTCAGAAGTGCACAGTTTCTACAAAAATTGGAATAAAAAAAATCCTACGTACTTCGATAGCTATTAGTATGTAGCTTCAGAAGATTTTTGGTTTTTTGTTCCAGCTCTCACGGTTTTTGAGGAATTGGTGCGCCCGCGGAGCACCTTCAAAAAAATATTTTTCCGCAATTCTGCTGTAGCGTCGCCATTTTGTACAAAAATCATAATAAAATTTTTTTTTACCATACATTAATATGTGTTAAATGAACTAAATCTAAATCTGAATACTATACCTTTTCCCATAATCCCAGAATAAATTGTCAAAATTAGGCCTTTTTGTCGGCCTCTAGAGTGGTGTTATCCCTTAAGATCATAAGCAATACAAATACCGCTTGCTAAAAATTATTTATTAAACTGTATTTTGTGTACAGAGACAAAATTAAATTTCTTTTTTACATTTTATGACCCATATTCGACCCGTACCGCCCTTAAAGTGTTAAATAAGGTATCAAATACCAAGTTTATTGCAGCTTTAGCGTTAAAAAATACTCGTTACATCCCCGAGAAAATACACATAAATGCAAAAATAGTTTAGTTATGTGGTTATTCTGGGAAATGATATACGGGGGTGGGGGGGGGGGTATTCTGTCAGAAGGCTACATTTTTAGATCGACATTTTTTCATAAAAAATACAGAATGTAATATATTTATAATACAATATTATAAAATAAACCACTTTAAAGCAAGATCCAAAATTATTATTAGCTTTTGTGGGCGTATGTTACATGCGAGAATGTACTTAAGGGGGTAAGTTGAACCCAAAAAAAAACTTGTTTTGCACGAGTCCAGAGAACTGTTTATGTTTAGAAGCAATCATTCTGAAAATTTTTATGCTATGAACACACGATACTATCTTAAATATTACCGCTATAAATCCTCAGAATCTTGATCGTACACGTCACGATAAATTACTATTCTCAATACTATATTTATCAGAAGCACCTTGCGACGTGCACAGTTCTATGTGACGTGATGAACGAAAATAAAAATTTCGAGGCTTATTCGACTCCTTTTGTCACGTACTAAAACTTTTACGGTTTACATTTTCGTTAAAATTTTTTTATTATTCCTTTTGGTAGATTCAATTTTTTAAAAAGTTTTTTTTTCCAAAAATCGATTTAATTTCCGAAAAAAATAATATATCATCTCCACTATCGCTTTGTGCCTCGCTTTTCTCTCCGCTATTGATAGCCACTGGTCAATTTCTACAATTTCCCTCCTTTTCATCTCTTTCCTCACGTACCACAACATTTTGCTCTTCTCCGCATCCTCGAACCAAACGTTAATTACGTTACTGTCTCTCATGTCCTTTACGTATTCGATTGTCCACCCTCCTTCTCCCAGCTGCTTCGTCAGCCAGTCGTTGAACTCCATCCCTTTATCCCATTCTCTTTCTTTTTTGACCATGAGTACCTTCCCTTTAAATACCTCCATCTTATGCTCTCTCCTCTTCTCCATGTCTCTGCGTTTTCCCATTGACGTAACCTCACTTTTTAATTTCTTGTACATCACCCCATCTTCTTCCCCTTCACTGTCACATTCTCTTTTCCTTTTTTCTTTCAGGATCTTCTCTACCATCTCTAGCCTCTCCATCACTTTTCCCTTGTCCTTTGCTACTTTTTCTCTCCGCCATCGCTCCTGGAACCGCCACTCCTCCTCTTTCTCTTTCCAATCCTCTTTCTTTTTTTCTCATTCTTTTTTGATTTTTACTAAATCTAACTCCTGTCCCCTTGTCTTTCTTCTCAGCTCCCTTACCTCTCTCATTAACTCCAAAACTTTCGCCTCCATACCTCCAAAATCGTAATTCCTTTCAAAATTATGTATCTGTTGAGTATGCAAGTTGTTCTTCTGCATCACTGCTTTCTTTCTTCTGTTGCGTCACTTCTCATTCCTTTCTTGTGCATGACCTAAGGCTCTTTCTTCATTCGTCCATCCCCCTGTCGGCTTTCTCATCTCTTTGTCCCCTTTTCCTATCTTCTATTGTCGCTGTCATCCCGATCCCGCTGTTTATTCATTATCTCTTTGAGGCTCTCCTCTCCTACCCTCCATTTCTTGTCTTTTTCTTATCCACTTAATCTCTAATATGCTCTTTAAACTTTTCCTGTCACCGGATAGCTGATTTCTACATTCCACTTCTCCTTGCCCGCTACCTTCACATTCTGCCATAACGTGCTTCGTCGTTTCCAATTCTTTTTTGCATAATCTGCAGATTTTCTTCTCTTCCTTTCTCCAGTACTCGTTAGCTCTTACTTCATTCCCCATTCTAAATCGTCCTAGGGTCTCCATGTCTTGATTTCTTGATTACCTCGTTTGCGTATATATTTCTTCTGTCGCCTAGGATTCCTTTAAACTGTTTTTCATACGTTGATATTCCTAAGTTTGCATTTGTTTTCAACTCCTCCCATTATGATCGCCTTCTCTATCATCTTCTCCAGTTTCCCTTCTCCCCTTTTCACTGACCTGTTCCATTCCGTGAGCGAGAGCCCTACCTTCTCCAGCCATTCTCTTTTCCCTTTTTTGTCCTGCTTCTTATCCCTTTGCGCCATTGTTCCTCCTCATCCTTGCACGCCTGACATTAGCAGATGATTTCCCAAGAATTTTCCTTTGCTTTACTTATCTTCTCCTCGAATTTTATCGCCCTTCTCTCCGTTTCTACTGCTATCTTTTTTATTTCCATCTTCTTCCTTATCACATACGTTGGTGTGTTCCTGTTTTGTTTCAGTGTCCATTTAATGTATTTTTCCCGTATTTTTTCAATTTCTCTAAATTATTTCCACCCCCATTGCTCTGCCCCGTACGTAATAACTCTTCACTATTACGTCAAAGATTCTTTTTCTCCAGTCCCATGCATTTTTGAATTTATGTTCCCCTATGCTCCAAAGTCTCCAAAGGATTCCATTTGCTTTCCCTTTTAGCGACTTTATATGCTCTTCTTCCGTGTTGTTCCCTTTCAAGGTGTAACCCAAGTAATCAAACTTCTTTCCTATCTCTAGCGCCTCATTATTCCATTTGAGAGTCATATCTTTTTTCTTCCTTCCGCTTTCCTGAAAACCATTATCTTTGTTTTTTTTTCGTGTTCAGCTCTAGCCCTTTCCCCTTCATCCATCTTTTGAACCTCTTTAGCATCTCCTTCATTATTTCTTCGTCTTCCGCGAGTAGTGATACGTCGTCCGCGTACAATAGAGTTCTCAATCTATCTTTCCCTATTCTTATTCCGCTTCCCTGAACTTTCTCCATTTCTTCTTCTAGGTCTGCCGCTGCCACATTGAACAATGTTGGACTTAAGGGACAGCCCTGTCTCACGGCCTCTAATATTTCGGACTCGTCCATCGTTTCCCTGTTTACTACTATTTTTGCCCTCGTCCCCAGTTCTTTTATCCTTTTTATTAATGTCCTATTCACTTGTTTTTTTCCAGTCTCTCCCATATTTTTCTCCTCCTAAGCTGGTCAAAGGCCGCTTTCATGTCTGCGAAACATACAATTACCTTCCCTCTTTCGTGCTCTATACCTTTTCTTATTGCTTCCTTCAGGGTATAAATTGCCTCTGCCGTCCCCTTTCCTTCACGAAAACCCATTTGCGCTCTCCCTAGTACCCCTTTGTTATTCATTTCTTCCTCCAGCCTTTTCCTTATTATTTTCGCATATATCTTGTAGCCTGTGTCTATTAAGGTGATCGCTCTGTAGTTCCCCACTTGTTTTGTATCCCTCTTCTTATGAATTGGTTTAATAATTCCCCTTTTCCAGTCCTCTGGCACCCTCTCCCCTTTCCATATTCCATTTAAAGTCTCGTATAAGTCCTCTTCTGTTTCTGCCTTCGCTATAATCCACGCCTCGTTTGGTATTCCGTCCTGACCTGCCGCCTTCTTCTTTTTTAGTTTCTCTATCGTCTCCCTTATTTCTTCCATCGTTACCTCTGGTAACTCCTCTTCCTCTCTACTCTCCCGAGTCCCGTTCTCCCTTCCTGTTTCCTCGCAGGCTTTTTCCCTTATCTCTCTTGTGACATACTGGCTCCTGAAGTAGTCTCTCCACTGCTCCTTCGTAATCGACTCGTCGATTACCTTTCTCTTCTTTTTTTTCGAGCCTCCCAAAATAAAGTCAGCTTCTTGTCCTTCTCTACCTCTTCCAGCCATTTCTTCACTTTTTCCCTTTTTTGTTTTCAATCGCATTTCTGTATTCTCTCTTTTTTCTTCTCCACTTCTCTCCATCTATCTCCCCGTTCCTTCTTTTCTGAAGTTCCGCCCTCAAATTAATTTTCCATTTATGACATTCAGCGTCCCACCACTTATCCTCCCCTTTTTCTTCTCCTCTCTTTTTTCTTTTAACTTTCGGTAGTGCCATTGACACTTTTTCCTTTAGATCGCTCCAGGTCCTTTTCGTTCCTTGCCCTCTTAGGTTCTCCTTGTATTTCTCAATGTTGTTTCATTCCAAATTATGACTGTTGTCTATCTCTCTCTCCTTTCGTCGTCTCATTTAGACCGTCCACTCCTCTTCCTTCCCATTTGATTGCCAATTCCAGCGGTAGGTGATCTGATTTTATTTTGTTTTCTATTTTCATTTCCACTATCTTTTCCTTTCCTCTTTCATTTCTAATCGTGTAATCGATTACTGAGCATCCTCTTGATCCTATATATGTCCAGTCTCATTGTTCCTCCCCAGACGTTGTCCCATTTCCTATTCCCATTCCTTGCTCCTCAAGCCAGTCTACCAATTCCTTCCGTTCTTCATTCAGTATACCGTTCTTGCTCTTTCTCTGTTCTCTTTCACCATTTTCGTCTCAGATACCACCTTCTCCCGCCATCCTGGCGTTAAAGTCCCCATTTATTATGACGTTGTTTCCCTTGTTACTCTCTGCCCACTCCTCCATCATTTCGTAATTTCTTTTCCTCATGTGCCTCATGTATGTGACACCCCACAGCCATCTTTCCCCAATCCATTCCATTCCGCCGCCAGCGCCTCCTTCGTGATCTTCTCTTCCCACTCCAGCTTCAGTCCGAGGTTCTTCCTTATCGCCAAGGTCAGGCCTCTTTTGCTTTTCCCTTTTTTATCTCCCTCGTTGCTGTCGAACTCCTCACGTCGTATACTGATAGTTCCTTCTCTGTATTGGCTTGCTTCCCGTTCTCTTCCCATGTTTCTGCTAGTCCAGTTATATCAAATTCCTTTATGTACTTCCAATCGTCTCTTTTTAGTCCTTTTGTACCTGCCACTTTCCAGAATATGGATCTTATTACCTCATTCCCGCTGAGCTTCCTCTCTCTTTCCCGTGTCCCGTTATCTCCTTTCTCCACTGTGTTCTCCTCCCTCTCCCCCTTACTCCGTCTCATCTTTTCCGTCCTCCACCTCCTTCTCTCCTTCCGTCCCTTCTGCCTCATGTCCGGCCTCCTGTTGCAGTTTGCTGTCCTTGTCGATAAACCACCTCATCTTTCTCTCACTGCAAACCCATGTCCCGTTCTCTGTTCTGATTTTATTGTTGGCTCTTTTTGTCTTCGTCCCCTTTTTCTTCAACTCTTTATTCTTCTTTCGGACCTCCCCTCTGTTCCTTCTTTCCATCCAGGTCAGGTTATGATCTATAAATATATTTACATTTTTCTCTCCTAGTTTGCTTTTGTTGCTCATTATCTCCCCCTTGTCTTTATGACCTGTGCACTGCACCCCAATTAGGAACCTGTCCTTGTTGGTCCTTACTCTCCATGTTCTTAGAATTTTCACTTCCACCTCCAATTCTTCTCGCATTATATCCTCTATATGTTCGTTTTTATATCTTATGTCTTTAGACAGACCTGTTATTATTACGTTGTCCCTTCTTTTTTCCCTTTCCTTTTCTTCTGCAAACCACTCCAGGTCCCTGATCCTTCTGATGTCCTGACCCTCTCCTTCGTTGTTTCCCCTTCCTTCCTCTCTCATCCTTTCTCCGTTAACCACTTCGCCCCTTCTTTCTTTCGGTATCTCTTCTCTCATCTTTTTCAGCTCCTTTACCTCCTCTTTCAGTTTGTCCATTTCCTCTCTTAGTTTGTTCATTTCCTCACTACACCTTTTGCTCCACCTCTCATCGTTCTCTTTTAACATTTTCCATAAATTTATCTGATTTTCCTCCTTTTCTGTCTTCCTTTCTCTCTTCATCCTTTCTCTTTCCTCCTTCAGTTCCCTTGTCTTCTCCTTAAACTCCTTCATGACCCCTATAAGCATTCTTTTGATCTCCAGAATTCCCATTTTTTCGATGTCCTGCAGTCTGTCTGTGGACTCTTCATCCCTTTCTAAGTCATTTTCTCCCCATCTTTAACTGTCTCTACCGAATCCCCGGAGTCCGTGTCCGAGTCCGTATCTGCTGTGTAACCCCCTTCGATTTTATTTCCCTTCTTCTTCATCCTCTGATTTTCTCTTATTGGGGGAGATTCCTTCATCCTTTTCCTTCCCTTTTCCGCATTTTCCGGTCTTGGCGTATCTACTCTCCTCTCCGCCATTTTCCGATCCCAAGTTAGCCCCTCTTCCTTACTACTTGCCCCGTGGCCTACTTTTATCTGTCCCGTTCCGTTCCCATTCTTGTTCTTCCCCCTTGTTGCCTCCCTTTTTGAGTTGTCATCCTCTGGCTGCTCCATTTCTCTCTCTCTCTCTCACTCCTACTTTCACTCTATTTACTTTCTCTCCTCTGTTTTTCTCTTACCTTTTTCTTCTTTTTCCGTCTTTTTCTGACTGTTCTGTTCTAATCTACTATTTTCTCTCCCTGCCGAGCCTTCTCTTCCTTTACTTTTGTCTTTATACTCGCTTCCTATCCTACCACACACACAAGCTTTTTCTCACTCCAGCGGCCATTTCTACATCTCTAATCAAGTAATGTATAATATCATAAGTAGGGATAATGTAAAGTACGGAGTACACTAGTTAGACCACGTCACTGGCCCTTATATTCGACTAATCACCTTCCACAACTAGTATGTACATCTACACACCAGAATAAATCATCTTCCACCAAAGAAACCTCGTGGCCTTCTGTAATTAGTACACAAATCTCAACACCAAAAAGTACAGAACGACACAACTTGGCCTCTACTATCGGCCTCCATAAACATTTAGACACCTTCTGCAACTAGTATGTACAATAAGACACCAGAAAGTACGGAGAGCACTACCTGGACTTCGTCATTGGCTACCTTAACCAGAATATGTACATTTTGTAATAATACACTTTATTTTAGTAAAGGAGAAATTTAGGAATTACTCTTTTGACAAGAGTAACTCATAAATTTACTCTTTTAAACTTTTGAAATGAAAATAATTAGTATTTTACTCTTTTCAAATGAGTAAATTGCAAGAATTGAACTTTTTTGAGATGATTATTACTCTCTAAGCAATGTTCTAGAAGCACAAACACTGAGCAGGCAATCCTGTAATGTACAGCACTGAAAAATACCGAGTGCACTACATAGTCCACGTCACTGGCCCTTATATTTGCCTAAACACCTTCCATAACAACAAGTCATTCCTGCACCAAAGAAATCTTGAGACCTTCTCCAATTAATACGCACATCTTAACACCAAAAAGTACACAACACACAACTTAGCCTTTATTATCGACCTCCATAAACATCTAAACACCTTCTGCAACTAGTATGTACAATAAAGACACTAGAAAGTACGGAGAGCACTACCTGGACTTCATTATTGACCACCTTAACTAACGATTTGACGACAATGGCCGGGCAATCCTGATGTACAGCATTGCTGTACAAAACCACAAATGCACGGATTGAGTTAACTGTCTTGAAAAATATCTGGAAAACTGTCTTGAAAAACAGGAATTTTTCATGCGTTTAAACCATCTTACATTATATCTGGTTAATAGTAAGATAGTTCACTTTTTGCTGTAGAAATTTTCTTGACCCAGGAAAATAGATGCCACTGCTGAAAAGAATGTCTGCTGTTTTTCCAACAGACATTATCTGAAAAAATAATAATTAATGGAACAATATAAGTATTTATTTTTTAAGTTTGCAGCTACACATATCCAACGGTGGTAATGCTATTTTATGATCATTTTTTTTTCTTCCAAAGGTATTAGCCCCAGATGTCCTACTTTATGATGATAAATTGTTTGCCTTATCAAGACATCAACAAACTTTTAATCTACATATTCAAATAAAATTTTAAAACATAAATATGCTATACTTTGTGCTACACGTGAAATTGTCTATTTTTTTTCTCCTGTAGGTATCTAGGCGAACTTTATATGTCCCTATTATCATCCTGGTCTCCCTTATTGTGTGAGCTGGGGATCAGGCGTGAATAGTGAAGTATCTAAGCTTGAAAGTATAGTGTATTCTTGAAGTGCTACCACTTATGTCAAACTAATTAATTAACTTCTCCTTAAGCCGAAAAACAGTCCTCGTTTGGATTCTTCGAAGGTTAAGGACGATGAATTAGTCCGCTCACCGAATGAAACCAAACATGGAGATAGCTGCATAAGAAGAGAAGGAAAATTCCCTATGACTAGGGAGGTGTATGCAGATCAGATTGTTATTATGCAGCCTTGTAATGTATTATCAATACAAATATTTTACGATGAGTATATCCGTAATGTGGAATAAAACAGGGTAGAGCTGAGCACAATATGTAAAATATAGCATATGAAAATTAGTTAGTCATCACTAACAATATGAAAAGGTTGAAAAGAGAAATTGAGATTAGTAAGACTGCATATCGAATATTCACTGGATAAACGTACACCAGTTCCGGTAAAATTCGAACCTTATTGCAGTTTAAACCCCAATTTGAAATAAATGTGACCGGTAAGAGACTAGACTAAGGAACAGTGCTTATGTGAGAATAACATGTGTAAATACAAATAAACGGAGAACCCCGGTTCAACTACGGTATACGATCCGGTAGAAACCGGAGAGATAGAACAAAATGCTTTGTCGACAATAACTTTAGTCGCGCGAAATATCTTCGATATTTGGATACCGATGAAAACAAAACAAAACAAAATGGAGACGTAAGGCTATACTCGTAACCTTGCAAGGTCGAGTCAAATAGACATCCTTTGAACAACAACATGTAATGTTTGAGCTTTTGATTAGAATAATAAGCTCGGCTCAAGAATTCAAAATATGCTGTTGTGATAAATTAAAATAAAATAAATTTTTGTCTCTTGATGTGTAAATGATATAATCAAATTCGATAGAATATAATGAAAAATTTTATTGGTATTGGAATTATGAAGTTAGAAATATGAAATATTGAAATTTTGAAATTTGAAAATTGAAATTTGTAATGCTAGCGAATAGAAGTTACTATATATAAAAATGAACTATTGTAAAATTGTAACAGAAATTTTCCAATAAGAACTATAGAATATAGTAATTCATATATATAGAGTACAGACTATATAAGTTTAAATTTTGAATTTGGCAGAAGGTATGATGTATAAGAATGTATATTCAGAAGACGATAATGAAATGGAGTTTACTTTCCTGTTTTTCAAGAACTCTGGACGCCGCTTGGAATCCGAAGCATGAGAGAATCCCCTCGGTGATGAAATGCACCGAGTAAAAGGATGAGAGGTCAAAATCTGCTGACACGTCAAAGCACTGGCCAGCCGCTTTACTCCACCGAGAATTTCAACAATTTCTCTATATGCCACTCGCTGAATATTCTGCCTACCCTGGAGAAATCTGCCTGTTACATTATAATATATACACTAGATCAGACTGATTACTAAACACCTGAAGTTCAGAATTTTCTGAGGATGCCAAAATTCTGATTTAACAATAAATCCAGAGATCACAGACAAATAAAAGGGGAGAAATGTATTATTTCTTAAATTATAGAATTGGTGAATTCAATGAACTTGAAGAAAAAATATAATGATATTGGAGAAGATTATGAAAATCTGTGAGTTTAAGAATTAGAAACAAGGATTCCGGCTTTGCGCTCCCAGCAAAGAGGCAAAGACGGAGCTAAGAAAACAGAAAGATTGAGGTTAGGGTAGAACGACCTCTCAGTTCGAAGCCGAAACGCGGAATCACGTGAAGTTGTCTGCTACCTTGCAAGCTGCAGTGCGGCAACTTAAATACTATTCATTTCGGGATTAAATCCTATTGGAGGAGGCCATGCGCTCCTATTGGAGGAGGCCATCGGCGACCATATTGAAGCATTTTAATACCCAGTGCTGCAGTTACGGTCGTCAACACATGACCTCTTTTGAATTCTTCAGATCGGTTATGTTTTCACGGCCGAAAGTAAGTTAAAAATAGGAATTGTATATGTACACTTATTACACGTTAGGAGATCCAGAGTCGAGAGATAGAGAGAGACAGAGTAAGAGAGAGAGAGAGAGAGAGAGAGATAAGCAGTGGAGTATATGCCTAGCGTTATCGCTTACAGCTTTACCGCGGCGTCTTGTCTCTCTCTCTCTCTCTCTCTCTTTCTCTCTCTCTCTCTCTCTCTCTCTCTCTCTCTCTCTCTACTGCATATTTTAATTCTGTTCTCCTTTTCATATCTCATTGGTAACAAATTACAATTTAAAAAAACCTTATATAACCAATAAAATGTTAATTAGAATCTATTAGTCGATAGACAACCCCTATGTTCGCTTCTCCCAATAGAGTACCAAAATTCGCTTATTTCCTCGATAACTCCAGTGGACGTTTTCTGCGCATGTTTTAATTTCTCCAAAAAGTCATTAGCCTCCCAAATACACGCACTTTCCACAATCAGTAAATTCGGCACTGATTCTTCTTCCTCGTGCTCTTCGGCGTCTGCACGCTCCTCAGCGGCAGCTTGCTCCTCAGCGGCAGTTTGCTCCTCAGCGGCAGCTTGCTCACTACGTCTTTACTCGTTGGTAGCATCTTTGAGACTGAGTAAATTGTTTTATAATATTTATCTCTCTGGGATGCATAATCGTGTTATCTCCATTTTTCTAATGTTTCAAACTCTCTCCCTCAAGTTACATACCATTATATTTTGTATTTTAAACAGAGGAAATTTTAGCATAATGGAGATAATAAACGAAACTCTAAACTTACATACGATTTTCGCTCTTATTTAATCATTGCGATCTCGCAAAATAAAAAGGCAACGTAGAGTAAAGTAACGTGTAATAGCAAAGGCAAGAACTGTGAGCACGATTTACCAATCGGTACGACGCTTGGCAGTCTGACGGATGAGTTGGTCCACAAGGGTGTCGGCACGTATATAACATCGTTTTTATCAGGCGGTACGAAGTTTTATGCATACAAATACAAAAAACTGGACAGTAGCGATGACTACGTATGCAAGATAAAAGGTATACGCTTAAATTATACGAACAGTCAGAAGATAAATTGTATACAATTCGCGAGTTGATTATATCACAGCATACCGAGATAGTGCTATCGAATTTGGTGATACGTCGAATGGTTTTTCACGAAGTGCTGACACAAAACGAGACAAAGACGAGCAAACTGGTTTATGGAAAGAGAAGATTCGTGACGACGGACAAGAGTTACTCGAACGGATACAAGAGCGGTCCGGTAACGACTGACACAATTTCACAGAATAATATGGAAATATGAAATACAGATGACGCTATTATGAACAGCAAATATTCTACGTGGGCGTTAATGAGATGCTTAGTTGTGGTAATGGTGAGGTTTCGAAGCTCATTAGCAGCCCCATCAATAAGCTGATTGGGTGTGCCACGACGCTTGATGAAGAAGCTCATTGGCGACTTCCGCGACATCCGCGAGCTGATTGGTCGAGGATGGTAGCGAGTTCGTTGCTGGCGGTAGTGTCAATAAGGTGATTGGTGTCCGACACATAGCGACAGCGGGGTGACATCTGATACTTTGATGAGTCATCATGTATTATCTGAGTAACGCATGATTCTAAATAAATCTTTTCTCTTTTATATTACTTTTATTATTTTGGTGAAGTTTGAACAACGGCACTTGATGCACCTATCATAAGAGCGTGACGGCGCTCATGCGTAGACTCCCCAGCGCCATGCTTCGAGCGCAGCTCCCGCGCGCTCGTTGAGTCCGTCGCTTACTTTAGAAGAGAGAGCACCTATCAAGAAGCCCGGTCGCTACCTCTTACTTCTATCATATAGATTTGCTTAATAAACGTTATTTATTATTAATAGTAATCACCTCTCTTATTATTACATCTCACCACCTGATCCTTTCAGGTTATGGGCCGGTGAGTTTGTATACGCTTCCACTGCGCGAAAAACCGAGAAAACCCGCGAGGAAGTTTAGACGCGCTCATTGCGTAGTCGGCGCGGCGCGTTTTTCTTTCGTGCTTCGCAAGTGAGTAGTTGTTGTTTTGTGTTCACTACGAGTGCGTGACAAAGGGCAGTAGAAGGACTCAAGGGCTTATTGTCTCAACAAGCTCGCACCCTTTGCCAGGCGGCAAGGAGCCGAAATCGACCAGCACCAGAGCTGACCACTGCGGAGGCACATTGTGGGTCGAGGAGACAAAGGCAGCAGGATGCAGCAAGTTGCATGTGCCGGGTCATCAACGAGTAAGTAATTTTTGAAATATAATGAAGTGACACTATACATAAAAAGTCATAAGTAGATTTGATAAAATCGCAGTTTAAAAGAACAAATAGAAAGTTAAAATAGAGTCATTTTCAGAAATTACATTCAAATAAAATATTTATAGAAAGTGAATTTCTAAAAGAAAAAAACTAATGTTTAAAAGTTTTCATAAAAAAAAAAAGAAAAGAAAATCAGTGCGGAAATTAAGATTAATCAAAAGTGAAAGCATCCATTGTCTTGGCTACCCAGAAAAGCCTCGCGAAAAACATGCGAGTCTTTTGCTCGATTCTCGGAATTGAAAACAAAACCGTCAAAAAGGGGGGAGAGGCAGCGCGGCTAAACATGTCGGCTGTGTGTATGTGCGCGGTGGCTTAGTGTTGTGCGTGGCAACAGCGCAGTTACCTGTCGATGTCTGCACACAAGGCAGCGCGGCACGCGCGCGTGGTGTTTGCAAGTGCGAGAGGGGCGGACTCGAGTCGCCGGGAGAGAGAGAGGGGCGCGCTCTTGCTGTCTCTCTTCAATCCAGCGCTCGGCAGAGGAGACGAAGAGTCTTTCACGCTCGGCGCGGGGAGACCGGGGAAGCGCTAAAAGAAATTTTAAACAAATTGAAAGAGGTCAAACGGTATAAGACCCGTACTACTAGTATCTCAGCTAGAAAAAACTTAGCTGCTTTAAAGTATATTTCCAACAAAGAGTCAGCCTCAGACTTTTACGATAAAGTCCAAGAGAAAGTTAGAAAATTTGAGAGTATCCCAGACGCTGGCGAAATCTCAAAGAAAGAAAAAAGAGATTATTTCATTTTAGCTGTAGCTGAAACAGTTCCAGAAATAATAACAGCTGATTGTGTGTTTAAGGAGTCAATAAATTAAAAAATTATCTTTTACAGGTTGAAGCCTCAAAGAGCAAACGAGACCATGTGCCAGCAGTTAAGACCTTTTTCTCGAATGCTAGGCCGACAAGTAAAGGAAGGTTTATTTGCAAAACCTGCGGGATGGAGGGGCATACCAAAGAAAACTGCCCACATCCCAACAAGCGGCAATGTTACTACTGTCTGAAATTGGGCAGTCACGTTGCCAGTGAATGCAGGAAAAGAAAGGCTGCTAACGAGAAATCAAGGAGCACGGACTATCAGTCCAAAAGAGGACGCTGGTCCCCCCAAGGAGGGGAAAACTCCGGCAGCTCGCGACCGAAAGACGGGCAAGGAGCCAGCAGCAACAGCAACAGATCGTCGTACTCGACTGCAGAGAAATGGTCCCCCCATCCTGCTTCATCGAGAAGAGCAAGAGGTGTGACGAGCAACCGTGACCGTGGACGAGGTAACGGCAGAGGAGGTGCACAGCAACGCTCTGGAGGCAGAGATGGTCCCGATTCTGCTTCTTCTCTCCAGGCCATCGTAGACAACTATGGAGGTACTGATAAAGATTATTTATCAAGCAATAAAAGCGACGTATTAGTTGAATTTATAGCGGATTCAGATGCAACTGAGCACTTTAGCAATACTAAAATGTATTTTAGCGAATTTACTGATAAAGCAAAGTCAAAGATAGAGTGTGCAAATAAAGACAGTAGCTTCATACATCTGGTGTAGGTAAAACTGAAATTAGGACTAATGATAGAAAAACATATGTTTTAAATAATATCTTGTACTCGAAAGAATTGTCAAATAATCTTTTGTCACTTAGGCGCTTTGTTGATCAAGGACTAGAGATTTATTTCAGTAACAAAATTATTAATATTTATGATCCAGAACTAGAGAAACGTATTATAATACGCGAATATAATGAACCTTTTTGGTCAATAAAACTTGTGGTAGAAAAAGATCGTAGCAATAAAAATAAACTAGAACCAGGAATCAAAAGTTTTTATAATACGAGCAGTAAGAGAAACATCGAAAATATCGAGAGTCAGATAGAAATTAGAAAAGAAAATGAAACTTGTAAAGTAAATGCACAACAAAAACAAAGAAAGCTAGATAATGAATTCTTGGAGACGTCGGATAACAGAAAAACTCATAAAATAGAATTTGATGGAAATACTGTATTTAAATCTAAAAGAACGAGTGAAATTTTGAATAATAACAATATGTCTAAAGCAATGATGTGGCACACTCGACTAGAGCATGTTTCAAAAACATATTTGCTGGCATTAACTAAAAATAATAGCGACTTAATTAATTACGACAATATTAAAAAGGACGCGACGATACAAGAATGCAAGATCTGTTTAGAAGCAAATAGTGTTAAACTACCATTCACTAAAATAAGATTAAGAGCAAACAAACCGCTGCAGGTGATTCATGGTGACACAATGGGGCCAATTAGCTCAGTATCTCACCCGGGGAAATTTTTTTTTTTTTTTTTTTTTTTATTTAACGTCGCCATGTTTGTGCTTCAATGTGGTGCTAATCGACGACGGGGGTCTGTGGTGTGTTTGTAAACAAAGCACATGTAATTTTTACAGAGGTGCTTGTATCAATCGGCAGAGACTAGGATTCGAACCCGGGTCACCGGCGTGAGAATCCGACACTCTACCGACTGAGCCGCCGCAGGCCCCCACCCGGGGAAATTTAAATTTGTATTAGTATTAATTGATGATGCTACTAGAGCAGCCTTAGCCTTCCCTATACAGAACAAAACAGATGTTCCTGATTGTATCGATTCGTTTGTTAGAAGTCTCCGTAATCTTGTCGGATCTGATAAGAAATTTTGTTTTCTCAGATGCGATAGGGGTACGGAGTTTACAAGTCAAGCTACCCAAGATGTATTATTCAAATCCGGTGCTGAATTGCAACTAGCTTGCCCTGACACACCGCAACACAACGGCGTTGCTGAAAGATTCAATCGAACTCTTGAAAGTAAAGTTAGAGCCATGATGCTTGACTCTGGCTTGCCACATTCATATTGGGATCTAGCGGTTAAAACAGCTGTTTACATTTACAATATAATACCACACAAATCAATAAATATGAAAACACCATTGAACGAGATACTCGTTAAACAATCTGAATGCATAAGTCAACTCAAGCGTTTTGGTTGTGTGGCATACGTTAAAATTGCCCGTAGCACAGATACTAAATTTTCTCCTCAAGCGATGCCAGGATTCTTGGTAGGCTATTTGAACACAGGATATACAGTTCTTGTGCCAAGAGAAAAAAATTTGTACGATAGTAAACATGTAAGATTCGTTGAAAACTTAACTTACAAAGACTTTTACAGTAAACATACAGAGTTAGATCAAATTGAGTTGAATTTTGGAGACGCGTGCGACACAGCAGGTTTGAACAGTTTAGATCAAGAGAATAAAGTAGAAATTGATAGAAACGTCGCAGAGACAAAAAGAAAAAGGGGTAGACCCAGGAAAGATGCAAAAGCTATGTTCTTCTTGACCGAAACTTTTGAAACAGAAAAATTAGACTTTGATCGCGATTTCAGTGACATTAGATATCATGCTCTTTTAGCAAAAATCCAGGGAGACCCGCAAACATACCGAGAGGCTATTAATTCACCAGAAAGTGAACACTGGATAAATGCAATTAAAGATGAACTCGATGCGATCAAAAACAAGCAAATATATACTGTAGTTGAAAGATCGAAAATACCTATTGCAAATAAAAAGCCTAATATTATAGATTCTAGATGGGTGTTTAAAAGGAAAGTGAGCGAAAAAGATGAGATCAAATACAAAGGTAGATTAGTCATTCGCGGATTCAAAGATAGAAATGAGTACGATCTGTGCGAGACTTATGCTCCGGTAACAAGAATGCCTTTAATTAGAGCGTTCTTTTCATTAGCAAATAGATTAAACTATGTAATCAGACAACTTGATGTTGAAACGGCTTTTCTTTATGAGGAATTCTCTGAGGATATTTACTTAGAAATTCCAGAGGGAGTATTAGTTTACAGTGACACTAGAAAACGATTTGTTTGGAAATTAAATAAATCATTATATGGTTTAAAAATAAGTCCGAAGAAATGGTATGACAAATTTACTAATGTTATGACTAAGCTAGGGTTTAAATCTAACATTATAGATCCTTGCCTGTACACTCAACAGACAGATAGAGGTGTCGTATTGGCAATATTGTATGTTGACGACATTCTTATGGCAAGTCCCGATGATAATTTGTTAAATAAATTAAGTAGAGAATGGAGCAAAGAATTCAAAATCAAAGATGTAGGTAACCCTAAAGAATTTTTAGGTATAAAAATCGACAGAGACTTACAAAAGCAAGTCATAAGACTGACTGAAGCAAAATTTATTGATAAAATACTGATTAGATTTGGTTTTGAACAGTGTAGACCAGTGAACACGCCTATGAGAATTAGCGAGGCGACGAGTCGTGATAGGAAAGAGAGGGAGGAAAATGAGTACACAAAAGAGCAAGTGCCCAACAGACTGTACAGAGAGGCAGTAGATTCCCTTCTTTATCTAGCTAACGCCACATGACAAGACATATCATATACTGTTAATGTTCAATATCTATCTGGCACTAGAAACTATGAGTTAACTTTTAATAATGCCAAGAGCGAGATGGTGGCGTATTCTGATACCAGTCTATCTGATTGCAAAGATTCTCTAACTACCTGTGGGTATCTAATCAAATTGTTCGGAAATGCTGTAGACTGGAGAACACATAAGCAACAAAGTGTCAAGCAGAATACGTAGCCATGAGCGAGACATGCCAAGAAGCAATGTCACTACCTAACTCTATGTCGATAATGTTAGGAAGAAACATGTATCCGATCACTTTATATTGCGATAACATATCAGCCATATCCTGCGCGAAGGTAAATGGTGGAAACCGATTACGACACGTGGTGGAAAGAAGAGAACACTATGTTAAAGAATGCGTGAACAAAGATTATATAATAATAGAATGGGTTAAATAAAAAGGTCAATTAGCAGATATATTTACTAAAGCTCTGCCCATTCATTTACATAAAGAACTGACTTATAAAATAATGAACATGAATATAAATAATTAATAATTTGTTTGATATGTTTTGTTTAGATAGCTCAGAGGAGGAGAAGACTCAATTCAATGAGGAGAAGACACTGTTCGATAACGAGGAAAGCTGGGACTAAGAGTGCCACAAGTGAGAGGGAGTGTTGAAGTTTGAACAACGGCACTTGATGCACCTATCATAAGAGCGTGACGGCGCTCATGCGCAGACTCCCCAACGCCACGCTTCGAGCGCTGCTCCCGCGCGCTCGTTCAGTCCGTCGCTTACTCTAGAAGAGAGAGCACCTATCAAGAAGCCTGGTCGCTACCTCTTACTTCTATCATATAGATTTGCTTAATAAACGTTATTTATTATTAATAGTAATCACCTCTCTTATTATTACATCTCATCACCTGATCCCTTCATATTTAAAGAAAAGAAATAATGTAATTGAATTGTAATATCTTAATGAAAGTATAAAAAATTTATTTTTCTTATATAAGACTTTAAACATTAAAATACATAATTATAAATGGTTTTAAGAGGAAAAAAGATAAATACTAGGGTTAATAAAAAGAAGGTAAGTGCAATTAAATTTCTTATTTATTTGATGATAATCGATTATTTAGTAAATCTATATATATTATACATATGTAGAGATACGAGTTGACAAAAAAAAACATCTATTACATAATGTATACGAAGAGGAATTTGCTTATTCAATTCCTTTGAACGTGTTTGAACGCTGGTAATTATAAAACTAATTACATTATCGTCAATTGTATTTACAACGTCTTTAACAATAGTAGGTACTAACACTTGTAACTGTGCTTGATGCATAAGACTACTTTTATTCACAATATATTCAATAACTTCATCCTCAACGCAGCTTACACTACCACCTCCCTAAACTTGGCATGGACATTTTCTATTTAGGTTATATAAACTAGTATATAATTTGCCCTAATTTATCCGTAAATAATCCATGAAGTCGAAAAATTTGCCACGGACTTATTTTTAAAAATAATCGAGTACCCTGCTAACTTTAAAAAAAGTTAGCAGGGTACTCCCTTAAAACTACCAAGGAAGTATCCCCCACGTCATTGGGATAGGGCTTAAAATTTGCCGCTTTTTTGCCGTAAAACAACCCTGCAATCAGATTTACTCGAAAACTTTTTTAAGCGCTCATATGCGCTAGAATTATCCAACTCAAGATGAAGTTGGCAGGGTTCACCCGTAAAATCCACTAGACTGCATGCTAGTCTATTGGGAATAGCCTTAAAATTTGCTGTAAATTATCCGTAAAGTATCCGTAGAGCCGAAGAAATTGCCGCAGATTTTTTTTAAACATAACCGGGTACCCTGCTAACTTAGGGTTAAGTTAGCAGGGTATCCCCTTAAAACTATCAAGGAATCATTTCACATGATTGGGACAGGGTTTGAAATTTGCCGTTTTTTTTCGTAAAACAACCCTGCACTCAGATTTACTCGAAACATTTTTTACCACGCATAAGCGCCAGAATTTTCCAACTCAAGAACAAGTTGGCAGGGTACCCCCGTAAAATCCACCAAACTTCATCCTAAACTATTGGGAATAGTCTCAAAATTTGCCGTAAATTATCCGTAAAGTATCCGTAGAGGAGAAAAAATTGCCGCGGATTTAATTTTAAAAATAACCGGGTCTTTACTAACTTTGGAAAAAGTTAGCAGGGTAGCCCCTTTAAAACTGTCAAGAAAGTATTCCACGTCATTGGGACAGGGTTTAAATTTTGCCGCTATTAACCGATGAGACGTTCGCTCAAAGAACGACCTAAATCGAATTTAGCTGTTTCAAGAGAAAACGATTTAAAGATTTAGCGTTCTATTGTAAACTGTAGTGTTACTGTTTGAAATGTTTTGCATTCATTTTAAAGATATAATATTCAGTAATCATTTTAGATGATAAAATATAAAGTATAAATGTTTAAACAATTTTTAAATATATTATTTGTACCGAATGAAAGTCGTTTTCCGGCGAACTAGTAAAATATTTTATAATCATTAAAATATGAAGAAAAAGGTATTAATAATACTAGTTTAAAACTTTTTAGTTATTCTAGGATATAGTAGGAGAAAAAGCGTAATTTTTAAACTGTTGCAACGATAATATATCATATTTGAAGAGTTATATTAGTTTATAATTCATTTTAGAGTTTGGGGTATCGACGGCTAACATTAATTTTAAAATGTAAAAAATATATTAGCTTCAAAAAGTAGTTTATTGAACTGTTTATAATAAAAATACAGAAATAATAACATGAAAAATATAAAATATAATGTGATCGTAAATTAAATAAATCAAGTTATTCGCTTTCATTGTCGAATTTCTCATTCTAAGCTTGAGTCACTGTATGCTACATTTTTGTAGACCTTTTGCAGACAATCGTATAGTTGTAAAATTGTCGATTGGTAGATTTAAGAAAAAGCATTGAAAATTAAAGATCCTTTTCTGAGACACAGTGATATTAACTGCAAACACTTTTTGTAGACCAACTGATATTTTCTCGAAATAATAGTGTTAGTTTTGAAATTAAAATTTATACCGCTGCCATTGCATTACTTGTAATCAGATGTAGATTATGTTGGTTTTAATGCTAATTTAGCATACTTCTGAACAGCAAAAGTAGTACCTTTTTATTAAGGAACCTTTTAATTTAACCTTCTAAACTTCTAATAAACGTGAGAGTGTAACAGCAACACGCGTGTGCCATGTGACTATATTTTTCTGACAAAATAGGTGTTTTTTTATGTATAGCAAAAAAAAGATTTTACTACACAGCTAATAACTGTGCAAACAAAGGTGGATATTCTCTTCCACAAAGTATATAGAAGTAGAAGAAAAGACCTTCAATTTAATTTTTTGTTTGTCAAAATGGATGTTCCGGAGCAATGTTATCACCAATTAAAAATAGGATAATAAATCGTTGAAAATAGGGTAAAGAACGGATGGATTTTCCGTTTTTGTTGCAGAATCTGAGATTTTTTAATAATTATTATCCCGATTTCAATTGGTCGTAACTTTGCAGTGGAGCATTCATTTTCAACGAACAAAAACTCAAAATAAAGGTCTTTTCTTCTACTTGTATATACTTTCTGAAAATTTTTTTTATCAGGTGCTAAAAGGTGCTAAAATGTTCTAAAATATGCTAAAGTCAAATAAAAGCACGTGTTCCTTTAATTTCTCTTGAAGTAACCCCCTGAAAAAGTAGAAAATAATAAAATAAACCTATTTCGTTTTCAAAAAATGTTTCTAGAGATTATTTAAATGTGTCTACATCGATCTGAAAAAACGTGTTTTAGCAACCTTGGGTCTAAATACATAGCTGCTAAAATTTTATAATAAAAAAACGACATCAGGAATATGATTTTTTCTATATATCCTACTATATTTAATCATTACACTTAGAAAATTATAAAGTTTGAGAATTTTGGACCACCCTAATATATACATACATACATTTTTATAAATATATTTTTCTAACTCAGGAACCTCAAAATCAACGAGATTTATCGAAATCTCTTATCCGAAAATTTTTATCGTTACAAAGCTTTCTCTGTGAGAAAGCAAAAAGGTATAGAAATCTTAGCATTCAAAATTTTTTTTGCTATTGCTGGACTTCGACGCCCTTGTTACTGGTGGCCGAACGAAATAGCGCAACTGAGAGCGGACACGAAACGCTTTAGAAAAAGAGCGCAAAGAACGAGAAATGAAACGGAGGCAGCAATGTTGTCGGCGTAGCATAAAGACGCGGCTTCCGTCATCTAACAGCCCACTGTGCATGTTGGACCACGCAGGGAAGCTCTATAAGAGATTGCTCAAACCACGGGTACAGGGAGCTGTGTAGGCTGTCGGCGAATTAGCAGACAAACAGTACGGCTTCAGGAAACGGCGATCCACGGTGGTCACTATACTAGAGGCAGTTCGGCTGGGAAGGAGAGCATGGACTGGAAATAATTTTTCCAGGAACATCGTGCTTCTCATTGCGCTGGACGTTGAGAACGCCTTCAACTCGGCCACGTGGCCAGACATCTTGGACGCGTTGAACGAGTTCAGAGTCCCAGAGGGGTCGATCTTCGACCCTGATTTTTGGAACATCCTGTACGATGCCTTGTTACGACTCGGGCTACCGGAAGGGGTGTACATGATAGCCTACGCTGATAATGTCGCTTTAGTCATCATCGCGCGGGACTTTGAAAAAGCATAATATCTACTTAACCTTGCAATGCGCAGGATCTCGCGCTGGATGGGGTAACACGGTCTCGACTTGGCAGCTGCTAAGACAAAGATCGTGCCCTTCACTAGCAAACGGATTGAGACCATTTTCTCCATGTATGTGGGAGATGTGGAGGTTTCGAGAAGGTGGGAGGCTAAGTATCTGGGACTCAAACTAGATACTAAGGTTACTTTCTTTCGTCACCTAGCGTGTGCAGCGGATGAAGGGGCGAAAAATACGGCACAGTTGTGCCGTCTCATCGCGAACACGAGTGGACCGAAAGCGAGCAAGCGTCGACTCCTCATGTCAGTCATTACATCCATCTTATTGTACGGTTCTGAAATATGGGCCGATGTAATAGAGAAGGACTCATACCGGATTCGACTCTCTTCCGTTCAGCGTAGAGGAGCTCTCAAAGTCACCAGCGCATATCGTACGGTCTCGGGACCCGCAGTGCTCGTTATAGGAGGGAATCATCCCGATCAACCTACATGCGACGGAGCGCAAGCGAATCTACGAATGGAAGAAAACAGGAGAGGACAGAACAACAGTCCATAGAGAGGAATGGGAACGCACCATGAAAACGTGGCAACGATTCTGGACAATCACAACCAAGGATAAATGGACAGCAAGGCTGATAGATCAGCTGCCCCATTGGGTTAACAGAAGACTGTGGGGAGATAAATTACTACCTGACCGAATTCCTGAGTGTCCATGCGTACTTCTACACATACCTCAATCGTATAGGGAAGGTTCAGAGCCCGAGTTGCATCTTCTGTTCCGCTGATTGCAACGATGCGTTTCGCACGTTTTTCGTCTCCGAAAAGTGGAACGAAGAATGAACAGCTCTTCTCGGTTCGGTCGGACAAAATTAGCCGAGACGGTCCTGCGACAAAACAAATCCTACCTAAACAGGGCAATCGACAGAGGTATGAGTGAAGCGCTGGGAGACGCTCCGATACCACAACATAATCCAGGGACGTTGGACGACTCCATGGAAATAGACGTGGAGGGAGAAGTTGGGACGTTTTCTTAAGACGCTCATTTTTTCTCATTTTATGAATGTCGCAGGGAGTGACAGAGATACTTCTCCTTTCCGTATTCAGTTGAATGCGCCGGTTCAAATTCGCGTATAAATGAAACAGTTTTGATCTGACGTTCCCTCAGAAGATTTAGAATTATAAATTTCTTAATTTGGTTCAGGTCAAGGCAGCAGTTGTCGAGACGATACTAAAATAGCACCACCGAGGTAATTGTGATAAACGTTGTGATGGACTTTCTCTTTCTTACTTCAAAGAAATGCTATTATTATTAGTCCCTTTTTTTACTGATCTTTTTAATATGTCCATATTATCTTGTACATATCCTACAGAGTGGAAAAAGTCACTCATAGTTCCTCTTAGTAAAGTTCCTTCGCCTGGTTCCCCAGCAAATACAAGACCAGTTGCTAATTTATCGCATTTTGCTAAAGTATTTGACTCTCTCATGACGCAACAGCTTACTGAGTATCTTGAAGTAAATTCACTTCTTTCTCCATACCAGTCAGGATTTAGAAGTAATTTTAGTACGCAAACGGCATTATTGAAACTTACCGAAGATATCCGTCGTGGGATCGAGAAGGGATTGGTTACAGTCCTGCTACTTTTCGATCTAAAAAGGGCCTTTGACTCCATAAATCACGAGTTACTTTTGAAGAAGCTTAGAGAACTTAACTTCTCTGATGAAGCTATTAGCTGGTTTCACTCGTATTTAACAGGTCGATACCAAGCTGTGATTAATCTTGATGGTAGTTTATCTGATTTTATGAAAAACTCTTCAGGCGTACCACAGGGTTCAACTCCGGGCCCAATTATTTTTCTAATATTTATCAACATGCTAGTACTAGTCTTAGTTCATTGTAAAGATAATTGCTTACTTTTTGCGGACGATTTCCAATTTTACATACAATGTGAGCCAGCTGAATTGACAGCTGCGATCTCTAAATTAAATGAGGATGCTGCTGCTGTAGTAAATTGGGTTAAATCGAACGGACTTATTCTTAATGTAGATAAAACGAAAGCCTTGCTTTTTGCATCCGTGGAATATCACATGCGTATTAATAAGAACAATCTTCCACCCATAGTAGTCGATGGTTCAATCATACCGCTCGTAAGCACAGTGAAAAATTTGGGTGTTATTCTATCTGAAGACCTGTCGTGGAATGCCCATATATCCCAAATTTGCTCTAGGTTTCACAATGTTCTTTATCGACTAAGATTTAGAGGTAGATGTTTATCAAGTCAGATTAAAACAGAACTAGCCAATGCACTAATATTTCCTTACTTTGACTATGCTTGTCTAGTATTTAGTGATCTTTCGCAATATCTTGCTGTTAAACTCGTCGAAAATATTTTTTAGGAGTCACTACTTATAAAATATTAACGGTGTCGAGACCGGAATATCTTCTTAAGTTTTTTCCGGAAATCAAAGATGACACACGACGTTCTGAAAGACTGAAATCTTCAAATTTTGTAATCCCCCTAGCTACAACGAGAACTTATAGATGCACATTTTCTATTCAAGCTATGGCACTATGGGATACTTTGCCTATCGCTATCAGACTTAAAAAGACTGTTGAATCGTTTAAAATGGCATTATACGAATGTCTTATAGGATTAGAACACCCATAGGTGTGAATAGAATTTAATCTAATTAATTATAATTGTTAATATTAGTTTTATACTCATGCGATGTACGTTGCGAATATATTAACTGAGAGGCTATTTTTGTTATTAGTATTAATTTGTAATAATAGCTATTTACTATATATATTTTTATACATGTTACAATCATTAAAATGTATTATATTATTTGTTTGCCATACGGTTATGATAACCTTGGCATGAATAAATTTGTTATCAATCAATCAATCAATCTCTCTCTCTCTCTCTCTCTCTCTCTCTTTCTCTCTCTCTCTCTCTCTCTCTCGTACGTTTCCATGCGACACTCAAAACAATTCACTCTGTCTATTTGTCCACTGTAATAAAATCTTGCTGCCGCACGATCTTCGACTTTTGGAAATGGAAAATTTCAGTCAACAAAACTCTTGAGTGACTCTTGCTCTGTTCGATAAAGCATAATAAGATGTTTTAATTTTATAATAATATTACTGCGTGCACACACACATAAGTCAGATCGTTTATGAAGTCTGAAGCATACTGCAATTCAGTCTTAGCTCTAGCAAGTTTATGTTTCTAATTATTCTTCTTTCTATTACCATATAGTTCATGAACACATTTCAAATTGAGATATTTTTTATGAATTAGAATATTTTTTTCTTACAACCAGGATAATATCAAAAAATTAAACTTTTAGTTAAGCATATATATTTTCAAAATTTATTTTATTTTTCAATAACATATAATTGTAATTGTATTGTTTGATATTTTTTTTCTGTTTACTTCTAATTATTTTAAGGGATTTTTTCCATTTTTCCATTCAGTAATATTATTTTTAATTTGAAGAAATTTATCATTCACGTAGGTATTCAGTTTAAACCATTCATTTAGTAGAGTTTCATAGGCCATTTTACCTGCTGCTCGATCTTTCATTACATCATCTTTAAATTCTAAAAATAATCCTGTAAGTTGTTATAATTCTAATTTTGTACTATAAGTATTATGATTGAAATGGAAACATTTCGATTTTCTAAATTTCTCAAACTATTATTTATTTCAATTTGAGTATTACGTAAAATATCAATTTTTCGATTTAAATCTGATGTGGCATGTTTTATTATACTACCTAAAATTTGTTTAAACATTGAACCTCTAAATTCTGTATTTATTACTTTTTTTATTTTTCCTACATCAGTAGTAATTTTATTTAGCTTAGCAATATAACTATGTAGTTCTACATGCGTATTACAAATACTAATAAATTTACGATTTAAATCATTTGTTTTTTGCTCAATTTCATTATTAAAAATTTCTGTAACGTCCTTATTTTCGAATTTTCTTTCTAACTGACTTTCTATTTTCAAAACTTGTTTCTTGATTTCATTAATTTTTTCATCTGAATTGCTTATACTATTTATTTTTCTACTTAAATCTGAGCTTATTTGTTGAATTTTATTTTCTATCTGTTATTTAACATTTTCTCCTCAAAATGGTTTTTGATTAAATTCTGCTTTTATTTTTAGAATATCTCTTTTCACTTCTTCAAATACTTCAGAAGTTACAATATTTTTTTTATTCTGTTGCATCTCATTTTTTAAAATATTGATTTTTGCTTCTAAATTGTTTTCACTTTTTACGTATAATATTTTATTCACTTCAATCATTTTGTTGCTTAATTCATTGATTTTTAATTCCGATTCATAATCAATTATTTCTGACGAGGATTTTGCAGAAAGATTGTTTATTACACTTATATACTATTTTGAAGATTGATCATTCTTCTTTCAAGTTGCGAATTTAACATATCTAATCTTTCTACAAAATTTAATTCATTAAATCTTTGTATTTTCTCAATAATGTTAAGATCAATATTATGTATATTAGATTTATAAGCATCTCTTATAGCTTTTGCAATACCTTCCAGGTTAGTTCCACGCAATTCTAAATTGTCTAATTTAATTGATAATTTTTCAATAAACTTTTATCATTTACGTCTTGATTACCTTCAGTATTAATATCTAATTCTTGTTTAATTAGTATCACTAAAAACCTATGAAGACCAGTTTCACCAATATTAAGCATTAAACTAATTACCACTATTGACTACTCATCCACAACCAATAATTGCCGATTTTCACCCTATTGAACATATGTAAGTTGTTTTTAAGTTAGTTGGCGATCTTTCACATCCGGTGCGGTTATTGTTTCTTCGGCAGTCCTTTTTAGGATAGCTGAAGAGCATTTACTTTTAGAGTGTGTTTGATTCTTCAACAGTCCTTCTCAGGATAGTTGGCGATCTTTCACATCAGGTGCGGTAATTGTTTCTTCGGCAGTCCTTTTTAGGATAGCTGAACAGCATTTACTTTTAGAGTGTGTTTGATTCTTCAACAGTCCTTCTCAGGATAGTTGGCGATCTTTCACATCCGGTGCGGTACTTGTTTCTTCGATAGTCCTTTTTAGGATAGCTGAAGAGCATTTACTTTTAGAGTGTGGTTGATTCTTCAACAGTCCTTCTCAGGATAGTTGGCGATCTTTCACATCAGGTGCGGTAATTGTTTCTTCGGCAGTCCTTTTTAGGATAGCTGAACAGCATTTACTTTTAGAGTGTGTTTGATTCTTCAACAGTCCTTCTCAGGATAGTTGGCGATCTTTCACATCCGGTGCGGTACTTGTTTCTTCGGTAGTTCTTTCTAGGATAGCTGAAGAGCATTTACTTTTAGAGTGTGGTTGATTCTCCAACAGTCCTTCTCAGGATAGTTGGCGATCGTTTACATCAGGTGCGGTAATTGTTTCTTCGGCAGTCCTTTTTAGGATAGTTGAGGGATCTTTTATTCTTGTGGGAAGCTGCTGGTTGACAATCCTTTTTAGGATAGTTAGCTAGCACTTACACCGTTTACGGACATTGTTTCTTTAACAGTCTCTTAAAATACTCAAAAGTAAATAAGAAATGGCTTATAGAAACAGGTTAAACTGTTATATTTGTGATAGACGATTTCCTTCTAGAACAATGTCTCGCACCGATGGAGAGGAAAATGCTATCAAACTGGGTATTGCTGTCCAGAGACGTGGTGCCTTTAATAGACGCCCCTTGGAAGTTACAAATCAGACACGAATATCTATCAATTGCAACCAGTCAATTCATGATGAAATAAGAGCGATTGAAAAAGATCCAGAGCGCTTACGATTAAATGTTTTAACGCAAACTAGGATCAGCACGTGTCTTATATGCAACGCCGAAGTTGATCTTCACCGATTGTCAATTGAGTGTTAAGCTAATGTCTTTATCTACAGAAACATATACATTCCTCAGAATGTTAAATCATGTCTGCATCATTTGAATGATCGAGGCTTTTTGCTACCACCACTGTTACTTGATTTGGAATTTATTAATAGATCGTATGTGATCAGAGGACCAGAACTCCAAGTATTTTTTGCAAGGTCTGCGCGATGTAGATGACTTCTGAACAATCACCAAAAATGGAAATTTCAAGGACCAAATTTAATGACCTTACCGCACGAGTTCACTCGCTCAAGGTGATAAACCAAGTTCTCCGCGCCGATTTAACTAAACTCGAATCCATTATAAGGAAAATAGCTTGCAACCAAGACCTCATCTGGAATCACTCCACGGACGCGCTCTTCACGAATATTGAAATATTTATGGGCGTAAACAAATCAGAAAACAATAATAAAATACAAAATAGATCATTATCTTCGTTTGCTGATATTGATATGGTGAGGTTTAATAAATGATTTTTGCAAACCAAACAGACAATTTTATTTGTCAGCGACATTTCGGCAGCATTTCACTGCCCTCATCAGGCTATACAATATTTACATGGTACGGATGTTACATTTTTTAAGACCACTACATGTACAAGATATATACGGTACTCGCTTTCATTTACTTAATCGTCCTTATTTTAAAACTTATAATATTAAAACAATAAATAGCACATTGTAAATATAAATATAAATAAAAGAAGTCCATAGTTAAAAAATGTTATAAGTTATAAATAAGTAAAAAATGAAATATCACAGAAGATTTAATACTATCAGTAGGTACGACAAGACTTTTCTATCACAGACGGTTGACAAACCAGAAATGCTGCCGAAACGTCGCTGACAAATAAAATTGTCGGTTTGGTTTGCAAAAATCATTTATTAAACCTCACCATAATAATAAAATACGTATCGATGAGAAACATATCGAACAATTAATCACCGCGTTCGGAAATCTTGTGTCTTACTCATCAGCAAAAGGGGACCCAAATCTAATAACAACCTGACGCTGTATGCAATTTCGTTTTGACGATATATAATATTATTAAATAATCAATAAGTTTTCTTTTCTTTTTCTTCCTTTAACTCTCTTATTCCTAATTGTTCATTGCTATTTTTATCATATTACATCATATTTTCTTTCTTGTCTTTTTATATATATATACAACGTCCTGACAACGTCCTGACCACTGCCAGTGATGACGGTTTTGTTTTCCGAGAAGTCAGCTTCTCGGACGTGGTTCTGGCTGTTGCCCACTTCTCATCACAAGCCAGAGGGGAAGACGGCATTCCCCAAAGTATAGTGGCTAAGGCTCTTCCGTTTGTGGGAGATCATATTGTTAAGATCTTTAACTCCTCTCTGTCCAGTGGCATTTTTCCGGGAACTTGGAAGGGAGCTCAGTTGGTGCCTTTGCAGAAGAAGCCTGTCCCATCTACGGTGTCAGATTTCCGACCAATTGCCCTACTGAGTTTCCTTTCTAAGGTCCTTGAAAAAATCGTACACGACCAAATAACTGACTTCTTACGAGAAAATAATACTTTGGACCCGATGCAGACTGGTGTTCGACAGAATCACAGTACACAGACAGCACTACTGAAACTGACGGAGGACATAAGATCAGGCATTAACAACAACAAAAAACTATTGACTATTTTGTTAATGTTTGATTTTAGCAAAGCATTCGACACCATCTCACACACTAAACTGCTGCGTAAGCTGATGCGCATGGGATTCTCCAGGAGTGTTCTCCTGTGGCTTAAGTCATATATTATGGGGAGACGACAGAAAGTTGTCACAATCACAAACGGGGATTCAGGTTGGCTAACCACCAATCTTGGCGTTCCACAGGGCTCAGTCCTGGGACCCCTGCTTTTCAGTCTGTACATAAACGACTTACAAGACGCACTCGACTTAGATGGTGTCGAACACATACTTTACGCTGACGACTTGCAAACCTACACACAAGTGACCCTGAAGGGTCTTCCTGATGGTATCGGTCGCATGTCGGCTGTAGCACAAGTAGTGTCGAACTGGGCAACGTCAGCTGGCCTGCGCCTCAATGTCGGCAAGACAAAGGCGATCATTTTTGGATCTGATCACAACATCAAACATGTTCAGAACCTTGACTTGCAAGGCATTGAGATACAGACCAGCGTACACGTTCCCTTTGTCGATACAGTCACCAACCTCGGCGTGGTGATGGGCGGAGGGTTGACATGGAAGCCGCAACTGAATGCGGTCAGTAGAAAAGTAAATAGAGCTCTGTATAGCTTAAAACTTTTCCGTTCAAGCACCACAGAGATACTGAGGAAGCAGCTGGCATGTGCACTGGTACTACCTCACTTAGACTATTGCTCAGTGGTTCTTCTTGATGTGTCAGGGGAGCTCCAGACACGACTACAACGTCTACAGAATGCATGTGTGAGATACATATGTGGTGTTAGGCGAGATGAGCATATCACCGCCTACAGGAAAAAACTGGACTGGTTAGATCTGAAGGTGAGGAGGGAGTATTTTATGGGGCTGCTGCTTTACAAAGCGGTTGTCATGCGGCAGCCACCGTATCTTACTGCCCTCTTTGAAAAAAAACCAGGCCAGGACTTCAAGTAGGGGTGGTATGAAAGAGCTCTCGGTTCCGGGGTCGCGCACCGATAAGGGCCTTTTCTCATTTAGAGTTCAAGGTGCGCACCTCTGGAATTCGCTCCCGAGCAGTGTGAGGTGCCTGCCATCTTTTTGTAAATTTAAAACGGCGTTTAGCAGGCACCTCAAGCAATTACATGGTGAAGAGAATGTATAGAGGTGAGTCGAACATTTATTTAAGCTTTTTATTTATTTTGAATTATTTATTTATTTAATTTATTTATTTATTTAAATTTATTTATTTATTTAAATTTATTTATTTATTTATTTAATTTAATTATTTATCTGGTTTATTTATTTATTCGACGTATTTATTTATTAATTTATTTATTTATTTATTAAATATGTTTAGTGTTAGTTAGGTGTGAATGTATTTATTAGCGTGATTGTTAAAGTGTCATGAATGAGTGTGTTTTAAATTTAGACGTGATAGTATACGCAAAAATTTAGCAAAGTATGTGTATGTATTCTTTTATATTTATATGTTATCTCTATTGTATTTTTTATTCTATGTATTATTTTTTGACGATGCGTTTTCTGTGATATCTGACTGTGACTAGTTCATTACATTTAAATTTTATAAACTGACGAACTGTTAAAGTGAATTATTATTTTAATAAGAAATATGCAATAAGTGAAAGTTAAGATAACAATTATATTAAATCGACTGATATTTTTAATTATAATTATAACTACATGTACATGAAATTGTAAGATTTTGTCTTTTGATGAATAAAAAGTATATCTATCTATCTATCTATCTATCTATCTATATATATATATATATATCACAAAATTGCTATTACATTCCGCATTGTTCATCAAGAGATTTTATTTTTTTTTGGAAAAAAATTCATGCAAATAAACTTTATTGTTTCCCTTGTTTTATGAACAACACGTTTTCTTGATTATAATACTCACTTCCCGTTATTGGATAACGTGTCGCGAAAATTAGTACAAAAATATAATAATCAATCAACCTTGCCGAACACATAATCTCAAACATTTTTAACTCTCCTTTTAACGAAGTTTCTAGATTTGAAATTAACGAATTACGCCAACAGATTGAATTCTTAAACAAAAACGATTATAATAGGTGGACATATCTGAATATCCTAGAAAAACGAATAACTAATCTAACACGCACTCAAATACTATTGAAAGAGGTGTTAACCCATTTAACTAACCACAAAATAGAAATATTCAGAGAACTAAGGAGCCTTCATATATATTTAGACCAATCGGTGTTCGAAGACTTATGCGAAGCCTTTAATAAATTGACACTAACCGAACATTAATCCGCCAAAATAAAAATTACTTCACTCGATAATCCATACCTGCTTTAATTTTATTTAAACAGCCTATTTAACCATATATTAAAATTTAGCATATGCCTTAAATACCTTGAATAATTATCAAATAATATTTAAAAATAAATCAAAACTTAAATTAAGGTATATTTAGATAACTGTTTTGGTCTTACAAACTACCTAAAAATATTCACTAATATTAGATTTATTAGAAATACTTTTATTATTATATTTTGTCGGAAAACTAAGACCGTTGTTTCTAAAAGATTCACTGGTTAACATTTTCTTGGGCATTAAGTGGCATCGACAAGAATTAAGACTAACTCTCAATTACATTATGCACTTCGACGAGCCAAGAATATTTCAAACATCGCTATTCCACTGTGAAGAACTAAGACCGTTGTTTCTAGTTGATTTACTGGCTAGCATTTTCTTGGACATTAAGTGGCATCGACGAGAATTAAGACTAAAAATCTCAATTACATTATGCACTTCGATGAGCCAAGAATATTCTAAAACGCTATTCCATTAAATTACTGGAGAGCCGCGGTGGAAGTACAGTCCACGACTTAATATTCACTAAACTTTGATCTTTAGAAAAATTGATTCATTTTTAATATTCCCAAAGTTTTGAAATCCTTCCATAAATAAGTTCACAACACTCAGTATAAAATAATCATTTTCAACCCAATAATAGTAATTCAACTTCTTATTTAATTAAACCGATATACAGTAAGACTTGTTCATCCTATTCCATCATAGATTTTCTTCTTGTCAATTACTTCGATACGATCGATCCGCTTACTTTTTTTGGGAAGCTGACTACTTACCCGCAAGCTTTCGTCGATAGCGCAAGTCTTAACGATTGTTCTTTCGACAACAATTTTTTTTTTCTTTCTTTTTTTTCGCTTGCATCGATTACACGTAACGAGTTCCTCTGAGCTTAGTCATCCTGTTAAATAATCTGGCGCAAGACCCAACGGCTGTTCCCTATTGCTGCAGAACAAGTGCCCAAGTAAATGAAAAATCAAAAATCTCTACGGAAAAACGCGCTTTGAAAAAAAAAATAATAACTATATTACTAGAAATACCGTCTAATAAAAGACCATAAGTTTATCGTGACGTAAGAGCCATAAGTACTAAGGAAATTGAGGAGATCCTATTTTCTAAAGTCGAAATAAGGAAAGTTGATTCGACTACTAAAATTAAACTTATTACAACAATAAATTACTTTAGGTTAAAGTTCTTTAAAAAATGAATTAAAAATTTATAAAAATCAAAATAAAATAACGTTCACATGAAATCTATCTCAAAATAAACTGATATCGATAAAGTATCTTATAATTGTACATATGTGTACCCTTATATTTGTAAGTATTATTTTGGTGCTACTAATGCTTACCAAATTTTATTTACCCCATTTAATTTTACAATTCTGGGGAGATAATTAAAAATTTGCCCATGTTGATAACAAACAAATCTACAAACGAACTTATTGCGTCAATCACATTTTGTAAGCTGACGTATCAACAATTTAATAACGTACCTTCCGTCTGTATACGCGTTTACAATCCTAACATTAAACTAATTATTTTATTACATAAAATTAAAAACTCAGAAATTCAACCTACCTCGTACCAACTTAAACGAACCAACGGTTAATAATCCAAAATTAGAAGAAGAAATCTTCGACATAATACGCGAAAGTCTTAGCTAGACAGTAAGTACCTTTACTTTTACAATCAGAAACTCACTTTAAATTTCCACGTCCTAATACTAAAAATCCGACCATATTCTAATAACATTCTATCTCTTATCTAGTTAACTATTAGTCATATTAGTTGCAAAATTTTTCTTTCGTTCTCTTTAACCCTATTTGAAAATATTACTTGTTAATATTAATTACCTTAGACTTCTTTTGTTTTCTTCTCATCTATTCATTTTAAATCATTACTATTATATTATTTCATAATCCTCTTCCAATAAAATTTCTGTTTTTTTCTCTCTTATACATCTATATATGTATAAGTATATGTGTATGTATAGTTAAATACGGAGAATTTATTTAATTACTCCAACGAACCACCCCTTAAAAATACGCACCCTAGCCATAAAGCTATAAATATTAAAACCACTATTATTATAATTGTATTATTATTTTTTTTTATTATTATTTTTATTTATTTTACATTAACATATTGATAGAATTAAGCCACATAATAGTATACCTATCATTAGGTCTACAACCCTACAGACCCTGATTTAATCACGGTCTAGGCAAGAGAAACAGTCAACAGCCCAATCTTATAATAAACAACTTATTATATGGGACGCACTACCAATAATCGGAAATACGCCTACAAAAAACGGAGCGAATTTTTCAAAGCAGTAAAAAGAGCCATAGATGTTCTCGAACTGCAAACAAATACATCTCGAAACCCCGATCACAAACGGCTTACTATAGAATATCAAGAGACGAAATCCGAGATCGAAGTCGTAAATATTTCCGATGACGAAATAATCTACCCAACGTTATACGATATCGAAAACGGATTACCTCAAACCCCAACAGAAATCAATTGGGACGAATATACTATAATCGACGAAGTAGGGTGCGACAATCTTATACAACAGAACGAAGCTACCACGCAAGGTGTACACATTAACCTAAACAACTATCTAGTAATTGACGAAATCTAAGATAATCTAAATTCGACTCTTTAGACCTCGAACCTCACAAAAGATTAATAAAACTGTTACTCCCACCCCAATTATTTTTCTTTGTTATCGTTTTCACCAAACCGTATCTTCTCTCGTTTTATTAGGATACAAAAGACCGCAAAAATGATTGACGAAAATAACGCCATAGCGAACCTCACGCACTACCAAAATATAACAGAGGCCTTGTTGAGCACAATGGGTGAATGCCTGGCCGTATAACAAGCTCTGTCTAACATTCCACCATACAATGATAAAAACATGTCTTTAAAAACATTTTTACGAGACGTTGAAAATGGACTCACCATATGTCCAGAAGGTATACGCGAAACCTTTTTTAAGGGCGTCGTCGCAAAATTACGCGATACCGCCTGTGACGCCGTCGGAGACACCACAATTAACTCCGTGGACGACCTCAAAAACGTCCTTAAGGAATATTTCGCTCCGAAAAAGACATACTCACATTATTGTGCTGAAATACAAGCCATCAGAATGAGACAAGGAGAAACAGTAATGGAATATTATAGCCGAACGAAAAAAATAATGGACAGCGCAAAGGCATCATTAAGGGAAAAATTTACGGCTATACAAGTACCCCATATGATAACGATGTTGGAAGGAATCGCACTTGAATCCTTCAAACGGGGACTTTCGGACGATCTCCTGTACGCCGTAAGCGTACAAGAACCAGCAACGCTTGACGCAGCTCTAAAGATTTCCCAACGTATCGAAAGGGATATGATAGGGTCAAACGATAGAAAAGGCAATATGAGTATCATTGCAAATAATTTCAGAGAAGACGAATACGACAAACGTCATGTTCATTTTCGAAATGACCATACACCTGCAAACAGAACTCCATGGAGAAGCCAATCTCGCACAGGTAACTATAGAGACAATCCCCGATCTAACTACAATCCTCAAAACAGAACCTCATACGATCAACGAGGAAGGAGCAACTACAGAAATAATTACCAGACCAGAAGCCCAACCCAATTTCGTTAATTCGATGGACGTCGGGATGACTACCCAACAAGGAGTCCTACCCGTCAATTCGAGGGCCATCCAGACGAAGAACGACGAGACCACTACACAACAAATAATCCTTCTCGACAATTTGAAGAACGAAAAGACCACTACACAACAAAAAATCCTTCTCGTTAATTTGAAGAACGACAAAACCATTACACAACAAGAAGTCCTTCTCGCCAATTTGATGAACGACAATACGAAGGACATAGACCCGAAAACTCAGAAAATCACGTCACAAGGGCACGATCTCCAACTCCTACCCGTTACCCCCACCAACCCTCTTATCCATACATCCCTTACCTTACACATTATCCCTTTGTACCACAATATTTCCCACAATACCCAACTTATAATTTTCCTAACCCAACCCTTCCTTTTCAAAAGACTAAATCGGAGGAGAATTTAAACTCCTTGACTGCCCGCCGAACGGACGTGTCGACGAGCGAAATGTCCAAAGAGCGTCCTCCAGCGGTATAATGGGAATATTATGTGTCGCTTTCTTAAAAACAGAATCAGCAGAAATCTCCTTTCACCATAACGCCCTAATCACATTGTCTAGACCTATTAAACCAATAAGGTTTACTAACTACGAGTATAGGAAACCTAAACCAACTAAATACATATTACAGGCTAGAACAAAAACTCCAATAAAAATAAATTTGTTTCACTGATCTAAAAACTGGATACATACCCCGGCTCGAGACCCCTAAAAACATCTTTATCGGAGAAGCTATGGTTACTAACGACAAACAAGAGTGTTACGTCATGGCGACCAACGCTTACGAAGAAGATGCTGAAATCGAAATTCCGCCCATGGTATTACAACCCTACGACTCTGACGAATCAGAAGATTTCTTCGAGACAGAGAACAGCGACAACGAAATTTCTCCGAACCGCCTATAAAGCATTGTCGACTCCTTACGCATGGACCATCTCAATGACGAAGAAGGGGAACATGTGATCGAACTCGTCAGTAAATACCAAGAGTTATTCCATTTACCTGAAGACTCTTTGCCCGCGACTGACGTACTAGAACACAGCATCCCGACTACAGACGACGCCCCAGTATTCATCAAACAATACAGGTACCCTCTGATTTATAAGGAGGAAATAAAAAACAAAGTGAATAAATTACTTCAAAGTGGAATTATTGAAAATTCCTCTTCTCCCTTCAGAAGTCCTTTATGGATTGTACCCAAGAAGGCAGATTCAAAGGGCAATAAAAGATGGCGGATGGTCATCGATTATCGAGCCCTTAACGAAAAAACCATCGGAGATGCACATCCTTTACCCCAGATTAATGAAATCTTGGACAGCTTAGGCAAAATACTTCTCGATTTTCGATTTTGCCAGCGGGTTTCGCCAGATAAAAATGAACCCCAAGGACCGCCATAAAATGGCATTTAGCACGGGCACTGGTCACTACCAATACGTGAGAATGCCGTTTGGTTTAAAAAACGCACCAGCCACCTTTCAACGTCTTATAAACCAAGTACTATTGGGCCTTCAAGACGTTGAACTTTTGGTATACCTGGATGACGTAATTGTATACGCATCAAACCTAGAGGAACATCAGAAAAAGGTAATAAGGCTATTTGATCGCTTACTAAAGGCTAAACTTTCACTCCAGCCGGACAAATGCAAATTTCTTGCCACTAAAATCCAATACCTAGGACACATTATCAGCGAAGATGGCGTACGCCCCTACCCAAAGAAAACAGAAGCAGTCCATAAATTCCCAAGACAGAAAAATCAAACTAATATTCTACAATTTCTAGGACTCGCCGAATATTACAGAAAATTCATTGGAAACTTCTCTGCAAGAGCACGACCACTATCTCATTTACTTAAGAAAACCATACCTTTCGAATGGAATGATGAACATAATAAAAGTTTTGAAGATTTGAAAAATGCACTATGCACGGCACCTGTCCTGCAGTATCCCGACTTCTCTCAATCCTTTATTTTGACAACAGATTTATCGGATTTTGCGGTCGGAGCTACCCTAAGATCGGCGAAGACTGCCTCATAGCCTACATGTCTCTTATAATGAAGCCAGCCGAAAAAAATTATGGAACGACCGAGAAGGAATGCTTCGCAATAATTTACGCAGTACTCCATTTTCGACCTTACTTGTATGAGGTCACCCTAATCAGTGATCAAGAACCATTAAAATGTATAGACTGAGTTAAACCCCCTGTCCAACGCCTTATTAGATGGCGCACTAGGTTAAGGGAATACGAATATAAATTCATGTACAAACCAGGATGACTAAAGATTAACGCAGATGCTTTATACAGAAACCCCGTACAACCTAATGCCATTGCACTACCAACCCAAAGTACTAAAGGAAAACCAATGGGTTCGAAAAATAAACCCTCTCATTCTGTCGGATTCGATTCCGAGCAGCAGGAGCCACCATTGCTGAAAGAGTCCGACAACGGAGGCTTAAACCGGCAATAGTATTACAGAAATCCGCACCACTCAATAAGGATAAAACATCGCAATCAAAAGCACCCAAACCGGTTCCATCAACCAGTGGGACATCCAAAATTGAACGACCAGCACCCTTTAAAAGGGTCACCTTCAGCTCGGGAGATGACTCCAGTACTATCACAGAACCACCACCAGACCCACGAAAACGACACAGCGGATTTCCAAGCCTTATATCGAAAGGGCCATCAACTAAAAGAACAACCCCCTCTTCTGAAGATGAGCAACATCCCGCGGAAACACAAAATAAAAATATCAGGGAATTAAACCCCGAGAACTCTTCATCAGACGAAGTAGAACGATTCGAAGATTATTGGTGGGATGACCACCACTCCAACATGCGAGAGCGACGGCACCCAATGGCACGATCAACCCCGGTCGAACCCGAACTGTCCAAAAATAGTGAATCTGCCGATTCCGTTGCCGAATTTAGACGACAGTTGAGGAACCCTCTACCTGCACTACGCGAGGAAACTGATGAGTCATCAACAGAACCCGATGACTTCATAGGTAACGATCCTATGTCCAAAGCCTCAGATACTATACCACCGGGAGTATTTTATCCTGAATTTATCAGAAGACCGGACAATAAGTTCAAAATCGAGCTCATCAACAAAGGCATAACACACATGAAGGATAATATCCTTCACTTTAATTCTGCAGATTGCTAATTCGCCACACCTATTACAAAACTATTGATAGACTTAGGTAAAATCGATACTCATAGTATAAAAAACCTGAAACCCAAAAAGGGGCAGTTCATCGTAACACCAAAATCCACGATAAATATCCTTGCAAGATCTTCGAGAGACCCTCACTAACATAGCAGACTCTATAAAAAAATACAAGATTAAAACGTTATCGCTGTCAAAGCAGAATGACCTATCAGACCAAATAACGTTCTCCACATTCCTCGATGTACTTAAGGAAACCCTGGACGAATGTGAATGTACAATCTTTATTTGCTACGGAACCACCACTATACCATCAGAGGACATATGTAACCAAATAATTAAAGAATATCACGACAGTCTGATAGGCGGACACAGAGGGGTAACTAAAACAAACCGACGTGTCCGCGAGAAATTCTAGTGGACAGGAATGAAATCGGACAGAACAGAATACATCAGGAGCTGTAAAAATTGTCAAGAGTTAAAGCTAGTCAGACTAAAAAACAAAGAACCAATGGTAATCACCGATACACCAATACAACCCTTTGACAAAATATCCATAGATGTCGTCGGACCACTTCCTTTAACTCCCGATGGTAATAAACATGTACTCACAATTCAAGATAATCTCACGAAATACTGCATCGCCGTTGAAATACCAGACACTAAAGCAGAAACAATAGCCGACGCTTTAGCACGACACGTGGTAACCCTATACGGATCTTCCCGTATAATCTTATCCGACAAAGCACCAGCCCTGATTAGTAAGGTAATACAACAACTTTAAAAAATATTGAAAATAAACCAAGTCACGACATCCGGTTTCTACCCCCAATCCAACGGCAGCCTAGAAAGAAGCCACCTAGTGCTCATGGAATATATTCGCCAATACATCGATAAATACGAGGACTGGGACAAAATAATACCTTTTGCTATATTTTCATACAACACTAGTGTTCATGAGTCCACCAACTTTAGGCCATTCGAACTATTTTTTGGTAAACCAGCTCGCACCCGAACTTCATTTACAAATGCCACCGAAACATATTCATCATACTTAACCGATTTAATAAATAGACTACATGACACTAGGATGATTGCAACGCAGACTCTGATAGACTCGAAATATAAATCCAAACATTATTATGATAAAAAAACTAAAGACCACCCTTACTCGCCAGGTGACAGCGTATATGCGCTTAAAGAACCAAGAATACATAAACTAGACATTAATTAAAAGGGTCCATACAAGATAATAGAAATTTTAGAAAAACACAACGTCATTCTAGAAGATGAAATTGGCAAACGGTTTCTTAAACATATCGACAAAATAAAATGAGCCAATCAAAGATAAGAACAATTTTGTTACAGATGAGGTGCGAACTGGTAATCATAATAGCCCTTGCAATTCACGGAAACACAACGGATAGATTCTGCATTCAAGAGATCAATGAAAACCCCGGGTCTACTTCGAGAGGTTAGAAAACATGAGATACCTTCCCCAACATATGTATCATTGGAGTCACCTTGACTCTATTGATGAATGGCCGTACTCTCTTCCCAAACTCACCACGATACAGATTTTATGTCCCGGAGAACAACACGAACTAATAAGAAAAACAAGCGTCAGACTACTCAAAATCCAACCTAGATGCTCTGCGCGCCAAGACCACACAACATTAGTAGGAATGAAAAACCTAGGCACAAGTGTTGAATTCCTTTATTTGCCTAAACTATCACTTAATATAACCAATATTGATAACCTCTTCTACCATAAATTAAGAATTAAAAATAACTCACTTAACCATCGAACCTTCATAGCAAAGTACGCACCAGCAAAACTGGAATCCCAGGTAACACTCGAAACAATACAAGACAAATGTGACTCATTCATCGCTGAACAGGACAATAAAAAACTAAACTCATACATATCTTATGGATCCATAGGATCAAACGCAGTCATATTAATCCTCATACTAACTCTGATGATTACATTATGTATAAAATGCCATATCAACAAAAAGCAACCAGAATTACCACACACGCGCAGCCAAAGCTACGATTATAAATTGCACTCAATAAATGCAATTATACACCCTCCATCAAGAATTCCATCAAACAGAGCATCGTTCATATCCATGTACGCTCATCATTTAAACGAAAATCATTCTGATAATAAAGACACAAACGAAGAGTAAAAAAATGGAAAAAAAAGAGGATAGTGGACATGTTTGTACACTTTGCCCAATCATCCATTCGGTTGACGCTTCAGCAGAACGGCCACACTAACTTCAAACCACTTTAATTGCTTGCAAAAATTAAACAGTATTTTCTTTTAATCTTCAACTTCTGTCAACAGGAGACACCACAAAAACAATGTTTACAATAGAGATAATGGTAGTAATAATTGTGCTTGCAAGAATACTCCACTACTATCCCTACACTATAACCCACCTTCCTAATAACCCATGACTATATTTTGAGAACATGGACAACTTCCATAACAGCATCAGCCACCATGTACTCTCCACTGAAATAGACATCTACAACCTGCATCATGAACATGACCTAGTGCCATTGGTCAAAAAAGCAATTTACGAATGCCCAACCAACGTAACAGAATGCCAACTACTCTTAGCACGAGCAAAACATTTCTTCAGAAGATTGGATACAGCAACTGAGCTCCTGGACCGTCACGCCAATTTTCCTCTCGCCACAGAAAAATCAGAAGAAACCAAGAAAGAACCAACCACAATTATTAACGGTATCACAAACGAACTCGGAGAACTTGACACACTAAGAGAAGGCAATAGATTATACCGCTATACCACTATCCAAGAAGTCAGATCATCACATCAAAGTTCGCTTAAAAACTTCTTGAATTTTATGCAAACATGGTTCACCACAACACAAACCACATTGGATAAACATATCCAGATATACCACGATACAATGGAAATAATCGAATCCGCAACTCAAGGAAGGATCAGTACACTACTACTTCCCAACGACCTCAAAGAAAATTTAAAAAGCCTAATCCAACAAAAAGAACCCAACACCATACTCCCAACCATCGACCCTTTCTCCTCCGACTTCCAAAAACTTTACCAAATAAAAATAAGAAGATTGAGAAGAACAATAAGTATAACAATAACCCTACCTCTCTACTCCAATTTTTTCTACAAGCTACACCGAATACACTCAGTATTGGTACCACAACAAGGCGAAACCACTGTAAACATAAAACCTAACGGACAGTTCATCGCCCGAAACAACATAACCAACCAACACATTTTCCTTACCGAAAACCAATTTCTTTCCTGCTTTCGACTACAGCAAGACACATATTGTAACCTACGAGTCCTTATCCAAAGGAAAACTTCTTGCGAGTTACAAGTATTAACCAACACTCCGACCATCGCATGGGAAACATGCAACGTTTTGATCCATAATAATTAAAAGACCATCTGGACTCACCTAGCAGAAACAGATGACTGGTTGTTCGTCGCACCCGATATTGAGTACATTCAAATACAGTGCTACCACAGATCAATCGAGGATACGACCATTGCAGGACTGGGGATCCTTCACCTTGGAACACAATGCGAATCCTACGCCAGGGATATAATCATACCACCAGCTGTGTCACTTACCAAATGGCACTCTCATTTTAAATCCGATTCAAACCTTCAAATCAAGGACACCAATAACACGGACCTTGTCCACCTTAAAAATTACATCAATTACCTCACCATACTATTCTCCATTCTGTTAACTTTGACAGTCATTTCACAAGCCCTGGTCTTTACCTTCTTTACATATAGAACTAACTTAATAAAGACATATTCTTTACCAAGATCATTAAAAGAACTCGATGACTACGCCACCAAAACATCTGGTGATTACGCTCATCCTTCACAAGTCATCTCTGAAACACCACCGAGACTATGCCCCGACCAAAATTCTACAAACCTCACGAAAGAAATCGACCGTATAATAAAATTAACAAACCTTAAACCACTTCATATAGACGATATTAACAACCCGACCGAACCAAACAAATACACGCTTTCCCCCATGAACGATGTTATCGACCCGCTTATCCCTCTTCTCAAACGAACCTCGCGACCGTTTACAGGCACCCAACAAGTCCTATAAACGCACTCGCAAACCTACACAAAAACAGCCAATAATTTTATTATTTCTATCATGCCCTTTTTCTTTTTTGTTTTCTGCCTACAGATGTACCACATTCTTTTCTTCGCACATCTGGTAGCCATCACCCAAGGTCAGAAGTTCGACGCCATACCTGAAAACTATCGATTAGTGGACACTATCTTAAACGTGGACCGACTAATACTGAAGGAAGGTCACATCGAGACCGAGATAACCCTAGCTCGCACGGAGTGTTCGGTTACATCAAGGCTTTGTCCCCTCGGACTACCAAGAGTAGAATATCTAGCCATCTTACTCAACACGTCAGGAAGCGTGCAGCGTGAAATCATCACCAATACGGAGGACACCCCAGAGGATTCTAGAAAAGATAGCTCTGAAATATTAATGGTAGTCTTTAACAAGATAACAGCCATGAGGGATAAAGCAATGACCCTCCGATCATCCACGCCGTTTTCACAGAAGGAAAAATTCCGAAGAGAACTAGACTTCGTCAGAAGCGTCAGGAAATGGATCGCAATTACGGAAGCTATCCTAAATTGCCATGTCCACATCATGAAAAGAATAATCGACATTACTACTAGTATCGATCCTGAACCACAAATCTTGAAGTTGTTCACCCAGGCCAGTTGGAAGAAGCACTATCCAAACATTGAACAATCACCCTTTACCTGCATTTCCCGAGATAAGAATTTTAAGAAACAGCTACAAAGTGAGCATACGGATGAACTTCACGACGCCAACTGCCAGTTCAGAAGTCCCACTCAATACCATACAAGAGGAAGTAATAAATCAAATAGAAATATTCTGTGTTAAGGATACCGCCTACCCGAAAAATGATTTTCAGATTATGATGAAATATGATTCTATACATGTATATCTATCAGAAAATGGCTCTAAAAGGACCCAAATATTTTTTTTATTGAGCTACCACGCTATTTAAAATTATTCAATTTTTAATGAATTTTATATTTTTAGCATAAATAACATTTTTTATAATTTTTTTCTCTCTAGACCTAATTTAATGCATTTGGAACATGCAGCGAAGTTTATATACATAATATTCATAGAATATATCTAACTACGTAAGTAGTTTATACTTTTTCTCATAGGGGGCCAGCGTATCGGTGCGCGGATCTATACAAAGTCTATGCTCTATGCGTACGGACCTTTAACTTTATTCGAGTGCGTTCTACTATCTATAGTCTACATACTTATGCTTTAAAGTTTGTTTCGATTTCTTTATTTCAAAAGACTTTATGGTTATAAAACTGTAAGTACTACAATCATGAATAGAATTAGACATATTGATTAAAAAAAATCTAAAACGAGGTCAAAAAAGAAGAAGGAAAAGGCACTTAGATTAGCTGAATTTAAAAAGAAAAAACAAAACACCGATTCAAGACCGGCTACGAAAAGTGAAACTAAGATTCAAAGTTTTGAACAAAATTGGACAGCAGAAGAAATAAATAAAAACCAAGATTCAACTTATGTGACAGTGCATAAAGATGTTTTTCCAAGTTTATTTGAAGATTTAGTGTGCAGTTTTCGTTTCGATAAAAGTTTAAATGTGAGACTTTCAGATGCAATGGGGTTTGCTACAAAAATTTGCGTTGAATGCTCATCCTGCCCTGAATTTAAAAAATAAGTATATTCAAGTTCAAGAATAAATGATTCTGCACGCCAACCTTTTCACATAAATAAAAAGATGGTTGAGGCAATGCTTATGATGGGACTGGGATATGCTGGTATGCAGAAGTATTGTTTAATAATGGGAATGAGTATAATGACTAAAAGTACGTTTCAGAAATTAAATCAAGTATTAGTAACAGATTATAAAAGGTTGAAAAATGAAATGTTAAGTGAATCAATAAAGCAAGTAAAACAACATTACATAGATTTAGACAAAGCTCTCGAATCAGATAGCATAATTGATTACACGATCACATATGATGGTATGTGGCAGAAGCGTGGCTTTACCTCACTATTTGGTATTGGAATAGTAATGGAACTGTACACCGGTTTAATCATTGATTATGTTGTCCTATCAAAATTTTGTTCGTTGTGTGCTACTAAAAAAAGCTTTTTGGATGAACATAGCGATGAATTCAAGCATTGGTTTGGAAAACATCAAACTTCAGGTGACTGTCAGAAAAACTTCGATGGCAGCTCTGGACCAATGGAAACATATGCAGCTGAAATTTTATGGAGTCAATCCATAAATAATTGTAATGCTAGATATGTAAATATTTTGTCTGATGGTGACGCAAAAACTTTTTTGCATTTGAAAGAGCTTCAAGTGTATGAACCTGGTGTGGACTTGGTACGAGAACAGTGTATCAACCACGTATCATAAAGTTTAATAACTGCTTTGAAAAATGTAGTGAAGGAATGTTCTGTAAAAAAATCACTCTGGGTGGTAAAAAAGCTGGTGCGTTAACTGCTAAAGTGATGGCTGACTTAGGTGGACACTACAGAAATGCAATTGTGCAGAATACTCCGCATATCAATTTGATGAAAAGTGCCATTCTTGCTACCCTGGATCACTATGAGTCAACTGATGAAGATCCGAAGCATGCTCTGTGTCCTATGTCCGCTGAAACGTGGTGTTGGTATAACCGTGCAGTTGCATTAGGGAATATACCAGAGAGTCATGTCTCAAAAAAGATGAAAATTAATCACACAGTTATCCAACATATTAGACCTATATATGGACGTCTTTCAAGTACAGAATTACTAGGAAGATGCGTCAGAGGAGGAACTCAGAACGCAAATGAGAGCCTGCACCACATGATTTGGAATCGCTGTTCGAAAGAACGTTTCCAATCAAAGGACACACTGGAAGTGGTTGTTATTCTTGGTGTTAGTGAATTCAACGTAGGCTGTGAAAATACTATTAGATTAAAAAATGCAATTAAAGGAGAAATAATGTCTGACATTGAACAAACAATAAGTGTTAGGAGAGATGCAGAAAGAATAAGAAAAAGTCAACAACAGTCTCTAACCAACACCAAAAGAGTTCTAAAGAAAAGGAAACAACAGGAAAAGTGTGAAGAAAATGCAAAAAGGAGAAAGGAAGGCCCAACATATGGATACGGAGCTTTTACGGAGGTTTCAATTTTTAATAAACATAATTTTCATAAATATTTTACAAAAGCTTCATTATCTCAGAACTAATATTTTAATAAATTTTCAGGCTTAGAAATCTTCCAGGCGATGAACGAATTAATCAATCAGTATGAAATTTTTTGCAGTATATCCTTACTATATTATAAACAAAACCGTGAAGGGATTTTTTGATTGAGTAAGTAGGCTCTTAGCTAAAAATGTTTATTTAATAATTTACATTAATAATGTTCATTTTGCACATATAAACCTACATATTTTTCCAGGATTCTGTTCTTCGCTTAATTCATCGCCCAGGATACTTTGGCTGCGGTATGGTTTTAAGGCAATTTTAAGCGTATATTACTGTTGTACCTGAATAAATAAGCTTAAAAAATTCATTTGTGTTTTCCTTTACTTAAATTTAAATATAGAATAAGATAAAAAACTCGTTGTTTCTTTACGATTTTCGTAAATACCCTAATATACGAAATAATGAATCAACAAAAAGAGCATATTAAAATATAATATTATGTTTAATATTAATTCTCATCATTTCTTAATGATTTTGATTACCATTAGAAGAAGAAATAAAATACATGTTACATTTATTTTACATCTTAAATCACGTTGATTCTTTCAGATTTTTGAAAATACCCAGATATACGAAATGATAAATCATATTAAAATGGATATTTTAAACATAATATTATATTTAATAAAAATTTTCTTGATTTATTATTCTCATTAGAATCGATAGGGCAAGAAATAGAATACTTTTAAAGTATATTTAGTTTCTGTAATTCTCGTTGTTTCTTTACGATTTTCATAAATTCCGAGATATACGAACTAATAAATCAATATAAAAAGCATATAAAAAGATAATATTATGTTTTGTATTAATTTTCATGATTTTTTATGATTATAATTACCTCCAAAAGAAGAAATAAAATACATTTTACATTTATTGTATGTCTTTAATTCAAATTAATTTTTTCAGATTTTTGAAAATACCCAGATATAAGAAATGATAAATAATATTAAAATGAATATTTTAAACGTAATATTATATTTAAAAACTCTGTAAAAATTACATGTGCTTTGTTTACAAACACACCGCAGACCCCCGTCGTCGATTAGCACCACATGGGAGCACAAACATGGCGACGTTAAAAAAAAAAAAAAAAAATTATATTTAATAAAAATTTCATGATTTATTATTATCGTTTGTAACAGGTGGGACAATTGTTTATAACAATTGCCCCTGGCTAATAATCCTTCGGCCGAGTTGCTAGCGTGCAAAGTTAGCACAGCACGCAACACGTGCTGGCGTACGCCTTTGCCCCTACCTGGAGTAAGCCAGCGGCGCAACGCCGCTGAGCTTCTGCCTGGCTGCCGCTGCTCTGGCTGTCCTGCTGAAAAATTCGCTGAATCCCGGTGGATTCAGCTCCGTGCGGAGTCACCTCGACGCACGGGTTTTCGCGACCTATAAGGAGCGCGAAAGCACGGGAAGTTACTTGTCGCAACGCGCCAATATACTTACTTTCCGCGTTTGCCTAACTCGGTCGGGGAGCAGGAGGGTCGTGGGGAAAATTGATTTACGCGGGTCAATTTTTTAATAACAGAATAGACTATATTTGACAATTAATAAATTAGCAACAGTAGTACACTGAATATATACAATGGCATAAATAACGTTGAATTTAATGATAAACATCAACTGGGGTATGAAAGTCGCGCAGGCTAAGCGACGGTGCGCGCCCAGCTCGTTCGCTGCTGGACGCGTTGCCCTCGCGATGGGCCGCACGCGCGTCCGGTTTCACGGCACCTCGGCGTACTCTAGGGCGCGGTGCCCGCGATGAACAGCCCTGTACGCCGTTCGCGGCTCGTAATATGTATATGAATGTACCCGCGCGGGCTAGCCTTTACCTCGAGTCCGGCGGTGACGAACGCTCGTCTTCTGTCTCACTCACTCTCTCGTTCGCTCTCTCTCTCTCTCGCTGTCTCCTTCTCCGCCTTCTTTCCTTTCTTTTCTCAGGCGCGCCTTCGCACTATCGGCACAACGGGGAGATACCGCTGTCACTTTATCCTCGTGTTGTGTCGTCGCGGCAACAGGTCGCTCCGCGTGCTAGTGCTAGATGTTCTGCGAGGGAAAAATATCGGCGGAAGGCTCTTGTGATTGAAGCGCGCGGGTCGAACACTCGATCAATTCTGTCGCGCTCGAGGCGTCAGCGCAGCCAGCGCCGCGTCCCCAGGCGCGTTCTCTTTGGGTAACTACCCTCGGCGCGGGCGCGTTGCCTATAGTGCAAACGCTGGTATCTGGCGCTCATTTCGTTACAACCCCCTCCCAGACGTTGCTTGTCCCCGCAAGCAACTTCTGCCACTCAATCTACGAAATGCTCGATCGATCGGGGATGGGATTGGTCTGGTTAGGTCCAACTAACTTTCTCACTCGTATCAGCTTTCACTTTTTCTTTTTAATAAAAAAAATACAAAGTACATATATATATACAAAGGGAGCGAGAGACCTTCTGTCACCCGCTCCACGGACTTACTCCGGCCTCTTGGCCTTCTCTGTTTTTGGTTCCTTCCGCCACCCCGCAATAATGTCGGCGTGGCGGGTATTCTTGTCAGGACATTTTCCCGGTGTGTGCACCCCTAACCGGCCACATATAGCGCAATATCTCGCCCTGCCCGTCCCGGGCGGGTTCTGTGGTTGCCGTGGGGCTCCCGCCGCTGGCGCCTGAGGGGTCACCCGGATCGGTTTTGTTGTGCCTGATGAACCCGAGGAAGCGGCATCCCGCCCTGCCTCCTCGGCCAGCCTTGCGGCTTCACGCCTGAGGGCCCGTTCGCGAGGGACGCCTCGGCCTCCCGTGCTGCGAGCGCGCTCTGGATCTCTCGCAGGCGTCTCGCATCCTCCTCAGCCATGGCTGCCCCCCTCTGCTCTCGCAGGCGCTTTGATCGGTCGTGGAGCCACTGGTCGAGGTGCTCCTTCAACTCCTGGTGGCTGTTATGCACTTTAACCAGCTTCTTTGAATATTCCCGGGCCTGGTCGTAGCTGCGATGGAACTCATCCCACCGTTCGACCGCCTCTACCACCTTTGCCCGGTAGGCGCGGAGTAGCGCTCGTGCCTCCACGACGGCTGCCTCGGTGGCCTGCCATGCCAGTTCGATTGGGTCTGACCCAGGATCGGTCGATGGTCGTGCTGGGGTATCACCGGCCGGTGGGGCCGCAGCGGCATGCTGGGCCTCACTTGCGTCCCGGTTGTGTCCATCGCCGCTCGTTGGCGAAGCGGAGGTCGTAGCGGCATGCTGGGCCTCTAGCTCCGTCTGGGAGGCTGCCTCCCGAGTCGGCATTCTCAATGGAATGGCAGACCTGTCCGGCGTCGACGGGTGTTCTCCCGAGCCGGTGGAAGTTGGCACCCCGGGTGACCGGGAGCGCACTTCACCTTCGTCATCCTCCAGCTCTTCTATCCAAACGGAGGCTCTGGTCTTCTCTCGTCGTCGCCGTTCTCCTTCCAGCTCGCTCAGCCGCTGGTCGAATACGTGTAGTGCGGCCTGCACTACTCCTTCGACCTTCTCGCCAAGCTGCAAGTTGAGTAAGGCGGAGGCGATTTTCTCGACGACCTCCTGTGAAGCCTCCATCTGAAATAAGGGAACAATTCTGATGTTAGCCCTGGTAGGGCATATCGCGTTTGCTCCTCGTGCGACGCGGTGAGTTGGGAGCCGGCAAGTTCTGGTTACGATTCTTACCAGACCCATTCGGTCGACCTCGCGGGCGTTTGGTCGGTTCGATTTCGCGCGGCGCCTTCTTCGGTTTGGTTGCGGCTTTCGCTGTTTTGACGTCGTATACTGCTTTACGCGGACGACTGCGCTTTGGCTTCGCTCGTTGGTTGCCGTCGTCGTCCGCCAGCGTTGCCCTCGTTGGAGCCGTATCTCGCACGCTATCGTCGGTCGGCGTCGCATCGCCGATTACCCCCGCTGGGGTCGCATCTCGCACGCTATCGTCGGTCGGCGTCACCTCGCCGATCACCCCCGCTGGGGTCGCATCTCCCATTATCCCCCTCGGATCCTTCTCTTCTCGTGATCTTCTTTCTTCTTGTTGCCCAAGTTCTGCTGGATCTTCCCCTGGGAGGAAAGGCTTCATATCCTCGGCTTGAACCAGTTCCTCGACTTGCCCGCTCGGACCGAACAATCGAAATGAATTGGCGCCGAGGACGCCGATCACGATGTATGGACCGGCATATTTCGGCGCTAGTTTCGCCGTTATGCCCTGGGCCGCCGACGAGAGTACTCTATTCTTTCTCCATACGATGTCGCCGAGCAGAAAGGTTTCTTCTCTGCGCCTAGCGTCATAGTACTTCGCCTGCCTGGCTCGCTCAGTCTCTGAGCGTACCGCTGACTGCTGATGCAACTCGTGTAGTCTTTCCATTCTCAGGTACCAAGCTCGCAACAGCTCTTCTTGCACGGAGTTTTTGGCCTCTTCATCGCGCGTACGCTTTGCGGTCCCAGGTGGCGTCGGTTACCTCCCATAATTCAGCATGGCCGGGCTATAACCTGTTGAACTATGATTAGCCGTGTTCATTGCGAAAACCAGCTCTGGTAGATGTTCGTCCCAGGCTTTGTGGTTCTCCTGAACGTAGGACGCAATCATTGTTTTCAGGGTTTTGTTCTCCCTCATCACGGGGTTTGCTCTGGGGCAGTATGGGGGAGTCGTGGTGAGGTACACTCCCTGCTTCCAAAGGTATTCATCAACGGCTTTGTTCTTAAACTCGGTGCCGTTGTCCGAATGGAAGGTTTCGGAAGTCCCAAATCTCATGACGACTCGCTCGTGTAATTCCTTAATTACCGTCCGAGCGTTGGCCTTCCGAATGGGTATGCACTCCACCCATCGGGTAAACAAATCCTGAAATATCAAGATGTATTCGTAGCCGCCTTTCGTACGTGGTAGTGGGCCAGTGATATCTCCAGCTACTATCTGCCACGGTCTTTCCACGACCCTCCTACCCATCATTCCTACGGGAGGTTTCTGTACCACTTTGCACTGATGGCACACCATGCATTCTTTAACGTACTTCTGTACGTCAGCGTGCATGTTCGGCTAATAATAATATTGGCCTATCCGGGCGAATGTCTTATCTCGCCCGAGGTGGACAGCAGTGGGATCATCGTGGTTTTCTCTCAATATATCGTCTCCTATGACACTCTCGACGCTTTCATCTGGTCGATAGTGGTATAGGTTCTCTCCCACGATCTTCCAGCGCAGGTTCTCATGCGGTTTCACAGCTGTGTCTTTCATCATTTTGAGGTACCATTGGTCATTGGTACCTTCTGACCAGCTGAGTGAACTTAGCGTTACCCCCTCTTCTTCGTACATTCGCGATAGGGCATCAGGGACATAATTGAGTTTTCCCTCTTTATGGACTACCTCAAAACTCTGCCCTTGCAGCCGCAACGCCTACCTGCACAACCGGCCTGTGGGGTTTTTCATGTCGCATAACCATTTCAAGCTCATGTGGTCGGTGACCACCTTGAAATGGTAGCCCTCAATGTATGGACGGAACTTGTCTATGGCCCATACTACCGCTAGACATTCTCGTTCCGGGACGCTATAATTCCGCTCAGCTGAATTCAAGGTTCGGCTGGCGAACTCCAGTATCCTCTCGCCCCCCTCCGTTTTCTGTAGGAGCACCGCACCGATCCCGGTGTCACTCGTATCCGTGTTTACAACGAATTGCTCGTCCGGTAGAGGGCTCTGAAGTACTGGTGCTGAGGCAATCAACGCTTTGAATCTCTCAAATGCGTGCTGTTGGTCTTCCAGCCATTGATACTTTTGATTCTTCTTCAGTAACCTCGTTAGAGGCTCGGCCACGGTGGCATAATCTCTCATGAACCTCCTGTACCAGGATGACATTCCTAAGAATCGTCTCAGCTGTTTCAGATCCTTGGGAGCTGGGTAGTTCAGGACTACTTCAATTTTTCCTGGGTCGGGTCTGATCCCGTCCCGGTTCACTAAAACTCCCAAGTATCTGACCTCTGGCTTACAAAAAACGCATTTCTCCCTGTTGATCACTAACCCTGCAGCCTTTAACCTCTTTAATACCAGCCTGAGTAAGCGCTTGTGCTCTTCAAACGTCTCCGAGATTATGATGATGTCGTCTAGGTAAGCGAGCACATATGGCTCGAGCTCGCTACCGATCACCATATCGATCAATCTTTGGAACGTGGCTCCAGCGTAGGATAAACCATACGGGAGCCTCACAAACTGAAACAGCCCTTTTTTGGGCACTGTAAAGGCCATCATGGGTTTCGAAGATTCGCCCAGTGGTATGTGGTGATACGCACTTCTAAGGTCTATCGTCGATATATACCTGGCCCTGCGTAATTTCCGCAGTATGTCTTGCATATACGGTAGTGGGTACGCATCGGGTTTCGTATGGGCATTCACTTTCCTATAGTCGACGCAGAACCTATACGTTCCGTTCTTTTGTTTCACCATAACCACTGGGCTCGACCATCCGCTGTTAGATCTATTATGCGCTGTTCCAACATTTCCTTCACCTGTTGGTGCATCTCCTGCTCGATATTCTCAGAGACGGGGTAGTAGCGTTGTTTGATCGGTCTCGTGGAACCGACGTCGATATTGTGCTCTATATCACACGTTAATCCGCACGTCTCTCTTTGACCTGCCAACATCTAATCCAGAAGGTCTTCCAGCTCTTTGTGCTCATTCTCCGTGGCATCAGCTACACCAACGGACGAGAGTGCGGCTACTCCCACCTCTAAGCTGGTTACTTCGCATAATAATTTAGCCTCCGTACCCTTGAAGTACATCGTGTCGGTATCTGGGTCGAGCATGGCCCTGAACTCCTTGATAAAATTGACACCGACGTAACACGCATCGTCCAAGTGAGGTACTATGCCTACTCGTATTTCTCTCGTTATGCCCGCCACCGTAATGGGGAGCATAACATGGCCAACCAGTGGGCGGCAAGTACCGTCTGGTAGCTTTACCCGTCCTGTGCACTTCAGGAAGAGTTCTCGCCCCAGTGCGCTGGCCTTCTGCAGTCCAACCGCCCCCATGACCGTGCTGGATGCGCCAGGAACGTATAGGGCTCGGAGCCTATAGTCCGTGACTTCGATCGACATCCACCATCGTGTTTCGTCTTCGGGGTTATACTTCGTTCCCCACGGTCTTACAAGCTCGTCTTCTTCTACTAAAGAATCGAAGCCGGTGAACGTCTTCGCTCCTGCCTCTCCTTCGGGAGTCGGCTGACTTAGCCGTGGTAGGGCGTCCAGGTCCTCTGTCGTCGCCGTAGCTTCGACTTCCTGAGCAGCTACGGCAACCGTAGGCTCTTTCGGAGGCTCCTCTAGTGTCATCTCTCCTTCTAGACGAAAATCGCCTGGCTTCTTTTGGACGTCCCCATCCTCCGTCGCAGGCTCGGCTACGACGGGAAGTGTTTCTGCGGGGACCGCTTTCTCGTTAGAAGTGACTTTGGTCCTTTCTAGCCGCTCCCTTGCTCATTTCCCGAGCATTTAGGGCAATGCTTCCGCATGAACCCTATCTCTCCGCAGCCATAGCATTTCATCGGCTGTGTGGGGTCAAACCTTGGTTTACTCCCTCCTGGCGGGGTGCCAGGAGGTTGCGACCTTTTGGCTCCCCATCCCGTTCGAGTTTACGACCCAATCGGTTTTCCCCCTTTGTCGGGCGCTTTAGGGTCCGTTCTGGTCCCCCCGCCCTTTTCGTTCCTGGTGACGCCGCCTTTGTCCGACATGTTTAGACGAAACTGGCTCAGCTTCTCGTCTAACATCTTGGCAAACATTGCCGTGATGTCAGACGTCGAAGGTTGTGGTTCTTCCTTCGAAATGGCGGATACTTCCGCTTTCTGCTTCTTTACCCCTTGATTGGGCTTATACGCCATCTCGGGTAAGAAGGAAGCTTCCGGAGGCGGGGGCAAACGTATGCTTTTCTCTCGTTCCAACGTTTGCTCGGCATCTGAGGCGGCGTCCAGCAGTGTTTCCACGCTAGCGATCTCGCACCTGCGGACCATTTTCTGTAGGTCCGACCGCATGTTTCGGTGTAGTAGGTCCAATTCCTGACTATACTCAAGCATCGGCGATAATTTGTTCATTATGCCAATGAGGCACGTGAGGTAGTCTCGGACCAGTTCATCTGGTCCTTGTGTCCTTAGGTTGGCTTCGTTCCATAGCCTCTGTTGGTATTGACGACTTGTGCCATACCATCTCCTGGCCGAGGTGGTGAAGTCATTCCAAGTCCGCCACTTCGTCCGGTTGTTCCTATACCAGGTCGCCGCGTTGTCTGTGAAAAGTTCAGACAGCGCTGCCAGAAGCTCATCACCCGTCAGGTTTGTCAACGCGTTGCAATCCTCGATTCGTGCCAGGAATGCGTCTATGCTCTGGTTCTTGCTGCCAGAGAACTTGACGTTCCATTACCTTACTATTTGGCCTACATCCTTATTCGAACCGAACCTAGACGTCCCGTCCAAACTTCCTGATGTGAATCTTGGGCTTGATGTGTTACCAGGATTGCCACTCCTACGCACATCTGGTCGATCTCTCGGTAGCTGATGGTCGTCATTTATAGTCGTTTGTCGACTATCTGCCCCCTCCCAGGCGCTACGTGCCGATGTATGTGGCCCCGTTGTAGCTCGAGAATCGTCCAGATGCGTATCACCGTGTATTGTCAATGTGTCTTGAAAATTCACATGTTCTGGGCGTCTGGTTTCCTCGTTCCTTGTACTTGACAGGATCTGCTCTCGTTTCAGAGTGTCTACTTGTCGTTGTAGCAACTTGACCTGTGTGAGCAGTTCTGCCAGTACGAACGAGATATCTGCGGTATTTGGAATTCAGTTCCTTGTGCTGACACTAGCGTGATCATCTGTTCATTTGGCTGTGTGGCCGACTCCCCCGTATGTTCAGCGGCTGTTGTTTCGTTGGTTGGCGATGTCGTTTCGTTGACCTCTGGAGGCCCCCGAAGCGACAGTTCCAGGTTTCTGAGCACGTTCGTGTCCGTGATCAGATTTGTCAGGCTGTGCGCGTTTGCCTGGCCTGTCTGCGTGCCCTCTTCTATGTCGGCCGCTATTGTTTCGTCAATGAACTGTCGCCTGCGATGCGCTGTGACGTTAATAGTATTGCCCTCTTGATCGTCTTCTTCCACAAAATCGTTGGCTGTGTAGTTGCCGAGCAACCATTTCTGCAGGCGATATGCTTGTGCGAAATAGCTGCCCTCTGTGGACATTTTCAACTGAGAAAGCATCTCGTGTAGCTGCTGACCACTCAGTTCCGTCAGCCACGTCTCTACAGCTATCTCCGTTGTGCTGGACATACTGAACTTCTATAGATTGCTGGTTTCGCTCGCAATTTCCTATATGTTTCTCGCCACGCGAGATTTTCGATTTCGCTTTTCTTCGCAAGTGTGCGCAAGTGTATTAAACACTTAAGGCCCGAGAAAAATTTCGCAATTAGATCGTTCTCGGTTGAGCAGATCGTTAGACTGATCTTTGTTACGCTTTTCTCGGTGCGTTCTGTTTCGCAAGATCGTCTTTATTCTATTTCCTGAACTAATCACGGGTTTCTGTTTCCTCTTTCGTTCTATGCAAGTATTCGGATTCGAATCTCGCTTCAAACCGGTGATTTTAATCGATTTTTTTCCAATTTTGTTTTGACCCGATGACCTCGAGTTACCGGGTTCAAATCTCGGTTTGAGAGTTAGAAATGTGTGTGGGTTTTGACGCAACGGTTTTCGAAACGAAAAATGAGTTCAGCTTTCGTTTAGAAAGAATTTTGACTCAGAAAAAAAATTTTAAACAAACTGCCAATTCAAATTATTTCGAAGACTTTGGAAATTCGAATCGTTAAAAATTCAAGCCATTGATAATTTAAAAATCTCAGAAAAAAATTAAAAGTATTTGAAAATTTCAAAAACCTCGAAAAGTCCTCAAAAATTCAAACATTTAAAAATTCGAAAATTACAAAAAAAATCAAAAATTCATAAATTTCAAAAAAATCAAAAATTAGAAAATTACAAAAATTTAAAAATTTGAAAATTATTAAAAAAAAATCAAAAAATCCAAATTTCTAAAAAAATTAAAAATTTCAAAAATTCAAAGATTTGAAAATTCTAAAAAATCAAAAATTCAAAAATTCGAAAATTCTTATAAAATCAAAAATTTAAAAATTTTGAAAACTGAATATTTAAAGCCTAAAAAAAATCCCAAAAGGATCTGAATCCCTCGAAAGTAAATCCAAAAAATTTTCCGAGAATTCGAAAATCCAAATGTCCATAAATTTCCACAATCCAAAAAAAATCGAAAAGTCTGAAAATTTAAAGCTTCAAAAAAGCATAGAAAATATTTATCTTTCGAAATAAAATCCAGAAAATTATTAAAAATTCAAAAATTCGAAAATTCTTAAAAATTCAAAAATTTAAAAATTTTGAAAACTGAACATTTAAAGCCTAAAAAAAATCCCAAAAGGATCTGAATCCCTCGAAAGTAAATCCAAAAAATTTTCCGAGAATTCGAAAATCCAAATGTCCATAAATTTCCACAATCCAATACAAATCGAAAAGTCTGAAAATTTAAAGCTTCAAAATAGCATAGAAAATATTTATCTTTCTAAATAAAATCCAGAAAATTATTAAAAGTTCAAAAACTCAGAAAATGTGAAAATAAAAAAAAATCAAAAAAATATTTTTTGCAATTATTGTTTATTAATATTTAATAAACAATAATTTCTCTTTGGAGTCGCACCTGAAAAAGAAATTAAAAAAAAAATATTGTAGGATCGGGGCCCCTGTGTCGCGTACGTACGGCACTTTTTTCGTACACTTGCTGTTGAGCCGGCTAATCGTACTGCCCACTGCGCAGCCGCGCTACTCTACTATATTCCACACACACTTCTCTGCCGTGATTAGCTACTTTTGCTCTGACTCGCCTTAAATAATTATTTCGCTTTTGCTTGGCCTGATCATTAGTTATAATCGAAAATTGTTAACTAATTATTAATAAACTATTTCCGATATTTTAGTCAGAGCAAAAATAATCTTATGTAATATTTATTTATTCGCACTCTCTGCTCACCTACCTCGCACACACTTTTGTACAATTCGGTGTTTCGGTTTTTCGCTCGATTCGCGTATGCGTGCTTGGCCTGCTTACACGTTTAATTAAAATTTTACGATTTGTTTTAAATTTATTTTTATTTAATTAACACTTCTTAAAATTGTTTGAATATTTTCCGTTAATTATTAATTAACTGCGTAAATAATATCGGAAGGGCGCCATCTGTAACAGGTGGGACAATTGTTTATAACAAATTGCCCCTGGCAAGCCTTCGGCCGAGTTGCTAGCGTGCAAAGTTAGCACAGCACGCAACGCGTGCTGGCGTACGCCTTTGCCCCTACCTGGAGTAAGCCAGCGGCGCAACGCTGCTGAGCTTCTGCCTGGCTGCCACTGCTCTGGCTGTCCTGCTGCAAAATTTCTCTGAATCCCGGTGGATTCAGCTCCGTGCGGAGTCACCTCGACGCACGGGTTTTCGCGACCTAGAAGGAGCGCGAAAGCACATGAAGTTACTTGTCGCAACGCGCCAATATACTTACTTTCCGCGTTTGCCTAACTCGGTCGGGGAGCAGGAGGGTCGTGGGGAAAACTCATTTACGCGGGTCAATTTTTTAATAACAGAATAGACTATATATGACAATTAATAAATTAGCAACAGTAGTACACTGAATATATACAATGGCATAAATAACGTTGAATTTAATGATAAACATCAACTGGGGTATGAAAGTCGCGCAGGCAAAGCGACGGTGCGCGCCCAGCTCGTTCGCTGCTGGACGCGTTGCCCTCGCGATGGGCCGCACGCGCGTCCGGTGTCACGGCACCTCGGCGTACTCTAGGGCGCGATGCCCGCGATGGGCAGCCCTGTACGCCAGTCGCGGCTCGTAATATGTATATGAATGTACCCGCGCGGGCTAGCCTTTACCTCGAGTCCGGCGGTGACGAACGCTCGTCTTCTGTCTCACTCACTCTCTCGTTCGCTCTCTCTCTCCCGCTGTCTCCTTCTCCGCCTTCTTTCCTTTCTTCTCTCAGGCGCGCCTTCGCACTATCGGCACAACGGGGAGATACCGCTGTCACTTTATCCTCGTGTTGTGTCGTCGCGGCAATAGGTCGCTCCGCGTGCTAGACGTCCTGCGGGGGAAAAATGTCGACGGAAGGCTCTTGTGATTGACGCGCGCGGGTCTAACACTTGATCAATTCTGTCGCGCTCGAGGCGTCAGCACGGCCAGCGCCGCACCCCCAGACGCGTTCTCTTTGGGTAACTACCCTCGGCGCGCGCGCGTTGCCTAGAATGCGAAATTGGTATCTGGCGCTCATTTCGTTACACGTTATAATAGATAGTGCAAGAAGTAAAATACTTTTAAAGTATATTATATTTCTGTAATTCTCGTTGTTTCTTTACGAGTTTCGTAAATACCCTAATATACGAAATAATGAATCAACAAAATAAGCATATTAAAATATAATATTATGTTTACTATTAATTTTCATCATTTCTTATGATTTTTATTACCATTAAAGAAGAAATAAAATACATGTTACATTTATTTTACGTCTTTAATTCACATTGATTCTTTCAGATTTCTGAAAATACCCAGATATACGAAATGATAAATCATATTAAAATGAATATTTTAAACATAATATTATATTTAATAAAATTTTCATGATTTATTATTATCATTATAATAGATAGTGCAAGAAATAGAATACTTTTAAAGTATATTTTATTTCTCTAATTCTCGTTGTTTCTTTACGATTTTCGTAAATACCGAGATATACGAACTAATAAATCAATATAAAAAGCATATAAAAACATAATATTATGTTTAGTATGTGACGTGTATTTCACGTCCCAATAATATTAAATACGGGCAGTCAATCGCGACCCAGTCACCCGTCACCAGAGCCGAGCATTTTCACATTAATTAGTATTGTTATTAATGGGGGGATTTTTATTTATTTGTTGAGGGAATGAGGATAAGGAGTAGCGACCGAGGAAAGCCGCAGACCGGTACACACACACACACACACACACACCCATACCGGCGGCACCAGCTGATCGCCCCAGCGACGATTGCTCGGAGCAAGCAAAGACGACGAACATCTACACAACCATGAACAGCACCAACACCACTGCACACTGTACGCGCGACCCTCTCTCTCACTCTTGCTCTTTCTTCCTCGCCTCTCGAGGATGATGAGCCGCTGCCCGCGTACACACATACACACACGCGCGCGCGACTGCCCTCTCTCCCGATGCACGCAGACGCGCGAGGAGAGAGGATTCACAGCAGCAGCGGCGGCTTCCTCGAGGAACACCATCTCTGCTGTAGCCACGAGAGAGAGAGAGAGAGAGAGAGAGAGAGAGAGAGAGGGAGAGAGAGAGATACCGACACGGCTGTCGACAGAGGGGAGAGCTAGCAGCCGCGAGCCGCATGAAGCTGCCGGCCTATCCTAGCGTAGGCCGACGCGCGCACGTCGCCGCTGCCAACTGTGATGGTCCAGCAGCGACAAAACCGAAAGCGCCCGATATAGATATACACGCCGGGTTGCCCGCGCGTGTATATCTAGCAATTCATATTGCCCGCGCTGCGTGGACAGGGCGGCATTCGCGTAGCAGGCCAAGGGTAATTAGCGACTCAAATCGCCGCAGACTTGGCCTTGATTTTCGCATCTAGGGAAAATTAAGGCCAATCACCGTGAAGAAAGTGGTGGAAGCAACAAGTGTGTGGGCTGAAGTTGTTCGAGAAGAAGAGCGAAAATTTTGGAAGAGATTTTTGCCCTCTCCGATTTTGGGCATTGCCTGCCCGTCCGTCAGCGAATAGAGACGCATATTTTGCCTGCCCGTTCGTGACCAAGATAAACGCGCTCAACACCGTACGTTTTACATAGTAGCGAGCGTATTCTCTCCAACGAACTTTTGCGACCAGCTTGTGAGGAGTATCGTGAGGCGTGCCGGATTTGTGACGGTGAGTGGATTGGAATTGTCGAGCTTCCCTCGGCACTTGCAAGTAAAATCTTTTTGTAGAATAATTATCGTGCATCGCCGCCATGTGCTCGGGGTTAGGCGAGTAAATTCTTGGTGGTGTGACACCAGTATATAGAATCAGTGCGCGTCGGGCCAACGTTAGATTTACGGACATTATTGGAGAAAATTTGCGCGAGTCGGAAAACTCGGGAAAACGTAGTGATTTGGTCGTCGTGAGAGACGCATGCGAGGGCTAACGTAGCCATATTGTATAGCGACCGATAGATATTGCGCGAAAATTGTAAATGTGGCGACCGTGCGTATATTAACTGCAATAAAGCTTAGGTACTTAAAGAAAAAATTTGTGTGTTTATTATACAATCAGTAATTCCTGATTTTCCACTTCACGGAACTTCCTCTGGGAAAGGGCTCGTGCAGAGTTAGTCGCGCTTTACCTGGCGCCCATTAACATAGAAAAATTCGGTAAAGTGTCGAGAGAAGTCTAATAAATAAGCCGTCGTAACGAAAATCCACGTTACAAACTTAAAGGAAATCGACTTATGTGTATGTGTTGAATCTTGGCTAACTTCAAAACACGCTGTGCATCTCCCAGGTTTCGTTACCTATCAGAAGGACAGGACCCATTCAAGAGGAGCAGGCATCATTATTTTAGTAAGAAAAAACCTAGCGTTTGCGGAAATTTCAAACATCAAAGCGCCAGACGACTCGATCGAGATTTGCGGCATACAAATAAATAACATCAATCCAATATTAGATATACTCGCGTTCCTATAGATCCGCAGGCTCAACACTCTCGCAAGATCAATGGAATCAAATTCTTCTGAACGTAAACAATAATAATAACGTTATCCTTTTAAGCGATTTTAATTCACACAACAAAATTTGGAATTGCAAATATACTGATTCAAACGGCCACAGGCTAGAAACTGACATTAACTCATATGATTTATTCTTACACAATCACAATTCAATCACTCATATTCATTCCCGCAATAATTTCAAATCCAACATTGATCTTGTGATTTCCACCTTGAACATCTGCGACAAAATAAATACCATCACGTGCGATGAAACCTGGGTATCAGATCATTTTCCTATTTTTATTGACGTAACTATCGAAAAAAATTCGTATGTTAAAAGTACTTTCAAACTAAAATCTATCCGAACGGACTGGAATAAATTTGCGAATTCACTCGAAGAAAAGTTCATTGACTTCCTTACTTTTGATTATGACTCACTACCTGCTAACGACAAGTATGACTTATACCTTGAAATTATTTCGAATGCGCTTAAATTTGCTACCCCAAGAAAAAATGCCAACACAAACAAATTTAAATATAGAAACCCTGTCTCATGGTGGGATTCCGACTGTGATAAAGCTAAAAAATTGCGTCGAGCGACTTACAAAACATGGCAATACTCGGGCAAACTTGAAGATCTCATCGAATATAATAAACACTGCTCCTTAGCTAAAAAAAACCTACAAATCGAAAAAAAAGGAATACGTTAGAATTTTCGCCAAAACAATCGATTTGCGTACCGACCCTAACTATGTTTGGTCCGCGTGCAAAGTCCTAAAAAGTAAGTGGACTAAAATCATTCCTCCGTCATCTACTCAGAATCTTCAAACTCATAACCAAATCGAAACCGGTTTAAATAAAATAAGTCCACCCTGGGTAGAGACTGATCCCGCATCCTTCCCAAAATGCAAGAATAACAAGTTTCTCAGCTCTGCGTTTACCTTCGCCGAATTCAATACCGCGCTTATGTACAAATAAATAAAGTCTTACCCAGGAATGGACGGCATCGACTTTGAAACACTTAAAATGCTGCTTATTAAGTTCAAGCTTATTCTACTAGATATTTATAACGAAATGTACATTACAAACAATTTTTCCATCTCCTGGAAACACTCATTTGTACACCTTATCCCTAAATCAGACGGTTGTAGGCTCCGCCCAATATCTCTTACCGCGTGCACTTGCAAGCTTTTTGAGACCCTAATAAAAAACAGGCTTGAATGGTGGGTAGAAAGAAACGGTCTTATCCCTGCAAGCCAAAATTGGTTTCGTCAGGGTAGATCCTGCATTAACAATTTACTGAATCTCACGCTAAAAGTAAATGAAGCTTTTCTAGAAAAAAAGAAGTTCTCGCCGCGTTCTTAGACACTAGTGGTGCTTTCGATAATGTCAATATAGACATCTTGTTAGAAAAATTAGCTTCTATAGGCTGCCCAGCTAACCTTGTCGGCTTTATTAAATTTTTAATGCATGAAAGATTTATCCATTGCGACGCTTTACCTAACGAATTAAGACAAGTATTTAAGGGCGTTCCGCAAGGAGATGTCCTTAGCCCATTGCTCTACGTTCTCTACGTCGCCGATGTAGTACACAATATTCCCAAAACAGTCACAATCTCCCAATTCGCTGATGATACCGCCGTCTACACTAAGTTTTCTTCGATTAAAAGAGGTAAAAGCATTCTCGAAAAAGCGATTGCATCTATTGTTAAACATCTTTTTAATCTCGGCTTGGAGCTTGCCCCTATAAAAACCACCGTCGTTCACTTCAACAAAAAAAGAATTAAACCGGGTAAAACGGAGATCGTCATAAGCAATATTACTATTGAATCAAGTGCACCGTCAAGTTTCTTGGCTTGATTTTTGATCACAAACTTTCCTTCATTCCGCAAACTGAAAAAATTGTAAATAAGTGCTCAAAAGCAATAAATATTGTCAAATTTCTTTGTGGCACGTGGTGGGGATCAAATCCGGAAACTTTGATTACCCTCTGTAAAAGCTATGTTCGGTCCATTGTAGATTACGGTAGCTTCATCTATTACCCGAATCAAAAAAAATATAGTGAAAAAATTGAAAACATCCAATATTCGGCTATTTGTGCTGCCCTTGGCTACCGCATAACCACTCCCAAAAACATCTTACTTTTGGAGTCGAGTCTCACAACATTAAGAGAGCGCTCTAAATACCTATGTCACTGCTTCCTATTTAAAGTTCTCTCGAATAACACCTGTCAAACGAACTCTGCAATTCAAAAATACGCACAAATCAAGAGAAAATTTCCAAACAAGCAAAAAAATATATCAAACGATTGTCTGAATTATGTAAACTCACTTTTTCCACAAATTGCAACGCGAAATACCTTCAATCCATATAGTCACAGTTATAAAACTGTTACTACAAGTATACCAATTGACACAAATTTTGGAAATTTTCTCAAGAAGAACAACAATACTGGGCATTTAACGACTTTGTATCTGAAAGTGATGCATTATCCATATACACAGATGGCAATATAACCACCGACGGTGTTGGTGCAGCATGTATCTGCGCAGCGACTGAATCTATTATCCAACGTTCCATCAATAAAAATACATCAGTGTACTGAAGAGTGCGTCGCTTTGAATGACGCTCTTAATTTAGCGCTGAAGCATCAAAATCGGAATATTTGTATCTTCTCCGACTCGCTAAGCACACTTTTATCCCTGAAAGCCTACAAAACAGATATCAAAATCAATCACTATATTCTTGACATCAAAAGAAAGTACAACTTATTTAAGAAGAACAAGAATAACACTAACATAACGTTCTATTGGATCCCCGCACATATAAGCATATTGGACAACAAAATAGCTGAACAACTCGCTGAAGAAGCTTCCCGTTCTATTCCTTTGGATATACTCGATGTTCCATACACAGATTTCTATGAAAAAGCAAAAAAATGCTCAAAAGTAGAAACTGTCAAAACAATACAAAATCAAAGCTCCTTTACTGGCAAAATGTACTTCGATCTGTTCTACAAAGAATTACAAGCCCCCTGGTACCTGCACAAAAACCTTTCCAGGCTCTTTATAGTATCTATCAACCGCATAAGAGCCAATCACTATAATCTTGCTTTTTCTCTCGCTAGAGTTAACTTAGTTAAATCTCCGAAATGTAAATGCGGCGCAGGAAGCGAAAACATCAATCATGTACTATGGCAGTGCTACCTCTACGACGAAAAAAGATGTACCATGTTAACCAATTTAAGCAAACTTCATCTCTTTCCGCCATTTAATATTGAATCACTTATCGAAAAACCGAACATTCAAGCTTGCCAATGTATTATTTCCTTTCTTATCGATTGTAACTTACAGATATAAGCGCAACTGTACATTCCAACGATTGTCTACGTAAATAAATTGCGATCTTAATACCAAAGTAAAAATCTTATGTATATACGTAATATTCAACACTATGTATACTTTCTTTGTCAGCTGAAATAAACCTCGTAGGAGGTTTGTAATGCTTAATAAAAAAAAAAAAAAAAAAAAAATACATTTTACAATTATTTTATGTCTTTAATTCAAATTGATTCTTTCAGATTTTTGAAAATACCCAGATATACGAAATGATAAATCATATTAAAATGAATATTTTAAACGTAATATTATATTTAACAAAAATTTCATGATTTATTATTATCATTATAACAGATAGTGCCATAAATAAAATACTTTTAGAGTATATTTTATTTCGGTAATTCTCGTTGTTTCTTTACGAGTTTCGTAAATACCCTAATATACGAAATAATGAATCAACAAAAAAAGCATATTAAAATATAATATTACCCTGGTAGAAAATTAATCTAGAACTATGTAGATCTATCTAGTTTGCCAAGGAAATAATCGAGGGCCTCGATAAAACTAGATAATTTTCTACCAGGGTATGTTTAATATTAACGTTCATGATTTCTTATAATTATTATTGGCTCCAAAAGAATAAATAAAATACATTTTACAATTAATTTATGTCTTTAATTAACTTTGAATCTTTCAGATTTTTGAAAATACTCAGATATACGGAATGATAAATGATATTAAAATGAATATTTTAAACATAATATTATATTTAATAAAAATATTCATGATTTATTATTATCATTATAATAGATAGTGCATGAAAAAAAATGCTTTTAAAGTATATTTTATTTCTGTAATTCTCGTTGTTTTTTTTTACGATTTTCGTAAATACCTAGATATACGAACTAATAAATCAATATAAAAAGCATATAAAAACATAATATTATTTTTAGTATTAATTTTCATGATTTCTTATGATTATAATTACCTCCAAAAGAAGAAATAAAATACATTTTAGATTTATTCTCTGTCTTAAATTCAAGTTTATTCTTTCAAATTTTTGAAAATACCCAGATATACGAAGTGATAAATCATATTAAAATGAAAATTTTAAACATAATATTACACTTAATAAATATTTTCTTGATGTATTATTATCGTTATAATAGATAGTGCAAGATATAGAATACTTTTAAAGTATATTTTATTTCTGTAATGTTCGTTGTTTCTTTGCGATTTTCATATATACCTAGATATACGAACAGATAAATCAACATAAAAAGCGTATTAAAAGATACTATTATGTTTAATATTAATGTTCATGATTTCTTATGATTATTATTGGCTCCAAAGAAGAAATAGAATACATGTTACATTTATTTTACGTCTTTAATTCACGTTGATTCTTTCAAATTTGTGTAAATACCCAGATATACAAAATGATAAATCATATTAAAATGAATAGTTTAAACATAATATTATATTTAATAAAATTTTCATGATTTATTATTATCATTATAATAGATAGTGCAAGAAAAAGAATAATTTTAAAGTATATTTTATTTCTGTAATTGTCGTGGTTTTTTTGCGATTTTCGTAAATACCTAGATATACGAACTGTTACATCAACATAAAAGCGTATTAAAAGATAATATTATGTTTAATATTAACGTTCATGATTTCTTATAATTATTATTGGCTCCAAAAGAATAAATAAAATACATTTTACAATTATATTATGTCTTTAATTAACTTTGAATCTTTCAGATTTTTGAAAATACCCAGATATACGGAATGATAAATGATATTAAAATGAATATTTTAAACATAATATTATATTTAATAAAAATATTCATGATTTATTATTATCATTATAATAGATAGTGCATGAAAAAAAATGCTTTTAAAGTATATTTTATTTCTGTAATTCTCGTTGTTTTTTTTACGATTTTCGTAAATACCGAGATATACGAACTAATAAATCAATATAAAAAGCATATAAAAACATAATATTATTTTTAGTATTAATTTTCATGATTTCTTATGATTATAATTACCTCCAAAAGAAGAAATAAAATACATTTTAGATTTATTCTCTGTCTTAAATTCAAGTTTATTCTTTCAAATTTTTGAAAATACCCAGATATACGGAATGATAAATGATATTAAAATGAATAGTTTAAACATAATATTATATTTAATAAAATTTTCATGATTTATTATTATCATTATAATAGATAGTGCAAGAAATAGAATACTTTTAAAGTATATTTTATTTCTGTAATGTTCGTTGTTTCTTTGCGATTTTCATATATACCTAGATATACGAACAGGTAAATCAACATAAAAAGCGTATTAAAAGATACTATTATGTTTAATATTAATGTTCATGATTTCTTATGATTATTATTGGCTCCAAAGAAGAAATAGAATACATGTTACATTTATTCTATGTCTTTAATTCAAGTAAATTCTTTTAGATTTTTTAAAATAGCCAGATATACGAAATGATAAATCGTATTAAAATGAATAGTTTAAACATAATATTATATTTAATAAAATTTTCATGATTTATTATTATCATTATAATAGATAGTGCAAGAAATAGAATAATTTTAAAGTATATTTTATTTCTGTAATTGTCGTGGTTTTTTTGCGATTTTCGTAAATACCTAGATATACGAACTGATACATCAACATAAAAGCATATAAAAACATAATATTATTTTTAGTATTAATTTTCATGATTTCTTATGATTATAATTACCTCCAAAAGAAGAAATAAAATACATTTTAGATTTATTCTCTGTCTTAAATTCAAGTTTATTCTTTCAAATTTTTGAAAATACCCAGATATACGGAATGATAAATGATATTAAAATGAATAGTTTAAACATAATATTATATTTAATAAAATTTTCATGATTTATTATTATCATTATAATAGATAGTGCAAGAAATAGAATACTTTTAAAGTATATTTTATTTCTGTAATGTTCGTTGTTTCTTTGCGATTTTCATATATACCTAGATATACGAACAGGTAAATCAACATAAAAAGCGTATTAAAAGATACTATTATGTTTAATATTAATGTTCATGATTTCTTATGATTATTATTGGCTCCAAAGAAGAAATAGAATACATGTTACATTTATTCTATGTCTTTAATTCAAGTAAATTCTTTTAGATTTTTTAAAATAGCCAGATATACGAAATGATAAATCGTATTAAAATGAATAGTTTAAACATAATATTATATTTAATAAAATTTTCATGATTTATTATTATCATTATAATAGATAGTGCAAGAAATAGAATAATTTTAAAGTATATTTTATTTCTGTAATTGTCGTGGTTTTTTTGCGATTTTCGTAAATACCTAGATATACGAACTGATACATCAACATAAAAGCATATAAAAACATAATATTATTTTTAGTATTAATTTTCATGATTTCTTATGATTATAATTACCTCCAAAAGAAGAAATAAAATACATTTTAGATTTATTCTCTGTCTTAAATTCAAGTTTATTCTTTCAAATTTTTGAAAATACCCAGATATACGGAATGATAAATGATATTAAAATGAATAGTTTAAACATAATATTATATTTAATAAAATTTTCATGATTTATTATTATCATTATAATAGATAGTGCAAGAAATAGAATACTTTTAAAGTATATTTTATTTCTGTAATTGTCGTGGTTTCTTTCGCGATTTTCGTAAATACCTAGATATACGAACAGATGAATCAGCAGAAAAAGCGTATTAAATGATAATATTATGTTTAATATTAATGTTCATGATTTCTTATGATTATTATTGGCTCCAAAGAAGAAATAGAATACATGTTACATTTATTTTACGTCTTTAATTCACGTTGATTCTTTCAAATTTTTGTAAATACCCAGATATACAAAATGATAAATCATATTAAAATGAATAGTTTAAATATAATATTATATTTAATAAAATTTTCATGATTTATTATTATCATTATAATAGATAGTGCGAGAAATAGAATACTTTTAAAGTATATTTTATTTCTGTAATTGTCGTGGTTTCTTTCGCGATTTTCGTAAATACTTAGATATGCGAACAGATGAATCTGCATAAAAAGCGTATTAAAAGATAATGTTATGTTTAATATTAATGTTCATGATTTGTTATGATTATTATTGGCTCCAAAATAGAAAATAAAATACATTTTACAATTATTTTATGTCTTTAATTCACTTTGAATCTTTCAGATTTTTGAACATACCCAGATATACGGTATGATAAATGATATTAAAATGAATAAGCATAATATTATATTTAATAAAAATTTTCATGATTTATTATTATCATTATAATAGATAGTGCAAGAAAAAGAATACTTTTAAAGTAGATTTTATTTATGTAATTCTCGTTGTTTTTTTTTTACGATTTTCGTAAATACCGAGTTATACGAACTAATAAATCAATATAAAAAGCATATAAAAACATAATATTATTTTTAGTATTAATTTTCATGATTTCTTATGATTATAATTACCTCCGAAAGAAGAAATAAAATACATTTTACATTTATTCTATGTCTTAAATTCAAGTTTATTCTTTCAAATTTTTGAAAATACCCAGATATACGAAATGATAAATCATATTAAAATGAAAATTTTAAACATAATATTATACTTAATAAATATTTTCTTGATGTATTATTATCGTTATAATAGATAGTGCAAGAAATAGAATACTTTTAAAGTATATTTTATTTCTGTAATGTTCGTTGTTCTGTTGCAACGCCGTTACCCTAAGCGGGTCCTGGGCGTAGTCGTCCAGAGCGGACGGGTGGGTGCCTATCACCACTACACAGCGCGTCCTCAGGTTGCGGATAGAGGAACGACCCCTGAGGAAGAGGTTAGCTGCGAATAAAGCGAATAAGCAGTCGCGGACAGCCGATAGGCTCAGGCGTGGGTGTGATGAGCCCGCACTGGCGAACGCATTCATCTAGAAACACTACGCAAGCACCGCAACAACTACAAACACTATACAAAATCTCCTATCTTACTTTCGTCTTCTACCTTACTCTGTAATCTATCTCTTTTACCACACATTTCAAACAAAAAATGGGCCAAAAATCCTGCTGTCGTGGAGGATGCGGGAGCGATGACAACTGCCCTGAGAGGGGATGTGTAGAATGATTCGCCACCTGGTCTTACATGGCAACGAAGCCAGCGAAGGCGCGCTGCCTTGCAGGGGGGCTTTAGGATATGAGAATGAAACCGAGTGTGTCTGACGACGAGTTGACTATGTCCTCGCCAAAGCCAGAAAGCTCTCATACTTAGTTCTAGGGAGGTTTGAGGGTTATCACCCCTAGACGGATGGACTCACCTGCGATCGGAACAGGATCCAAAACGCGCGGGTTTAACTTACTATCATGGCTCAAAGAAAACAAAACCAAACCAAAACGAAAAGAAACTTAAGGGTGGGAACCTGGAATGTACGCAGTCTACACAGAGCAGGCGCGTTCCGGGAAATCATAAATGAAACTGAGAGGTACAATTTAGATTTGGTAGCAATACAAGAAACCCGATGGAAAGATAACGCGATGCTAGGATCCGGTAACTTCACCTTTTTATATGGGGGCGCGAGCGGGCATTCTCTAGGCACCGGATTTCTTGTTAACAAAAGCATCATACATTTCGTTAAAAGTTGGAATTTCGTGAATGACCGACTCTGGTATATCATCATCGAAGGAGCGTGGTATAATTACGTGGTTATTAGCGTCCACTGTCCCACGGAGGACAAAGAGAAAGAAGTCAAAAATCTTTATTATGAAACTTTAGAGCAATTAATCGACCAATTCGCGTCTTACGACACCAAAATAGTAGTGGGGGATTTCAATGCTAAAATAGGGAGAAAGGAAATGTTTAGGCCCACCATAGGCAAAGAAAGTCTGCACGAAACCAGCAATGATAACGGTATTATGGTCATAAATTTCGCAGCCGCAAAAGGTCTTATAGTCAAGACCACGTGCTTCAAGCACAAGGATATACACAAGGCAACGTGGACATTGCCGGATGGGGCCACGCACAATCAAATCGATCATTTTCTTATTGATAAGAGGCGCCACACGAACGTACTCGACGTAAGGACCTATAGGGGGGCGGATTGCGACTCAGATCATTATCTAGTAGTGGCCAAATTAAGAGCCAGATTAGTAGCCGGTCAAAATAGTAAGCGAGCGAACAAAGTCGAAACCTTTGATATTGGAAAACTACGAAGCGGGATAGAGCGAATCAAGTACCAAGTAGAAGTTAGCAACCGATTTCAGGCGCTCGAGGAAACGGATGAACAGACGGGAGTAGATGACGATCCGAACAGGTTGTGGGGGGCTATCGAAAAAACTATAAAAGGGGCCGCGAACAAAGTACTGGGTAAGAAAAAAAGGCCGAAGAGCAAACCATGGTTTGACGAAGAGTGCGAACTCTGGTTTGAAAGGCGCAAGAAGGCTAAATTAGATAGTATACACAATGAAAGCGGTAGGGCCGTAGAAGAATACCATGAAATAAGAAAGCAAGTACGTGTGATTTACAGAAACAAGAAGCGCGAGTATCAGAAACATGAAATTAGAAAAATAGAAACTAATAGTAGGGAAAATAACCCGCGCGAGATGTACAAAGGAATAAACGCTATTAGGAAGGGTTTTCAGAGTAGATCGCAGTTAATGAAAGATAAGGACGGGAACCTCGTGACAAGCGAAAATGAACTATTGAAATTATGGAAAGATTATTTCGATAAGTTATTAAACGTGCATGAAAACTCCGAGGAAATGGGAGACGAAATCCACACTGCTGAACTCCATATGGACGAAACGACCTACAAAGAAGTAGAGGCCGCGATCAAAAAGCTAAAAAACAATAAGGCCGCAGGAAACGATTCTATACCAGCTGAACTACTTAAATATGGAGGCACCGCGCTTACATCTAAAATTTTTTATCTAGTATGTGCTATTTGGAGAAATGAAACAATACCAGAAAATTGGAAAGAATCCATCATCATACCGATCTTTAAAACGGGAGATAAAACAGACTGCAATAACTACCGGGGAATCTCACTTTTAGCTACCTGCTACAAAGTTCTGTCAAACGTAATACAGGCCAGATTCACACCATTCGCGGAAGATATAATAGGAGATTATCAGTGTGGATTCCGGCGCAACAGGTCAACGAGCGATCAAATGTTTACCATAAGACAATTATTAGAGAAAAAGTGGGAATATTGCGAAACTATACACCAGCTATTTGTGGACTTTAAGAAAGCGTACGACTCTGTCAAACGAAGCAAAATGTATGAAATCCTAGTGCTCCTTGGCGTACCAAAAAAACTCGTAAAATTATTTCAAATATGTCTGAACGGAAGCACTGGAAAGGTCCGAGTAGGCGGTAATGTATCCGAATCGTTCATGATACGCGACGGTTTGAAGCAAGGTGACGGGCTTTCAACGGTACGCTAGAGCATGTTGTTAGAAAAATGCAGGCTAGCGAGCTAGGCGCAACACTCAACGGAACAACGCAAATTTTAGGCTATGCGGATGACTTGGATATAGTGGGAGATAATGGTGAAACGGTGGCGAGAAATGCGGAAATCCTTATAAATGCGGCTAAAAACACGGGGTTAGAAGTGAGCGAATCGAAAACGAAATATATGATCATGGAGAAACTGGACATTCGCGAAGCAGAGGGGGATCTCAGAGTCGGAAATTTCACTTTTGAAAAGGTTAGCGAATTCAGATATTTAGGTACAACTATAAATGATCGAAACGAAATTAAAGCCGAGATTAATAAGAGACTTCATTCGGGTAATGCCTGCTTCTACGCTGTGAACAGATTACTTAAGTCAAAGCTACTGTCGAAAAATGTCAAAATAAGGATATATAGGACTATAATAATGCCGGTAATCTTGTATGGGTGCGAAACCTGGGCGCTCACTAAAGCGGAAGAAAATCGTTTTAGGGTATTTGAAAATAAGGTTCTGCGGAAAATATACGGGCCAAAGAAAGATGAGGAAACTGGGGAGTGGAGGAAACTGCACAATGACGAGCTACATAATTTGTACGCGTCACCAAATATTAACAGAATAATAAAATCACGGAGACTAAGATGGGCAGGGCACGTGGCAAGAATGGGCGATGATCGTACAGCAGCGCGCATAATGAAAGGAAAACCGAAAGCAACGCGACCTCTTGGTAGACCTAGACGCAGATGGGAGGATAACGTAAAATCAGACGTAACTGAAATTGGGCGGGAAGGCGCGAAATGGATGGGGTTGGCACAAAATAGGGAAACGTGGAAGGCTTGCGTAGATGAGGCGATAAACTTTCGAGTTCGAAATGCCATTTAAAAAAAAAAAAAATGTTCATTGTTTATTTGCGATTTTCATATATACCTAGATATACGAACTGATAAATAAACATAAAAAGCGTATTAAAAGATAATATTATGTTTAATATTAATGTTCATGATTTCTTATGATTATTATTGGCTCCAAAGAAGAAATAGAATACATGTTACTTTTATTTTTCGTCTTTAATTCACGTTGATTCTTTCAAATTTTTGTAAATACCCAGATATACAAAATGATAAATCATATTAAACTGAATAGTTTAAACATAATATTATATTTAATAAAATTTTCATGATTTATTATTATCATTATAATAGATAGTGCAAGAAATAGAATACTTTTAAAGTATATTATATTTCTGTAATTGTCGTGGTTTTTTTCGCGATTTTCGTAAATACTTAGATATACGAACAGATGAATCAGCATAAAAAGCGTATTAAAAGATAATATTATGTTTAATATTAATGTTTATGATTTCTTATGATTATTATTGCTTCCAAAATAAAAAATAAAATACATTTTACAATTATTTTATGTCTTTAATTCACTTTGAATCTTTCAGATTTTTGAAAATACCCAGATATACGAAATGATAAATCATATTAAAGTGAATATTTTGAACATAATATTATATTTAATAAAAATTTTCATGATTTATTATTATCATTATGATAGATAGTGCTAGAAATAGAATACGTTTAAAGTATATTTTACTTCTGTAATTCTCTTTAATTCTTTGCGATTTTCGTAAATACCTAGATATACGAACAGATGAATCAGCATAAAAAGCGTATTAAAAGATAATATTATGTTTAATATTAATGTTCATGATTTCTTATGATTATTATTGCTTCCAAAATAAAAAATAAAATACATTTTACAATTATTTTATGTCTTTAATTCACTTTGAATCTTTCAGATTTTTGAAAATACCCAGATATACGAAATGATAAATCATATTAAAGTGAATATTTTGAACATAATATTATATTTAATAAAAATTTTCATGATTTATTATTATCATTATGATAGATAGTGCTAGAAATAGAATACGTTTAAAGTATATTTTACTTCTGTAATTCTCTTTAATTCTTTGCGATTTTCGTAAATACCTAGATATACGAACAGATGAATCAGCATAAAAAGCGTATTAAAAGATAATATTATGTTTAATATTAATGTTCATGATTTCTTATGATTATTATTGGCTCCAAAGAAGAAATAGAATACATGTTACATTTATTTTACGTCTTTAATTCACGTTGATTCTTTCAAATTTTTGTAAATACCCAGATATACAAAATGATAAATCATATTAAAATGAATAGTTTAAATATAATATTATATTTAATAAAATTTTCATGATTTATTATTATCATTATAATAGATAGTGCAAGAAATAGAATACTTTTAAGGTATATTTTATTTCTGTAATTGTCGTGGTTTTTTTCGCGATTTTCGTAAATACTTAGATATACGAACAGATGAATCAGCATAAAAAGCGTATTAAAAGATAATATTATGTTTAATATTAATGTTTATGATTTGTTATGATTATTATTGGCTCCAAAATAAAAAATAAAATACATTTTACAATTATTTTAAGTCTTTAATTCACTTTGAATCTTTCAGATTTTTGAAAATACCCAGATATACGGTATGATAAATGATATTAAAATGAATAAGCATAATATTATATTTAATACAAATTTTCATGATTTATTATTATCGTTATAAAAGATAGTGCAAGAAATAGAATACTTTTAAAGTATATTTTATTTCTGTAAAGTTCGTTGTTTCTTTGCGATTTTCATATATACCTAGATATACGAACTGATAAATCAACATAAAAAGCGTATTAAAAGATAATATTATGTTTAATATTAATGTTCATGATTGCTTATGATTATTATTGGCTCCAAAGAAGAAATAGAATACATGTCACTTTTATTTTACGTCTTTGATTCACGTTGATTCTTTCAAATTTTTGTAAATACCCAGATATACAAAATGATAAATCATATTAAAATGAATAGTTTAAACATAATATTATATTTAATAAAATTTTCATGATTTATTATTATCATTATAATAGATAGGGCAAGAAATAGAATACTTTTAAAGTATATTATATTTCTGTAATTGTCGTGGTTTTTTTCGCGATTTTCGTAAATACTTAGATATACGAACAGATGACTCAGCATAAAAAGCGTATTAAAAGATAATATTATGTTTAATATTAATGTTTATGATTTCTTATGATTATTATTGCTTCCAAAATAAAAAATAAAATACATTTTACAATTATTTTATGTCTTTAATTCACTTTGAATCTTTCAGATTTTTGAAAATACCCAGATATACGGTATGATAAATGATATTAAAATGAATAAGCATAATATTATATTTAATACAAATTTTCATGATTTATTATTATCATTATAATAGATAGTGCAAGAAAAAGAATACTTTTAAAGTAGATTTTATTTATGTAATTCTCGTTGTTTTTTTTACGATTTTCGTAAATACCGAGATATACGAACTAATAAATCAATATAAAAAGCATATATAAAGATAATATTATGTTTAGTCTTAATTTTCATGATTTCTTATGATTATAATTACCTCCAAAAGAAGAAATAAAATACATTTTACATTTATTCTATGTCTTAAATTCAAGTTTATTCTTTCAAATTTTTGAAAATACCCAGCTATACGAAATGATAAGTCGTATTAAAATGAAAATTTTAAATATAATATTATACTTAATAAATATTTTCTTGATGTATTATTATCGTTATAAAAGATAGTGCAAGAAATAGAATACTTTTAAAGTATATTTTATTTCTGTAAAGTTCGTTGTTTCTTTGCGATTTTCATATATACCTAGATATACGAACTGATAAATCAACATAAAAAGCGTATTAAAAGATAATATTATGTTTAATATTAATGTTCATGATTTCTTATGATTATTATTGGCTCCAAAGAAGAAATAGAATACATGTCACTTTTATTTTACGTCTTTGATTCACGTTGATTCTTTCAAATTTTTGTAAATACCCAGATATACAAAATGATAAATCATATTAAAATGAATAGTTTAAACATAATATTATATTTAATAAAATTTTCATGATTTATTATTATCATTATAATAGATAGGGCAAGAAATAGAATACTTTTAAAGTATATTATATTTCTGTAATTGTCGTGGTTTTTTTCGCGATTTTCGTAAATACTTAGATATACGAACAGATGACTCAGCATAAAAAGCGTATTAAAAGATAATATTATGTTTAATATTAATGTTTATGATTTCTTATGATTATTATTGCTTCCAAAATAAAAAATAAAATACATTTTACAATTATTTTATGTCTTTAATTCACTTTGAATCTTTCAGATTTTTGAAAATACCCAGATATACGAAATGATAAATCATATTAAAGTGAATATTTTGAACATAATATTATATTTAATAAAAATTTTCATGATTTATTATTATCATTATGATAGATAGTGCTAGAAATAGAATACTTTTAAAGTATATTTTACTTCTGTAATTCTCTTTAATTCTTTGCGATTTTCATATATACCTAGATATACGAACTGATAAATCAACATAAAAAGCGTATTAAAAGATAATATTATGTTTAATATTAATGTTCATGATTTCTTATGATTATTATTGGCTCCAAAGAAGAAATAGAATACATGTTACATTTATTTTACGTCTTTAATTCACTTTGAATCTTTCAGATTTTTGAAAATACCCAGATATACGAAATGATAAATCATATTAAAGTGAATATTTTGAACATAATATTATATTTAATAAAAATTTTCATGATTTATTATTATCATTATGATAGATAGTGCTAGAAATAGAATACTTTTAAAGTATATTTTACTTCTGTAATTCTCTTTAATTCTTTGCGATTTTCGTAAATACCTAGATATACGAACAGATGAATCAGCATAAAAAGCGTATTAAAAGATAATATTATGTTTAATATTAATGTTCTTGATTTCTTATGATTATTATTGGCTCCAAAGAAGAAATAGAATACATGTTACATTTATTTTACGTCTTTAATTCACGTTGATTCTTTCAAATTTTTGTAAATACCCAGTATACAAAATGATAAATCATATTAAAATGAATAGTTTAAATATAATATTATATTTAATAAAATTTTCATGATTTATTATTATCATTATAATAGATAGTGCAAGAAATAGAATACTTTTAAGGTATATTTTATTTCTGTAATTGTCGTGGTTTTTTTCGCGATTTTCGTAAATACTTAGATATACGAACAGATGAATCAGCATAAAAAGCGTATTAAAAGATAATATTATGTTTAATATTAATGTTCATGATTTGTTATGATTATTATTGGCTCCAAAATAAAAAATAAAATACATTTTACAATTATTTTAAGTCTTTAATTCACTTTGAATCTTTCAGATTTTTGAAAATACCCAGATATACGGTATGATAAATGATATTAAAATGAATAAGCATAATATTATATTTAATAAAAATTTTCATGATTTATTATTATCATTATAATAGATAGTGCAAGAAAAAGAATACTTTTAAAGTAGATTTTATTTATGTAATTCTCGTTGTTTTTTTTACGATTTTCGTAAATACCGAGATATACGAACTAATAAATCAATATAAAAAGCATATATAAAGATAATATTATGTTTAGTCTTAATTTTCATGATTTCTTATGATTATAATTACCTCCAAAAGAAGAAATAAAATACATTTTACATTTATTCTATGTCTTAAATTCAAGTTTATTCTTTCAAATTTTTGAAAATACCCAGATATACGAAATGATAAGTCGTATTAAAATGAAAATTTTAAATATAATATTATACTTAATAAATATTTTCTTGATGTATTATTATCGTTATAAAAGATAGTGCAAGAAATAGAATACTTTTAAAGTATATTTTATTTCTGTAAAGTTCGTTGTTTCTTTGCGATTTTCATATATACCTAGATATACGAACTGATAAATCAACATAAAAAGCGTATTAAAAGATAATATTATGTTTAATATTAATGTTCATGATTTCTTATGATTATTATTGGCTCCAAAGAAGAAATAGAATACATGTCACTTTTATTTTACGTCTTTAATTCACGTTGATTCTTTCAAATTTTTGTAAATACCCAGATATACGAAATGATAAGTCGTATTAAAATGAAAATTTTAAACATAATATTATACTTAATAAATATTTTCTTGATGTATTATTATCGTTATAATAGATAGTGCAAGAAATAGAATACTTTTAAAGTATATTTTATTTCTGTAATGTTCGTTGTTTCTTTGCGATTTTCATATATACCTAGATATACGAACTGATAAATCAACATAAAAAGCGTATTAAAAGATAATATTATGTTTAATATTAATGTTCATGGTTTCTTATGATTATTATTGGCTCCAAAGAAGAAATAGAATACATGTTACATTTATTTTACGTCTTTAATTCACTTTGAATCTTTCAGATTTTTGAAAATACCCAGATATACGAAATGATAAATCATATTAAAGTGAATATTTTGAACATAATATTATATTTAATAAAAATTTTCATGATTTATTATTATCATTATGATAGATAGTGCTAGAAATAGAATACTTTTAAAGTATATTTTACTTCTGTAATTCTCTTTAATTCTTTGCGATTTTCGTAAATATCTAGATATACGAACAGATGAATCAGCACAATAAGCGTATTAAAAGATAATATTATGTTTAATATTAATTTTCATGATTTCTTATGATTATTATTGGCTCCAAAGAAGAAATAAAATACATGTTACATTTATTTTACGTCTTTAATTCACGTTGATTCTTTCAAATTTTTGTAAATACCCAGATATACAAAATGATAAATCATATTAAAATAAATATTTTAAACATAATATTATATTTAATAAAAATTTTCATTATTTATTATTATCATTATAATAGATAGTGCAAGAAATAATATAATTTTAAAGTATATTTTATTAGTGTAATTCTCGTTGTTTCTTTACGATTATCGCAAATACCCTAATATACGAAATAATGAATCAACAAAAAAAGCATATTAAAATATAATATTATGTTTAATATTAATTTTCATCATTTCATTTGATTTTTATTACCATTATAAGATGAAATAAAATATATATTAGATTTATTCTGTTTACGCCATTTTTACAGGTCTTAGTCATATAGGTACATTTCTGTAGATATGAATTTCGCGCCATTGCATGCGGTCAATTGCGACGTTGCGTGACCGTCGACGATCATCGATTCGCGCGCGTTCTCGCAATTGTTCACTTTTGACAGGACCTCCAAGCTGTTCGCGCGCTTAGCAGCCCTTCTCAATATATAGTTTCATTTTCAGCCTTTTTTGCGTCCTGATTACCGTGAGTTCGTGTTCGATTGGCTGAGATATATTTCCGTTCTTTTCAGAGCGAATATATTCGGCCTACCTACGATCGTGACTCGTGTCGATCGGGGCCTGCCCCGGAAAATTGTAACCGTATTCGTGCGAGCGTGCGTGAGAATTCGCGCGTGTGTGTGTGTGTATCTTGTGTGTGCCTCGTGGCCGTGTTAGGGAAAACTGTGGGGACGGTGTCCACGTGTTGGACGTGACCCGTCCAGGGCGAGCGCATCGCGGCAACACCCTTGTTGCCCGACATCGAGGCGTCTGGCTCCCCGAGACGTCGGGGCGCGCCCGGTGCAGGTCGTGGACCATTTTGCGCTCCCCTCGCCCGGCTTGCCAGCCTACCAGGACTCGGCGAGAAGCTAAGGCGGCGTTTCACTACATTCTCGGTTCAGCGACATCCAGGCGGTGCCGTTCGAGCTTTGTGCGGCGGTTTTGCGCGGGCTGCGTGTCCAGGTAAGAGAGCTCTCTGCGGCGTTAATATTAAGAGTCTAGGGTAAAGCGCTATCATTAAATTCTTATTTCCCCCGTCTATTGTAATTGTTTGTAGCTTCATTTTCTTAATAAATCTTTACGCTTGCTTCGGCTTTTCCCGCCAAGCCGTGCGGTTTTTTACGCCGAAGCAAGTGCTTTTTTTTATCGCGAAATTAATTGTGTTTTTTATTTACTCAACCTTTCACTCACTCATCCCAATCCTTTTTTATTTTATCTGAACTCACCTTGATTTTATTATTTTAAGTAGATTATTGTTCATGGTGCGCCTGGTGAGGAGTGAGTGATTGGTTTTTTTGTGCGTTGTGTATTCGTGATTGCGCATTTTCGTGCTTTGCTAACGTAATTCGTGGGTTAAGCGTAGCCTAAGAAATACATTAACAAACGCGTGAACACTGTAACGGTCTTTTTGTTTTTTTCGATATTATATTGCCTTGTTTGAATTCCAAGTAGTCGCTTGATACGTTACAGTGTGAACGCATTGTTGCGCCGCGCGCTGTTGTTTACGTTTCGGCCGGCCGTATTTTCTCGGAATCGAGGCGCCGCGCCGAATGTGTGTGTTTACAGCATCGCTCTCGTTGCGTGCGAGTCTTGCGTGCGGGGTTTAGCAGCGTTCATTTAGGATATATTATTTTGCGCTTCTAGACACTTATAGGTACGTTCGACGATTCTACCGAGTTTGCGTCATGGCTCCTGTAGCTTTGAAAAAGCTGACTGCGTTGCAGACGTCGCGCGAGGCCGAGATTGAGAGTACACGCGCGCGTTTGGCAGCTAAGCCGCGTGAGTCTCTCAATAAAAATATAGTGCAGGCGCGACCTGAAGTGGTGAGAGATATTTGGGCAGAGATTCGGAAGATGCACTCCGAGATTATCGTTAGGGAAGATGCAGAGACAGATGCTTACGTGGCCGATAACTGGTTTGGTCGTATACAGGGTATTTTTGAGAATGCCCTTGACGAGTTTTTGACGTTGTTTACGTTTTTTGATAAGCCTGATGGCGATACCAGTTTATCGGAGGCAAATACGAGGATTGGGCTAGTTTCTGCGATCTTTTTACTACGCTCGTTCAGGATCTCCCTAACTTGCCTGATGCCACAAAGTTGCAGTATCTTAAGCTTTGCCTAAAGGATGGGGCTGCTGAACTCATCAAGGATGTAACTACCACCAGCGCCAACTATGACAGTACGTGGCAGGCTTTGAATGACCGTTATAATAATCCTCGCTTGATTATTAATAAACTTTTGACTTCCTTCATGGAAATTCCGCACTTAAAAAGGGAGTCAGCTTCTGAGCTTCGCACTTTCGTTGATGAGGCGCAGCGAATTATTCGGGCGTTAGGGAATTTGAAGCTTCCTGTAGAACACTGGGATGTTTGGCTCGTATTTTTGTTGTCCGATCGCTTAGATTCGGAGTCGAGGAAGCTGTGGGAAGCAAAGCTGAGCGCCAAGGAGCAAAAATTTGATTCAGTTGAGAATTTGACGGAACCTGTTGCTGATAGGTCGCTTCCTAAGTTTTCAGATCTCGTTAGGTTCTTGGAGACGAGAGCTCAGGCTCCTAGCATGGTGATTGCTGAGCGCAAGGCGGAGAAAAGGCCGGCTTCTACGCCGACATCGGGGCCTCAGGCTCGAAAGGTTTTTCATGCTAGTTCCTCTCGATCGTCTGGGATTACAAAGTGCTCTCTTTGCTCCGGTTCGCACTCTCTCGCTCGATGTTTCAAGCTGAAGGATAAGAGTCCCCACGAGCGGTTTGCGACCATTAGACGTTTACAGCTTTGTTTTAACTGCTTCGGATCGCATAGGGTTAATGCTTGTAACACTTCGGGACGTTGTTCAATCTGTCAGGGCAAGCATCACACGCTCTTGCACATCAAACACCAGGGAAACTCGCAGGCTGCGCAGCAAGATCCCGGTAATTCTCAAGCAGATGGGTCGGGCTCGAGGCCTCCTGTAGTGAGTATGCATGCAGCTAGCATTTCGGTTACCAAGAAAAGGGTTATTTTAGCCACAGCGCGAGTGCAGGTAATAGGACCGCCAGGTGATAGCACCTACGTATGAGCACTTTTAGATCAGGGATCGGAAGCTTCGTTCGTGTCGGAGTCGATTGTACAGCTGTTAGGGCTCCAGAAGGAGCGCACTTGTGTGCCGCTGACAGGGATTGGCGCCAGTGCAGCGGGCACTGCGCGCTCGATGACGCTACTCATTCTGAGGTCCAGATTCGTGTCGAACTTCGAGCTCAGGGAAGAAGCGCTCATTCTCCCTCGTCTTACGTTGCAGGTTCCAATCGACAGCATCAGCGAACTCGATCTCAAGCAGTTTGTAGGGTTTACTCTTGCGGATCCAGAATTCCTCGTCTCGAATAAGGTAGATATTATCCTAGGGGCCGACGTGTACGGACAGTTGCTTCGATCAGGCTTGAGACGATTCCCTCGCTCGCAGCTCGTCGCTCAACGTACAGCTTTCGGTTGGATCGTTTCAGGTGCTGTGCAGGTGGAGGCTTCACGGCGGACGGAGTCGTCCACACCTCGCGAGCCAATGCAAGTATTGCATTGTGCGTCGATGCACGAGTTGGATCAAACTCTGCAGCGTTTTTGGGCACTCGAGGATCTTCCCTCGATATCCTCTAAGTTAAAGCCTGACGATGAGGCTTGCGAGAAGATGTTTAGAGAAGATCACTCTCGTGATTCGCAGGGTCGATATGAGGTCCGTCTACCGGTGAAACCTGATCTACCTTCGGTTACAGCTGAGACTAGGTAAATGGCTCTCGAATCGCTCTCCACGATGCATCTTCGTTTTGCTCGTGATTCGAAGTTAGCTCAGGCTTATCGAGAGTTCATGGAGGAGTATGCGCGCTTAGGGCATATGACTCGGATTCCACAGTCGGAGATTCGGCAGGAAGGTGCGTGGTATTTGCCACATCACGCAGTAGTGCAGTCCTCGAACTCCACATGGAAGCTTAGGGTCGTTTTTGATGCCTCCAGACGTACTAAAGACGGTCTGTTTCTCAACGATTTTTTGTTCCCAGGCGAGCCTCTCCAAAGTGACCTCTCATTGATTCTCCTCAATTGGCGTAGGTATTTATTTGCGTTTACAGCGGATATTGTTAAGATGTTTAGGCAGATTCAGGTGAAGCGTGTAGATCAGGACCTTCAGAGAATCGTCTGGGCTCCTGATTCTGCTCCTGTCGATTATCGCTTGACGACTGTCGCTTACGGGACGGCTTGCGCTCCGTTTTTTGCTATCCGCACGCTGCGACAGTTAGTTGAAGACGAAGGCGCTCAATTTCCTCTCGGAGCTGAGTGTCTCAAATCCGAGACGTATGTAGACGATACCTTTACCATCGCTGTGCAAAAGAGAATTGAGCTTACAAAGCTCTTAGGTTTGGCAGGTATTTCTCTCGACAAATGGGCTGCAAACCATCCAGAGTTTCTTCCTTCGCAGGTACAGCAGGGCCCCGCAAAGCAGATCGATGCAGATAAATCGGTCAAGACTCTCGGTGTTCACTGGAGTCCTGCTCAGGACCAGTTTAGGTTCGATGTCTTGGATGTCGCAGAGCTGTCAGCTGCTTCAACAAAACGCTCTATCCTCTCGAATATAGCTCGCTTGTTCGACCCGCTCGGGTGGCTTTCGCCGATCACAGTGACGGCGAAAATCTTGATGCAGGATTTGTGGATCCAGAAGTGTGATTGGGATTCTCCGTTGCCTTCAGAGCTTCGCGAGCGGTGGTATGCGTATTGCAAGTGGCTATCTGATCTGCCGTCGCTAGCGATCGATAGGTGGTTAGGTGTTGCATCTACTCGTTCGTACCAGATACATGGCTTTTCGGACGCTTCTTCTCGAGCTTATGCTGCTGTAGTTTATCTGCGGATCGATGAGGGAGACGGTAAATTTGGTGTGTCAATTTTAGCTGCTAAGACGAAGGTTGCTCCAGTAAAGACGGTTAGTATTCCTAACTTAGAGCTCTGCGGAGCTGCGCTTCTCGTCAAGCTTGTTGGCCACGTTAGGAAACTGGATTTTCTTAGTGGGATTCTAGTTTTTGCATGGTCAGACAGTCAGATTGTGCTTACATGGCTCTGTAAGCACCCTTGCTTTTGGAAAACATTCGTGGCTAATAGGGTGTCCTATATTCAAACGGAGTTGCCGTCAGCTACTTGGGCGCACGTGCCCACCAAGGAGAATCCGGCAGATTTAGCGACCCGAGGCTCTGGGCCGGCGGAATTGTCACGGAATAACCTTTGGTGGCGCGGGCCTGGCTGGCATTCGTAAGCTCCAGAGCAGTGGCCGCAGCCAGCAGAAAGTCAGCGAGTTCTCCACGCGCAGAAGTCGTCCTCAGAATCGGAACTCAAACTAGATTCTCTTCCTTGTCACGTTTAATCCGCGTTGTTGCATTTGCTAAGCGTCCATTTATCAATTATCGTAGACATAAGAAAGGTCAGGAGCTGCTTCCTCCGTTTCTTACTTCGTCAGACTTAGCTGAAGCTCGCTGCGTAGTTATTCGTTTAGCACAGGCGAGCAGCTTTGCAGCCGAGATTGGGACGCTGAAGGCAGGAAGGAGATTACAGAGTCGCAGTCGGCTCAGCAAGTTAAATCTATTTGTATGTAAGGATAATATTTTACGTGTAGGAGGCCGACTGTCACATTCTGATCTCTCCTTTAATCGAAAACACCCTCCGATTCTAGCCCAGGATTCAACTCTCAGTCTTTTATTCGTGCTATCTGCGCATCGACTTTGTCTGCACGGGGGTCCTACTCTAACGTCTAGCGTTTTGATGCAGCAGGTTTGGATTTTAGGTAGAAATAGATTAGTGAAATCCACAATTCACAAGTGCGTAACTTGTCAGCGTGTCAAGCCCCAATCTACTCAGCAGTTGATGGGAGATCTTCCTGCCGATCGCGTGAATGTAGGTAGGCCGTTTGCTATTTCAGGTTTAGATTACGCGGGTCCTATTCAGGTTCGTACAACGAAGGGTCGTGGGCAGAAATCATACAAGGGATATATCGTCGTATTTGTTTGCTTCTCCACACGGGTAATTCACTTGGAGCTGGTTAGTGATCTAACAACTGCAACGTTCATCCGGGCGTACCGTCGTTTTGTTGGCAGACGAGGTGTTTACCAAAAGCTCTACAGTAACAACGCCACTAACTTCCATGGAGCTGATAATGAGTTGCAGGCTATGTTTCAGCGAGCGTCGGAATTCCATCGAAAGATCGCTTCTGTTCTCGCAAATGACGGGACCAACTGGGTCTTTATTCCTCCGAGTGCTCCTCATTATGGGGGTTTATGGGAAGCTGGTGTTAAGTCGGTGAAGCATGACTTGAAGAGGGTTGTAGGTGAACACACTCTCACCTTTGCGGAATTGTCGACGGTCCTGGTTGAAATAGAAGCTTGTCTCAACTCGCGACCACTAGGGGCGTTGAATTCCGACATCGAGGACCTCCATGCGCTGACGCCCTTTCACTTTCTAAATGGGAGTGCTTCAGTGTTACTTCCAGATGCTGATTTGCCAGACGTACCTCAGAATCGGCTAGATCGCTTTCAGTTGCTTCAGCGGATTCGCAAACAGTTTTGGAAGCGGTGGTCGTCGGAGTATCTCCTCCATTTACAGCAGCGGGAGAAGTGGAGAGATCCAACGGAGAACTTTCGTGTAGGTAGGCTTGATCTTGTCAAGGATGATCGTTATCCTGCGTCCAAGTGGCCTTTAAGGCGAGTCGTTGAGGTGCATCCAGGTCCAGATGGTCTCGTTCGTGTGGCAACAGTAAAGACTGCTACCACATCTTTCCGTCGGCATATCTCTCGTCTTTGTCCGTTGCATATTGAGGAAGGTGTTAAGAAGGTTAAGGGTCATTCTCTGAGTGTTTCGTTCGTCTGTTAGACGAAGGCGGGCGGGATGCTTACGACATTTTTACAGGTCTTAGTCATATAGGTGCATTTCTGTAGATATGAATTTCGCGCCATTTCGTGCGGTCAATTGCGACGTTGCGTGACCGTCAGTGCACGCGGTTCTGTCTCGATTCGCGCGCGCTCTCGCAATTGTTCACTTTTGACAGGACCTCCAAGCTGTTCGCGCGCTTAGCAGCCCTGCTCAATATATAGTTTCATTTTCAGCCTTTTTTGCGTCCTGATTGCCGTGAGTTCGTGTTCGATTGGCTGAGATATATTTCCGTTCTTTTCAGAGCGAATATATTCATCCTTCCTGCGACTGTGACTCGTGTCGATCGGGGCCTGCCCCGGAAAATTGTAACCGTATTCGTGCGAGCGTGCGTGAGAATTCGCACGTGTGTGTGTGTGTATCTTGTGTGTGCCTCGTGGCCGTGTTAGGGAAAACTGTGGGGACGGTGTCCACGTGTTGGACGTGACCCGTCCAGGGCGAGCGCATCGCGGCAACACCCTTGTTGCCCGGCATCGAGGCGTCTGGCTCCCCGAGACGTCGGGGCGCGCCCGGTGCAGGTCGTGGACCATTTTGCGCTCCCCTCGCCCGGCTTGCCAGCCTACCAGGACTCGGCGAGAAGCTAAGGCGGCGTTTCACTACATTCTCGGTTCAGCGACATCCAGGCGGTGCCGTTCGAGCTTTGTGCGACGGTTTTGCGCGGGCTGCGTGCCCAGGTAAGAGAGCTCTCTGCGGCGTTAATATTAAGAGTCTAGGGTAAAGCGCTATCATTAAATTCTTATTTCCCGCGTCTATTGTAATTGTTTGTAGCTTCATTTTCTTAATAAATCTTTAAGCTTGCTTCGGCTTTTCCCGCCAAGACGTGCGGTATTTTACGCCGAAGCAAGTGCTTTTTTTTATCGCGAAATTAATTGTGTTTTTTATGTACTCAACCTTTCACTCACTCATCCCAATCATTTTTTATTTTATCTGAACTCACCTTGAGTTTATTATTTTAAGTAAATTACTGTTCATATTCTATGTCTTAAATTCAAGTTGATTCTTTCAAATTATTGAAAATACCCGGACATACGAAATGATAAATCATATTAAAGTGAATATTTTGAACATAATATTATATTTAATAAAAATTTGCATGAGTTATTATTATCATTATAATAGATAGTGCAAGAAATAGAATACATTTAAAGTATATTTTATTTCTGTAATTGCCGTGGTTTTTTGCGATTTTCGTAAATACCTAATAGATATACGAACAAATAAATAAATATAAAAAGCATATAAAAAGATAATATTATGTTTAGTATTAATTTTCATGATTTCTTATGATTATAATTACCTCCAAAAGAAGAAATAAAATACATTTTATATTTATTCTACGTCTTAAATACAAGTTGATTCTTTCACATTTTTGAAAATACCCAAATATACGAAATGATAAATCATATTAAAATGAAAACTTTAAACATAATATTATACGTAATAAAATTTTTCATGATGCATTATTATCGTTATAATAGATATTGCAAGAAATAGAATACTTTTAAAGTATAATTTATTCCTGTAATTGTCGTTGTTTTTTTGCGATTTTCGTAAATACCTAGATATACGAACGGATGAATAAGCATAAAAAGCGTATTAAAAGATAATATTATGTTTAATATTAATGTTCATGATTTCTTATGATTATTATTGCTTCCAAAATAAAAAATAAAATACATTTTACAATTATTTTATGTCTTTAATTCACTTTGAATCTTTCAGATTTTTGAAAATACCCAGATATACGAAATGATAAATCATATTAAAGTGAATATTTTGAACATAATATTATATTTAATAAAAATTTTCATGATTTATTATTATCATTATGATAGATAGTGCTAGAAATAGAATACTTTTAAAGTATATTTTATTTCTGTAATCTTCGTTGTTTCTTTGCGATTTTCATATATACCTAAATATACGAACAGATAAATCAACATAAAAAGCGTATTAAAAGATAATATTATGTTTAATATTAATGTTCATGATTTCTTATGATTATTATTGGCTCCAAAAGAAAAAATGAAATACATTTTAGATTTATTCTATGTCTTAAATTCAAGTTGATTCTTTCAAATTTTTGTAAATACCCAGATATACGAAATGATAAATCATATTAAAGTAAATATTTTGAACATAATATTATACGTAATAAAAATTTTCATGATCCATTATTATCGTTATAATAGATAGTGCAAGAAATAGAATACGTTTAAAGTATATTTTATTTCTGTAATGTTCGTTTTTTCTTTGCGATTTTCATATATACCTAGATATACGAACAGATAAATCAACATAAAAAGCGTATTAAAAGATAATATTATGTTTAATATTAATGTTCATGATTTCTTATGATTATAATTACCTCCAAAAGAAGAAATAAAATACACAAATATTATCCTTAAATATGCCTACTTTATCGTAGTTATAAATACGCACGGTCGCCACAATTTACAATTTCACACAATGAATTGGTCGCTATACAAACATGGCTACGCTAGCCTTCTCACGCGTCCCTCGCGACGACCAAACTCACCACGTCTCCCGAGCTTTCCGAGTCGCGTAATTTTCCCCACACTAATACTTGAATTTTAATCTTGGCCCGACACGCACTGATCCTACATAACGGTGTCACACCACCACGGATTTATTCTACTAAAAATCCCGAGCACATGGCGGCAATGTACGATAATTGTTTAATATATTTTACTTGCAAGTGCCGAGGGAAGCTCGACAATTACAGTCCACTCACCGTCGCTAATCGGGCACGTCTCGCGATGTTCCTCCCTCGTAGGTCGCAATGTCGCCGGGTAATGTTCACTCAATATATAGCTCTCGGTGAGTGCGTCTACGTAGTCGACGGGCGGACGGGCGATATCTCTCAACGCGGTCTCACTACGCTCGGACGGCAGGCTAAATTCTCGATACGTCTGTCGTCGCTGACGGCCGGGCACTCAATGTCCAAAATCGGAGAGGGCGAAAATCTCTTCCAAAATTTTGGCTTTTCTTCTCGCACAACTTCAACTCAAACACTTGTTGCTTCCGCCCTTTTCTTTACGGTGATTGGCCTTGATTTTCCCTAGATGCAAAAATCAAGGCCAAGTCAGCGGTGATTTTAGTCGCTAATCCTCATTGGCTCGCTCCGCGAAATCCGCCCTGTCCACGCAGCGCGGGCAATATGAATTGCTAGATATACACGCGCGGGCAACCCGGCGTGTATATCTATATCGGACGCTTTCGGTTTTGTCGCTGCCGGACCAACACAGTAGGCAGCGGCGACGTACGCGCGTCGGCCTACGCTAGGAGAGGCCGGCAGCTTCATGCGGCTCGCGGCGCGGCGGCTGCTAGCTCTCCCCTCTGCCGACAGCCGTGTCGGTATCTCTCTCTCTCTCTCTCTCTCTCGTGGCTACAGCCGAGATGGTGTGCCTCGAGGAAGCCGCCGCTGCCGCTGTGAATCCTCTCTCCTCCAGCGTCTGCGTGCATCGGGAGAGAGGGCAGCCGCGCGCGTGTGTATGTATGTGTGTGCGCGGGCAGCGGCTCATCATCCTCGAGAGGCGAGGAAGAAAGAGCAAGCGAGAGAGAGAGGGTCGCGCGTACAGTGTGCAGTGATGTTGGTACTGTGTGTGTGTGTGTGTGTGTAGACTAGTCGCCGTTGCTCGCTCCGAGCAGTCGTCGCTGCGGCGATCAGCTGGTGCCGCTGGTATGGGTGTGTGCGTGTGTATGCCGGTCTGCGGCTTTCCTCGGTCGCGACTCCTTATCCTCATTCCCTCAACAAATAAATAACAATCCCCCCGTTAATAACAATATTATTTAATATAAAAATGCTCGGCTCTGGTGACGGGTGCCTTGGTCGCGATTGACTGCCCGTATTTAATATCATTGGGACGTGAAATACACGTCACATATTATATTTAATAAAAATTTTCATGATTTATTATTATCATTATAATAGATAGTGCAAGAAATAGAATACTTTTAAAGGATATTTTATTTCTGTAATCTTCGTTGTTTCTTTGCGATATTCATATATATCTAAATATACGAACTGATAAATCAACATAAAAACCGTATTAAAAGATAATATTGTGTTTAATATTAATTTTCATGATATCTTATGATTATTATTGGCTCCAAATGAAGAAATAAAATACATTTTACATTTATTCTATGTCTTTAATTCAAGTTGATTCATTCAGATTTTTGTAAATACCCAGATTTACAAAATGATAAATCTTATTAAAATGAATATTTTAAACATAATATTATATTTAATAAAAATTTTCATGATTTATTATTATCATTATAATAGATAGTGCAAAAAATAGAATACTCTTAAAGTATATTTTATTTCTGTAATTATTGTTGTTTTTTTGCGATTTTCGTAAATACCTAGATATACGAACTGATAAATCAACATAAAAAGCGTATTAAAAGATAATATTATGTTTAATATTAATTTTCATGATTCCTTATGATTATTATTGGCTCCAAAAGAACAAATAAAATACATTTTACAATTATTTTATGTCTTAATTCACTTTTAATCTTTGAGATTTTTGAAAATACCCAGATTTACGATGTAACAAAACGGTCTTTTCTTTATCGCGAACCTTAAGTGTACGGGTTCGAAACCTCCCCCTAGCTAGTCGGTTTAAGCCAGGGTTCGCGGGAAAGGTAAGGACGGAGATGAAAAATACTGGTTTTTGACACTTCTCTTATTAACATTTTAACAATTTTATTATAAAGTAAAATATAAAAGTATTTACAAAAGAATTAAAATTAATAACAATAATAAATTTCTAATAACAACCGGGTTTCGGTTTTCGCCGTCGTATTTAAAACAGATTTTGCGACTAGCCGAAGTAGTGCTCCGCAAACGTGTCTGTCGGCTGTAACAAAGTTATAAACAATCTACGTCAATAAACGCTTAATTTTTACTGTACAACACAAACTTAATTTTCTATACATAACGGATTAAACATAACTACGGAACAGTAAATCATCTATAATGCAACGGGAGCGCCCGATGCATTGTAGTGCATTTCCGGTGGATCTTTTACCCTTCTTCAATTCACGGGAGCGCCCGAGAAGTGAAGGTACATCGGTAAATTTGTCGATGCTAGCACGGGTGCGCCCGAGCGAGCATCTCCAGCGAGTCAAAACCCTAGTGATACGGCTAACCCGGCTCGTGTCTCATCGTATAATCGCGGGTGCGCCCGAGAGTATATGAGGAGATCGCCGAGCGTAGGTTTCCCGGAACTAGCCCGGTATACCGCCCAGGGCAGACTGACCAAATGCGCTCGGACGCCAGCTTATAAACGGCTCGAGCGCCTACAGTCAGTATATCTATATCTATTGCTGACGTAGGAGCGGCGACGGCGCAGTGGGGGAATCCCCGGCCGCTCCGGTCTAGCGTGTATACTAAAAGTATAGGCGCTGCGCGCGCGCGGTGAGGGGCAAGTGTTGTCCAGCGACGGCTCGCTTCGTGAATTAGCCGAACGCGTCAAAACTCATCCTCTCTCTCTCTCTCACTCATTATCTAAATCTATGTATACAAAATCACTGGCCCGCTGGCTATTTAAATTCTACTACATACATACTATATGCCGCATACATGTGATGGCATGAAAACGACCATCCCATCACAACGAAATGATAAATCAAGATAAAAAGAATTTTAAAAACATAATATTATACTTAATAATAATTGTCATGATCTATTATTATCATTATAATATATACTGCAAGGAATAGAATACACTTAAAGTATATTTTATTTCTGTAATTCTCGTTGATTCTTTCCGATTTTCGTAAATATCGTAATATACGAAATTCTGAACCAACAAATAAAGCATATTAAAGATAATATTATTTTTAATATTAATTTTCATGATTTGTTATGATTATTATTGGCTACAAAAGAAAAAATAAAATATATTTTACGATGATTTTATGTATTTAATTCACTTTGAATCTTTCAGAGTTCTGAAAATATCCATATTTACAAAGAATTTTATAAACATAATATTATACTTAATAATAATTGTCATGATATATATTATCATTATAATACAGTGCGTCTCATAACTATAGAAACACCAAAAATTTTTACATTTAAATCTGTGTATTATACCTTTTCTTAAAAAACCTGTAACTTTCGAAGCAAAAAACCAAGGATAATTTTAAAAATAGCAAATAAAAGGCTTTTCTCTTTAAGACGTTACCAAAATATTGTGTCTACATTAACTTATGAAAAATTCACGGACGGTTTAAACAAAACTTGAATACTAGATAAAAAATTTACATTGATTTAAATGGGTCTAAAAATTTAAAGTGTTTCTATAGTTATGAAACAACGATAACTTCTTTAATGTTGATGCGAAAGAAATATTCTAGTAATGTTTTAAAGAGAATATATTTTCCATTCATTGGCTTTTTGCAAAATTATCCTCGGATTTTTGCTTCCAAAGTTACAGGTTCTTTAAAAAAAGGTATAATATACACATTTAAACGTGAAAATTTGTGGTGTTTTTATAGTTATGAGACACACTGTATACTCGTATACTGCAGGGAAAAGAATTTTTTTTTTTGAGTGTACGTAGGAAATGTGATCTAAGCTACACCCGATCGGGTCTGCATAGCCGGATAATATGGAGCTGGTTGGGGATACATTCACCGCGAGTGTGATGTAGGACGCAAAATAAAATAAACAAAAACGCGTGACTATACGACAGATGTAGCGCAAACCGACCCACTAAAACCTTGCACCCATTCCTCTTCTGGCAGAACCCACCTTAGACCTGTTCATCACAATGATCAAGGATGGTGTCATTCTTGCGTCGAATAGACGCCCGCTTCTTTGTTGATCTTAAACAAATTAGTGGTCGTTTGATCTATCCCGCCATATTTACACGCGTATTCGAATCGGTCCTTCATCTCCGTTCAGAAAGAAGAAGTTTCCTCGTCCCTCCCCGCGACATTCGTAAAAGCCGGAGACGTACGTCATCCGGTTACGAAGACACTTCGTCATATCCCACCCCAGCCATTTCTACGGGGTCGTCCGCCATCTCTGTGATATGATGGGGTGTCGGACCGATTCACGGCGCTACATTCATACCTTCTTCGATTGCTCTATTCAGGTATCTCTTCTTTTCTCATAAAACCGACTCGGCGACCCTTTCCGTGGCTGTCCACTTATCCTTGTTGGACAACATTTCGCCGAAGATGGTTTCGGGCGTGACTTGTCCGACCAAGTCGAGATGAGCTGTCCTTTTTTCGTTCCACTGCTCGCAGACGAAAAACATGTGGAACGCATCGTCGTAATCAGTGGAACAAGAAATACGCTTCGGGCTCTGAACCTTCCCCATACGTTTGAGGTAAGCGCAGAACTACCCGTGGTCACTCAGGAATTGGGTAAGGTAGTATCCTACCTCCCCGTAGTCTCTGTTTATCCAAGGGGCCAGTTGGTCTATCAGCCTGGCTGTCCATTTACCCTTGGTTTCGTTTGTCCAGGATTATTGCCACGTTGCCATGGTACGCTCCCGTTCCTCCCTGTAGACGGTTGTTATGTCCTATGTAGGTTCTTCCTTCTTCCGTAAGTAGATTCTCTTGCGCTCCTTCTACCATATTTGTATAATAGCTATTTGAATACGCATATGTGTATATACGTGCATACGTAATATACATATATATATATATATATATATATATATATATATATATATATATATATATATATATATATATATATATGGGGAATTCTTTTTCAAATCAGCCACCCCCCCTGCCCATTTCAATTTTGGGGAAAACATTTTTTTGAGCACAAAAAAAAATTTGTCAAGAAGTTTAGTTTTTGATGCCGTTAGGCGTTTAAAAAAAATTTATAACCTCAAAAAAACTGTCTAAAGTGAGGCATCTCGCAAAAAATTTCCATTTTTTGTCAAAAATGAGCGAAAAAATTATAATTTCTCAATAATTTTGATCAAATTACTCATTAACAGTATTTTAGGGGTCACTGAACAAGAATCCGATGTCAGATTTCAAATTCAAGATGGCGGATCCATGATGGCGGATAGTTTTTTTGAATGTTGACCGGTTTCTACTAAATTCTGTATGTTGGGGTTTTTGGGATCACTGATTACGATTCCGAATTCGAATTTCAAATTCAAGATGTCTGATCCAAAATGGCGGATCTTAATTTCAAATTCCAAATTGCTGAACCAAAATGGTGTGCAGATATTTTCTTATTATTGGCTGATTTCTAAAATATTTCGTAAAAGGAACTTTTTGATGTCTCTGATAACGAATTTGAGTTCAGGTTTCAAATTCAAGATAACGGATCCAAGATGGCGGACATTACTTATTTATCGTCGATTGATTTATCCAAAATTTGGTATTAAAATATATTTATGGTTAAAAAATATTTATTTTCACTTATCCACCACCTGGGGAGGTGCTCGATGCGGGACTAGTAAACCCATCACTAGTCTGTCTTCATCTATGTCAACTCCGTCTGTCTATCTATATGTATGTAGGGTGTCTTATCTATGTCAAATGCAGTCCATTTGTAGAGTAATTGTTTTTGTGTTTTTAAATTTTAATAAAACTTTATAATGAATTACTTCTTTGATTGTGGTGACCAGTGATTTACATTTTTTTTCGTATCATTAGAAAATTTTTTAATCAAAACAATTCCATTTTTCTCTACTATAAAACCGTGGTTTTTCGAAATCTCAGGAACACTCTCGCAATTAAGATATCTTTGATTGAATTTTCGCCTCACTTTAACGTGAAATACTTTATCAAAGTAGCAAATAGATATGTTATCTAAATGTTTTTTATCCCAATTGAATAGTGCTTGAGGAGTTAATATTGCTTCAGATGGTTTTGCCGTAAGGCTTCCCTTGTAGGCTGACTTTTTGAAAGTAGCACCTATTCCATCATACATGCTTTTTCCATGTGCAGTTGCTGTGTAACGCCATTCTGCTTCAATATTAAAATCTTTTTTATGATTAATTAAATTGTTTATTTGAAATTTATTTTTAAAATGTTGCTTAGCCCCATCAGTACAATAATAAATTTTTTGAATTCTTTTAACCTTCTTTTTAATTTCTGGTATCCGTAGCGTTTGAATAGCATATACAGCGGACAAAAACACCATACTCTGATGGTTAACTTCATTATTTTCTTTGGAATAGAAAATCACAGGTACCACCGTACATTGGTTATTATTGAAATGAAAAGCCTGGGAAGCATCCTGATACATGTAAGCATAATTTTATGAGAAATCAAACATTACAAGTACTTCATGTGGGCTAAGATTTTCTTTTTTTTCATTTATAAACAGAGTCTGCTGCTTTGCAATGTAAGAATAAACTTTCAGAGTCTTTAGTTTATTGTCTAGATCCAATAAATAATCTTCAACACTCGACGTCTGTTCGGTTAATGTTGCTCTATTAGTAGCAGTCCACGATGAGTATGTAATATCAGAAATACAGGAATCTTCTAATTGTTAACGTATTAGAGATATAATTTTCTCACTTCCTGGACATTTATTACACTTATCGATGTAACAGTCAGAAGTTGGATTAGCACAAACCATTTTTTCTATGCAATCTTTATAATTAGAAAAAGGAGTACTTGCATTTTCAGTCAATTGCTTCAGGTTTATGGCATCTAACATAAATTTCATATTTTCATGGATAGTACATACGCATACTGAATGCGTTCCAGATGCTACAGGAAGAATACAATATTTTGGTCTGAGAAATGCAAATTTACTAAAAGAAATTTGGATTTTCGAGTGAGTCTCTTTAAAACAAGAATAGTGTTCTTTCATATTCAATAATAATAGACGTTTACTTTTATCTTCTCTTGTGCCATCTTTATTTTTTACGGAAACAACGTCTTTCTTTGATGGCATGATTCGACTGTACATATCGTTATTGTAAAATTTTTCAATATTTTTCAGTTTCCTGGGGAAAATATGACCCGCTTTCTCAACAGTTTCACTTAAAACTCCATTCATCGACTTCAGCCTTTTATACTTTTCAACCAAATATCTTGAAGCATTAAACTCCTTAGCAATCTTTCTCGTGCTCCATGGACTTGAAGCAATAGTAAGAATCCTGACTCTTAGAGAATCGTTCCTGTCCAAACTTGAAAATTTAGTTTTAGCCCATCTAGCATTTCCTCTAAATCAATTTCTGTTTGGGATCGAAATTCTGATTCCGGTGACGTTCTAGAATCAAGGTTTTCTTCATCATTGGATATATGAGAATCATCATTATACGAATCATCAGAATCACTTATATTGGCTTGAATAGATTCATCCTTATCATTTAAATTTAACTTAGAAGCCTTTTTTTGACAAGCAGCACAAATTCTAGAGTCGGGATGTAAATGAGGGAATTGTTTTATTAGACCACTAGAAACCTTACGGAGCTCTTTTCCATAATGACCCTTTTCACCGGGTTTCCTAAACAAATCCACGCATGTATCTGATTTAAACTTATCGCACATCTTGATCAATATATTAATAAATATCCGAAGAAATAGCGTCCAATATCTAAAAAACGACTATTCTGAAAAGGACTTTCGCTACTGATTTGCGAATAAAGGGCCACAAAAATTTGTGGAAAATAGATCAACTATCCTAAAAAGGACTGTTGAATATAATCCGCCAATTTTCAAGTAAGGTACTGGGAAATGAGATCCACAGGGCGAACCAAAATTAGTAAATGTACAGATCTAAGAATAATCTTCCAAAAATCTATCCATAATTAAAAAGTTATTTTGAATTTCTTAAATCTAATCTAAGTGTGTATATATATATATATATATATATATATATATATATATATATATATGTGTGTGTGCGTGTGTGGAAAATATTGACAGAGCGTATTTGTATGTATTTTGAGCTGCTGAACACGAATCCGTCCCTCTTATTTACCGATACCTCGAGCGTTCGTCCCTAACCTCAAAAAACACCCCCAAATTACTGTTTCACGCGGATGAGAGGTAGGTCCTGTGATCTACGTGAGGAAAATTATTAACAGAGCGTATTTTTATGTATTTTGAGCTGCTGAACACGAATCCGACCCTCTTTTTTAACGATACCTCAAGCATTCGTCCCTAACCTCAAAAAACACCACAAAATTGCTGTTTCACGCGGTTGAGAGGTAGGTCCTGTGATCTACGTGAGGAAAATTATTGACAGAGCGTATTTTTATATATTTTGAGCTGCTGAACACGAATCCGACCCTCTTTTTTACCGATACCTCAAGCGTTCACCGCAAACTCAAAAAACACCCCAAAATTGCTGTGTCATGCGGTTGAGAGGTAGGTCATGTGATCTACTAGAGGAAAATTATTGACAGAGCGTATTTTTATATATTTTGAGCTGATGAACACGAATCCGACCCTCTTATTTACCGATACCTCGAGCGTTCGTCCCTAACCTCAAAAAACACCCCAAAATTACTGTTTCACGCAGATGAGAGGTAGGTCCAGTGATCTACGTGAGGAAAATTATTGACAGAGCGTATTTTTATGTATCTTGAGGGGTTGAACACGAATCCGACTCTCTTCTTTACCGATACCTTATGACAATAATTTTATCTATATTAGCCAAGATTATTGCGCCGCACATGCAGGCTTTAACATTATTTTTATGCGAGACTTTAAATAAATTACACACAGGAATTTAGGCTAAAAGTATGAACACTTGAGGTTTATTCAATTTATGTACAAGGTGTTGAGCGTCAGCTGCGCGAATTCGCAGCACGATGTTACAAGTGCTCAATCAACACGTAGAATTATTTACAAGCCTAAACTAACTACCGTGAGCACGGCGGTTCGGTGGGAAACGGTATATAATCGAAAGGGGAAGAAGTTCATACTCAGAGGCGCGAATTCTACAGAATATACGGCGGTGAAATACACGTGAAAAGACGGCGCGCGACGCGATGCACGTGGCGCTAGATTTACAATATATATATATATATATATATATATATATATATATATATATATATATATATATATATATATATATATATATATATATATATATATTGTAAATCATATATATATATATATATATATATATATATATATATATATATATATATATATCTAGGGGGGCTGCTCCCCCTGCTTGCTTCGCTCACCATCCCCACATCTTACAACAATAGTTAAAATTATTTGTTTGCTTGACATTATTAATTCTTATAAGGAAATAATATAATTATTTTTTCTTTTTTTTCCACACTTGTTTTGTTTTGTTCAATTTACTAATAATCATATTTAATAATGTACTGATAAATAAATGTGATTTATTGACATGATAAACTCACATATATTTTTCATGATTATCATTTAATTATCAGAATCCCTTTCCCACCTCTATTGAAAAAGATTAACTTAAAAATCATTTCGATAACCTGTATAATAATTAACGTAGATAATTCTATATTATATTTATCATTCAAGTATTTGTTCAAGTATGTCTTGAAATAATATTAAATAATCACGTTAATAATTATATGATTACTTTTATGATTGGCTAATGTGCTTTGAATATTTTATTAATTTTTCTTTATTTTAATAATTAGTTATAATATGTGAATATATGAAACATTAAAAATTTGAAGTGGAAATATGGCGTATTCGAAATAAATAAATGATTAACCAAATTTTATAACCCATACGATACACGCAATATTTGTAACGTATTTATAATACTTTTCCAAACTTTCTGAAAGATAATAATTTAAAATTGGATCATTGTTTTCTACCTTTAACATTAAAATTTCAGAGAATTGGAGCAAGTTAATTTCACGTTTTCGCAACGGAGCAGGTAAAAAACACGAAGTGTCTACGAGTGCGGCTCAGTACGAAGTGCGCGAGTTGTCGCTTCGTCCCGCGGCGCTACACTCGGATTTCGATAGTGCGGACCAAGCCCGGCTGAGGGCGCAGCGCATGCGCCTGGTGAGGAACAAAGAGAAGTAAGAAGGAGGAAAGGGGAGCATCTGCTCGCGGTGACGTTACGACAAGGGATGCAGCAGGAGGTGCATATGTACAACTGTGCCGATGAAGGGGCACGAAGACGAGAACTGCAAGGCTCAGGACTGCGTACTTGCAGCAGGAGCAGTGGGCACGGTTAACCTCGAAGAGGTTACATTTACTTGCAGCTTACTACACTGCATTCTTCAACTGTCACTGCTATCAGGTGAGATTAGTGTTTTGTATATCACTGTAATCTCCCCTTGCTAATGCTAGATTGCTTCTAGGTGACTGGCGCGTGCTTCGGAGGCTGCTGCTGCTGCTGTTATGGAGGAGTGGGCCGAGAGCTGAGCTACGTTACTGCACTTCAGAGACCACACTGCCTCTACAAACCCTCCAAATCAGGTAAGAGAATTCCAGTTTGATGTGCGTATCTGCTGTAGGCTAACTCAGCTTTGTTTTCTAAGGTGTATACTGCAGGCCTCCAAGTACCTAGAGAAGCAGCCGCTCCTCTCAAGGTGGACCCATTCACGCCTTTCAAGGCATAAAACCAGGTGGGTATTATTCTAATACCATTTTGCTTATTTTCTTAAGTTTTAATCTTTATATATGTGTTCTTAGGTTGGTTCGAAAGGACAGGAATAAGGAGAGGAGACACCAGCATACGCTCAGCGCACCCCAGCCGAGACCAACCAGTTCTAGCTATGGGATGGCAGCTGTGCGTCATCTTCAGCTGCTTCAGAGTGTTGGAGAGCTCGCTTGCTCTGTGTCGTCGAAGAAAATAGTGTGTGTGCGTGAATGTATATAGTGAGTGTAATGGATAAGTAGTGTGCTATTAGTTGTATAGGCCAGTTCTGTCGAGCATCGGACTTGCACTGAGCAGCTCGTTCGACAGACTGGAAGTTTGTGTAACCCACACAAAATGTGGTGTTACAATCTTAAGCGTTTATCCCTAACCTCAAAAAACGCCCCAACATTGCTGTTTTACGCGGTAGAAAACGTAAGTCTATTGAGGAACATTATTGACGGAGACTATTTTTATGAATTTTGGGTCGCTGAATATTAACACGAAGCAAAATTTTATTTGTTTACTTCTACTCAAGTATATTCAATTAAAATAACTGCTTACTGATATATAGTTATTATGCAATTTTTTTATTGATTCCTATGAACGCTCTCTGCGTTTTACACGGTTGAGACTGTCTTCATTACAAAGCCCGCATTACTTTCTTTAGTTTTTAATTTTTTAATTATTGTCATTTTTGGTATATTTGTATTATTTTGTTTAACATTTTTAAAATAACTTAAAAAATAACTTAGACTAAGCTTCCAAGTACAAATTTTAACTTGGATAAAGTAGTAACAGTGGTCTTTTGTAATAGTAATAGTGATTTTTATTTATAATTAAGGTAATGTTTTAGAATATATTGGTAGTGATCCATTTTTTTAGTTTTTATTTTATTATACTTCTTTGAGATGTCTAATATTTTAAGGTTTATATTAACTTTTCTTAAACTTAAACTTTTGTTAAAGAAAGATGGCATAATAATTCTTTTTTTCAATTTTTTTTTGTTTTTATAGTGTTTTTTCAATTTTTGAGTATTAGTTTTTCTGATTTTTAAATATCTTACAAATAATATCATCAAAGCATCGACAATGCATTTAAAATAGAATAAAATGACGTAACTTTTCCGACCTGCAAGTATGGATAAAGTCATTTCCTTCATTTGTTATACTCGAAAACGTAATTTTGTGGTTAAACGGTTATATTTCTGAAATGTATGACGAAAAATTTTTTAAAAAAATTAATATGTTTTGGAATATGGAGTAGAATATTCATTCAAATTTTTGAGTCGTGACCTTTTTCTTTTGTAGAGAAAAAAATGTTTCTTTTTTTGCGACGATAACTTGAGTAGATCTAGATCATCCTATCTGAATCTTTACAAGAAGATAGCTTTTTACTATTTCGTGACCTGTATATTTTTTCAAATCATGAAATCTTTTACATTCTGAAATATTGAGGTTATGTTTTTTTATAATTTTCTTTTGATCTCTTACATCTTGAAAACGGCCCAGTCATTTTTTACCAAAAAAGGCTTATTTTTTCTATTTTCAATGATAATTCAAAATTGCAAAGAAATTTCAAGATTCACTGATTTGTTTATTTTTATATAATGATTATTTTGTTTTTTGATATTTAAGTTTTAGTTTTTTGAGTTTTTTGGAATGTTAAAAATTTTATGATCTAGTTAATGTAAATGCAATAAATATAGTAAAAATAACCTATTTTCTACAACTGAAAATTTTGGATAGGCTCTTTTCCTTCTTTTGTTATTCATGGAAATATTCATATTTAGTTTAAACGGTTATATCTCTGAAATCTATGATGGAAACTTGTTCGAAATATGTTAGATGATTAGGAATTCTATTAATCTATACACCAATACCTAACTACATATAAATTAAACATTTATTTAAATATTCTGAAGTACCTGAATACATAGATTAATTATGCCGTTATCAGATAATAGAAATACTAATTCTGGTATAACTAGGATGTGATCAAGTATCTTTGGAGTCGGATAAGGTCCTGATCAGGTTCCTGAAATATGTACTTTAAGAGCACGAAACGTTTTAAAAATGTTTTTTTTAATTTTCAAACGTTTTTTAAGAAAGATATAAAAACGTTTTTAAAACGTTTTAAAAAAGCGAGAAGTGTCCTAAAGCTTTTTGTGAAAAAAATAGAAAATATTTATATGACTAAAAAATCCACCTTATTGAGCTATTAATACGAAAGAAATATAGGAATTTAAAATGATGTATGAGAATAAAGAAGTTCATATTGAAACAATTTTTTTAGTTTGAGGCAGCTAAGTGCCAATGCATTGGCAGCGGTTTTTTTAAAGTTTACCACTGTAAAGTTTTTATAGTTATGTATATATTCTGTAAATCTATCTCGTTTTTTAAATAAATAAATAATTAAATGATTCATTATGATTACTATTACCTCCAATTTAAGAAATTAAATACATTTCTCATTTATTTTATGTCTATATTTCTCCTTGAATCTTTCTCATTTTCGTAAATATCCAGATATCCGAAATACTCAGACAACATAGAAAGCATAATAAAAACATATTATTACGTTTATTAATAATTATTATAAATTATTATGATTCTTATTACCTCCAATGCAAGAACTAAATACATTTTACATGTATTTTATGTATTTAATTCACTTTGAATCTTTCTGATTCTCGTAAATCTCTAGATATACGAAACACTCATACAACATAGAAAGCATAATACAAACTGTTAAGTGACGGAAAATTATTTTCTTTTGTTTATAAAAGCGAATAATTTTCCGCCACTTAATATATCATGCAAGTCGGCATTTCGTCGTCTGCATACATGACCCGACTTCCTGCGTAAAGCTACAAAGTCAAGACGGAATGCGAGAATAGAGAAAGTGAAAGAGAGAGAGTAAAGAAGAAAGTTTGGCAGAAAATTGCCGGTGTTGCCGCTCTTCGCCTAGTAACCGATGAATTGTAAAGGCAAAGATGGAGAGGGAAGAAAGAGTGAATGATAGAGAGAAAGAGAGAGATAGTGAGAGAGAGAGAGAGATAGAGAGAGAGAGAGAGAGAGAGGGAGAGAGAAAGGGAGAGAGACAGGGAGGGAGAGATAAAGAGAGAGAGAAAGAGAGAGAGGGAGAGAGAGAGAGGGAGAGAGAGAGAGAGTAAGAGAGAGAGAGCTACGCAATTAACACGGAGCAACAGTGTTGTCGCTTCCGCTGCGTAGTTCTCGATGAGTGAGTAAAGGGAGAAGGTACGAGACAAGCGTGATAAGAGAGTGAGAGCGGGGAAACTTCATGCGACGCTACGTCATAGATGCACCAGTCTGCCCCGGTCTCTCTTTCTTCCCGCCCCGCCGCATCCGCCCAGCGAGATCGATACACAATACACAAGGGTCCATTAGATTCCCGTAAATGTGTCAGGAATCCATTCACTTTGTATAATTCAACTGGGTAATTTTATTGTACAATTCAACTGGATAATTCGACTGTGTAATTCGACAAAAAGAGACCCATCAAAATAAAAGTGAAAATACAGGTGAGAAATCATTTTCTTCTTTTAGTATAATATATTTTATGACCCGTTGGTAGCAGTCCGCCAGATTTCCGGAAACGGAGCCTGTATATATAGGACGAAGTCGTGTATTAAAAGGTATATATATCATAACAAATATAATAGTAAAAATAATAATTGGTTGTTTATTGATAATCAATCAATTATTATCTAACAAATTGGCGCTCGGACAGGGACTTAAAGCGCGTTTTTCCAGAAATAATCGTAAGAAAACGGGCATTCAAAATTCGGTGTTGCATGATTTTTTTTTATTTCATATTCAAATAGTTTATGCTAAAATAATTAGGTCGTATTTTTTAGTTTTTCAATTTAACCAAAATTGAAGTAATTACAGCCATTTGAAATTTGCGTGACGTCACGATTGTATACTTTCATGACGTCACGTAGTATTAGAGTATATCTATATATATCGAAAATTAGGAAACTTTAAACGTCTGTAACTTTAAAAATTTTCATTTTTACGGCAAAAGAAAAAATACGACCTAATTATTTTTCGTTATTCTACTTATTTCATGCAAAAAATCAACTTTTTATTTTTATGCAACATCCAAATTATTTAAAAATTTTAGTTTTTGAAAATTGTTTTTTTATCTTTTTCTTTTGGCTTCTATACCGCGAGTGCCTACAGTGGAAAAATATTATACAGTGACAAGTGATTGTAATAGTGTAAAATATATAGTGACAAGTGAAAGTATAATGGTTAATAGTGCACGCAGTTATAATGAAAAGTTAAACTGATTACCAAAAGTGTTGATAGAAAAATGTGGTATACAGTTAATAAAAGGAGTGCGTAGAGGCAGTAAAAATATGCGCTAAAAATAAAGATTAAAATATAAAAACAACGTTCACAGAAGTGCATAAAACAAAGTGAATAGGAAGTTGCGGGAAAAGTGATACAGAAAGAAAGGAAAAAATATATAATAAAAATAAAACGCATGTAGAGTAAGTGAGTGACTAGTTAAAAAGGTGATATTAAAAATATCGATGAAAAGTTAATAAAAATATGATAAAAGTGTGACGTAAATACGGTACTGCGCTTTGTAAGCACCGGACAAGCAACGGCAATACGAGATGCAGTGCAGTGACTTACGCAGTGATTAATTAAAATTTTTTTATTCGCTATTACAATTATTAAGAGAAAATTCTTCGATTTTTTAAAATTTTAATATGAAATATGGCTTAAATAGACTATAACTTTGGTCAATAAATTTTGTATACAAATTCCCACATTCATATCATAACTACATGTTATTTTTTTTTTTTATTTAAGCATTTCAAGGTTTTAGGAGCCTTATTTCTGCTATAACTTTTATTGAAATAAAATTTAATACATACAAAAATGTACAATGTTTATTTACATAACATAAGTAGTTATCTACGCTGGTCGGTTAATTAAATCTAAAAAATTAATTATAAGTTCGCATATCGTACAATTTCGGTAGTACAATATATTGTCCATATTCTGAGGTAACAGAGCTTTGCCTCTACACAGATTTTTAATAAAGTATTGTCTTTGATTATTGTACAATTTACATTGCCATATAACATGATTCAAATATTGACTTTGTGCAATGAGGCTGCTAAATTCTAATGGTCAACTCCACATCTGTTTATTGAGACTATAGTATTGCGATTAAATCTAGAATTATTAAACCATGTTTTAGGAGAGACGTTATAATACAGTTTAAAATATTTGGTACCTTTAGAAATAGACTGCTCTAGACAAAGATTGTTTGTATTGACAAATGACATTTTTTTAAAATCTTGAGAGAGGTCTGTGAAAGGTAACATTACATTTTTTGCTGGTGTTTTATTTGTATAAGACTTTACTAATAAGTCTGCAGACTCATTACCCAATATGCCAATATGAGATGGACACCATACAAAGTCGATTTATGTATTTTGAACACAATGAAACTTTGAAAGCGTCAATTCGATCACATTGGCTCTCTAAAGTTTGAGGTAGCACAGAAAATATAAAGGTTTTCATACCTTCAAAAAAATTAAAAAAGATTTTTTAGTTATATTTTGATAAAATATTAAAATTTACCGACGAAAATCAGGTAATATATGATGAGTGACTTATTTTTACTTTAAAATATATTATAATTTAATTTTAAAATTAAAGATGTATCTGTCCCCTAAAATAAATAAAATATAAAATAAAAAGGGTTGTAACGGTATAAATTAAGATATAAATTTCGCGCGAATGGTATGAGAGCAAGATACGAGTGATTTCGGAAAATGTGCGAATTTGATGAGTTTAGGACGACGAGAGAATGATATGCGAAAATTGAAAGGTCGCGCCGATGCAAGCGAACGATCGGCAACGCCTGCGAGCGTCAGACCGAGATCCGGAGTCTGGCGATGAGCACGGCTCCGCGACGATAAAGTGCAAAGCAATACTTGTTTCGGGCCGGCGGCGTCAAAACCCAGTTAGGGTAAGTTGTAAAACACGCGAATCATGGACAAATTGCGTTAGTTCGTTTTATTTAAACCCTGTTGATTCTCGATTATTATAGTGTTTGAGTCGGGCGGCAAGCTCCGTTTCGAAATTCTTTCTCGAGGTCTACCATAAGAACGAGCCGCAGCACGAAGCTATCTATCGAAGCAGGACGAGCGATTCGAGAGCAGCTGTATGCACCGTAGGAAGCAGCTCGAGATTTGGTCCATGAACAACGAGTTGCGAGGACGCCCGGACATCGAGCCGCGTGGACATCAGCCAGCTAAGTTGTAGATATTGCCCGAACAAAGCGAAACCGTCGGCGTGACAAAAAAATTCAAAGTTGTATTTTTAACTCTTGGTCAAAACTTTTATTCAAATCATTTACCGTAGTAGATCTGACGGTCGCGGACGCGAATTTGAAGCACGATTTTGGACATAGCTCTATGTAGCAAAATTTGACAACGGTTTTGTAGCCGTCACGGGAATGTTTGTGTGAAGTGTGTAAAGTATTAGTGTAAAGTATGCGAGTTTAGAGTGGCATTGTATATTAACATTTAATAAATTGTAATTGATGTGTGAAATATTGAGACGTAAATTTAAATTAATGGCTTAGTGATAACAAGACCTCAAATTTGGCTTACCCATCTTTTATCACTTAATAAAAAATACGGTCCTTTCAATTGGCGCTCAACAAACAGGCAGTATTTGTTATAGCTAAGCTTTAAAAAATAGTATAATTTTAGTATATATATTGGTGGTATTTGAAATCTTCTTTTATTATTTCTTGTCGGAATAGTTATAGTATAGTTTTCTTTTATTATTTGTATTTAAATTTTATTATATTCATTTTGGCGCGTATATGGTAGTTACAAGAACTGGAAAGGGAGTAGAGATTAGTATAGTGGGGGAACCAATAATAGAGCAATTGAAAGATCAGGTAGAGCTGTTGACAAACCAGTCAACTACTGTGGCTATGGAAAATGAAATTCTTAAGCAACAAATTGAACTTCTTATGGAGACTAATAGAAAACTTATAGAGAAAATGGAAAGAAATGTTGAGAATATTAGATCGCAAGTGTCGAACATTTAACAGGAGTCGGCTAACAACCGAAGTGAAGATGAAAATATCGATGATGAGGGTCGAGGCGGGCAATCGTGCGTGACGTGTGATAGTGCGAATATAAACTTCGAGTTAGTTAATGGCATTTTAAGCCACTTTGAGAGTCTTCAAGTTACGGCACTTTTACCAACCTATGATGGCGATAAAGGAAATCCGGCTGAGTTTATTGAAAAAATTGAAAAATACTTTGTACGTAAAAAGATTAAAAATGATCAAAAATTACTCATACTTGAGGATGCTGTCAAAGGACGGGTACGTGTTTGGTACGAGGCGTGTCTCACTCCTTTCATTGATTTTCGGCATTTTAAAAATATTTTTCTGGGCGAATACTATTCTGTAGAAGCTCATATGAAATTAAAAACGGAATGGGCCGGAAGAAAATTTAAATCTCAAGACCGGTGCCTTCTTGAATATTTCAACGAGTAAGTTCGCGTAGCAAAGTATATTACTCCCAGACTTGATGATTATGAAATTAATTATATAATCGTAAAACAGATGCCTCAACGGGCCCGCGATACACTAGCTACGGTGGATTATATGGACTCGGACCGTGTATCAAAAGCTCTGTCTAGATTAGATGCATCGCATAAAGAAAATAGTAGTTTTGCGGCTGAAAGGACGGACACACAGCAGGGTAAAAAATCATCGATTCGGTATATAAACGAGGCACCAAATGAGCAACCGTTTCGTACGTATCAAATTTCGCGAGCAAACCGCGCGACGGTAAATAGATGGCAAGAAAATTGGCGAGCGCCGCCGAATCATCAAGGCACGCAACACTTGCGTGATCACGCGAATGGTAATAATCGAAATATCGAAGGCTCTCGACAAATATACAGCCGCGTAATCATCGTAACATCAACGCGCTACATTCGTCCGATTTATAAAGCATTTGTGCTGGGATATTGAGGGAGACAATGTAGAAGTCGATTTAATTGAGGATCGCGCCATAAGTCCGCGCATGCAAGTAACCTTTTTGTCGAAAAAATTGTTTGTTTTAATAGATTCGGGAAGCGATATAACGTGTGTATCGAAATCATTTTACGAGTCATTAAATCGTATCAGAATATTTGTGAATTGCCAGTTGCAAATTTAGGTATTTTAGTTGCGGTTGGAAAGAAAATGATTAGTATTCGTAAAAAGATTCAACTTTCAATTCAATTTTGGAAATTTGAAATTACTCATACATATTTAGTAGTTTCGGGTTTATCTGCATAAATAATCGTCGGTGTAGATTTCTTAAAGAAGTACGGCGGTGTTATTAATTTCAAAAAGGAAATTTTTTAAATTTGCGGGGAAGAAGTGCCATCTAACTTGGTGACGTATAGTTATATGATTATTATTGGCTCCAAAGAAGAAATAGAATACATGTTACATTTATTTTACGTCTTTAATTCACGTTGATTCTTTCAAATTTTTGTAAATACCCAGTATACAAAATGATAAATCATATTAAAATGAATAGTTTAAATATAATATTATATTTAATAAAATTTTCATGATTTATTATTATCATTATAATAGATAGTGCAAGAAATAGAATACTTTTAAGGTATATTTTATTTCTGTAATTGTCGTGGTTTTTTTCGCGATTTTCGTAAATACTTAGATATACGAACAGATGAATCAGCATAAAAAGCGTATTAAAAGATAATATTATGTTTAATATTAATGTTCATGATTTGTTATGATTATTATTGGCTCCAAAATAAAAAATAAAATACATTTTACAATTATTTTAAGTCTTTAATTCACTTTGAATCTTTCAGATTTTTGAAAATACCCAGATATACGGTATGATAAATGATATTAAAATGAATAAGCATAATATTATATTTAATAAAAATTTTCATGATTTATTATTATCATTATAATAGATAGTGCAAGAAAAAGAATACTTTTAAAGTAGATTTTATTTATGTAATTCTCGTTGTTTTTTTTACGATTTTCGTAAATACCGAGATATACGAACTAATAAATCAATATAAAAAGCATATATAAAGATAATATTATGTTTAGTCTTAATTTTCATGATTTCTTATGATTATAATTACCTCCAAAAGAAGAAATAAAATACATTTTACATTTATTCTATGTCTTAAATTCAAGTTTATTCTTTCAAATTTTTGAAAATACCCAGATATACGAAATGATAAGTCGTATTAAAATGAAAATTTTAAATATAATATTATACTTAATAAATATTTTCTTGATGTATTATTATCGTTATAAAAGATAGTGCAAGAAATAGAATACTTTTAAAGTATATTTTATTTCTGTAAAGTTCGTTGTTTCTTTGCGATTTTCATATATACCTAGATATACGAACTGATAAATCAACATAAAAAGCGTATTAAAAGATAATATTATGTTTAATATTAATGTTCATGATTTCTTATGATTATTATTGGCTCCAAAGAAGAAATAGAATACATGTCACTTTTATTTTACGTCTTTAATTCACGTTGATTCTTTCAAATTTTTGTAAATACCCAGATATACGAAATGATAAGTCGTATTAAAATGAAAATTTTAAACATAATATTATACTTAATAAATATTTTCTTGATGTATTATTATCGTTATAATAGATAGTGCAAGAAATAGAATACTTTTAAAGTATATTTTATTTCTGTAATGTTCGTTGTTTCTTTGCGATTTTCATATATACCTAGATATACGAACTGATAAATCAACATAAAAAGCGTATTAAAAGATAATATTATGTTTAATATTAATGTTCATGGTTTCTTATGATTATTATTGGCTCCAAAGAAGAAATAGAATACATGTTACATTTATTTTACGTCTTTAATTCACTTTGAATCTTTCAGATTTTTGAAAATACCCAGATATACGAAATGATAAATCATATTAAAGTTAATATTTTGAACATAATATTATATTTAATAAAAATTTTCATGATTTATTATTATCATTATGATAGATAGTGCTAGAAATAGAATACTTTTTAAGTATATTTTACTTCTGTAATTCTCTTTAATTCTTTGCGATTTTCGTAAATACCTAGATATACGAACAGATGAATCAGCATAAAAAGCGTATTAAATGATAATATTATGTTTAATATTAATGTTCATGATTTCTTATGATTATTATTGGCTCCAAAGAAGAAATAGAATACATGTTACATTTATTTTACGTCTTTAATTCACGTTGATTCTTTCAAATTTTTGTAAATACCCAGATATACAAAATGATAAATCATATTAAAATGAATAGTTTAAATATAATATTATATTTAATAAAATTTTCATGATTTATTATTATCATTATAATAGATAGTGCAAGAAATAGAATACTTTTAAGGTATATTTTATTTCTGTAATTGTCGTGGTTTTTTTCGCGATTTTCGTAAATACTTAGATATACGAACAGATGAATCAGCATAAAAAGCGTATTAAAAGATAATATTATGTTTAATATTAATGTTCATGATTTGTTATGATTATTATTGGCTCCAAAATAAAAAATAAAATACATTTTACAATTATTTTAAGTCTTTAATTCACTTTGAATCTTTCAGATTTTTGAAAATACCCAGATATACGAAATGATAAATCATATTAAAGTGAATATTTTGAACATAATATTATATTTAATAAAAATTTTCATGATTTATTATTATCATTATGATAGATAGTGCTAGAAATAGAATACTTTTAAAGTATATTTTACTTCTGTAATTCTCTTTAATTCTTTGCGATTTTCGTAAATATCTAGATATACGAACAGATGAATCAGCACAAAAAGCGTATTAAAAGATAATATTATGTTTAATATTAATTTTCATGATTTCTTATGATTATTATTGGCTCCAAAGAAGAAATAAAATACATGTTACATTTATTTTACGTCTTTAATTCACGTTGATTCTTTCAAATTTTTGTAAATACCCAGATATACAAAATGATAAATCATATTAAAATAAATATTTTAAACATAATATTATATTTAATAAAAATTTTCATTATTTATTATTATCATTATAATAGATAGTGCAAGAAATAATATAATTTTAAAGTATATTTTATTAGTGTAATTCTCGTTGTTTCTTTACGATTATCGCAAATACCCTAATATACGAAATAATGAATCAACAAAAAAGCATATTAAAATATAATATTATGTTTAATATTAATTTTCATCATTTCATTTGATTTTTATTACCATTATAAGATGAAATAAAATATATATTAGATTTATTCTGTTTACGCCATTTTTACAGGTCTTAGTCATATAGGTAAATTTCTGTAGATATGAATTTCGCGCCATTTCATGCGGTCAATTGCGACGTTGCGTGACCGTCGACGATCATCGATTCGCGCGCGTTCTCGCAATTGTTCACTTTTGACAGGACCTCCAAGCTGTTCGCGCGCTTAGCAGCCCTTCTCAATATATAGTTTCATTTTCAGCCTTTTTTGCGTCCTGATTACCGTGAGTTCGTGTTCGATTGGCTGAGATATATTTCCGTTCTTTTCAGAGCGAATATATTCGGCCTACCTACGATCGTGACTCGTGTCGATCGGGGCCTGCCCCGGAAAATTGTAACCGTATTCGTGCGAGCGTGCGTGAGAATTCGCGCGTGTGTGTGTGTATCTTGTGTGTGCCTCGTGGCCGTGTTAGGGAAAACTGTGGGGACGGTGTCCACGTGTTGGACGTGACCCGTCCAGGGCGAGCGCATCGCGGCAACACCCTTGTTGCCCGACATCGAGGCGTCTGGCTCCCCGAGACGTCGGGGCGCGCCCGGTGCAGGTCGTGGACCATTTTGCGCTCCCCTCGCCCGGCTTGCCAGCCTACCAGGACTCGGCGAGAAGCTAAGGCGGCGTTTCACTACATTCTCGGTTCAGCGACATCCAGGCGGTGCCGTTCGAGCTTTGTGCGGCGGTTTTGCGCGGGCTGCGTGTCCAGGTAAGAGAGCTCTCTGCGGCGTTAATATTAAGAGTCTAGGGTAAAGCGCTATCATTAAATTCTTATTTCCCCCGTCTATTGTAATTGTTTGTAGCTTCATTTTCTTAATAAATCTTTACGCTTGCTTCGGCTTTTCCCGCCAAGCCGTGCGGTTTTTTACGCCGAAGCAAGTGCTTTTTTTTATCGCGAAATTAATTGTGTTTTTTATTTACTCAACCTTTCACTCACTCATCCCAATCCTTTTTTATTTTATCTGAACTCACCTTGATTTTATTATTTTAAGTAGATTATTGTTCATGGTGCGCCTGGTGAGGAGTGAGTGATTGGTTTTTTTGTGCGTTGTGTATTCGTGATTGCGCATTTTCGTGCTTTGCTAACGTAATTCGTGGGTTAAGCGTAGCCTAAGAAATACATTAACAAACGCGTGAACACTGTAACGGTCTTTTTGTTTTTTTCGATATTATATTGCCTTGTTTGAATTCCAAGTAGTCGCTTGATACGTTACAGTGTGAACGCATTGTTGCGCCGCGCGCTGTTGTTTACGTTTCGGCCGGCCGTATTTTCTCGGAATCGAGGCGCCGCGCCGAATGTGTGTGTTTACAGCATCGCTCTCGTTGCGTGCGAGTCTTGCGTGCGGGGTTTAGCAGCGTTCATTTAGGATATATTATTTTGCGCTTCTAGACACTTATAGGTACGTTCGACGATTCTACCGAGTTTGCGTCATGGCTCCTGTAGCTTTGAAAAAGCTGACTGCGTTGCAGACGTCGCGCGAGGCCGAGATTGAGAGTACACGCGCGCGTTTGGCAGCTAAGCCGCGTGAGTCTCTCAATAAAAATATAGTGCAGGCGCGACCTGAAGTGGTGAGAGATATTTGGGCAGAGATTCGGAAGATGCACTCCGAGATTATCGTTAGGGAAGATGCAGAGACAGATGCTTACGTGGCCGATAACTGGTTTGGTCGTATACAGGGTATTTTTGAGAATGCCCTTGACGAGTTTTTGACGTTGTTTACGTTTTTTGATAAGCCTGATGGCGATACCAGTTTATCGGAGGCAGTTTACAGGCAAATACGAGGATTGGGCTAGTTTCTGCGATCTTTTTACTACGCTCGTTCAGGATCTCCCTAACTTGCCTGATGCCACAAAGTTGCAGTATCTTAAGCTTTGCCTAAAGGATGGGGCTGCTGAACTCATCAAGGATGTAACGACCACCAGCGCCAACTATGACAGTACGTGGCAGGCTTTGAATGACCGTTATAATAATCCTCGCTTGATTATTAATAAACTTTTGACTTCCTTCATGGAAATTCCGCACTTAAAAAGGGAGTCAGCTTCTGAGCTTCGCACTTTCGTTGATGAGGCGCAGCGAATTATTCGGGCGTTAGGGAATTTGAAGCTTCCTGTAGAACACTGGGATGTTTGGCTCGTATTTTTGTTGTCCGATCGCTTAGATTCGGAGTCGAGGAAGCTGTGGGAAGCAAAGCTGAGCGCCAAGGAGCAAAAATTTGATTCAGTTGAGAATTTGACGGAACCTGTTGCTGATAGGTCGCTTCCTAAGTTTTCAGATCTCGTTAGGTTCTTGGAGACGAGAGCTCAGGCTCCTAGCATGGTGATTGCTGAGCGCAAGGCGGAGAAAAGGCCGGCTTCTACGCCGACATCGGGGCCTCAGGCTCGAAAGGTTTTTCATGCTAGTTCCTCTCGATCGTCTGGGATTACAAAGTGCTCTCTTTGCTCCGGTTCGCACTCTCTCGCTCGATGTTTCAAGCTGAAGGATAAGAGTCCCCACGAGCGGTTTGCGACCATTAGACGTTTACAGCTTTGTTTTAACTGCTTCGGATCGCATAGGGTTAATACTTGTAACACTTCGGGACGTTGTTCAATCTGTCAGGGCAAGCATCACACGCTCTTGCACATCAAACACCAGGGAAACTCGCAGGCTGCGCAGCAAGATCCCGGTAATTCTCAAGCAGATGGGTCGGGCTCGAGGCCTCCTGTAGTGAGTATGCATGCAGCTAGCATTTCGGTTACCAAGAAAAGGGTTATTTTAGCCACAGCGCGAGTGCAGGTAATAGGACCGCCAGGTGATAGCACCTACGTATGAGCACTTTTAGATCAGGGATCGGAAGCTTCGTTCGTGTCGGAGTCGATTGTACAGCTGTTAGGGCTCCAGAAGGAGCGCACTTGTGTGCCGCTGACAGGGATTGGCGCCAGTGCAGCGGGCACTGCGCGCTCGATGACGCTACTCATTCTGAGGTCCAGATTCGTGTCGAACTTCGAGCTCAGGGAAGAAGCGCTCATTCTCCCTCGTCTTACGTTGCAGGTTCCAATCGACAGCATCAGCGAACTCGATCTCAAGCAGTTTGTAGGGTTTACTCTTGCGGATCCAGAATTCCTCGTCTCGAATAAGGTAGATATTATCCTAGGGGCCGACGTGTACGGACAGTTGCTTCGATCAGGCTTGAGACGATTCCCTCGCTCGCAGCTCGTCGCTCAACGTACAGCTTTCGGTTGGATCGTTTCAGGTGCTGTGCAGGTGGAGGCTTCACGGCGGGCGGAGTCGTCCACACCTCGCGAGCCAATGCAAGTATTGCATTGTGCATCGATGCACGAGTTGGATCAAACTCTGCAGCGTTTTTGGGCACTCGAGGATCTTCCCTCGATATCCTCTAAGTTAAAGCCTGACGATGAGGCTTGCGAGAAGATGTTTAGAGAAGATCACTCTCGTGATTCGCAGGGTCGATATGAGGTCCGTCTACCGGTGAAACCTGATCTACCTTCGGTTACAGCTGAGACTAGGTAAATGGCTCTCGAATCGCTCTCCACGATGCATCTTCGTTTTGCTCGTGATTCGAAGTTAGCTCAGGCTTATCGAGAGTTCATGGAGGAGTATGCGCGCTTAGGGCATATGACTCGGATTCCACAGTCGGAGATTCGGCAGGAAGGTGCGTGGTATTTGCCACATCACGCAGTAGTGCAGTCCTCGAACTCCACATGGAAGCTTAGGGTCGTTTTTGATGCCTCCAGACGTACTAAAGACGGTCTGTTTCTCAACGATTTTTTGTTCCCAGGCGAGCCTCTCCAAAGTGACCTCTCATTGATTCTCCTCAATTGGCGTAGGTATTTATTTGCGTTTACAGCGGATATTGTTAAGATGTTTAGGCAGATTCAGGTGAAGCGTGTAGATCAGGACCTTCAGAGAATCGTCTGGGCTCCTGATTCTGCTCCTGTCGATTATCGCTTGACGACTGTCGCTTACGGGACGGCTTGCGCTCCGTTTTTTGCTATCCGCACGCTGCGACAGTTAGTTGAAGACGAAGGCGCTCAATTTCCTCTCGGAGCTGAGTGTCTCAAATCCGAGACGTATGTAGACGATACCTTTACCATCGCTGTGCAAAAGAGAATTGAGCTTACAAAGCTCTTAGGTTTGGCAGGTATTTCTCTCGACAAATGGGCTGCAAACCATCCAGAGTTTCTTCCTTCGCAGGTACAGCAGGGCCCCGCAAAGCAGATCGATGCAGATAAATCGGTCAAGACTCTCGGTGTTCACTGGAGTCCTGCTCAGGACCAGTTTAGTTTCGATGTCTTGGATGTCGCAGAGCTGTCAGCTGCTTCAACAAAACGCTCTATCCTCTCGAATATAGCTCGCTTGTTCGACCCGCTCGGGTGGCTTTCGCCGATCACAGTGACGGCGAAAATCTTGATGCAGGATTTGTGGATCCAGAAGTGTGATTGGGATTCTCCGTTGCCTTCAGAGCTTCGCGAGCGGTGGTATGCGTATTGCAAGTCGCTATCTGATCTGCCGTCGCTAGCGATCGATAGGTGGTTAGGTGTTGCATCTACTCGTTCGTACCAGATACATGGCTTTTCGGACGCTTCTTCTCGAGCTTATGCTGCTGTAGTTTATCTGCGGATCGATGAGGGAGACGGTAAATTTGGTGTGTCAATTTTAGCTGCTAAGACGAAGGTTGCTCCAGTAAAGACGGTTAGTATTCCTAACTTAGAGCTCTGCGGAGCTGCGCTTCTCGTCAAGCTTGTTGGCCAGGTTAGGAAACTGGATTTTCTTAGTGGGATTCTAGTTTTTGCATGGTCAGACAGTCAGATTGTGCTTACATGGCTCTGTAAGCACCCTTGCTTTTGGAAAACATTCGTGGCTAATAGGGTGTCCTATATTCAAACGGAGTTGCCGTCAGCTACTTGGGCGCACGTGCCCACCAAGGAGAATCCGGCAGATTTAGCGACCCGAGGCTCTGAGCCGGCGGAATTGTCACGGAATAACCTTTGGTGGCGCGGGCCTGGCTGGCTTTCGCAAGCTCCAGAGCAGTGGCCGCAGCCAGCAGAAAGTCAGCGAGTTCTCCACGCGCAGAAGTCGTCCTCAGAATCGGAACTCAAACTAGATTCTCTTCCTTGTCACGTTTAATCCGCGTTGTTGCATTTGCTAAGCGTCCATTTATCAATTATCGTAGACATAAGAAAGGTCAGGAGCTGCTTCCTCCGTTTCTTACTTCGTCAGACTTAGCTGAAGCTCGCTGCGTAGTTATTCGTTTAGCACAGGCGAGCAGCTTTGCAGCCGAGATTGGGACGCTGAAGGCAGGAAGGAGATTACAGAGTCGCAGTCGGCTCAGCAAGTTAAATCTATTTGTATGTAAGGATAATATTTTACGTGTAGGAGGCCGACTGTCACATTCTAATCTCTCCTTTAATCGAAAACACCCTCCGATTCTAGCCCAGGATTCAACTCTCAGTCTTTTATTCGTGCTATCTGCGCATCGACTTTGTCTGCACGGGGGTCCTACTCTAACGTCTAGCGTTTTGATGCAGCAGGTTTGGATTTTAGGTAGAAATAGATTAGTGAAATCCACAATTCACAAGTGCGTAACTTGTCAGCGTGTCAAGCCCCAATCTACTCAGCAGTTGATGGGAGATCTTCCTGCCGATCGCGTGAATGTAGGTAGGCCGTTTGCTATTTCAGGTTTAGATTACGCGGGTCCTATTCAGGTTCGTACAACGAAGGGTCGTGGGCAGAAATCATACAAGGGATATATCGTCGTATTTGTTTGCTTCTCCACACGGGTAATTCACTTGGAGCTGGTTAGTGATCTAACAACTGCAACGTTCATCCGGGCGTACCGTCGTTTTGTTGGCAGACGAGGTGTTTACCAAAAGCTCTACAGTAACAACGCCACTAACTTCCATGGAGCTGATAATGAGTTGCAGGCTATGTTTCAGCGAGCGTCGGAATTCCATCGAAAGATCGCTTCTGTTCTCGCAAATGACGGGACCAACTGGGTCTTTATTCCTCCGAGTGCTCCTCATTATGGGGGTTTATGGGAAGCTGGTGTTAAGTCGGTGAAGCATGACTTGAAGAGGGTTGTAGGTGAACACACTCTCACCTTTGCGGAATTGTCGACGGTCCTGGTTGAAATAGAAGCTTGTCTCAACTCGCGACCACTAGGGGCGTTGAATTCCGACATCGAGGACCTCCATGCGCTGACGCCCTTTCACTTTCTAAATGGGAGTGCTTCAGTGTTACTTCCAGATGCTGATTTGCCAGACGTACCTCAGAATCGGCTAGATCGCTTTCAGTTGCTTCAGCGGATTCGCAAACAGTTTTGGAAGCGGTGGTCGTCGGAGTATCTCCTCCATTTACAGCAGCGGGAGAAGTGGAGAGATCCAACGGAGAACTTTCGTGTAGGTAGGCTTGATCTTGTCAAGGATGATCGTTATCCTGCGTCCAAGTGGCCTTTAAGGCGAGTCGTTGAGGTGCATCCAGGTCCAGATGGTCTCGTTCGTGTGGCAACAGTAAAGACTGCTACCACATCTTTCCGTCGGCATATCTCTCGTCTTTGTCCGTTGCATATTGAGGAAGGTGTTAAGAAGGTTTAGGGTCATTCTCTGAGTGTTTCGTTCGTCTGTTAGACGAAGGCGGGCGGGATGCTTACGACATTTTTACAGGTCTTAGTCATATAGGTGCATTTCTGTAGATATGAATTTCGCGCCATTTCGTGCGGTCAATTGCGACGTTGCGTGACCGTCAGTGCACGCGGTTCTGTCTCGATTCGCGCGCGCTCTCGCAATTGTTCACTTTTGACAGGACCTCCAAGCTGTTCGCGCGCTTAGCAGCCCTGCTCAATATATAGTTTCATTTTCAGCCTTTTTTGCGTCCTGATTGCCGTGAGTTCGTGTTCGATTGGCTGAGATATATTTCCGTTCTTTTCAGAGCGAATATATTCATCCTTCCTGCGACTGTGACTCGTATCGATCGGGGCCTGCCCCGGAAAATTGTAACCGTATTCGTGCGAGCGTGCGTGAGAATTCGCACGTGTGTGTGTGTGTATCTTGTGTGTGCCTCGTGGCCGTGTTAGGGAAAACTGTGGGAACGGTGTCCACGTGTTGGACGTGACCCGTCCAGGGCGAGCGCATCGCGGCAACACCCTTGTTGCCCGGCATCGAGGCGTCTGGCTCCCCGAGACGTCGGGGCGCGCCCGGTGCAGGTCGTGGACCATTTTGCGCTCCCCTCGCCCGGCTTGCCAGCCTACCAGGACTCGGCGAGAAGCTAAGGCGGCGTTTCACTACATTCTCGGTTCAGCGACATCCAGGCGGTGCCGTTCGAGCTTTGTGCGACGGTTTTGCGCGGGCTGCGTGCCCAGGTAAGAGAGCTCTCTGCGGCGTTAATATTAAGAGTCTAGGGTAAAGCGCTATCATTAAATTCTTATTTCCCGCGTCTATTGTAATTGTTTGTAGCTTCATTTTCTTAATAAATCTTTACGCTTGCTTCGGCTTTTCCCGCCAAGACGTGCGGTATTTTACGCCGAAGCAAGTGCTTTTTTTTATCGCGAAATTAATTGTGTTTTTTATGTACTCAACCTTTCACTCACTCATCCCAATCATTTTTTATTTTATCTGAACTCACCTTGAGTTTATTATTTTAAGTAAATTACTGTTCATATTCTATGTCTTAAATTCAAGTTGATTCTTTCAAATTATTGAAAATACCCGGACATACGAAATGATAAATCATATTAAAGTGAATATTTTGAACATAATATTATATTTAATAAAAATTTGCATGAGTTATTATTATCATTATAATAGATAGTGCAAGAAATAGAATACATTTAAAGTATATTTTATTTCTGTAATTGCCGTGGTTTTTTGCGATTTTCGTAAATACCTAATAGATATACGAACAAATAAATAAATATAAAAAGCATATAAAAAGATAATATTATGTTTAGTATTAATTTTCATGATTTCTTATGATTATAATTACCTCCAAAAGAAGAAATAAAATACATTTTATATTTATTCTACGTCTTAAATACAAGTTGATTCTTTCACATTTTTGAAAATACCCAAATATACGAAATGATAAATCATATTAAAATGAAAACTTTAAACATAATATTATACGTAATAAAATTTTTCATGATGCATTATTATCGTTATAATAGATATTGCAAGAAATAGAATACTTTTAAAGTATAATTTATTCCTGTAATTGTCGTTGTTTTTTTGCGATTTTCGTAAATACCTAGATATACGAACGGATGAATAAGCATAAAAAGCGTATTAAAAGATAATATTATGTTTAATATTAATGTTCATGATTTCTTATGATTATTATTGCTTCCAAAATAAAAAATAAAATACATTTTACAATTATTTTATGTCTTTAATTCACTTTGAATCTTTCAGATTTTTGAAAATACCCAGATATACGAAATGATAAATCATATTAAAGTGAATATTTTGAACATAATATTATATTTAATAAAAATTTTCATGATTTATTATTATCATTATGATAGATAGTGCTAGAAATAGAATACTTTTAAAGTATATTTTATTTCTGTAATCTTCGTTGTTTCTTTGCGATTTTCATATATACCTAAATATACGAACAGATAAATCAACATAAAAAGCGTATTAAAAGATAATATTATGTTTAATATTAATGTTCATGATTTCTTATGATTATTATTGGCTCCAAAAGAAAAAATGAAATACATTTTAGATTTATTCTATGTCTTAAATTCAAGTTGATTCTTTCAAATTTTTGTAAATACCCAGATATACGAAATGATAAATCATATTAAAGTGAATATTTTGAACATAATATTATACGTAATAAAAATTTTCATGATCCATTATTATCGTTATAATAGATAGTGCAAGAAATAGAATACGTTTAAAGTATATTTTATTTCTGTAATGTTCGTTTTTTCTTTGCGATTTTCATATATACCTAGATATACGAACAGATAAATCAACATAAAAAGCGTATTAAAAGATAATATTATGTTTAATATTAATGTTCATGATTTCTTATGATTATAATTACCTCCAAAAGAAGAAATAAAATACACAAATATTATCCTTAAATATGCCTACTTTATCGTAGTTATAAATACGCACGGTCGCCACAATTTACAATTTCACACAATGAATTGGTCGCTATACAAACATGGCTACGCTAGCCTTCTCACGCGTCCCTCGCGACGACCAAACTCACCACGTCTCCCGAGCTTTCCGAGTCGCGTAATTTTCCCCACACTAATACTTGAATTTTAATCTTGGCCCGACACGCACTGATCCTACATAACGGTGTCACACCACCACGGATTTATTCTACTAAAAATCCCGAGCACATGGCGGCAATGTACGATAATTGTTTAATATATTTTACTTGCAAGTGCCGAGGGAAGCTCGACAATTACAGTCCACTCACCGTCGCTAATCGGGCACGTCTCGCGATGTTCCTCCCTCGTAGGTCGCAATGTCGCCGGGTAATGTTCACTCAATATATAGCTCTCGGTGAGTGCGTCTACGTAGTCGACGGGCGGACGGGCGATATCTCTCAACGCGGTCTCACTACGCTCGGACGGCAGGCTAAATTCTCGATACGTCTGTCGTCGCTGACGGCCGGGCACTCAATGTCCAAAATCGGAGAGGGCGGAAATCTCTTCCAAAATTTTGGCTTTTCTTCTCGCACAACTTCAACTCAAACACTTGTTGCTTCCGCCCTTTTCTTTACGGTGATTGGCCTTGATTTTCCCTAGATGCAAAAATCAAGGCCAAGTCAGCGGTGATTTTAGTCGCTAATCCTCATTGGCTCGCTCCGCGAAATCCGCCCTGTCCACGCAGCGCGGGCAATATGAATTGCTAGATATACACGCGCGGGCAACCCGGCGTGTATATCTATATCGGACGCTTTCGGTTTTGTCGCTGCCGGACCAACACAGTAGGCAGCGGCGACGTACGCGCGTCGGCCTACGCTAGGAGAGGCCGGCAGCTTCATGCGGCTCGCGGCGCGGCGGCTGCTAGCTCTCCCCTCTGCCGACAGCCGTGTCGGTATCTCTCTCTCTCTCTCTCTCTCTCGTGGCTACAGCCGAGATGGTGTGCCTCGAGGAAGCCGCCGCTGCCGCTGTGAATCCTCTCTCCTCCAGCGTCTGCGTGCATCGGGAGAGAGGGCAGCCGCGCGCGTGTGTATGTATGTGTGTGCGCGGGCAGCGGCTCATCATCCTCGAGAGGCGAGGAAGAAAGAGCAAGCGAGAGAGAGAGGGTCGCGCGTACAGTGTGCAGTGATGTTGGTACTGTGTGTGTGTGTGTGTGTGTAGACTAGTCGCCGTTGCTCGCTCCGAGCAGTCGTCGCTGCGGCGATCAGCTGGTGCCGCTGGTATGGGTGTGTGCGTGTGTATGCCGGTCTGCGGCTTTCCTCGGTCGCGACTCCTTATCCTCATTCCCTCAACAAATAAATAACAATCCCCCCGTTAATAACAATATTATTTAATATAAAAATGCTCGGCTCTGGTGACGGGTGCCTTGGTCGCGATTGACTGCCCGTATTTAATATCATTGGGACGTGAAATACACGTCACATATTATATTTAATAAAAATTTTCATGATTTATTATTATCATTATAATAGATAGTGCAAGAAATAGAATACTTTTAAAGGATATTTTATTTCTGTAATCTTCGTTGTTTCTTTGCGATATTCATATATATCTAAATATACGAACTGATAAATCAACATAAAAACCGTATTAAAAGATAATATTGTGTTTAATATTAATTTTCATGATATCTTATGATTATTATTGGCTCCAAATGAAGAAATAAAATACATTTTACATTTATTCTATGTCTTTAATTCAAGTTGATTCATTCAGATTTTTGTAAATACCCAGATTTACAAAATGATAAATCTTATTAAAATGAATATTTTAAACATAATATTATATTTAATAAAAATTTTCATGATTTATTATTATCATTATAATAGATAGTGCAAAAAATAGAATACTCTTAAAGTATATTTTATTTCTGTAATTATTGTTGTTTTTTTGCGATTTTCGTAAATACCTAGATATACGAACTGATAAATCAACATAAAAAGCGTATTAAAAGATAATATTATGTTTAATATTAATTTTCATGATTCCTTATGATTATTATTGGCTCCAAAAGAACAAATAAAATACATTTTACAATTATTTTATGTCTTAATTCACTTTTAATCTTTGAGATTTTTGAAAATACCCAGATTTACGATGTAACAAAACGGTCTTTTCTTTATCGCGAACCTTAAGTGTACGGGTTCGAAACCTCCCCCTAGCTAGTCGGTTTAAGCCAGGGTTCGCGGGAAAGGTAAGGACGGAGATGAAAAATACTGGTTTTTGACACTTCTCTTATTAACATTTTAACAATTTTATTATAAAGTAAAATATAAAAGTATTTACAAAAGAATTAAAATTAATAACAATAATAAATTTCTAATAACAACCGGGTTTCGGTTTTCGCCGTCGTATTTAAAACAGATTTTGCGACTAGCCGAAGTAGTGCTCCGCAAACGTGTCTGTCGGCTGTAACAAAGTTATAAACAATCTACGTCAATAAACGCTTAATTTTTACTGTACAACACAAACTTAATTTTCTATACATAACGGATTAAACATAACTACGGAACAGTAAATCATCTATAATGCAACGGGAGCGCCCGATGCATTGTAGTGCATTTCCGGTGGATCTTTTACCCTTCTTCAATTCACGGGAGCGCCCGAGAAGTGAAGGTACATCGGTAAATTTGTCGATGCTAGCACGGGTGCGCCCGAGCGAGCATCTCCAGCGAGTCAAAACCCTAGTGATACGGCTAACCCGGCTCGTGTCTCATCGTATAATCGCGGGTGCGCCCGAGAGTATATGAGGAGATCGCCGAGCGTAGGTTTCCCGGAACTAGCCCGGTATACCGCCCAGGGCAGACTGACCAAATGCGCTCGGACGCCAGCTTATAAACGGCTCGAGCGCCTACAGTCAGTATATCTATATCTATTGCTGACGTAGGAGCGGCGACGGCGCAGTGGGGGAATCCCCGGCCGCTCCGGTCTAGCGTGTATACTAAAAGTATAGGCGCTGCGCGCGCGCGGTGAGGGGCAAGTGTTGTCCAGCGACGGCTCGCTTCGTGAATTAGCCGAACGCGTCAAAACTCATCCTCTCTCTCTCTCTCACTCATTATCTAAATCTATGTATACAAAATCACTGGCCCGCTGGCTATTTAAATTCTACTACATACATACTATATGCCGCATACATGTGATGGCATGAAAACGACCATCCCATCACAACGAAATGATAAATCAAGATAAAAAGAATTTTAAAAACATAATATTATACTTAATAATAATTGTCATGATCTATTATTATCATTATAATATATACTGCAAGGAATAGAATACACTTAAAGTATATTTTATTTCTGTAATTCTCGTTGATTCTTTCCGATTTTCGTAAATATCGTAATATACGAAATTCTGAACCAACAAATAAAGCATATTAAAGATAATATTATTTTTAATATTAATTTTCATGATTTGTTATGATTATTATTGGCTACAAAAGAAAAAATAAAATATATTTTACGATGATTTTATGTATTTAATTCACTTTGAATCTTTCAGAGTTCTGAAAATATCCATATTTACGAAGAATTTTATAAACATAATATTATACTTAATAATAATTGTCATGATATATATTATCATTATAATACAGTGCGTCTCATAACTATAGAAACACCAAAAATTTTTACATTTAAATCTGTGTATTATACCTTTTCTTAAAAAACCTGTAACTTTCGAAGCAAAAAACCAAGGATAATTTTAAAAATAGCAAATAAAAGGCTTTTCTCTTTAAGACGTTACCAAAATATTGTGTCTACATTAACTTATGAAAAATTCACGGACGGTTTAAACAAAACTTGAATACTAGATAAAAAATTTACATTGATTTAAATGGGTCTAAAAATTTAAAGTGTTTCTATAGTTATGAAACAACGATAACTTCTTTAATGTTGATGCGAAAGAAATATTCTAGTAATGTTTTAAAGAGAATATATTTTCCATTCATTGGCTTTTTGCAAAATTATCCTCGGATTTTTGCTTCCAAAGTTACAGGTTCTTTAAAAAAAGGTATAATATACACATTTAAACGTGAAAATTTGTGGTGTTTTTATAGTTATGAGACACACTGTATACTCGTATACTGCAGGGAAAAGAATTTTTTTTTTTTGAGTGTACGTAGGAAATGTGATCTAAGCTACACCCGATCGGGTCTGCATAGCCGGATAATATGGAGCTGGTTGGGGATACATTCACCGCGAGTGTGATGTAGGACGCAAAATAAAATAAACAAAAACGCGTGACTATACGACAGATGTAGCGCAAACCGACCCACTAAAACCTTGCACCCATTCCTCTTCTGGCAGAACCCACCTTAGACCTGTTCATCACAATGATCAAGGATGGTGTCATTCTTGCGTCGAATAGACGCCCGCTTCTTTGTTGATCTTAAACAAATTAGTGGTCGTTTGATCTATCCCGCCATATTTACACGCGTATTCGAATCGGTCCTTCATCTCCGTTCAGAAAGAAGAAGTTTCCTCGTCCCTCCCCGCGACATTCGTAAAAGCCGGAGACGTACGTCATCCGGTTACGAAGACACTTCGTCATATCCCACCCCAGCCATTTCTACGGGGTCGTCCGCCATCTCTGTGATATGATGGGGTGTCGGACCGATTCACGGCGCTACATTCATACCTTCTTCGATTGCTCTATTCAGGTATCTCTTCTTTTCTCATAAAACCGACTCGGCGACCCTTTCCGTGGCTGTCCACTTATCCTTGTTGGACAACATTTCGCCGAAGATGGTTTCGGGCGTGACTTGTCCGACCAAGTCGAGATGAGCTGTCCTTTTTTCGTTCCACTGCTCGCAGACGAAAAACATGTGGAACGCATCGTCGTAATCAGTGGAACAAGAAATACGCTTCGGGCTCTGAACCTTCCCCATACGTTTGAGGTAAGCGCAGAACTACCCGTGGTCACTCAGGAATTGCGTAAGGTAGTATCCTACCTCCCCGTAGTCTCTGTTTATCCAAGGGGCCAGTTGGTCTATCAGCCTGGCTGTCCATTTACCCTTGGTTTCGTTTGTCCAGGATTATTGCCACGTTGCCATGGTACGCTCCCGTTCCTCCCTGTAGACGGTTGTTATGTCCTATGTAGGTTCTTCCTTCTTCCGTAAGTAGATTCTCTTGCGCTCCTTCTACCATATTTGTATAATAGCTATTTGAATACGCATATGTGTATATACGTGCATACGTAATATACATATATATATATATATATATATATATATATATATATATATATGGGGAATTCTTTTTCAAATCAGCCACCCCCCCTGCCCATTTCAATTTTGGGGAAAACATTTTTTTGAGCACAAAAAAAAATTTGTCAAGAAGTTTAGTTTTTGATGCCGTTAGGCGTTTAAAAAAAATTTATAACCTCAAAAAAACTGTCTAAAGTGAGGCATCTCGCAAAAAATTTCCATTTTTTGTCAAAAATGAGCGAAAAAATTATAATTTCTCAATAATTTTGATCAAATTACTCATTAACAGTATTTTAGGGGTCACTGAACAAGAATCCGATGTCAGATTTCAAATTCAAGATGGCGGATCCATGATGGCGGATAGTTTTTTTGAATGTTGACCGGTTTCTACTAAATTCTGTATGTTGGGGTTTTTGGGATCACTGATTACGATTCCGAATTCGAATTTCAAATTCAAGATGTCTGATCCAAAATGGCGGATCTTAATTTCAAATTCCAAATTGCTGAACCAAAATGGTGTGCAGATATTTTCTTATTATTGGCTGATTTCTAAAATATTTCGTAAAAGGAACTTTTTGATGTCTCTGATAACGAATTTGAGTTCAGGTTTCAAATTCAAGATAACGGATCCAAGATGGCGGACATTACTTATTTATCGTCGATTGATTTATCCAAAATTTGGTATTAAAATATATTTATGGTTAAAAAATATTTATTTTCACTTATCCACCACCTGGGGAGGTGCTCGATGCGGGACTAGTAAACCCATCACTAGTCTGTCTTCATCTATGTCAACTCCGTCTGTCTATCTATATGTATGTAGGGTGTCTTATCTATGTCAAATGCAGTCCATTTGTAGAGTAATTGTTTTTGTGTTTTTAAATTTTAATAAAACTTTATAATGAATTACTTCTTTGATTGTGGTGACCAGTGATTTACATTTTTTTTCGTATCATTAGAAAATTTTTTAATCAAAACAATTCCATTTTTCTCTACTATAAAACCGTGGTTTTTCGAAATCTCAGGAACACTCTCGCAATTAAGATATCTTTGATTGAATTTTCGCCTCACTTTAACGTGAAATACTTTATCAAAGTAGCAAATAGATATGTTATCTAAATGTTTTTTATCCCAATTGAATAGTGCTTGAGGAGTTAATATTGCTTCAGATGGTTTTGCCGTAAGGCTTCCCTTGTAGGCTGACTTTTTGAAAGTAGCACCTATTCCATCATACATGCTTTTTCCATGTGCAGTTGCTGTGTAACGCAATTCTGCTTCAATATTAAAATCTTTTTTATGTTTAATTAAATTGTTTATTTGAAATTTATTTTTAAAATGTTGCTTAGCCCCATCAGTACAATAATAAATTTTTTGAATTCTTTTAACCTTCTTTTTAATTTCTGGTATCAGTAGCGTTTGAATAGCATATACAGCGGACAAAAACACCATACTCTGATGGTTAACTTCATTATTTTCTTTGGAATAGAAAATCACAGGTACCACCGTACATTGGTTATTATTGAAATGAAAAGCCTGGGAAGCATCCTGATACATGTAAGCATAATTTTATGAGAAATCAAACATTACAAGTACTTCATGTGGGCTAAGATTTTCTTTTTTTTCATTTATAAACAGAGTCTGCTGCTTTGCAATGTAAGAATAAACTTTCAGAGTCTTTAGTTTATTGTCTAGATCCAATAAATAATCTTCAACACTCGACGTCTGTTCGGTTAATGTTGCTCTATTAGTAGCAGTCCACGATGAGTATGTAATATCAGAAATACAGGAATCTTCTAATTGTTAACGTATTAGAGATATAATTTTCTCACTTCCTGGACATTTATTACACTTATCGATGTAACAGTCAGAAGTTGGATTAGCACAAACCATTTTTTCTATGCAATCTTTATAATTAGAAAAAGGAGTACTTGCATTTTCAGTCAATTGCTTCAGGTTTATGGCATCTAACATAAATTTCATATTTTCATGGATAGTACATACGCATACTGAATGCGTTCCAGATGCTACAGGAAGAATACAATATTTTGGTCTGAGAAATGCAAATTTACTAAAAGAAATTTGGATTTTCGAGTGAGTCTCTTTAAAACAAGAATAGTGTTCTTTCATATTCAATAATAATAGACGTTTACTTTTATCTTCTCTTGTGCCATCTTTATTTTTTACGGAAACAACGCCTTTCTTTGATGGCATGATTCGACTGTACATATTTATTAGTTAGTTATTGTAAAATTTTTCAATATTTTTCAGTTTCCTGGGAAAAACTATGACCCGCTTTCTCAACAGTTTCACTTAAAACTCCATTCATCGACTTCAGCCTTTTATACTTTTCAACCAAATATCTTGAAGCATTAAACTCCTTAGCAATCTTTCTCGTGCACCATGGACTTGAAGCAATAGTAAGAATCCTGACTCTTAGAGAATCGTTCCTGTCCAAACTTGAAAATTTAGTTTTAGCCCATCTAGCATTTCCTCTAAATCAATTTCTGTTTGGGATCGAAATTCTGATTCCGGTGACGTTCTAGAATCAAGGTTTTCTTCATCATTGGATATATGAGAATCATCATTATACGAATCATCAGAATCACTTATATTGGCTTGAATAGATTCATCCTTATCATTTAAATTTAACTTAGAAGCCTTTTTTTGACAAGCAGCACAAATTCTAGAGTCGGGATGTAAATGAGGGAATTGTTTTATTAGACCACTAGAAACCTTACGGAGCTCTTTTCCATAATGACCCTTTTCACCGGGTTTCCTAAACAAATCCACGCATGTATCTGATTTAAACTTATCGCACATCTTGATCAATATATTAATAAATATCCGAAGAAATAGCGTCCAATATCTAAAAAACGACTATTCTGAAAAGGACTTTCGCTACTGATTTGCGAATAAAGGGCCACAAAAATTTGTGGAAAATAGATCAACTATCCTAAAAAGGACTGTTGAATATAATCCGCCAATTTTCAAGTAAGGTACTGGGAAATGAGATCCACAGGGCGAACCAAAATTAGTAAATGTACAGATCTAAGAATAATCTTCCAAAAATCTATCCATAATTAAAAAGTTATTTTGAATTTCTTAAATCTAATCTAAGTGTGTATATATATATATATATATATATATATATATATATATATATATATATATATATATATATATATATATATATATATATATGTGTGTGTGCGTGTGTGGAAAATATTGACAGAGCGTATTTGTATGTATTTTGAGCTGCTGAACACGAATCCGTCCCTCTTATTTACCGATACCTCGAGCGTTCGTCCCTAACCTCAAAAAACACCCCCAAATTACTGTTTCACGCGGATGAGAGGTAGGTCCTGTGATCTACGTGAGGAAAATTATTAACAGAGCGTATTTTTATGTATTTTGAGCTGCTGAACACGAATCCGACCCTCTTTTTTAACGATACCTCAAGCATTCGTCCCTAACCTCAAAAAACACCACAAAATTGCTGTTTCACGCGGTTGAGAGGTAGGTCCTGTGATCTACGTGAGGAAAATTATTGACAGAGCGTATTTTTATATATTTTGAGCTGCTGAACACGAATCCGACCCTCTTTTTTACCGATACCTCAAGCGTTCACCGCAAACTCAAAAAACACCCCAAAATTGCTGTGTCATGCGGTTGAGAGGTAGGTCATGTGATCTACTAGAGGAAAATTATTGACAGAGCGTATTTTTATATATTTTGAGCTGATGAACACGAATCCGACCCTCTTATTTACCGATACCTCGAGCGTTCGTCCCTAACCTCAAAAAACACCCCAAAATTACTGTTTCACGCAGATGAGAGGTAGGTCCAGTGATCTACGTGAGGAAAATTATTGACAGAGCGTATTTTTATGTATCTTGAGGGGTTGAACACGAATCCGACTCTCTTCTTTACCGATACCTTATGACAATAATTTTATCTATATTAGCCAAGATTATTGCGCCGCACATGCAGGCTTTAACATTATTTTTATGCGAGACTTTAAATAAATTACACACAGGAATTTAGGCTAAAAGTATGAACACTTGAGGTTTATTCAATTTATGTACAAGGTGTTGAGCGTCAGCTGCGCGAATTCGCAGCACGATGTTACAAGTGCTCAATCAACACGTAGAATTATTTACAAGCCTAAACTAACTACCGTGAGCACGGCGGTTCGGTGGGAAACGGTATATAATCGAAAGGGGAAGAAGTTCATACTCAGAGGCGCGAATTCTACAGAATATACGGCGGTGAAATACACGTGAAAAGACGGCGCGCGACGCGATGCACGTGGCGCTAGATTTACAATATATATATATATATATATATATATATTGTAAATCATATATATATATATATATATATATATATATATATATATATATATATATATATATATATATATACATATATATATATCTAGGGGGGCTGCTCCCCCTGCTTGCTTCGCTCACCATCCCCACATCTTACAACAATAGTTAAAATTATTTGTTTGCTTGACATTATTAATTCTTATAAGGAAATAATATAATTATTTTTTCTTTTTTTTCCACACTTGTTTTGTTTTGTTCAATTTACTAATAATCATATTTAATAATGTACTGATAAATAAATGTGATTTATTGACATGATAAACTCACATATATTTTTCATGATTATCATTTAATTATCAGAATCCCTTTCCCACCTCTATTGAAAAAGATTAACTTAAAAATCATTTCGATAACCTGTATAATAATTAACGTAGATAATTCTATATTATATTTATCATTCAAGTATTTGTTCAAGTATGTCTTGAAATAATATTAAATAATCACGTTAATAATTATATGATTACTTTTATGATTGGCTAATGTGCTTTGAATATTTTATTAATTTTTCTTTATTTTAATAATTAGTTATAATATGTGAATATATGAAACATTAAAAATTTGAAGTGGAAATATGGCGTATTCGAAATAAATAAATGATTAACCAAATTTTATAACCCATACGATACACGCAATATTTGTAACGTATTTATAATACTTTTCCAAACTTTCTGAAAGATAATAATTTAAAATTGGATCATTGTTTTCTACTTTTAACATTAAAATTTCAGAGAATTGGAGCAAGTTAATTTCACGTTTTCGCAACGGAGCAGGTAAAAAACACGAAGTGTCTACGAGTGCGGCTCAGTACGAAGTGCGCGAGTTGTCGCTTCGTCCCGCGGCGCTACACTCGGATTTCGATAGTGCGGACCAAGCCCGGCTGAGGGCGCAGCGCATGCGCCTGGTGAGGAACAAAGAGAAGTAAGAAGGAGGAAAGGGGAGCATCTGCTCGCGGTGACGTTACGACAAGGGATGCAGCAGGAGGTGCATATGTACAACTGTGCCGATGAAGGGGCACGAAGACGAGAACTGCAAGGCTCAGGACTGCGTACTTGCAGCAGGAGCAGTGGGCACGGTTAACCTCGAAGAGGTTACATTTACTTGCAGCTTACTACACTGCATTCTTCAACTGTCACTGCTATCAGGTGAGATTAGTGTTTTGTATATCACTGTAATCTCCCCTTGCTAATGCTAGATTGCTTCTAGGTGACTGGCGCGTGCTTCGGAGGCTGCTGCTGCTGCTGTTATGGAGGAGTGGGCCGAGAGCTGAGCTACGTTACTGCACTTCAGAGACCACACTGCCTCTACAAACCCTCCAAATCAGGTAAGAGAATTCCAGTTTGATGTGCGTATCTGCTGTAGGCTAACTCAGCTTTGTTTTCTAAGGTGTATACTGCAGGCCTCCAAGTACCTAGAGAAGCAGCCGCTCCTCTCAAGGTGGACCCATTCACGCCTTTCAAGGCATAAAACCAGGTGGGTATTATTCTAATACCATTTTGCTTATTTTCTTAAGTTTTAATCTTTATATATGTGTTCTTAGGTTGGTTCGAAAGGACAGGAATAAGGAGAGGAGACACCAGCATACGCTCAGCGCACCCCAGCCGAGACCAACCAGTTCTAGCTATGGGATGGCAGCTGTGCGTCATCTTCAGCTGCTTCAGAGTGTTGGAGAGCTCGCTTGCTCTGTGTCGTCGAAGAAAATAGTGTGTGTGCGTGAATGTATATAGTGAGTGTAATGGATAAGTAGTGTGCTATTAGTTGTATAGGCCAGTTCTGTCGAGCATCGGACTTGCACTGAGCAGCTCGTTCGACAGACTGGAAGTTTGTGTAACCCACACAAAATGTGGTGTTACAATCTTAAGCGTTTATCCCTAACCTCAAAAAACGCCCCAACATTGCTGTTTTACGCGGTAGAAAACGTAAGTCTATTGAGGAACATTATTGACGGAGACTATTTTTATGAATTTTGGGTCGCTGAATATTAACACGAAGCAAAATTTTATTTGTTTACTTCTACTCAAGTATATTCAATTAAAATAACTGCTTACTGATATATAGTTATTATGCAATTTTTTTATTGATTCCTATGAACGCTCTCTGCGTTTTACACGGTTGAGACTGTCTTCATTACAAAGCCCGCATTACTTTCTTTAGTTTTTAATTTTTTAATTATTGTCATTTTTGGTATATTTGTATTATTTTGTTTAACATTTTTAAAATAACTTAAAAAATAACTTAGACTAAGCTTCCAAGTACAAATTTTAACTTGGATAAAGTAGTAACAGTGGTCTTTTGTAATAGTAATAGTGATTTTTATTTATAATTAAGGTAATGTTTTAGAATATATTGGTAGTGATCCATTTTTTTAGTTTTTATTTTATTATACTTCTTTGAGATGTCTAATATTTTAAGGTTTATATTAACTTTTCTTAAACTTAAACTTTTGTTAAAGAAAGATGGCATAATAATTCTTTTTTTCAATTTTTTTTTGTTTTTATAGTGTTTTTTCAATTTTTGAGTATTAGTTTTTCTGATTTTTAAATATCTTACAAATAATATCATCAAAGCATCGACAATGCATTTAAAATAGAATAAAATGACGTAACTTTTCCGACCTGCAAGTATGGATAAAGTCATTTCCTTCATTTGTTATACTCGAAAACGTAATTTTGTGGTTAAACGGTTATATTTCTGAAATGTATGACGAAAAATTTTTTAAAAAAATTAATATGTTTTGGAATATGGAGTAGAATATTCATTCAAATTTTTGAGTCGTGACCTTTTTCTTTTGTAGAGAAAAAAATGTTTCTTTTTTTGCGACGATAACTTGAGTAGATCTAGATCATCCTATCTGAATCTTTACAAGAAGATAGCTTTTTACTATTTCGTGACCTGTATATTTTTTCAAATCATGAAATCTTTTACATTCTGAGATATTGAGGTTATGTTTTTTTATAATTTTCTTTTGATCTCTTACATCTTGAAAACGGCCCAGTCATTTTTTACCAAAAAAGGCTTATTTTTTCTATTTTCAATGATAATTCAAAATTGCAAAGAAATTTCAAGATTCACTGATTTGTTTATTTTTATATAATGATTATTTTGTTTTTTGATATTTAAGTTTTAGTTTTTTGAGTTTTTTGGAATGTTAAAAGTTTTATGATCTAGTTAATGTAAATGCAATAAATATAGTAAAAATAACCTATTTTCTACAACTGAAAATTTTGGATAGGCTCTTTTCCTTCTTTTGTTATTCATGGAAATATTCATATTTAGTTTAAACGGTTATATCTCTGAAATCTATGATGGAAACTTGTTCGAAATATGTTAGATGATTAGGAATTCTATTAATCTATACACCAATACCTAACTACATATAAATTAAACATTTATTTAAATATTCTGAAGTACCTGAATACATAGATTAATTATGCCGTTATCAGATAATAGAAATACTAATTCTGGTATAACTAGGATGTGATCAAGTATCTTTGGAGTCGGATAAGGTCCTGATCAGGTTCCTGAAATATGTACTTTAAGAGCACGAAACGTTTTAAAAATGTTTTTTTTAATTTTCAAACGTTTTTTAAGAAAGATATAAAAACGTTTTTAAAACGTTTTAAAAAAGCGAGAAGTGTCCTAAAGCTTTTTGTGAAAAAAATAGAAAATATTTATATGACTAAAAAATCCACCTTATTGAGCTATTAATACGAAAGAAATATAGGAATTTAAAATGATGTATGAGAATAAAGAAGTTCATATTGAAACAATTTTTTTAGTTTGAGGCAGCTAAGTGCCAATGCATTGGCAGCGGTTTTTTTAAAGTTTACCACTGTAAAGTTTTTATAGTTATGTATATATTCTGTAAATCTATCTCGTTTTTTAAATAAATAAATAATTAAATGATTCATTATGATTACTATTACCTCCAATTTAAGAAATTAAATACATTTCTCATTTATTTTATGTCTATATTTCTCCTTGAATCTTTCTCATTTTCGTAAATATCCAGATATCCGAAATACTCAGACAACATAGAAAGCATAATAAAAACATATTATTACGTTTATTAATAATTATTATAAATTATTATGATTCTTATTACCTCCAATGCAAGAACTAAATACATTTTACATGTATTTTATGTATTTAATTCACTTTGAATCTTTCTGATTCTCGTAAATCTCTAGATATACGAAACACTCATACAACATAGAAAGCATAATACAAACTGTTAAGTGACGGAAAATTATTTTCTTTTGTTTATAAAAGCGAATAATTTTCCGCCACTTAATATATCATGCAAGTCGGCATTTCGTCGTCTGCATACATGACCCGACTTCCTGCGTAAAGCTACAAAGTCAAGACGGAATGCGAGAATAGAGAAAGTGAAAGAGAGAGTAAAGAAGAAAGTTTGGCAGAAAATTGCCGGTGTTGCCGCTCTTCGCCTAGTAACCGATGAATTGTAAAGGCAAAGATGGAGAGGGAAGAAAGAGTGAATGATAGAGAGAAAGAGAGAGATAGTGAGAGAGAGAGAGAGATAGAGAGAGAGAGAGAGAGAGAGGGAGAGAGAAAGGGAGAGAGACAGGGAGGGAGAGATAAAGAGAGAGAGAAAGAGAGAGAGGGAGAGAGAGAGAGGGAGAGAGAGAGAGAGTAAGAGAGAGAGAGCTACGCAATTAACACGGAGCAACAGTGTTGTCGCTTCCGCTGCGTAGTTCTCGATGAGTGAGTAAAGGGAGAAGGTACGAGACAAGCGTGATAAGAGAGTGAGAGCGGGGAAACTTCATGCGACGCTACGTCATAGATGCACCAGTCTGCCCCGGTCTCTCTTTCTTCCCGCCCCGCCGCATCCGCCCAGCGAGATCGATACACAATACACAAGGGTCCATTAGATTCCCGTAAATGTGTCAGGAATCCATTCACTTTGTATAATTCAACTGGGTAATTTTATTGTACAATTCAACTGGATAATTCGACTGTGTAATTCGACAAAAAGAGACCCATCAAAATAAAAGTGAAAATACAGGTGAGAAATCATTTTCTTCTTTTAGTATAATATATTTTATGACCCGTTGGTAGCAGTCCGCCAGATTTCCGGAAACGGAGCCTGTATATATAGGACGAAGTCGTGTATTAAAAGGTATATATACCATAACAAATATAATAGTAAAAATAATAATTGGTTGTTTATTGATAATCAATCAATTATTATCTAACAAATTGGCGCTCGGACAGGGACTTAAAGCGCGTTTTTCCAGAAATAATCGTAAGAAAACGGGCATTCAAAATTCGGTGTTGCATGATTTTTTTTTATTTCATATTCAAATAGTTTATGCTAAAATAATTAGGTCGTATTTTTTAGTTTTTCAATTTAACCAAAATTGAAGTAATTACAGCCATTTGAAATTTGCGTGACGTCACGATTGTATACTTTCATGACGTCACGTAGTATTAGAGTATATCTATATATATCGAAAATTAGGAAACTTTAAACGTCTGTAACTTTAAAAATTTTCATTTTTACGGCAAAAGAAAAAATACGACCTAATTATTTTTCGTTATTCTACTTATTTCATGCGAAAAATCAACTTTTTATTTTTATGCAACATCCAAATTATTTAAAAATTTTAGTTTTTGAAAATTGTTTTTTTATCTTTTTCTTTTGGCTTCTATACCGCGAGTGCCTACAGTGGAAAAATATTATACAGTGACAAGTGATTGTAATAGTGTAAAATATATAGTGACAAGTGAAAGTATAATGGTTAATAGTGCACGCAGTTATAATGAAAAGTTAAACTGATTACCAAAAGTGTTGATAGAAAAATGTGGTATACAGTTAATAAAAGGAGTGCGTAGAGGCAGTCAAAATATGCGCTAAAAATAAAGATTAAAATATAAAAACAACGTTCACAGAAGTGCATAAAACAAAGTGAATAGGAAGTTGCGGGAAAAGTGATACAGAAAGAAAGGAAAAAATATATAATAAAAATAAAACGCATGTAAAGTAAGTGAGTGACTAGTTAAAAAGGTGATATTAAAAATATCGATGAAAAGTTAATAAAAATATGATAAAAGTGTGACGTAAATACGGTACTGCGCTTTGTAAGCACCGGACAAGCAACGGCAATACGAGATGCAGTGCAGTGACTTACGCAGTGATTAATTAAAATTTTTTTATTCGCTATTACAATTATTAAGAGAAAATTCTTCGATTTTTTAAAATTTTAATATGAAATATGGCTTAAATAGACTATAACTTTGGTCAATAAATTTTGTATACAAATTCCCACATTCATATCATAACTACATGTTATTTTTTTTTTTTTATTTAAGCATTTCAAGGTTTTAGGAGCCTTATTTCTGCTATAACTTTTATTGAAATAAAATTTAATACATACAAAAATGTACAATGTTTATTTACATAACATAAGTAGTTATCTACGCTGGTCGGTTAATTAAATCTAAAAAATTAATTATAAGTTCGCATATCGTACAATTTCGGTAGTACAATATATTGTCCATATTCTGAGGTAACAGAGCTTTGCCTCTACACAGATTTTTAATAAAGTATTGTCTTTGATTATTGTACAATTTACATTGCCATATAACATGATTCAAATATTGACTTTGTGCAATGAGGCTGCTAAATTCTAATGGTCAACTCCACATCTGTTTATTGAGACTATAGTATTGCGATTAAATCTAGAATTATTAAACCATGTTTTAGGAGAGACGTTATAATACAGTTTAAAATATTTGGTACCTTTAGAAATAGACTGCTCTAGACAAAGATTGTTTGTATTGACAAATGACATTTTTTTAAAATCTTGAGAGAGGTCTGTGAAAGGTAACATTACATTTTTTGCTGGTGTTTTATTTGTATAAGACTTTACTAATAAGTCTGCAGACTCATTACCCAATATGCCAATATGAGATGGACACCATACAAAGTCGATTTATGTATTTTGAACACAATGAAACTTTGCCCGTGCGTGTATATTTAGCAATCCATATTGCCCGCGTTTCGGGGGTAGGGCGGCAATCGCGGAGCGGACCAATGGTCATTAGTGACTCAAATCGCCGCAGACTTGGCTTTGATTTTCGCATTTAGGGAAAATCAAGGCCAATCACGGTGAAGAAAGGGGCGGAAGCAATAAGTGTGTGGGCTGAAGTTGTTCGAGAAGAAGAGTCAAAACGAAAAACGTCAAAGTTTAAAAACCTTTAAGATTGATATCAGACATTACTAGCGAGATTATCCTCCAACGGAAAATTAGCGACCAGATTGTGAGGAGCATCGTTAGGCGTGCAGGATTTGCGACGGTGAGTGGACTGTAATTGTCGAGCTTCCCTCGGCACTTATAAGTAATATTTTTTTTTGGAACAATTTATCGTATATTGCCGCCATGTGCTCGGGGTTAGGAGAGTAAATTCGTGGTGGTGTGACACCATTATATAGAATCAGTGCGCATCGGGCCAGCATTAAATTTACGAAAATTATTGGGAAGAAAATTACGCGACTCGGAAAACTCTGGGAAAACGTGGTGATTTGGTCGTCGCGAGAGACGCGTGCGAGGGCTAACGTAGCCATATTGTATAGCGACCGATTGATCCATTGCGCTAGAATTGTAAATGTGGCGACCGTGCGTATTGTAACTGCAATAAAGCTTAGGTACTTAAAGAGAAAATTTTGTGTGTTTATTATATAATTAGTAATTCCTGATTTTCCACTTCACGGAACTTCCTCTGGGAAAGGGCTCGTGCAGAGTTATCCGCGCTTTACCTGGCGCCCATTAATATAGAGAAATTCGGTAAAGTGTCGAGAAAACTCTAATAAATAAGCCATCGTAACGAAAGCCACGTTACAAGTTGTAGATATTGCCCGAACAAAGCGAAACCGTCGTCGTGACGGAAAAATTCAAAGTTGTATTTTTAACTCTTGGTCAAAACGTTTATTCAAATCATTTACCGTAGTAGATCTGACGGTCGCGGACGCAACGAATTTGAAGCACGATTTTGGACATAGCTCTGTGTAGCAAAATTTGACAACGGTTTTGTAGCCGTCACGGGAATGTTTGTGTATAGTGCGTAAAGTATGAGTGTGTGCGAGTTTAGAGTGGCATTGTATATTAACATTTAATAAATTGTAATTGATGTGCGGAATATTGACACGTAAATTTAAATTAATGGCTTAGTGATAACAAGACCTCAAATTTGGCTTACCCATCTTTTATCACTAAATAAAATATACGGTCCTTTCAGGGTTGATATTAAATAAGTTGGATTAACACTTGTAAATCACTTTAACAACACTAACAAGTTTAATATTGGAATAAGAACTAAGAGTGCATTACTATAATTGCACGTGGGAACTTTGAAAAAAATTTTAAATAAAAAAAAGAAACCGAACTTCGTTGTCAGCAGTCTCGCCACGTGAAACATCAGATCGTATTTAAAACTTGACTCGCGGAAAATCAGTCAGCGATTGGCTCGGGTATCGTGTCAGCAGAAAAAATTGTAACTAAACACTAATCTGCAAGTAAAAACCAAGCACTAACAATAAAGCAATAACAGTTACAAAAAATAGATACTTTAAATTAAGCAGAAAAAGTATGATACTTAATGCCAGACAATCGCGTTAAGGTGATGCTAAACCCTCTTGTTGCCGTTAAATACGGGGAACCATTTTTTCATTCAATTATTAATTTTAAGAAAATATCTCTCTGGAAAGTTATTGTTTTTTTAGTAGGACAATAACATTTCATAGAGATATTTACTCAAAATTGAAAATAAAATGAGAAAAGTGGTTTCTCGAATTTGTCGGTGACTGGTGGCTTTCGCATCACCTTAAGCTATTAAGCAATTCTTATTCAAAGTTGGCGTGAAAGCATAAGAATAATTTAATTAAATTAAGGGGTAACGCCACTGTAGAAATTTCAAAAAATTGATTTTTGTATTAGCTTAAAACATGCTTTTAACCTTCTAGAATATAGTACACCAGGTCCCATCCCGAAAATAAAATTTTATTTGAAATTTTGGGACATATACCGACCGTCTTTGGCCGCTCCGAAATGGCCGATCGCTTACCTGCGAAAGGTATGTACCTGATGAGAAGGACCGCCTTATGACTTGCCTATTGTTCGCAAACTTCACTAATGCTCCTATAGATGTCGATCTTAAGCTATTATGAGTTAGTTAGGCTAGTTTCAAAACAAAGTACGTTAGTGTAGCGTCTGTATATCGCTCTCATGTTCGCTTTCGGAACTATATTTTTGTGAAAGTTTCAATATTTATTATTACGTTGAGCAAAATGGGAAAAGAAAAAGTTTACACAGAAAGAAAAGGCACGAAAAAAAACTATTCAACATGGCATCGGAGCCGTAAATCAGCGAATCGTCCGATGAATCGATACGAAGCTGTAGGTGATTCCAGTGGCGTCAGTGCATCGGAAAAAAAGCTGAAGACATCCGAGGACGATTTCGATGTAAATTATATATTTGGATACTGAATCATTAACTATTTGGCAGTATTTTCTGCAATTTCTGAGCATGTGAAGTGTAAAACGTGCGGTTCTAATATAACTTTTCATGAAAGAAGTTCTCGGGGCTTGGGCTTCAAAATTGTGATTGTTTGCCCAAAGTGTCCAGAAATTGTTATACCTAACAGTAAATTTATAAAAAATGCATGTGAAATTAATCGTCGGATGGTATTAGCAACGTGACTGATAGGAGTAGGACTGAATGGAATGATGAAATTTTGTGCGTTTATTACCACGTCCTGTTTTCCAATCTTTCTACGATAAAATAGTGAATCTCATTTCAATAGCAACATCAACAGTTCGTGATAACAGTATGAAGCAAGCTGGACAAGAAGAGCTGGACGAATGAGCGAAGAAAATGGTCAATCTCAAGGGATTACCGTTTCAGGAAATGGTTCTTGGAGGAAACGAGGGTATTCGTCGCTTTTTGGAGTTGTATCTTTGATTGGATGGCTTACTGGAAAAATCGTCGATTTGACTGTAAAATCTAAATATTGTAAGTCTTGCGAGCACTGGAAAAATGAAACAGAAACATCTGAATACGAAAAATGGTATGCATCACACGCCGATTTATGTCAAGCAAATCACGAAGGTTCATCTGGTAAAATGGAGGTAGATGCTGTTACTGAAATATTTTCTCATTCCGACAGTTTCCATGGTCTAAAGTATGTGAATTATATTGGTAATGGTGACAGTAAGACTCAACGGCATACTGGATTCTAAACCGTACACTAATGAATTTGAAGTACAAAAAAAAGAGTGCATCGATCATGTACAGAAAAAAATGGGAACGCGTCTTCGAAATCTAGAAAAAGACGAAAGGCCTTGGAGGAAAAGGAAAATTAACAAATAAGTTGATTGATAAATTAAAAATTTATTATCGCACAAGCTGAAGGTTCGTTGGACACGTTTCATCATGAACCGCCACTTCCTGAAGAAGTTTGTGTAGCCATTGAGCCTGTTTATACAGAGTTGAGTCGAGATGAGTTGCTGCACCGTTGCTTAGGAGGTTATACTCAGAACAGCAACGAAAGTTTCAATGCCACCGTTTGGATCTTGGCTCCGAAATCGTACTCGAGTGGCAAGAAAGTTCTGGATATTCCCACTGATATTGCATTTTAATGTGTCCTTCGAATTATGAAAGCTCTGGAGATGGATGTAGGTCTACAAGCTTACAATTTTTGTTATGAAGTCGACGATAAGCGCATCAGACACGCTGAGCGCTCTCTGTCCGACGCAGCGAAAGAGGTGCGATCGAACATAAAAGCGATAAGAAAAGAAGACGAGGAGGAGAATTTGAATTTGGAAGGGCAGTTTTATGGTCCTGGCATTGCAGACTAAGGGTAAAATTTTTTCTTTAAATGATGTCCTCATTTTTTACGTCCAAAATTGATTTTGAAACTTTAAGTTGATTTTTCTCGAAACGAGTTTTTCTCAACGGGCACGCAGCATAATTTGAACATTTTTCATCCGATCCATTTGAATATTATATTTCGAATTTCGAAGTGAATCACGTAGGGGATTTTTAATAAATTGATTCAAACAATTTTTATAAACAAAAACGTACCTTTTTTTCATGAAATTTTTTAATTTCTTTTCAATTTACTGCCAATCTTGCAAAAATCAATATTTTCAAAATCCCCTACGTGATTCACTAGCTATTAACATCAAGAATAAGTGGATTTTTTTTGTTCCAGGTTGAAATGTGCAATTGGTACACTGCGTGTCGCGGAGCGCTTCCGTTGTAAGAAGCCTCAAGAAATCGGCTATTAATCAGCCATTTTGTATTTTTTTTACTCAATTTTTTTTTAAATATACTATAATATTATATTAATAATATATCCAAATATCATTTCTTTCTAACCTTTCTGTACATTAAAAAAAATACTCAAAAAATACTTTTTTTTCGCTATTACAGTGGTGTTACAGTGGCCATCCTCTATTGTCTGACACTGGTATGCCCCACTCCAATGCTCGCGCATTAAAGTCGCCGGCAACAACGATCTCGACTTCATCCCGCGGATCGCATATTCCACCTCGTCCAGACTCCGCCTGAATTGCTCAACACGGACGTTCGGGGTAAAGTAGCAGCCGCTTCCTTCTGCTTCTAGTCATATAATCTGAGTCAGAAGGCTGTTGGCTAATTTGCTTCTGTAGTGGTTCGCTTGAAGGACCATTATACAGACCATCATTAGTGCTTGGCTTTGATCTGCCAAAGCGTTTCGCGTAACGCTCTACACTGTGCTGAGCCTAGATTGTGGTCTAGCTGTGCTTGGTCTACTTGAAGGTCAGTGCACAAGACGCACTTCCTTTCAGTAGCCTTGCAGGCTACTCCTTTGTGGCCGTCCATGCCACATTTATAATAAGTCTTACTTCTGTCTGGGCCACGACGGTCGCGCGCTTTATGTGCGTAAGGCGGTTCATCTCAGGAAGGAACTCAGCCTTTATCTAGTCCATCTCTGCTGCTCCTTGCTATTGGATTTGGTCAGCGAAACTCTGAACTCACCCTCTGAGCCTCCTGCTTTGTCGAAGACCTTCTTAATCGCAGTATCCAGTTCTTCGTTGGTGGTGAGGCTATCGAGGTCTCTGACTTCCACATATGTCTTAGGTTTCAGGTTCTTTACAGTCCCCGTCGTACCTAGTAATAGATCTCTTCTTAATCGTTCTCCTCTCTTATTTTTCGGAGATTTCTCAGAACGCTCTCTCTTCTTGTTTGCCGATGTCCTGGCTGTTGGAGGCGTCTGTTGTTTGCGCAACAGCTGTTGTTCCGTCTGCTGCGCAGGTAGTTTCTGTTGCTGCTGAGGTTTCTTAGCTGCAGCTTTCTCCTTCTTCGAACTGACCGTTACAAAACCATCGATACCCGAGGGCTCGTCAGCCCTAGCCTTCTTGTCAGTGGTTTCTGACTCAGCGTTATCGGAGTCCCTGTCATGCGGTCGCGTCCTCTTATTTTGAGGCCACTTGTTTGAGGTAGCCGCAGCTTCTAGAGTGTCTGTCGCACTATGCGCCTGGGCGTTGGAGAGTAGGCCGTCCTTCCACGCGTGGAAAACATCGACAAGATTAGGGTTGGATTTCTTGATGTCGCTATTGACACCAGGCTGCCTCTTTCGCCCATCTGCAATTATTTTGAGGATTTAGACTTCTCTAGGAACTTCTCGATACTTCTTATCTCCGAACGGTTGGGCTGTTGTATGCTGCTCGGCAGCGATTGTGGAGCAAGCTCCACTACCACCATTGCTTCACCGCAGGTTTGGGGTTCACCTGCCTTATCGCTTTTCTCATGGCTGTGTTGGGACAGTTTTATTTCTAGTTTATTGACCTGCGCATCGTGCGTAGGGGGGCGGGCCGAAATAGCTAGGAACGGGTGCACTCTCAGATACTTTGATCCTACCCCAGATCCCTGAGGCCTAGACTTCGTTTTCCTGGTCCCGGAATACACAGATGGACCAGGGCTCGCCCGGGGCAATAGGGGTCCCGGTTCCCTTGCCCAATACGCACTTCCTGACCAGGGTCCGAACCGGCCGGCTTCTGATCTCGTGCCGAAACTAATCGCCTCGGCAGAGCTAGGCTCACATCAGCCCTTCGCCCATGCCGTTGGGAACAACCGATAAGGGTCCAAGCACTCCCAGCGTGTCCAAGCGCGAGAACAATCAGGTCTGGCAGTTTTCTGTGCATCTGCCTGACGACTAGTCGTACCGCCCGAGCGGAGATGTTTGGGTATTTTGTTCAGTGTAGTGCATGTGGTAAGTGTAGCGTAATGATTGCAGGAGTAAACGTTTGTGGAGTGTGAGTTATTGTAAACGGCTGCTTATTACAATCCGCAACTCGGCGACACATCTGGTCGCCTGGCCTAGGCGCCCCCTGCGTTCGCCTACGCGGCGCTATCACAGGGGCAAACTTAACCCTTGGAATAACATAACAATATAATAGGATTAACGAGAATCAGGTAATAGGTTTAATTAATCCAATTAGGACTAACCTATTAAAGATCTTTATTTAACATTTTCATGATAGATAGAGACGGTTATAGGCTTATAAACATCGAATTTAATAGCGCGGTTATACTTGCAAACAATCTTAGTGAGTTAATATTAAATTAGGGACACAATAAAAGTTATTTTTTATTTTTATTTAGGTTTTTCAAAAGGTCGACCAGTATGGACCACCCTATCCAATAGGTAGAATAGACATTTTGTTATTGCAAATGCATAGTAAATAAAATGTTACGTGAATACTAAAACCTATAAGGATTGATTTCAATTCCTTACATAAACAATAACCTAAGTAATGATATATAATAACTAATCACGCTTATATAACAACCAATCATTTTTGTAAATGTAAAACAAAGCCATACATTGATTAATAATAATACACTAGTACATAGAATAACAAACCATCTTTTAATTTTTAAGTAATTTAAAAAGAACGTAATGTTGAATAGGAAAAGAGTCCTTTTATTTATATAAAAATAACTAAACAATAATTAATTACAGTTATTAAACTATGTTAAGATTATTCAAGAAATTAGAATATCTTTATACAATTAAAATAAAGAAATTGTAACAAATTTCATTGATCCAATAGCAACTCTAATCTAGTATGAATACGAATCATATCTTTTAAGATAGAATGAGTAATTATTAACGGTAATTTATATGATAACATATATATATATATATATATATATATATATATATATATATATATATATATATATATATATATATATATGTATATATATATGTATATAATTGGGCTCGATATATATATATATATATATATGACAGCCGGAATAGATACCGTAGCATTTAAAAAAATAGAACTAAAATTAATCGTTAAGCCAAAACATAAAACAAAAGATAAAGCATATTGTAATTGCGCGGGACGCACGAATATGCGAAAAGTCCGGCGGCGCGTGCAGAAATGCGCGAATTTTGAGCGGAGTAGAGGGGAGAGAAGGAGAGAGTAGTGGAAACGGAGAGCTACGTCACAGACGCGCAGCGCGGGTATACAGGAAGACGCGAGCTGCGGGCTCGGGATCATTATCTTCTCGGAACTCAAGGCACGCTGGGCTATCTAGACCAGTGCTCCCTTGGATAAGAAAGAGTGGTAGCGGTGCCCGTGGGCAGAGGTAACGCGCTTAGGTCTCCGTTCACTCGCAACTCACTAAGGACTCTCTCCCTATCCCTATAACAATATGTAATAATTAACACTCTAGAATAAATTAATAATCAAACTTTAAACATTCATTTATATCTTCTTGCTATCCTTTTCCAACTTGGAAGCGCCGAACCCTCCTTGGTATGCATCGAGGGGGCCAACGCGCTGATAAGTCCCATTAAGAAAGCGCGCACTCTAGAGTTGTCAACGCACCGCTCGAGTGTGTGCCTTTCGGTGTTTTTCCCGTAATAAATCCATAAGTGTTTTTTACAAAACATAGAAAAACTACATTTATGGAGCTCCTAACTAGGCGGCTCCGGGAACGCAGTGGGGAACAGGAAGAGAGAAATTATTGGGAGGTTTCAGAGCCGTTTTTTCCAGTCACTTGGTTCGGGTTAATACGCGAACCGTGTTCACACAAATATAAAAGCATTTTCTTTTTTTATAAACGGCTGAGACCGTCACATTGACGCCCGAATAACGGGGACCCGAGAAAGTGACTCAAAAAACAAAATAATGAATGATACCGGAAATAGACGGGTCGATTGCTGAGATACACATCCAATCGTGAATCAACGATGTTCATAAAATTATAAAACGGATGATCGTGATTGGCGAAAAGCACGAAGCAAGGTTGGCTATTTTAGACGATGAAGTACGCACTTTAAAAACAGAAAACGAAAAATTAAAATAAATAGTAGTACTCCAGCGTCAGGATATACAAAATGTAGGAAAATCAATAAATGAGGGAATAGATATTTCAAATAAATTAACATTAAAATCATATAACATGCAGAAACATCTAGGTGGTTTAACTAAAACAGTAATAGTAAATTTTTTCAAAATTGTTAAAGTAAAGGGATGAAAAAATTGACAAGCTTACCTGGTTCTTTAATACGCTAAAATTAAAATAATGATAGAAAAGGCAATCCAATTTTTATTAACACGTTTGTTTATAGTATCAAGTTTAAGATAAAAATAAAATTTATTTAGAAAAGTTGCGTTATTTCATTACAAAGATAAAGGTCGAAAATGCCGCGAAATAAAAGGTTATCGGGAGTGTTGCTAAAGAATATAGAGACAACCGCCCCAGAAAGTAGTTTAGATCAGGAGCAAAAAAAACACAGGAATTGGGAAAAAGCCGTGTCGGAGGAATTGAAATACTTAGATGAGAGGCAGGACGAACTCGCGAATAAAGTGGAGAAATTCGGTAAAAATCCCGACGAGGTAGGATCAATCAGCGGTTGCGTGGAATTAAAAAATTACGTGAACGCGCGGGTTGATGAAATGTGCGCGAAAAGCGAAGAAATAATGAAAAATGTGGGGGAGATGTTCGATAAAAATCAAAATCTGCACACCGGCCCTGCAAATACCGGTAAACATGAGATATCGCGGAAAGTAAAATTGAATATTCCAAAATTTAAAGGCTTACCATCGGAGAGGCCGATGAAATTTTTATTTGAACTAGAAAATTAATTTTTATTAATAAAACCAGTCGAAAGGGACACTTTAGGCATCGTGTCTCAAGCTCTTACAGATGACGTGCATAATTGGTAGTACTGACAGGAGGGGGAGGTCGAAAATTATGAAGAATTTATGATCAGATTTAAAGAAAGATACTGGAATGCATGCGTGCAAAGGGCGGCTAAATGCAAAGTAGAGTTTGGACAATGGTACACGTCCGCGTCTATGAACCGCGTAAATTATGCAATTTACGTGTTTGGGTTAATTAAGGAATTAGTGTTCAATTACACCGAGGAAGACGTTGTATTAAAAATAAGTGATCATTTCGATAGGGGGTCCGCTTAGCTATAATGGGCCAACAGATAAAGAATAAAAATCAACTATTAAAGATTCTAACGGAGTTTGATAGCGACAATCAGCGCTCAAAAAATGACCGCACGGCCGCAAATCAATCGAAAACAGAAACAAACACCGGGAACTTGACGAGTACCCGCGACAATACGTCTAATGACTTTAATTACCGTAATAATCGAGCGGGAAATTACGATAATAAAAAGCCGTGGCAAAATAAAACTGTAAATGCAACTCAAAAGGCCAACTGTCTAGATAATCCGACGAACTTGAAACAAGGACGAAATTGGGAAAAACGGAGTTTTCAAGGAGGAAAAAATAAAAATAATACCGCTCAAGAGATTGACGTGCTAGATATCGATGTAAATGGGGAACATGACATCTCGAAGTCGAGAAACGAGTAGTAGTTATGTCTGGTGTCTCGGAATCGGCGTTAAAACAAAAAAGAACAGGACGTAACTGGTACGCTAAAAATAGCCTCGATGGTGGATGATCCCAGGGGAACACTTAAATGATATAGAATCGGAGGGAGACAATATCAAGATTACGTGCTACCCGGAAATCGACATAAGTATGCATAAAGTCGGGGTAAAAGCTTTGATTGACACCGGTAGTGAGGTTACCGCTATCTCCGAGGAATTCATTTACGAAAATTTTGCGGTGTTTAAAAAGTGTCCGACTTTACCCATACGTAGTAAAATAATAAAGGGGGCAACGGGGGGTAAATTAGCGCATTTAAAATGTCAAATTAGGCTCACAATTAGCGTAGCGGGTTTGGAAACTAAACTGATCCTCATTATAATTCCAAAATTAATAAAACCTTGTATTATAAGTTATGATACGATCAAAGCTCTAAAAATGTTAATAGACACAGTTAACGCACAAATACTATTTCAAGTAAACCATGAAGATGGTGTTATCAATTATACAGATAAACGGTTCGCGATGGGCGAATATATGTATCTGCGCGTAGAACAAATGAGTGAATACCTCGAAAACGAGGGCGACTCAAATGAATATTTCGACGTGAACTGTGTAGATTACACGGATTGTCGCGAAAAATCTTACGATATTACTACCAGTGAAATCGATGAAAAAATAAAATCTTGTGATAACTTATTGAATCGCAAAAAGAAAAATTAAAATCCTTGATAATAAAGTATAAAAAAGTATTTGAAAAAAAAACAGGTCTGTTAACTACACACGAGCATGAATTAATATTAAAAGATGACACTCCTTTTTACACAAAACCCTATCCTATTCCTCTAGCATGTAGGGAACAGGTAAAAAGGGAAATCGATAGTATGTTAGAATTAGGAATTATTAGACGCTCGAGCAGCCCATATGTCGCCAACCGGGTCAATTCAGATGTGTTGCCGTCTATTCCCGTCTTATGATTGTGTGCGTTCGTTGTAATAATGTTATTTGCTACATGCGTTGATGATATGGACAGTGGTATTGCGATTACCTGTGTTATGTGATGCGCTGTTTGATTTGGTTTGTTTGTGTGTGTGTTTGGTTTTGTGTATTGTTTTCGGTGTGACGGTGAGCGCGGGGAGCACGTGCACCAATGCGGTGAACACGGCAAATCCATGTGCCGTATGGAGGGGGCGCGGAGGGCTCACGTGCGCCGTCCTTCGGTGACTACTCCTTTTGGTGGTCCTAGTATGCCACACCGTATATCAACCCTGGATGTAGCTGTCGTAAAGAAGAAGGATGGCTCTGTACGATTATGTCTAGACGCACGTAAATTAAATGCACAGTTAGTGGACGATTATGAAGGGCCGCCGGAAATAGATGAAGTGCTGCAAAGATGTGCGGGAAAATCAATAACCAACACTTCTGATTTTACGTGTAGCTACTGGCAGGTAAAACTCGTGGAATGGTGTAAAAAGTACACCGCATTTAAATGCGAAAATCATATTTTTGAGTACATCGTCGTCTCTTTTGGTGTTAAGACTAGTGGTTCTGCATTAATAAGGGGTTTATCCCAAACTACGTCGGATTTTGATGATTTTTTAGTATTATTTGTCGACGATATGGTAATTAAGTTAAAAGATTTTGATTTACACTTAAATCATCTAGCATTACTGTACGAGAGACTTTTGTCACATAATTTTAGATTAAAATTTAAGAAATCAGCTTTTATGAGTGAAGAAATAGAGTTCTCAGGGAACTTTATCTCGGCACGAGGAATCCGGCCGGATCCGAAAAAAATTAGAACGATAAGAAATTTTAAACGACCTAAGAACGTGCCCGAGCTACAGAGTTTTTTAGGTTTTGTGAATTTTTACACGAAATTCGTGAAAAATTATTCACAATACATAGAACCTCTTATAGAATTATTAGAAAAGGGAGTAGGTTTTCACTGGACTACGGATCAGCAGAAGGCGTTTGAGGATGTAAAAACTTCCTTCGATGAAAATATCATCTTAATATATGCTGATCCGAAGCATCCTTACATCCTCATGTCTGAGTCTAGTGACTTCGCGTGTGCTGCCGTTTTAACACAATTAAATTTTTGTCAGTAGGACTTTAAAGGGGAGCGAGTGTTCGTATTTCACAGCAATAACTGGGCCGACACCCAGCCGAGCACTAATTAACTTTTGTAAAAATATCGATAAATATCAAAATCAGGATGTCTTTGCGTCAGAAATAAAAAAAAAATGAAAATTAATGATGAAAAAAGCAAAAAACAATACGAAATAAGTGAGAACTTATTATGTAAAATGACGCCAGACCGGACAAAAATCTATATACCCGAGGGGGGGGGGGGCTAAAAACATAAATTAATGAGGTGCACGAATATTATGGGCACGGGGAGCACGCAAAGTATATAAGATGATTTTTGAACAATTTAATGCATAAAATTTAAGAAAAAAGGTGTCGAAAATTTTAAAAACATGCGATAAGTGCCAAAAAACTAAATATTTGACGCAAAAATATAATTAAAATAATGCAACCAATTCTCCTAAATAAGCCGCGAGAACTCTTATCAATAGATTTTTTTGGACCCTTACCCGTATCTACGGGAGGGGTAAAATATATACTCACAACCATAGATGGTTTTACTAAGTATGTGGTATTTTACCCACTCAAAAAAGCAAACATGGTAGTCGTGATTAGGAAATTAGTAAAGATTATATGCCAATATATGGCAAACCAGAAGCAATAATATCGGATCACGGAACCCAATTTACTAGTAAAACATGGATTGATACGTTAAAGAAAGAAAATATTCGATTAAGGTTTTCGTCAATTAGACACCCTCAAAGCAATATAATTGAACGCGTGCACCGTTAATTGGGGCGACTTTTACGCACATTTGTAAAAGAAAAATACGGCGGGTGGCCCGACATATTCGAGTAATCCAAAATATTATTAATGAGATGCCACATCAAACGACAAATCAACCGCCGGTATTACTGCAATTAGGCCTTAAGCCTAACTAGAATTTGGGAGAAATATATAAACATGCCACAAGTGGATGATGGTATCTCACGCGAACGCGCAATATCGTTGGCTCGCGAATATGAGCACAAAAATTTTGAAAATAGGGCAGCGAAAAAGAACGCAAACAAAAAACGCTTCGAATTTAAGAATGGCGACCAAGTATTAGTTAAAGCCGTAAATGTATTTGACGCTGAAAATGGAAAAATAGCTAAGTTTTTTTATGTATTTGAAGGGTCATTTACTGAACAACAAAATGTAGGTCTCGATACATATTTATTATACGATCCGGTATAAAAAAAAGAGCGAGGAAAATTCCATTTGTATAATTTAAGACCGTATTACAGCGAAGAAAAAAAAGAATGATAAATAATTTATACAACATTTGCTCAGAAATGAATATTGTTTAACCTCTTATAAGTTTGTATAATTAAAAATATATGTTGTAAATACATTAAGTATTAATATAGTCAGAGCGTTATCTGCAGACGCATGGCCGTAGGCTAATTTCTTTGTGTCCCAGGTCGAATAGAAATTTTTTTTGTCTTTATGTGTGCGACACGCAAACAAATTTGGGGAGCACAGGGGATACAAAGAAACAAAACACATAGGTGTATTATAAATAAAGGAGACTTGAAATATATTAGAAAATAAAATGTAAAAGATATGTATAATAACATTGTACAATAAAAGAGGCACCTTGAATTTAGCACACTAGTCAACTAATCAATAATTAAAAAATTATGCATATTTTAAATAATAAAAGTAGTATGTAAAAACAAATATTGTACTATTTAAATAAAGTAGTAAAAAGAAGTATCGCGATTTAGACCAAATTAACAATCATAGAAGTACAACAAACTTTATATAAATAAATATAACATTCAAACATGATAGATAATTAATTAAAAAATTATTATTATTTATTATTTAAATCGCCTCGAAATCTTGAGATAAGCAATTGGTTATACAAGCACTACTTGAATGTTATAAACATTCGGAGGGACAAATTAAATGAAATAAAGCTGTATAGAATGGTAGAATGGAGGAAAGCAAAAACATACCCGAGAAGATACTGCGGGAATCCGAATTCCACGAAGAAGACGAAAGTTTCGAAGAATCAAAACAAAGGGAGTCTTCTGATCGAAGGCTCATGCGAATTTTGGCAAATGAGGGGAGGAAAACCAAGCCTATGAGGCGAGGAAAGGCGCGATAGGATTTTAGTATCAAAATCAATCGCAGCCGAGTAAACATGTCTATCACGGTAACGATGCGCGATTCGGCAACGTGCGCCGAGCAGTTTGGTGTGTGTGACCAGGAGACGCTGGTCAGCGAACGTGACATCCAGTTGCGCACTGGGTACACCAGGACGATACCCATGAGGAAGGCCATTCAGTGTGAACGCATATTATGGGGAAGGAGGGGGCGTTTCGCCCCGGCCCAGGAGCACAGAACCAGGGCGCCAATCACTCTTTCAAGGGCGGAAAAAAAAACGCTGGCACATCCCGAAGTCTACGATGCAGGGGCTACCACGAGCAAGCACATAGAGAAAGCCATGGAGATGTATAAGAGATGGGTGTTCTTCGGAGCGAGACAACCGAGGCTACCGAAGAAAAAAGCCCAATCATCAGTGTTCCTGGGCAGAGGGGAACCGATGCCCATCGATTTAACGGAGAAGCGGTGACATCCACTACCTGGAAAAAATAAAGAAAACGGCAGAATAGGAGAGACAAAAGGATCCGTGAGGTAAACAGGTGGCGTGTTCGACTGCATTATGCGACGCACAATAATGTATGTAAATATATAGATACCATGTTGCATCATCATAAAATATTTTACTAGGAAGAGGTCCGTAAAGAGGTGCACCCTGCATCCTGGTGGATCACGGAGGAGGAAAAAGAGGTGACGGCGAAGATCGATGACGGCGAATATACGCCACAACCCATCACTGCGGCCCGACAAAAGGGAGAGAAATGGAAGTTGCAGGCACAGCTGCAAATAATAAATAAGAAAATTGCAGAAGAACGAGCCTGGGTAGATGCGCTGCAAGAGGAAGGAGAAGGCTTCGTGCCGACGCAGGTGAACATTCCCTCTCGACAGGAGGACCAGGGAAGTTTCCCGAAGATACCCCGGCTGTACCATGAGCAGGACGAGGTGGACGACATTCTGCAGGATCTAGAGGCACCCGGTGAACCAACCATAGATATATACGAGGGCAGTATAGAAGAATTCAATGAATGGTTGAAGAACCTTCAAAATTAAAGTTTTTGTTTTTTTTCTATACTATTTTTTCTATACTTATTTTACATGTGTACTTAGGAAACAAACAAAAAATAAGGTAAAATTTTGTTATATTTTTATTTACAAGCAGCGAGCCAGCGGGAGCCGTCAAATACAAATGAATATTATTTTTCTTTCTCATGAAAAGAAAAAAAAATCATTTGGGGGGCACTGTGACGGCCGGGATAGATACCGTAGCATTTAAAAAAAATAAAAATAAAATTAATCGTTAAGCCAAAACATAAAACAAAAGCTAAAGCATATTGTAATTGCGCGGGACGAACGAATATGCGAAAAGTCCGGCGGCGCGTGCAGAAACGCGCGAATTTTGAGCGGAGTAGAGGGGAGAGAAGGAGAGAGTAGTGGAAACGGAGAGCTACGTCACAGACGCGCAGCGCGGGTATACAGGAAGACGCGAGCTGCGGGCTCGGGATCATTATCTTCTCGGAACTCAAGGCACGCTGGGCTATCTAGACCAGTGCTCCCTTGGATAAGAAAGACTGGTAGCGGTGCCCGTGGGCAGAGGTAACGCGCTTAGGTCTCCGTTCACTCGCAACTCACTAAGGACTCTCTCCCTCTCCCTATAACAATATGTAATAATTAACACTCTAGAATAAATTAATAATCAAACTTTAAACTTTCATTTATATCTTCTTCCTATCCTTTTCCAACTTGGAAGCACCGAACCCTCCTTGGTATCTATCGAGGCGGTCAACGCGCTGATAAGTCTCATTAAGAAAGCGCGCACCACTCAAGTGTGTGCCTTTCGGGGTTTTTCTCGTAATAAATCCATAAGTGTTTTTTACGGGGTTTTGCCTCTCGCCTCGCAAGAGAGCTAGCTAGCGCTCTTGCCGGACCGAGATAATTAATCAAAACATAGAAAAACTGCATTTACGGAGCTCCTAACTAGGCGGCTCGTGGAACGCAGTGGGGAACAGGATGAGAGAAATTATTGGGAGGTTTAAGAGCTGTTTTCTCCAGTCACTTGTCTCGGGTTATCACGTGAACCGCATTCACACAAATATAAAAGCATTTTCTTTTTTTATAAACGGCGGAGACTGTCACAATATATATATATATATAAAAATAGTTATGAAAGAGGTCTTTAATAATTGGAAATTAATAGGATTAACAATCAATAGTAGTTTCTTAGTGTATAAAATTTACTATTCCTAACGGCTATCAATTTCTTGCATTTTGGGCTAAATATTTGGCAAATTTTTGCTTATTTGCAGTTATAGAATGATGATTATTGCTACGGTTTTGTAACTCATATATATTTTTTTAATTAAAATCTAGTTTGATGCTATTATATTTAAGGTAATGTTAATTGAGATCGATATATATATATATATATATATATATATATATCGATCTCAATTAACATTACCTTAAATATAATAGCATCAAACTAGATTTTAATTAAAAAAATATATATGAGTTACAAAACCGTAGCAATAATCATCATTCTATAACTGCAAATAAGCAAAAATTTGCCAAATATTTAGCCCAAAATGCAAGAAATTGATAGCCGTTAGGAATAGTAAATTTTATACACTAAGAAACTACTATTGATTGTTAATCCTATTAATTTCCAATTATTAAAGACCTCTTTCATAACTATTTTTCAGATAGAAGTATTATTACTCTCTGAACTTAAGACCGGTTACTACAATCTTAGTTATTTAATAGCATCTAATAATTAACAAATTCAAATCGTTATAAATCAATCTTATCATAACGAAACTCTTCGAGTCTATTTTTTCGATCATCGACAATTTGTGTCTATAACTATTAAAACAACGAAGTAACCTAATAATAGCGATCTTTAAAGAAATTAGGTTTAAACTTATTCATAGCTACTATCTAACTTGTATAAATAACACCATAACTATTCGTTTTTATAAAATTTAACTAGGTAAACTATGTAAAATTCAACTATTTACAATCTTATGTACGATAATATATATATATATATATATATATATATATACTGGAACTGAAATTCTTTCCTTTCTTTCCTTCTTTATTTATTTGTTTATTTATTATTATTATTATTATTATGAATTGGAAGTATTTAAATTATGAAGAGAAATAACAAGTTTATCAATTCGTTGAAGAATACTCTGGTATATTCCTATTATCGGGAGGCCCCCTTCCATGCACTGATCCAGTTAAACATGTGATCCCCATGGAAAGTGATATCCCGGTACATACTAAATAATATAGATATCCCCCAAATCACAAGAACCTTATTGACGACTTTGTGCAAAAGAGATTAAAGGACAAAAAAATTGAACCCTCTTACTCTCATTACAATTCTCCCATCTGAATCGTGGCCAAGCGCCCAGATAGTAAGGGAAATCCAAGATGGCGGATGGTAATAGATTTTCAAGAAATAAATAAAAAGGCAATTCGAGATGCCTATCCATTACCAAACATAGCCGACATAATGGATAAGTTGAGAAATGCAGTCTATCTTTCAGTATTTAATTTGGATACCGGTTTTCAACACATCCCAATTGTTACCAAAGATCGATTAAAGACATCTTCTTGAACGCCAAGAGGCCACTATCCATAGATTTATACATATAGACTGCGTGTTCTTACAGGGACGTTGATGCCGACACTGAAGGACAGAGATAGTTGTTTAACTTTATCACTTATTAAATTTTTCAATAAATCAAGTTAACTCTAAATTTACAATTATAAAAGTGTAATAAACGCTCGACTATTTTGTTTGTTTTTAAATTTTGTATACAAAAATGTAAATGTACATATTTACCGAAAAGTACAGTGCTTCACAAGTTATTTCTTTAAAAATAACACCTTTTCTTCAAAATATTTTTGTTTTATAAATAGTATTTTGCTTTTGCTATTTCTGAGAAAAATATTCTAAATAAGAAATGCTGAAAGTAATACTGATTTCTTAATATAATAAATACATGCAAATTTATATTTTCAAAAAATTGTTTATTTTGAAGTTTATCATTTTATCAACTATTTTTTTGATTCTTTTATATTTATTCAAAGTATAACGAATATAAAATTTATAACTTACAACAATTACTTAAACTTTTATATGTTTGTATAATTTATAGAATATATTACGAAAGAGAATTCTAAACTCGATTCAAAAAATACATATCGAAGTTTTACATTATATGAACATTGTTATGTGGAGCTCACCCATAATAATAACTTTTAATAAATAACTAAGCTGTATAAATAATAAAATTGGTAGGTTATAGAATATTAGTACAATTTATGGGTATAACTTTTAAGTTTCATTAACTTCATCAACATATTTTTTTAAACGTCTATTATAATTATTGTCTATTACTGTCACAAGTTATACATGTGGAATTCGAAAACATGTAATTAATTATAGTACATAAATAATAATTTATAAATAATAAAACTAATCGAAGTAGCAACAAATAAAAATGATAACGGATATTGTTTTTTTAGTATTGGTTGTTAAAAACTACTAATCGAACTAAAAGTTGTAACTTTTGGAATTTTATCCTAACATGATTTTACTACATGTTTCAGTCTGATTTGAAAGTATGTATTTAAGATTAAATTTATCATTTCAAGTTTATTATTATTCAAAACAGTGCTTTGCATGAACATATTCATATGAGGAAAAAAATCTAATGAAACTAACAATATTTTAATATGATTTATTAGTCTCTGCAAAACATTTTTTGTTGTAAATAAATTCTGCGTCATCATTAATACTTTTTCGGCTGTTTTGCAGATAGCTACAACGTCATTACTGGAATAAATTAAGCCACCTTCTTGAAGTGTACCTATGGTGCTCGAACTTACTGTTTTTTAAAGATATGCGATTTTTTAATTTAATTAGCTATGATGACTTTTCTTTACTTTCCAGTTGCTCAAGGAACATTAAACATTTTATTTTATTTTTTATTCTGTGCACTATCCACTGTCAATATAAGTAACAATTTCGCTGCTGTATTCAGAGAAGTCCCATCCATTACTACCTAAATAGTCCGTAAACAATGCGTATGTTTTTATATATGGAAATATTCCTTTTATTTTTGGTTATAAATAAAAAATACACCCTCATGAGCATGCATGATCTAGACTCTGTATATTACTACTCCTTAAATCGACTTACGTTTGTCTTTATATAACAGGCTACTTAATATCTACGACTTCAACCGCAGTTTACGCGAATGGGAGAGGAAAACGTACAACACCAATGCCGATATGGAGGCGCTCGAATAGTTCTTATTTGGGTTAAATGGTTCGCTAGAACACCAAGTCAGATCGAAGAATCCACTCTGTCTTAGAGAAGCGATAGCTGAGACCGTGGCTTTTGAGCACCGAACTAGTGCCACAATAGTGGTTATCAGTCAAACGATGATACAGGATGGCCTATTTGGCTACCCGAACTAATCAAACTTATAACGAAGTAAAATATTGACTGTCCGAACGGAAACCCGAGTCAAATATTATTTCCGCCGCAGTAGCCCGCTCGCAACACAGTCGTGCGCCTAGCGACAAGTAGCAACTTTTGCACTTATTGCCGCGCACAAGGACACGAGGAGCAGAAATGCAGGAAAAAGAACTACGACACCAAGAAACGTGAGTACTGCGACAAAGACGGCTACCTATATATGGAATGCGATCGTATTCGATAAAGAAAGCGATAAATAGTGGCCAGCTCACCATAAAATTAGTTGAAAAACTACCGTCATCGACTCTAAGTATTAATACTCCACCAATAATATATGTATCATATCCGATGCCACCGCCAGTAACCATACCATATATGATATCTCTCCCTGAAGAAATCCGTTATCATAAATCTCAAGAAAATAAAGAAAATCGACTCAATAACGGATATTGTCGTAGGAAAGGTACCACTTATAATAATAATAATAATAATAGATATCCGAATAATAGTAGATATTCGGAAGAGCGTACTGAAGGGTCGCGTAATTATAATTATAACAATAATTCCAGGATATATAAAAATAGTAACAACGATCGCAGAGGCAATCACAATGATAAAAATAATCGGTATAATGACCGTGACTTCAATGATAATCAACCTGACAATTGAAGCGACAGTCGGAATTACGGTAATGATCGTAGAAATAACAGATGGGAGAATTATTATCGTAATCACGACAAGAGAGACAACGGGCAAAATAACTATAATGAAAACGGAGATACAGAACCAGAAACTAGGTATCGAACAAATCAAGATTTTGAGAATTCCTTAAACTCCCAAGATGATCGGCAAGCGCAGGCGGCCTAAGTGAACAGAAAAGAAACCCGCAACGGTTTAGGCAGATAACGATTAGATTAGCGACTGCCCAAAACGAAACAACTAATTTTAGAACCAACATGCGATAAAATAACAGAGGGTACATAAGACTTTTATGCTGACAGGTATGCAAATATTTCGCTTATAAAGTCAAGCTGTATCGATTTTCACGCACCAATAGATACTATTGGTACCAATATGATGCCTATAGATGAAATAAACTGTAGGTAAATATGTAATCTTTGTGCGTGTAGATTTAAGTCTAGTAGGGTCAGATTACAAGATCCACATTACTCCGGATGATTTACTTATAAATACATATAGAATATTTGAATCAACCTATTTATATTTAATGTGCTTATATGACAACTGTATAATGCATTATATTTTGTAAAGTTACTTCAAAGTTAAGTTTTACAAGTGTTTGTTCAATAAAAATGACAATCAGATACAGCACAATTATGGTGAATGATTATGAAACTAGAACAATGTTTATTAATGGATCAAACGAGCTCTCACAAATTCAAGTATTTTAGAACGAATTTTTGGAGCGAACGAGCCTCCAAAATTACCTAAAATGTGGCATGTGGTCGCACGTCCCAATGCCTCTGATTAACCACTGTGTTAACACGCACCATGATCTCTATGATGCATAGTCAATAATTAAGCTTAACAAAGGTGTCACATTTACTATGATATTCAGCGCACATTGACGGAGCAAACGAGCCTCTGGAAAAAGATTAATTCGCGCATAATATCGGAGTGAACGAGCCTCCAACATTAATTAAAATATCATACGCGTACACATGTCCCAAACTCTCTGAGTAATCACTGAGTTAACACGCACCACAACCTCTGTGGTACATAAAAATTAAATAACGACGGTGTTACATATAAAAATAATTAAGTGCGCATTGTGCGCAATGTCTCATTTATTTTGTATCAAACTGAACAAACACTGCAGATCACAAAAAATCGAATAAATACTCACAAAATAGAATAATGCATGCTTTCTGCTACGTAAAAATGACAATTAACCGAAAGAAATACGTTAAATATTGTAGACAATGATACATTCCTTAATTATCAATAGTATAAAATACTAAATAAAACAAATAATAAGACGTATAAGTCTAATATGAATAGGCAATAATGATTATTATCAACATCCGCATGATTGAATGTGACTTTGATTGTTAAATATAAAATATAACAGAGAAAATGTATGTCAAGTAAAAGATATAATAATAAACTTCTTTCAATTCTTGTGCGAAGCAATGAGTAAGAAAAACTATTATTTAGTAATTTGCGAGGGTATTATACAATTTACTGTTTCATTCTTGATCTGAAAAATTCCCCGGATAACAAAATTGTATACCAGTTGCAGTGATTAGAGCGCTTCGGCACTTCCAAAAAAAATTTAAACACTGCAGTGCAGAAGGCGTTTTTGCTCGCGGTAACATATTAACTTGACTTGGAGATTTTGTCCCTTCTATAACAAAAAATCCTCTATCAGTTGCAGCGATTCAAGCGCTCCTGGACTACCCAAAAATGTTGAAACTTTGCAGCGCAGCAGCCAATTCTTCCCTTAACAAAGAATCTTCTACCAGTCGCAGCGATTCGGACGCTTCTGGGTTCCCCGAAAAATCGAAATATTGCAGCGTAACGGGTGCTCCCTTTTGCATTAAAGATCTAACCTGATGCGGCTTATCTGACGTACTCGATCGAAAGAAATTTTTCACCAATTGCAGAGAATCGGACGCTCCTGGATTTACCAAACATGGAAATTCGAAGTTAAATATTTGTTGAAAGAAACGAAAGAAACTCACAACCAAAAAAAAAAGAATTCTTGTTTTTACGTGTATGATTTACGCGAACGAAAATTATTTTCAATTCACAATTTTCAATATGATAACATCAAACTCATGCGCTTCCTGCGTAGTATTACTTGATTTAACCAACGATACGAACGTTGTTTCGGCGAATTCTGTTGGCACATCCCCATGAAACCGTTATTATTTTGCATGAGTGCCCGTACGCCTTTGTTCGTGCTATAACTAAAACGAGTTTGCGCGTATGAAAAAGAAAAATATTATCAACATATCACGAATAACCGAGAGACTAAACAGATAGCAGCCGTAACGTCAAAGAAAAGAAAGATGAAAACAAAAAGAAAAAAGAGAAAGACAGAGTAGCAAAAAAAAAGAAAAAGTAAAAATAAAGGAAATGGAAAAAAAACAGAAACAAAAGAAACAAAAGAAAGAGATACCGTAAAACAAAAATGGAGAGTTAGAAGAACAAAGAGAGAAATGCAGGGAACCAGAGTGAATAAATAAGACATCTACTTACGCGTCGGCAAATCCGAGACGTAGTGGGACCAAGATGAAAAGCAGGCCTTAGACCCTGACGCTGGGGATGAGGTGCGGTTCTGGATGGCGAACGGCCAACACCTTCCAGCTGTGTCATCGGGCGCTGCGCAAACATGGTGTCAGCAGGATCAAGTGTCGAACAGGCGTTGACTCACTGATCCCCACGGGTCGCCGAACAGACGAAATAACGGGAAAGGTGGGTCTACCACGCTGGGGGCCATACTCTTGTCTTGCAATCCAAGGCATAAAGCATCGTTTTCAAAAAACGAGTGTGCAGGGCGGAAATCTATTTACTGACGCGGCGAAAATAAATTATCAGGGCGAACAAATACGTCTGATTACTCTCGTCGCCGCATTTCGTAGAGATCACGCCTATAGGACGATCGTAATCGGTCATCACGACCGGAATCGCCGCACGATCGGCATCGCCGGTCAAGAAAGGTACCATAAGGACAATTTATAGGTCCGCGTGCAAACCCAGTGCCACGACAAGACTCATGATAGACACCAATAGGCCTAGGCTCCCACTAGGTCGGCAAACGACCAAAGGAGAGCGTAGCAGAACCTCTCAGGATCGGACGCGAATTAGAGGAATAGGATAACACCATAACATGGAATAGGTAAGATCTGGTTGAGGTCCAGGCATACGGACGCCCTGTCCAAGAAAGCGGTCAGGGGTCGATACTCTATGCGAAACGTTGATCAGAGGAGAATTATCAGGGTGCGTAAAGTTTGCATCCGAGGCCCCGCCGGAAACCAGCCGACTTAAAAAGTAACTTCATCGCAAGTTACTGGGACGACATCTTCCTAATAAAAAAAAATAAATAATAGAAAAAAAGAAAAAAAAGAGGAGGAGAGTAAAGAAGCATGTCAATCATATTTCTTTTTCCTACTCACCAACTATAAATGTGTTAAGATATATGTAGGAATTAACATAATTATTTATTTAAACCAATGTATGCACCGTTACATGATTCTTAGATGACTATACAGTTCAACTGACTTATTTCGACTGACACTCTATGTCTTTTATAGCTATTCTTCCTTTACGCAGTTTTACAATTCAGCATTCTTCTACAGTTTATTGCACTGCTTAGCTGTGCCATTCTTCCCAGTTTATTGCACTGCTTAGCTGTGCTTTGGCAATCGATATATGCTTGACAAAATAAGTTTAATATTTCAACACACCTCCTTAAATTTATGCGTCATAACTTATTACACAATTTTAACGCTATCTTAAATTTTGCAAATTTATTACGCCCTAGAGTTTTTGTTAAAATATCTGCTGTATTATTTTCTGAATCTACTTTTACAATTTTTATAATTTTTTGTTCATAGCATTCGCTTACAAAATGATAATGTATTTCTATATAGTTTGAATTTTTTGTTACATTACCAAATTTGGCTATCGCAATTGCTCCAGAATTATCTTCATCAATATTAATTGGTTTTTCAATTTTAAGTTTAAAATCTTTTAATAAATTTGTAATAATTTTAATTTCACTCACAGATTCTGATAAAACTACATATTCAGCAACTGTTGACGATTTACTGACGCATCCTTGCTTTCTAGATTTCCAGTGTATATATATATATATATATATATATATATATATATATATATATATATATATATATATATATATATATATATATATATATATATATAAGCACGTGTATATAAAGTATAAAATGACATGACACATTTACAAACGAGTAAATTAAGTAGTCAAATTTTTTATAAAGAATATAATGCTGAATTTCTTCTTTATACAAATATAAAGATTAGACTACTTAATTTACTCGTTTGAAAATGTGTCGTGTCATTTTATACTTTTATAAAGAAGACATTTTGCATTGTATTCTTTATAAAAGATTAAACTCCTATATTTACTCGTTTGAAAATGTGTGGTGTCATTTTATACTTTTATAAAGAAGAAATTTTGCATTGTATTCTTTATAAAAGATTAAACTCTTTTATTTACTCTTTAAAAATGCCATTGAGTAATTTTTTACTTTAAAAAAGTAGAAATCTTGGTATTTACTCATTCCGTAAATATGAAAGTCGTTACTTTACTTTTTTAAAAGTTTATAATGACATTTTCTACATTTATAAAGTAGAAAATTAGCAATTCGCTCTTTCTAATGAATAAATTGCTCTCTTTTTACTTTTATAAAGTAGAGAATCAGCAGTTTACTCTTTGGCAAATGAGTAAACTTCTAAGTTCAATCTTTTTTGCGTCAATTTTTAATCTTTTAGGTTTAGAGTATACGTATGCTTATGCATGCGCGGTTTAAGCTCTTTTTCGCTCGCTCAATCAAACACTTGGGAGAACTCTTACGCGATTTTGGAGTTTCAACGTAAATCCCAATAGCTCGAGGTGGCTATTGTGTGACTCTACTAGTTCACCCCTACGCCCCACAGTGGGCTAAATCGACTTTTTCTTTTTCAAAATCGTAGAACTTCAGATAGAAAACACCAATCAAACTGAAATTTGTTGAGCTTCAAGTTTACTGATTACAGAACATAGGAAAACTATAGAGGAAGCGTTAGATTGACATCCTAACCTCAAAATGAAGTACAAAGGTGCTCATTTTTCGGAAAAATACAGTTTTTGCTGCGACAAAGTCGTCATATATTATTATTTAATGCCTCCAACACTATATCTTGTAGATTTTTAATCGCTGAATTCGAATCCATCGCCTAATTTAACCAAAAACCTAACCTAAAAGGTAAAAAGCCAATTAAACGCTAATTATTACCATTTTTTGTATTCCAAGTGATAGAACATGAGATAGGAACGACTAATTCCCCTGAATCTTTTTTGATCTTCAAACTTAATGGTCATAGAACATAGGAAAACTATAGAGGAAGCGTTAGATTGACATCCTAACCTCAAAATGAAGTACAAAGGTGCTCATTTTTCGGAAAAATACAGTTTTTGCTGCGACAAAGTCGTGATATATTTTTTTACTGCCTGAAACACTATATCTTGTAGATTTTTTACCGCTGAATTCGAATTTACCACCTAAATTAACCAAAAACCTAACCTAAAAGGTCAAAAAGACAATTAAACGCTAATTATTACCATTTGTTGTATTCCAAGTGATAGAACATGAGATAGAAACGACTAATTCCCCTGAATCTTTTTTGATCTTCAAACTTAATGGTCATAGAACATGGGAAAATTATAGGGGAAGCGCCAGATTGACATCCTAACCTCAAAATGAAGCTCATTTTTCGGAAAAATACGGTTTTTGCTGCGACAACGTCGTGATATATTTTTTTACTGCTTCAAACACTATATCTTGTAGATTTTTTATCGCTGAATCCGGATCGACCACATAAATTAACTAAAGTAATCAAGCTAAAACTTGGAGGATTCATTCTTTGAACATACTTGTAATAAGGGCTTTTATAAGGATGAATAGTAATAATTAAACAAATCTGTACGTCAAGAAGAGCACATGTGTTTTGTATTATTGACGATAAATAATTGCACAAACAGAGCAAATATACAAGCCTATTCACTTGTACTGGCCAATTCACTGGCATAGCTCCTTTTTTTAACTAACATTCTTGATCGTAATCAGCGAAGTCGTCGTCATCAAAAACAGATTCATTATCTGCTATATCCTCATTTTGTCTGCAAAGTAATTGATATTCATTTCTCAATTCATCAAAATGTATTACGCATCGTATTTGTATCGATTTTCAGTTTGTGTTGTGTGTTCATAAATAAAGTCGTCAGTTACTTTGTATGAATTATAAAAGTTGAATATGTTCTATTTACAGTAAATGGATTCAAGAGTTATGAAGTTACTACGAATAGTTTTTAAAATTGTTTTAGTAATGAAGTAAGAGTTTCTACAAATATCCTACCCATTTTCTATAAATCGGCTTATATCTACATTTGTTATTTTTGGCTTATTCTCTAGAGTTTTTGTCCGTTTGCTCAATAGAGAAATTTTAGGATCTGTCATGAAAATAGCTCTATTGTAAACATCAAGAATCCTGTTTAATCTACTGTTCTGTCTAGCATGCTTCGTCATATTCCATCGATACAACTTGTGCCAAGATTCGTTTCCATCTTCGGCAAAATACATCATTGGCATCGAAAATGCCCTTGCAATCTGAATTAGAAATATGGTTGAATTCCATATTAATGACTCTTAATAAAATACTTATAAAAAAAAATTTAAAAAGAGAATGACTGTAGGGGACAAAAACAAGATATTGTGTGGCATACTGTAATACAAATATTCTCTGGTTTGATATAAAAATACAGATAAGAAATAACTTTTTAGCCCCTAAAAATTTATTGTGAAACTTTGGAACAAAAATTGATTTATCTTTCAGGAATATAACATTTCATTTATTAATCATTATTTAGAGGCTCAAGAAAATGTTTCTAAGTATAAGAATTAAAGTAGAAAAATGCAGTTTCAGTCTACGCTAATACTTGTTGGAAATGAATACTTCTGCACAAAGTTACAAGCATTCAAAAATATCTTTGATTTAAAACTTGATTTTTATAAGAAAGTTCTGGAAGCCATTTTTGCGTGTTAACAAATTGTCGAGTTAGTTGTTTAACATGTAGAACCAGGAAAAATGTTTTCTTAGTTAATGTCCCAATCTTTAATTTATCTCGTTTTCGGTCACCCTTGTTTAATTTTTTTTTAGGATTCCTAATATTGTTTCTTATCTGTTAATCAATATATCATTTTTCTTACCTCGCAGCCGTGTTTCAGTAACTTATGGTACGTAGGGTTCATCCTTGCTTGTGGATAAAGTTCATAATGCAAACAATATGTTTGCCAACAAAATTCTTCCAATTTATCTAATTTTAATTTTTTGGTACACTTGAATATAGAATGTAGCTATATTTGTCACCAACCTAGGATCGATTTCAAGCGCGTCAGCAAAGACCGAAGGGTATTTAAAACAACGTCTTACAACATTGCCAGTATTCGATGTTCCGTGGCCTTGTAACACTTGATCAACTCTGACCCCGATACGTTCATAAATTCGATTTTGTATGTCCTTCGTCCATTCTTCATACTCCGCTATAAATTATGAGAGTTGTATAAAATGAAATTTCCTTAAACTCATTATCTCTAAACGCATAAATCCATCATATCGCAAACTATCAAACCCTTAAATCCAAAAGCCATAAAACAGATAGAATCTGAAACTGAAATTCTTTGAACGATTAACCCTCAGAGAGAAAGCGAGAGAGCAAATCAGCGAGACTGCGAGAGAACAAGACTTCGAGATAGCAAGACTGCAATTCAGCAAGAGAACGATAGAGCAAAAGAGTGAGGACGCGAGAGAACGAGAGAGCGTGAAAGGAAGACAGCGAGAGAGCGGGACAGCGAACAAGGAATACAGTGAGAGAGCGTGGATGCGAGAGCAAAAGAACGAGGAGGCGAGACAGCTTGAAAGCAAGACAGCAAGAGAGCGAGAGAGCGCGGAGATGAGAGAGCGAAAAGCGATAAATCGAGAGTGCGAGAAAGCGAGAAGGGGAGAGAGCGAGAAGACGAGAGAGCAAAGAGGTGAGAGAGCGATAAACCTACACAGCTAAAGAGCGATAAAGCAACACAGCAAGAGAGCAATAAAGCAACACAGCAAGAGTGCGTAAACCCAAGATGGCAGAGAGTCGAGAGAGCTAGATAGCGAGAAAGCAAGACTGCGAGAGAGTGAGACAGCGAAGAAGAAAGAATGAGAGAGCGAGACGACGAGAAAGTGAGTGAGAGATAGATAGATAGATAGATATACTTTTTATTCATCAAGAGACAAAATCTTACAATTGCATGTACATGTAGTTATAATTAAAATATCAGTCGATTTTATGTATTTGTTATCTTAACGTTCACTTATTGCATTTCTTACTAAAATAATATTATTCGCTTTATCAGTTCGTCAGTTTATAAAATTTAAATGTAATGAACTAGTCATAGTCAGATATCACAGAAACACGCTTCGTCAAAAAATAATACATAGAACAAATAAATACAATAGAGATAACATATAAAAATAAAAGAATACATACACATACTTTGCTAAATTTTTACGTATACTATCACGTCAAAATTTAAAACACACTCATTCATGCCACTTTAACAATCACGCTAATAAATACATTCACACCTAACACTAAACATATTTAATAAATAAATAAATTAATAAATAAATAAGTCGAATAAATAAATAAACCAGATAAATAATTAAATTAAATAAATAAATAAATAAATTTAAATAAATAAATAAATAAATAAATAAATAAATAAATAAATAAATAAATAAATAAATAAATAAATAAATAAATAAATAAATAAATAAATAAATAAATAAATAAATAAATAAATAAATAAATAAATAAATAAATAAATAAATAAATAAATAAATAAATAAATAAATAAATAAATAAATAAATAAATAAATAAATAAATAAATAAATAAATAAATTAAATAAATAAATAATTCAAATAAATAAATAGCTTAAATAAATATCAGAGTTACCTCTATACGTTTCTCTTCACAATTTACAAAAAGATGGCAGGCACCTCACACTGCTCGGGAGCGAATCCCAGAGGTGCGCACCTTGAACTCTAAATGAGAAAAGGCCCTTATCGATGCGCGACCCCGGAACCGAGAGCTCTTTCATACCACCCCTACTTGAAGTCCTGGCCTGGTTTTTTTCAAAGAGGGCAGTAAGATATGGTGGCTGCCGCATGACAACCGCTTTGTAAAGCAGCAGCCCCATAAAATACTCCCTCCTCACCTTCAGATCTAACCAGTCCAGTTTTTTCCTGTAGGCGGTGATATGCTCATCACGCCTAACACCACATATGTATCTCACACATGCATTCTGTAGACGTTGTAGTCGTGTCTGGAGCTCCCCTGACACGTCAAGAAGAACCACTGAGCAATAGTCTAAGTGAGGCGTAGTACCAGTGCACATGCCAGCTAGAGAGTTGTACATAAAGTTAAGGTACTTAACTTAGAGAGGGAGGGAGTTGTACATAAAGTTAAGGTACTTAACTTTTATACTATCAAATTCCTGAATTAAGTACTATAAAATTCCTAATGATAATTTTATGACTCATAGTGATGCAGTACATTTGTTTAAATTAAATTATTATGAGCATTATACCTTTCTTATTTTGGCGTACAATCCACGATTCAAAATTTCTTTTATACGATAAATGAAGTAGATGTTCAAAGCATTTTATCGTACAGTGCAACAATCCTAAACCATATTTCAAGGAAGACTGATTTGGTTTGAAATCATCGTTCAGGTTACCAAACTGATGAGCGGTCTGCAAACACATGGGACACCTACAAGTTGCATTATTACCAACTAATGAATGGCTCCAGACTCTTTATTTCATTGTTTAGACGGTTGAATTCACGTAGCGTTGCAACTTCATCCGCTTTTTCAAAGGATATCCTCACAGGGCGACAAAACCGTAAACTTTGTGGTGTAGGATTGACCCACAGATTTCCATCAGATTTTTTTGATCGTACTAGTATTATAATCATACTGGTCACAAACAGGGATTTCTGAGAATTTGTATTTTGATTTTGAATGTTATCATATTTTTGGTGAGGATTCGTGTGACCAGAAGAACTGTCAAAGCTTACAGTTAATACTACCTCTAAACTTCTCAAAACTGATTTTTCCCAATTAAATGCAATTTCTTCACATAAACGTTTAGCAGTCTTATTCAATAGTGATTGCAAGGATACGGTAACCTCTGTCTCAGTAGTAATAAGATATTTTTCTGGTTTACACTTCTCCATCTCTTGAGAAATAAAATAATAGGAACAATAAATCGGACAATTTATTTTCTGTGTATCATTTACTAATGCGATGTAATTTTCTTTATTGTAATTGTAATCTAAATAAAATGCCAAGGCGGATTCACGAGATTGCACAGACAATTTGTTCTTTTGATTTTTGTTCTTTTGATTCTCGACAATTCCATCGCATAGAGTTGTACTTTGAATTAATTGGAATGCTAGTTCTATTACCTTTGTATCATATTTACTAATGATTTCATGAGCTCGTCTATATATCGTTGCAGTTGAATATTCATCGTTAGTCCGTTTTCTTCCTGTGTTTATACTCAATTTAGTTTTCTTGAGCGGTTGCCCACCTTTATTAACTTGTCCGCTCTCACGATCTATACCTTTATCTTCCATACTACTATTTATGTTACAAAATAAGAAAGTCTCAATTAAGCATAAAAATTTTGATTCTAATACAGAATTAAAAATTTGGAAAGTCACATGGATAAACTAATCTCTAGAAATATATTTATTTAGTTTTAAAGCTAACATTATTACAACAATATATTCCCACAGTTTCGAATAAAACTCGAAAATTCTTGTACAATATCACAGCGAACAGGCGGAATGCACGCATAGCAAAACCCATTAGGCCCCGCCTGAATATTACTAAATTTTCTTTATAACGGAGACAGCAGATTTTAATGAAATCCTTATTCATTCTTTTATGAGACAATTTTTTCAAAGTTCTCGGGTTTTCGCTTTACTATCCAGCTTCTTACAAAAATATAAATTTTAATTGTTTTTTGATAAATTTATTGAAAAAGTAACGTTTATTCAGTTTACTTGTTGTGAAATTAGAGTTTTAAAGTAGAAAAATGTTCTTTTGCATTTTAAACTGCATTAAACATATTATTGACACTTATACTTTCGATATTTGCGGGTAATTTTTTATCAATAATCTCATTTTTAATGGGCGGACGGGAAATCGCTGTCCAAATAGGAAAATATCGAGAAAAATTGAAGTTTTGACCGAAATTTTGAAATTATTGAAAAATAAAGGCTGTTGAAAGAAAAAAATTCCTGCGTATTTCGATAGTATGAGTGTAAATAATAAGTTTTGTGCAGTTTATTATGCATAACAAAATTAATTTCTCTAAAAATTAGTAATTCAACAAAAAAAGTAGACTGAAAGAACTATCATTTATTTATCTAAAACGAATGAAAATTGATGTTTTTAATTTTGTATTTAGCTAGAAACTTAGAAAAATCGTCTCCAATAAGAATAAAGAGGGATTTAATTAACATTTGTTAACTCACAGATATACAAAAATTTTATGTTATTTAGGCGTTAATGGGTTAACGAGATAATATATTTTATCAAGAATAATGTTAAAGATAATGGCTTTCACTTAAAAAAAGTGATTGTGCTCTTAATACTCTTAGTAATTATAAAAGCATCTATGATTTGAAATTGTAAGTATAAGAAACAGAAGTTTTGGAAGATTAAGTTAGAAATCAAAACAAAAATTTTGGTCTATGCAAAATAGTAATTTGAAGGTAATTATACATATTAGTTGAAATTTCTAGAGATTTTGCCATACATTTTCTGAAATAACAGCATCCGAATTCTTTTTCAAAAATACTTATGCGAATACTTTTATAGATGTCATATATTTCACAATGAAATTCGAGGTTACAGAATATTATTGTCATTAATTTATAGATGTTATTGCAGATTGATATATATAGATGTTATTAAAGATAAAAATTAATACGAGTACAGAAATAATTACCTGATATTTTTTAGGAGTCTAATAAACGTTATAATAAACTGTCAATAACTTCTCTAAGTTATTCTAAATTGTAGTGTGCTTATTAGAAATTCAGTCACTGTTAATATTTACATATGTAAGACTAAGAAAGATGTTATAATAAATGCAGAAATGCAGTAAATTCTAGATGTTTATTTATATTTATTTATTCAACTTATGTAAATGGTTACCATGGCAACGCACCGAAAGTAATAAGATTGTCGAAAGGTCTTTCACAGTTTATACTGAAGTGAGACACACATAGTTTTATAATATAGCGAGCTATATAGAATGAATTTTCGATGTATTAATTCAGAATTATACTACATTTCACAATAAAGCTGAATAACTAAAACATTTAAAAGTGAGAAGATATTTCGATAATTCAATCAATACGTATTTCTTTCAATATAGCAATTATAAATGATAAAAATATAAAAATGACGCCAAAACATCGAAATTCTGCAGCTAATATATTTTTGAAAAGTGACAAACATTGAATTTGTACTTGATAAACTTAAAATTAGGGAGTAAAGGGCATTATAAGTTATAGAAAGTATAAACTACTGAGTTTAAACCTAATGTAGACAGTGAATTAGAAAAGCAAAGTTAAAAAAAGTGGAAATATTAATTTACATTGAGCACAAACTATGAATTGTTAATTTTAACTTAATAAAAGTAGAAAAGCTGTTGTTTCTTTATCAAACAACTAAACCATTAATACGTAATTTATAAAAACAAGAAATATCGTAATCAATTAAAAAATTTTGTTAATAGTATTGGGATTATGTGGTTCACTTTCAAAGTTTGTGTTGTCTGCTCATGAGTGTTTGGAAATTACGAGATTTTGCAAATGCAAGTTTTATAGTAAAAGGTTTGGCTTATTAATAAAAAATGACCGCAACATTTTCGAGATAAAAGCAATACAATTAAAAAATATATAACCTAAAATATCTTGAAAGATAAAAGACCTTACAGTGTGGGCAAAGAGCTTTGCCAAATGATAGTGGAAAGCTACCTTGTTCAACTCAATTTATTATAAAAATTTTCCATCATATATTTCAGTGATACCGCCATTTAAAAAAAAAAATTACGTTTTCGTTTATAATTAAAAAAAGAAGAAATATAGATTCTAGAAAATTTCGCGTCGGAGAAAATAGGCAAATTTATTCTCTTTCAAATACATTTACACCAAACTGATCATATTATTTATTTTTTTGCCAACAACCACAACCTTTATAATAATACCATTTTACGTGCTAAATAATAAATTGATACCATCAAATTATTATAATTAGTAAAACATTTAAATTTATGGAGAGTTAATTTATTATAGAGAGCGTATATACGGAAACATTTTTGCGTGCGAAAACAGCACACGAAGTACGCGAAATCTTGTGCTAAATTTTTCTGCTACTAAGTGCGCGAAATATAATACAAGAAGCACGCGAAATTGATACGGGAGGCACGCGAAATCGATAGGCGAACCACGGGAAATGTCTACACGAGGCACACGAAGCAAGCGAAGTATACGAAATTGATACGTCAATCACGCGAAAGCGATACGCGAAGCATGCAAAATCGATACGCGAATCACGCGAAATCGATACGCGAATCACGCGAAATCGATACGCGAACTATGCCAAATCGATACGCTAAGCACGCGAAATCGATACATAGCACGCGTAAACAACACGCGAAGCACGCGTAATAGACACGCGAAGCACGCAACATCGATGCGCGAAGCACGCGAACTCGATACACGAAGCACGAGAAATTAATACGCAAGGCTCACGAAAATGAAGCGCGAATCCCGCGAACTCGATATGCTAAGCATGCAAAATCGATATTCGAGAGACGCGAAATTAATACGCGAAGCACGCGAAATTGATATGCTTATAATCAAACAACACTTACTAAATCGGCAAGGCCATTAACGGCTTTTTCAGACGTTGGCCTGGAATTATTTATGTTCAAGCGGATGCTGTACAGATTAGCTTACGCAGGGGTAACATTTCAGCGAATGATTGAAGATATCATTAGCGCTGACTTTCAGCCGTACGCCTACTCCTACCTGGACGACATCATTATCGTTACTAAGACGTTTACACAGCATTTCGAGATCTTGAAGCTCATGTTAGAGCGGCTCAAAGCAGCGGGCCTAACATTAACCGGGAGAAGAGTGTCTTCTGTCGAGAAGAGGTTAAGTACCTCGTCGTCCTGGTCAACCACGATGGGTTCAAACCCGACCGCAAGAAGGTCGCACCTATAACGTAGTATCCGGCGCCCAAAAACCAGAAGCTGTCGAGACAATTCATGGGGAATGGCCTCGTGGTACAGGAAATTCCTAAATAATTTCGCCATGTTTGCCGAGCCGCTCACCCGCCTAACGAAAAAGAATCATAGGTACCTGTGGGGTGAAGAACAGCAGGCATCGTTCGAACATCTGAACGCGTTGATCGGGAGCGCTCTGATTCTACATCGACCAAAATTCTAAGTAGAATTCGTAATTCAAACTGACGCGTCGAGCAGGGGCTTGGGCGCTGAGCTGGTTCAGAAAATCGACGGAGAAGAACGCGTACTGGAGTTCGCGGGTCGAACTATGACGCAAGCAGAGCGCAACCACAGCCCGATAGAGAGGGAATGTCTGGCAGTGATATGGGCGATTAGGAAGTTTAGGCCATATGTAGAAGACTATAACTTCACATTGGTCACAGATCACGACAGCCTGCGCTAGCTGAGCAACCTGCGTAACCCGACTGGACGTCTGTCTCGATGGGCGCGGCGATTTACAAGGGCAACGATTCTCTATAGATTACAGGAAGGGAGCGATTAACTACGTGCCTGATGCGCTCTCAGGCATGTTTGAAGAAGATGAGCCTACGATCTAGGCTATCGGATGGGCCAATGTGACCAATGATCGTTCGTATACGGGTTGTGTGGAGAAAGTGCTCAACAAACCTAGCGATTATCCACTACATAAGGTAGTAGGAGGCCAGTTGTACGTCTACCGCCCAGAGATCACGCTGCCGATATCGTTGCAGAAAGATGATGCTTGGAAGTTGGCAGTGCCTCGAGAAGAACGCATAAACATGTTTCGAGAGTTCCATGACGAACAGACAGCAGGACGCCTGGGGCGCGAGAAAACTCTCGCGCCTGTCGCCCTTCATTATTATTGGCCCAGGATGTGTTTGGATGTGGAGAAATATGTAGGTAGGTGTCTTACGTACGTGCCAACGAACTAAGGTGGAGCAGCGCGCGTCAGCAGGCTTAATGGTGTAACGTGTCGTCAGCCGCCTGTGTCAAGTACTAGCCTGCGACATAATGAACCGGTAGTCAAGGACTGCGCACGGATACGACTACATAGTCGTCTTTCAGGACTTGCTTCGTGAATGCGAAGACAGTCCTGAAAGAACTCAACCAGAGAGTATTCCTGCCACACAGTGCTCCAGAGGTATTTCTCTCTGATAACGGCACCGAATTAAAAATTCGCACGATAGACGATTTCCTTGAGAAGTACGGTGTGCGATATGAGACTACGCCACCCTATCACCCACAAGTCAATCCGGTTGAGCGCGTGAATTGTTCGGTGAATACGATGATTTCGTCGTATATTGATGAAAATCATCCTACGTGAGATCAACATCTACACGAGTTGGTGTATGCATTTAACACTGCTCAGCATAGTGCGACTGGTATCAGTCCTGCTATGTTGAAAAACGGCCGTCAATCAGCTCAACCCACAGCCGCGCGTAAATCGCAATAAGTTGCTGCTGCTGATAGGCAACAGGATGAATACAAACTCAATACTACGACGCCAAACATCGAGACCCATGCTTTGAGAGCAGCGATGTGGTTTGGAGAGAAAGCCATGCTACGTATGCACCGAATTTTATCAGCCGATACAAGATAACAGCCAAACTCGGGTCAAGCACCTATCAGCTGGTCGATCAGACAGGGGAGATCGTCGAGAAAATTCCCGTGTGTGTGTGTGTGTGTATGAGTATGTGTGTACATGTACGTACATGTAAATCTATGTCTCGTGTAATCCACGATTGATTTAATGTATCAGGGCTCATTTTTTCATCTAATTTAAGGAAGGGGGTTCAAAAATATTTTTTTTTTATTTTTCGATGCGCTTTGTCCTTTTATCGATTTTTCGAGTTTTTAGTTTTAATTTTTCGGTTTTTCTGATAACTTAGAAATAATATCATTGATTTAATGATAATGCATTTGAAAGAGCTTAAAATTACCTATCATTTAGGACCCGAATTTTTTTAGCTTTTTCCCTTTTTCTGTTGTACACGGAAACGTTATGTTTCTTTTAAGCGGTTCTACCAAGGAAATCTATTAAAAGAAATTCAGATGATCAGTAACATGAAGCACAATATTCGGTAAAATTTTTTAGCTATTTTATTTTTTTTTCTGAGACAAAAACGTTTTGTAAAAAATTGATTTTCTATGTGATACGATAACTTGAGTAAAACGGCATTATTATTTTTAAAATTTTCAAAAAGGTAGCTTTTAACTATCTCTTGGCTGAGTCACTTGACCAGAATATGAGGTCTTTTATTTTTCAAGATATTTGAGGTTATATTTTTTAATGAATTTTTATTACATATTTCTTGAGTATTACATGGTAGTTTTTTACGAATTGGAGATCATTCTTCATTATTTTTTGATGAATTTAAATAATCTTTTTTTGTAGTTTCGTCAACTCGTTTTTGTTTTATAATGATTTTTCATTATTATAATTTTGTTTTAATGTGGTCACTTATTTCTTCGACATTAACCGGTATTTATTGTCTATCCAAAGCTCATTTTTTTGTATTTTGATAAAGATTCAAAATTAAAAAGACTTTTTAAATTTTGTCAATTCGTTTTTGTTTTAGAACGATTTTTATAATTCATACTTTTTTGTGGTGATATAATAAAGAGAGTCTCTATACGAACACATTACCGTAATACGCAAAATTGATTCGCGCAGTACGCATGTGTGGTAAGATAGGTATATTTGATGAGTCGCTGTAGGTGAATGGGTAGTTGTAACAGAACAAGTGTGTTGAGGATGGATAAATGGATGTGTGACCACCTTCAAGACACAATTAGAGCTACCAGATGTTCGTAGTAGTCGGGAATGGAGTGCTGGTAGTTATGGTAGCCGACAAGGTCAAGGCAGTTGAATCCGCAGCTTTTGGTGTTTAGATATACTGATCGGAGATGTCCAGATAGGTATTATGGTGGCAGATGTCGAGATCTAGAAAGTGCGCTCTGTATTTTTTAGTATCAAGCATTACATACTGGCTCCAGAAAGTGTCCTGCTTGTCATTGTGGCCGATGTCGAGGTCTAGGAAGTGCGCTCCATATTTTTTAGTATCTAGCTTTACATACTGTTCCCAGAAGATGTCCTGGTTGTTATGGTGGCCGATGAAGAGGTCTACGTAGTGTGGTCCGTAATTTTTGACATTTAACTTTACATACTGGTTTGAGAAGGTGTTCATGGGATTATGGTGGCTGTTGTCAAGGTCTAGGTACACGAAAAAAGGATTCCACCTATATGAACGGTGGCTCCACTGTAAATCACAAAGCCTGGCGTCCATAGTTCAGGTGCCAAGACACTTTGATCAACGATGTTATCAGTTCCACGCTATATTACGATGTCATAGCCTTGTGTTTCACACTGGTTCCACAGTTTATATCAGCGATAAGCATGCGCTTGAACATAAATAATCCCAGGCCAGAGAGTCTGTAAAAGCCGTTAATGGCGGCGCCGCTTTAGCCAGTGTTGTCTGAGTATAAGCACTGCTAAGATCTAGCGTCGTGATATACGACGCTTTCTGCAATTTGCGCTGTATATCGTCCATGTTTGGTAACGGGTACGCATCAGGCTCAGATTCGGCGTTGACCTTCCGATAATCTATGCAAAATCGGTAGCTGCTGTTAGGCTTGCACACCATTACCACCCGGCTAGATCATCCACTGGTGGGCGCGGCTTCAATTATACCAGCGGCAAGTATTTCTCGCACTTGCTTATGCATCTCTTTCGATTTTCTTCGACACCGGAAAGTACTTCTGCTTTATGGGTCGCGTACTTCCTACGTTTATTCCATGTTCTATGCATGTAGTCTATAGCTTCTCCTCCTTGCAGTACGATTTGGTTAACAAGCGCACTCACTTGCGCCTGTTCTTCCTCGCTTACGTACGTGAGACCGACAGGAGAGATCGCTATCGTGCAACTTACATCGAGCCCTGCCATCTCCAGTGGCACAATCGCTTTGATATCTTTGATGAAGAGCGTATCGTGTACTGCGCTAAATAGCTGTTGCTGCCTATCAGCTCTTTCTGCCTACATAGCAGTAACAGTCCAAATTAGGCAGGATCGCCACTCGCAGATCTTTCTTCATACCCCTAGTGTAAATGGCAAGAATATGTAGCCTGCAATAGGCGTATAATGCCCATCTGCTACCCGAGTGCCTCAACCACAACTCGGTTGGATTTGCAAATCTAGTGTGCTGGCGTTCGGCAACCCGATCGCGCCTACAAGCGTGCGTGCTGCGCCTGAGTCATATAGAGCGCATATTCTGTAACCGCCGACGTTGACTTTCAGCGACCAACGATGCTCGTCGTCATTAGGGTCGATCTGTAGGGTCGTGGCTGCAACGCGTGACTCCACTGGCAGTGATAACATACCACTTGAGCCATCTCCTGTCCCTCCCGGCAGCATAGCATTAGCTGCTCGGGTTGGCTCGGAACTTTCGCTCTACGTAGCCACCATGCTCGGTTCTGTTGACGGCGGCAGAGTTATCTCGGTCTATTCTGTCTCCGGCGCGCGCGCTGTTATAATGGTCGCTGCTGAGCCTTCTCCCGCTTCACACTTGAATTGCGTATCGAATTACGGTATCGGTGTGATGCGGGTGGTTTCTCTCTCGCCGCTCATGGACTGCTGCTCGCCCCCTGCCGCGCAGGTCTACGTAGATATCATCTCCGTTGGTACTACTATTCGTGGCTTAGTCATACGCGGTGATGCGATGGCGATAGTGTCTGTTGCGTCACTCTTGTCTCTCTGCATCTACATCGCCGTGCGGGTCTCTCTGTGGAGGGTCTCTCACCGTGGAAGATTTGTCTGCCCCTCCCCCCTCCAAGCGCTGATAGGCGGCGACATATACTGCTGCTGTCCCTGCTGCTGCACTTGTAGTGAGCTGCTCGTCCTAGGATCAGCTGGCACAATATCGAAAGTATCTTGGAAAGTGACGCGCGGTCTACGTCCTAAATCCTTTGGTCTCTGCGAATTTCCAAAAGTGCGGCTTTGTGCGTTGTCTATACGCGTATTAGACGCGATTGTAGCTGCTGCATGACCTGGAAGAATTAACTGTCGAATTGGTCGCGACAGCTCGGCAATTTGTTGTTCGAGCATATCAGTCCGTTTGCTTGACTCATTCAACACGATCATGAAGTCCAGTGGCATTTGAATAGGCAGCCCCTTTGGAGAGGTTCGAGTAAAACTCTCATTGCGGCCCTAGTGCTCTAGTGCCCTTTTAGGATTTGAACGGAAATCCCAATAACGAGTTGCGGCTACTGTGTGATTCTACACTTTCACATGCATGCCCCTTTAATAAACGAATTCATTTTTCTAACACAACAAAAAATATTATTCGCCAAAGATTGTTAATGCAGGAGGCGAGCTAAATGCAAATTAAGGAGAGAAGAGAAAGAAAATATTTATTGCCAACACGAACAACAAAGAAATTCTCTTTTTTTCACCATAAAATTTTTTTTATTTATTTATTAAAAAGTAAAGAAAGACTTAGTCACCATAACATTTTTTTAAATTTATTTATGAAAAGTAAAACAAAAATGTATGCCTATCTGAATGAAAATGACTACTTTTTTCCCTGAAAGGCGAGATCAAAATTACATTTTTTGCCCACAAAAATGATTAACGGGATTAAAGTTGCTTTTTTTCCCGAAAATCACTTTTTTCCCGAAATTAATGTACTATTATTCACTATAAGAAAATTTTATTTCCTCAATATGCTAATTAAATCGCTCTATGATTATGCATTTTTGCACAATTTGTTCTATACATACATACTTTTACTTTTTGTGTCGCACTCCGCTTACGCTGTACTCATACTGCTGGAAGCATGCGTAAAAAAAGAAAAATTGCACACGCATACACACACTGACTCAATGCAGGCATGTAAAGCGGCCTGTATATCGCGGGCGCAGTGTACTGTACACTCCTAAGCACGGGAGGAAAACTCTTGGGATTTTCCCCTTTGCGAATCGAAGCGCCTTTCTACTGCTCTTAATGGGTTTAACACGCGCCGCTTCGATTCGTATTCTAGCGTGTTGTATATTGTCGGCAGCTACGAAAATTATTTGGTAACCTCGAAATCATTTTTGAGCACGACAAATTTGCCGACAATATCGAGCCTTTTGCTCTTCTATAATTCCCCGTACTGTTCAGCTATGTTAGCCGAGCTCCTTTGCTCTGGCTCGACATAAACAGAGGTGACCTTCTCTGTTCACGTCGTCGCACGTGCATTCTCTCGCGTTTCTCTGCTCGAAATATTCACCCTGAGTATTTTCGAGCTTGGCTGTGACGCAAAACTTTATTGCGTGTGCGATTTTATTCGTCAAGAATATTCTATCGCGTGCTATGCTACTCGCGATTCTTCTACGAAACCACATGCGTTAGAGCACCATATAATAGAATTATTATTTAACCCGAGGGCGAATATTGTTAGTCAATATTCGTCCGAGTATCGTGTACTCGTGTACCCTTTACTCGGCCGCGGCTTTACTACCAACGGCCCACACGAGCGTCTCAGAGAAGCTTATCCTGCGCATGAGGCTAAGGCTTGTTCCATCTGTTATAAACAGGTTCTTACCTGGTTTAGCCAGCGCGAGACTTCTGTGCTGGCTGCGTGTGTTGGGCTGGGCTCAGCCTCCTTGGTCCATACTAAGCTAGGGGTAAGAGGGAAGAAGGGATCGCGTGGTAACGCAGCATGCAATAAATGAACACGCGTATATAAAACGAATCACATATATTGTACCATCTAAAAAGTACATACAATAGAGAGCATGGTCTCAGAATTCACTCGCGAGAGAACGTTATTTGTTACGAAGGGTGCCGCTGCCTTCTTCCCGCGCTGATGCATCGCTCTTTTTCTAGACAAGTTTTAACGAAGTTCTGTACTCCGCCGAGAGTAAAAACTTGATTATAGGAAAAGTAGATTCCTGCTGGCTCCTTTTACGACTTTTTCCAGCTCAGATCAATTCTTTTTGAGTCAAGGAGCGTTGATTTTTTGTAATACATCGAGGTTGAGGTTATATTATGCCGGCTGGATTTGGGCGCGTCTTCACCGTCTATCTGTCGGGTGCAGCTTGATTCGTGGAAAGTGGCTTGATTCACGGAAAGGAGAGACGCCAGCGCTTTGGTATCCATGGAACCGTACTGCCTGGTCTCCTCTCCAACAGCTTCAACGTCGTATGCTGTACACACAGAACTCAGGCAAGAGCTGTCTGCTACTCACCTGCCACTGTTTGTACTTGCGGCTGCGTTTTACTCTTAAGTGAGAGAATATGTAAAAGCTTGCGCTTATATTTTTTACACTAATTGTGTGTACGTCTTTAAATTGCGTGCAACACATGATTATTGGGTATTGTGGTCCGTGCGTATATAAGGCCCGTTCTTATAGTGCGTATAACTTTGTGATTTGTGCTTTCTAGTGTGCATTGGTTCAGGTTAACTTATGAAATATGCTTGCCTTTCCTTATTATCGTGATCTATTTTAATTTTCTTAAGCTTGTAATTTTGTATTATACGATCAAGTATCGTTCGTAGAAACATCCAAATTATCGATTAAGCTTAATTAGTATAGTGGCGACACCTGTTATAATAATCTGGAACTAATCTACCTACTGTACTATCGTCTACGCAAATAGCTGTCTATCATCTGGTCCGGTTCTTGCACGCACAGTTTTTCACTATTGACTTTGTTTCTTCGACTAATTGTTATCGCTCAAAATTTCACGGACCGGTGTACAGATGAATTATTGTAAAAAATGTAGTAAAAAGTCGTCAAGCAGCCATTTAGTTGTTTAGAGTGTAACGGTATTTTTCACCCGCGTTGTGTACTGAATTACATTATTGGTAAATCGTACGACAACCAATGCTTGCGTTCCTTTAACATAAGTGCAAACGTACCAGCTAAGAGCCAGCTTGCGAGCGAAATCTCTGTGCCACGCCCGGGCCTCGGCGGACATACTGTAGAAAGTAACCCGGTTACTCTCGACAATCCGATTGTAACTCCGTTAACTCCTTGCTCCGGTAAACGCGATTGCTCTCCCCCGTCACCGCCGGTCGTGCCTCAGTCAAAATAGCATTGCTCCTTTTTCGAGTCTTCTTCTGTAGAGTTCTTCGGTTCACCTATCGGGACCTAATTAAATTTAGTTTTAGACATGAGTCAACAGCCGCCTAACTGGTTTTCTGACTACTTAGAAGAGTATTTTTATTTTTTTTCTGACGGTATGTAGGAAATGCCGGATAGTGTAGGGCTGGTTGGGGATGCATCCGCCGTATGTATAATATAGGACGAAAAATAAAATAAATAAAAACGTGAAAAAAAATACACAGCCGTTGCATCACAAAGCGACCCACTAAAACCTACCACCCTTTCCTCTTCTGGCGGAACCCACCCTGGTACCGTTTATCACATTACCTCAAGGTGGTGCCATTCTTGTATCGTCTCGACAACCGCTGCTGCCATGATCTGAAACAAATTTAAAATTCATAATTTTAAATCCCCCTAGGGGACGTCAGATCTAACCCGTCTCGTTTATACGCGTATTTGAACCGGCGCATTTATCTCCATACGGAAAGAAGAAATATTCCCGTCTCTCCCCGCGACATTCATAAAATGAGAGAAATTGAGCGTCTCCCGGTTAAGAAAGGGTCCCATTTTCTCCCTCCTCGTCTATTTCCATGAAGTCGTCCGACGTCCCTGGGTTATGTTGGGGTGTCGGAACGTCTCCCAGCGCTTCATTCATACCTTCGTCGGTTGCCTGTCTAGGTACCGTTTCTTTTGTCGTAGGACCGTCTCGGCGAATTTTGCCGTGGCAGCCCAGTTATCCTTGGTGGACAACATTTCGCCCACGATGGTGTCGGGCGTGAAATGTCCGACCAAGTCTAGAAGAGCTGTCCTTTCTTCGTTCCACTGTTCGCAGACGAAGAACGCGTGGAACGCATCGTTGCGATCAGCGGAAAAAAAATACACTTCGGGCTCTGTAGCTTCCCAATGCGTTTGAGGTAGCCGCAGAAGTACCCGTGGTCACTCAGGAATTAGGTAAGGTAGTATTCTATCTCCCTGTGGTCTCTGTGTATCCAAGGGGCCAATTGGTATATCAGCCTGGCTGTCCACTGACCCTTGGTTTCATTTGTCCAGGATTGTTGACACGTTGCCATGGTACGCTCACATTCCTCACTGTGGACGGTTGTTCTGCCCTCTGCCGGGATTTTCTTCTTCCGTTCGTAGATTTCCTTGCGCTCCTTCGCGTGCAGGTCGATCGGGATGATTCCGGCAATAACGTGACCGTGCGATATCCGCTGGAGACTCGTAGAGCTCCTTTACGTTGGACGGAAGTGATTCTAATCCGGTACGACTCCTTCTCCATTGCATCGACCCATATTTCGGAGCCGTACAATAGAATGAATGTGATGACTGACATGAGCAGCCGTTCCTTGCTCGCCTTTGGTCCACACAAGTCGAGTCCGTGTTCCCGCATCCAGCGCGAGATCCTGCGCATCGCCTGGTTGAGCAGACATTGTGCTCTGTCAAAGTTACTGCGCGATAATGATTAAAGCGACATCATCGGCATACGCTATCATGTACATCCCTTCGGGCAGCCCGAGCCTCAGCAGGCTATCGTACAGGACGTTCCAAACATCTGGGCCAAAGATCGACCCCTGGGCCACGCCGGCGCTGAGATATTTCTCGCGTTAGCCTTCTTCTGTATCGTATCGGAGGATACGATCCTTAAAGTAGTCTCGTATCACCCGCATGATGTACTCCGGAACTCTGAACACGTTCAACGCTTGCAAGATGTCAGGCCACCTGGCCGAGTTGAAGGAGTTCTTAACGTCCAGTGTGACCAGGAGTGCAATGTTCCTGGAAAAATGATTTCCGATCCATGCCTTCCTGCCCCGCTGTACTACCTCCCGTCCACCGTGGATCGCTGTTTCCTAAAGCCGTACTTGTTGTCAGCTAAATCACCGGCAGCCCGCACAACTCCCTGTATCCGTGGTTTGAACCACCTCTCGTAGAGCTTTCCTGCGTGGTCTAACATGCACAGAGGCCTGTTGGACGACGGAAGCCGGGGATCAACTCCTTTACTTTTGCCGATCAGCACGAGACGCGCAACCGTCCAGGGGGTGCCAAAGACACCTGCTTTCAGGCACGCGTTGTACATGTTTAGCAAGAGAGAGGGTACTATCGCCGCGATGATCTTCAATATCTCAGTTGGTATCCCCTCGGGCCCAGGCGCCTTTCTGCTCCGCATCATTTTGGCGGCGATCTGCAGCTCCCCGCTGGTGAATAGTGGAAGCTCCCCCACTTCAGCGGTTTCCTCCTGATCCTGCCTTGCCGAATGCGATGGGAACAGAGTGTCCACGATTTGCGACATGGTGTTCTCGTCAAAAATGTGATTCGGGATCGCACAGATTTTCATTGTCATGATCTTGTAGCCCAAGCCCCACACGTCCCGATTTACTTACTCCGTCAGGTTCTTCCAGCATTGTGCCTTGCTCCGATTGACTTTGCGTCGGAACCGTTTGTGTGCTACTTTGTGCTGCTCCGACCACATTTTTGCCTCTTTTTCGTCCCGCGTTCTCTGTGCTCTTCTTCTGAGGCGATTTGTTTCCGCTTTCATTTGCGCGATTTCGTAGGTCCGCCAGTGAGCTTGGCGTTTTCCACATTGCGCGGCATGGATGCGTCGCAAGATCAGTGAATGAGACCCATGGTCTCCTTTACTAGAACCTCCGCTTCGAACTCTGCTCCCTGTGGCGTCCGTCGTCGGTAGTTTTGGCTGTCCTTCAAGCAGTACCTCGACTCGTTTGTCCGTATTCAGCTTGCCCAGGTTCCATCGGAGTGACTTTCGCGCGACGCCTGCCTGCGATTGGGATTTATTGCTCAGCTGAAAGGTGATGTATTGGTGATCGCTTCCGTTGTAATTCTCTAGTACCCTCCAATCCGACGCTCTACGCGCTAGATTTTCGGATGCGAAAGACACATCCGGAATCGTCCCAATATGCCCTGCCCTTCTGAATGTCAGCGTGTTCCCAACGTTGAGAACTATCAGGCCGAGGCTGGATGCCACCTCCATGATGGAGTTTCCTCTACTGTGCGGCTCTGGCATGCCCCACTCCAATGCTCGCGCATTGAAGTCGCCGGCGACCACGATTTCGCCTTGCATCTCGCGAATCGCGTCTTCCAGCTCGGCCAGAATCCGCCTGAATTCATCGGTGGGAACGTTCTGGGTATAATAGCAGCTTACGTAAGTTACGTCTCTGCTATTCACCCAAACAAAGCCACTCCCGGCTCCGTGTTCGTCTACTTTGCTGGTTTGTGAGTTCGCGTAGACTACTGTTGTGTCCAGGTTGTCTCGATGCCACGTAGGTGTATTCCAGTCACGGTACTGCTCGCTGATTAGTAGCACGTCTGGCTTCTTCTCAATTATGTAATGAGCTAGAAGGCTGTTGGATAAGTCGCTTCTGTGTAGGTTCGTTTGAAGGACCATTACACGGCCCATCATTAACGTTTGGCTTTGGTCTGCCTAAGTGTTTCGCGGAATGCCCTACATTGTCCCGATCCTGGGAAGTGGCCCAGGTGAGCCTGGTCAACCTGAAGGTCAGTGCAGAGAACGCACTTCGCCTCGGTATCTTTGCAGGCTGCTTTTTTGGCCATCTTTGCCACATTTGTAGCAAGCCTTGCTTCTGTCTGGGCCTCTGCACTCGCGTGCCTGATGTCCATAACCCAGACATCTAAAGCACCGTTGTAACCGCTGCAACCTTTTCAGTTCATGTAGCCGACTCTCAAGCGGCTCTTCTCGAACTGGAAATCAGCCTTTTCCTGGTCCATCTCTATGATGGCCAGCCGCTGTTCCCTGCTATTGGGTCTGGTCAACGATACGCTGATCTCACTCACTGAGCTCCCTGCTTCGTTGAAGAGCCCCTTGACCGTCGCTTCTACCTCTTGCTTGATGGTGAGGCTATCGAGGTCCCTGACTTCCACGCTTGTCCTTGGTGACAGGGTTCTTACGACCCCTGTGTCACCTACTGCCTTTTTCAGGGAGTCTCCAAGGCTTCCCAGCACCTGATCATTTGCCTTAGTGCCCAACTCCACCAGGACGTATCCTGCTCTGGTTTTTCTGATGTATGCATCAGTGTTTGGGCACTCTGTCGGGATCTTCTCACGGACATTCGAGAGAACGTCCGCGTAAGAGATCCCGGCGTTAGGGCGGGTAAGAACTGTCTTATGTCGCTTCCATGATGTCCTCCTCCTCCTCTTCTTCTTCGGAGGCTTCTGAGAAGGCTCTTTCCTGGTTTGCCGGTGTTTTGGCTGTCGGGGGCTTCTGTTGTTGCGGTTGAAGCTTCAGCTGTTGTCGCAGCTTCTCCCGCTCTTGTTGCTCTTGTTTGCGCTGTTCTTCGATCTTCTGCTGCTGCTTTTTAACATCAGCTTTATCCTTCCTTGACTGCACCATTATGAAGCCGTTGGTCTCCGTGGGTCCATTTAACCTTGCCTTCTTGTCAGTAGCTACTGACTCGGCAGCGTCGGAGTCCGCGTCTTTCGCGCGCATCCGCTTGTTTATCTGACGCTAGCTTGAGCTAGCCGCGGCTTCCTGCGCATCTGTCATCATATGGTTCTCTCTATTGGAGAGCAGGTGATCCTTCAATGCGTCAAGAAGTTTGACCACAATTGGAAGGCTGTCTTTGATGTCGTAATTGACACCACGTTGTCTGTCTACTCCATCCTTCATTTTCTTGAGGAGTTCATCAATCCTCTTGAAAACATCCTCTATATCATACCACCTTTGCTTCAATGCAGGTTTGGGAAGTTCCTGCTGTCTCGTTTATCTCATTTGTTTTTTGGGACATGATTCTTCTTTGTTATTTAACCGGCGCATCGTGCGTAGGGGGACGGGCCGAAATAGCTGGGAGCGGGTGTACCCTCGGATACTTTGATCCTACCCCAGTTCCCTGAGGCCCAGCCTTCGTTTTCCCGGTCCCGGAAAACACGGACCAGGGCTCGCCCGAAGCAACAGGGTTTCCGATCCCTCGCCCAATACGCACTTCCTGATCAGGGTCCGAAGCGGCCGGCTTCTGATCTCGCGCCGGAACTAACTGCCTCGGCAGAGCTAGGCTCATATCAGCCCTTCGCCCATGCCGATGGTTGTTTGAGTATTTTGTTGAGTGTAGTGCGTGTGGTAAGTGTAGGGTAATGATTGTAAGAGTAAATGTGTGTAGATTGCGTTCGATTACCATTTAGTCACTTTCTTACTTCCAGACGACTGGCAAGTCATCTGGCTACAAGCCCTACCGGGAGGACCGCTAAGCTAAAGTCTATGTCTCGGCCATGCGTCAACCCAGGCAACCGCGGACGGTCTTAGAAGAGTATAGATCAGATAGAACTGCTAATACCAATGCACTCGGAGAGCTGTAAAACCGTGTTGGAGCTCTCGAGGATAAATTGCAAAATCTCGTACCCAATCATCCTTCTGAGATTGCAGCGCTGCGTTCTGATGTTGACTCGCTAGTTCGAACCTCTACAGTAGAGGACTCGCGCGAAATTAAGATCTCCAGAATTCCCGAGCCTATTCAACTCGAGATATGTGTAATCGCCGACCGTGTATTTTCAGCCATCGGCTTCACCTGCATTATAAACTTCATGAGTGAGATTCGTGTCTGATCACAAAAGACGAGTGAAATTGAGGCCGAATATGCTGCAGCTCTGTCTGTCGCTTCGCGTACCTCTGCTATTGTGGTAAAATTCATGTCGCCCAATATACGCGATTCCATCCTTAAAAAAGTGAGCGCATTGGACAATTTCACTGCTCAGGCTCTATTTGGCGTCGGAGGTGCAGGTAAAATCTACTTAAATAGACTTTGTCCAAAGAATACTCTATTAGTCCCTGCAGACTTTGGAATTAGTCCCCGTTCCGTACGACCCTACGCACCATCGCCATGATTCTAAATCTACCATCGAATATATTTGTTTAAACTGTACTATTCAACCGTTCTCTTTTATTCAACTTCGGCAACCTTAGATTTCCGACCATGATGCGCTTTTTGTTACGCTCTCCATCGAGGCCCCCTCACTTAAGTCCAGAACTATCTCGCGTCGTCCATTCAGAGACTTCGACTCAAATGCTTTCCTTCATGATCTCAGCAGCATTAACTGGTCCAATATTAAAACTATTTCCGATGTCGATGGTAAGGTACAGTTTTTCACCACTTCTCTACTTAATTTGTATGATTTATACGCTCCTCTAAGTATGTTCGTTGTAAAAACGAAACCGTCTCCTTGGATGACGGCCCCGCTTCGATCGCTTTTTTCCGAACGTAACAAAGCTTGGCGTGATTGTAAGCGCTACAGCGGCGGGGATAAACACGCTTTTTATAAACATCTGCGCAATAAAGTGAAGTTGAAGGTTAGGAATGCGTAACATGTATACTATCGGGATAAATTCCAGAGCTGTACAAATAGTAGAGAGCTTTGGAAAACAGTTGAAGAAATGAGAATTAATGCAAAATCTGATTCTGAAGTGCAGCTGCTTCACTTGATGAACTTAATCAGCATTTTGTCGGATCCGAAATGCCTGCACCTCTGCACGACTTACATCCCACAGCTCGTATCTCGCCGGATGATCGCTTTTTCTTCAACTATGTCAAACCGGAGGAAGTCCTCGAATCATTTTCTTCGGCAAAATCGAATGCGAACGGCCCTGACGGTTTCCCACTTCGCTTATTAAAGATAGGCCTCTTCATTATTTTTTTCCTGTGCTTTTGAACATTTTCGACGCCTCGCTTCAATCTGGCATTTTTCTCTGGAAACGTGTGTCAGTTAGACCTATCCCTAAAAAGAAGCAGCCCACAGCACTTACGAGGATAGTTGATGACATCCGGTCCGCTATTGACGAGGGCAAAGTCACTCTTCTAGTCTCTATTGACCAAACGCGTACTTTTGACTTAGTCAACATACAATTGCTAGCTGAAAAGCTCCGTGCTTTCGGCTTCTCGGACTCAGCATGTAGCTGGGTGCATTCATTTTAATCTGGTCGTACTCAGGTCGTTAGTTCGACCTCCGGGGAGACTTCTGCCCCTCTACCCAGACTTGGTGGAGTTCTACAAGGCTCTCTTCCTGGGCCCTTGTTTTTCTCACTTTTTATAGAAGATATGCCAAACGTCTGTCTTAACTGTAAGTACCACCTTTAAGTCGATGACTTTTGTGTTTACTTTCACGGTAAATTAAAAGATGCGGAGGTTATCATATGAAATATTAATGCTGCTCTTGATAATCTAACCCGCTGAGCGCCGGACAACGGACTTCAGATTAATCCGAGTAAAACTAAAGCCATCTGATTTGATACACGCGGTTTTTACGGCAGGTTTCCTGACCATAATCTTCCGGACATTATCCTAAATGGCCAAGTAATTTCCCTTTGTGACTCCCTCAAGCTCCTAGGGGTCACACTGAACATGGAAGCTTATTACTTGGAAGCAACACTGCGCAGCTACTTCTAATAAATACTTCGCTGCCCTGTCGAGATTGATGAAATGTGGATTCTTTCTTCCTAAGAACACTGATCTTATGTTAATCAAGTCGCTTGTCTTCTCCTATCTTGACTACTGTCCTTCGCTTTTTCTCGACCTATCCGATCAGTTATCGACCAAACTCAGTAGACGCAGAAATGCTGCTCTCAGGTTCGTAGAGGGTATTAATCGATTCCAGCATAACACGCCAATCTACAAAAAATACGACGTATTATCCTATAAGAGTAGAATTCGCTTTCATATGCTTTGCCTAATTGGCGACTGTACTAAGAATAAATTCCCCCTATTACATTAAGATCAAGCTAGACTTCCGGCCGCGAGATAAAACGGGGTCCAAAAGAGCCAGCGAGTACGACACTCTTGTTAAGCATACTAATACTGATTGTTTTGCACTGTCGTCCGAAAAAGAGATCGCGCGCCGGTGGAATGATCTCCCACACGATCTACGCATTCACTTTAGGAGACCGTGTTTTAAGGTACTATTGTTAAAATTTTTCGCTTCTCCTGTTTTTGAATGTAATACACAGCGTGGGTGATTTGCGCTGCGTCGATATCATTGCCCTTGTAACACACAGCGTGTGATTTACGCTACTTCGTCATCATTTATTACTTTTATAAATAGTCTTATCTTATTTATGCTCTCGAAATATTTTATTTTTATTTTTATTTTTTTATTTTCATTATATTTCTTTTATATATTATTCGATTTTTATTTACGTCAGTTGTAAGCTATAATTTATTTGTTTTTATTTTTACCTTATCTTAAGCTTTAAGTTACTATGTTCTCGCCAGAACCTGCGTGCCCGACTTTATTACCTGCGGATTTTCCTTACGATGTATTAAGTTTGAATGAAGTTGTGACTATCACGGACCATGAGTCCTTAGTCCATTAATAAACCATTCAATCTATCAATCAATTAATCTCTCTCTCTCTCTCTCTCTCTCTCTCTCTCTCTCTCTTTCTGTCTCTCTCTCTCTCTCTCTCCCTATCTCTCTCTCTCTCTGTGAACACGGCAGAGTGGCGGGAGCCAAGCACGAAGCATAATCCAGAGGTACCACTTCATTCTGGACACACAGCACGCAGCGCCATACTATCAAGGCGCCATCTGCCGACTTGAACTGCAACTACGTGACTACCGAGGCGACACCTGCTGCATCCTAGACACACCATTATTACCTTCCACGACTCATCTTTGTCGCCACTAACACCATGGTCGACAACGGCGCCATCTGCGGGGAGGTTCCTAGGAGCAGCAACTCGCTACGTAATTGCTGCATATGCAATATTACATACCATCCGGCGTGCAAGCCTCTTGCAGTGCTTACCCGCGTACAAAGGAATGCACTGCAGCTACAAACTAAAGCGGTAGCGTGCCAGGCATGCATCGACTCGAAGAGGTCGATGTTCGAGTCGGCAGTCGCGCGCGCGACGAACGCCAGCAACAATATGAGTGGGAAAGAGAAGGAGCTAGCCCCGTCCACTCCGGCCAACAAAAGGCCTGCAACAGCTGCTCGCACCAATCAGGCGAGCAAGGCCGCGCCCACCAACTCCTCACTCTCTCCGTTGCAGGGGCTAGGCCCCGCCCCCACCAGCAGCCTACTCCGGTTGGCCTCACAGTCTCCTGTGACGTCACTAGGCCCGCCCATTTCCAGCACGGGAGCAGAGCACAGCGAGGAATCCCCGAGTGACGTCACGGCCAAGAGTGCGGACCGAGCTAATAATACTTCGCAGTCCTCCTTCTCCAAAAATAACAGCAGTATTAATGATATAAATGCGTCCGTCATCCGTATGCTAGATAGCACCGCGTTAAAAAAGGGAACAACGGTCTCCTGCCTAGTGCAGTACGCGAATTCTACTTCAAGAAACATTGATAATGCACTTGCTAGACATTGCACCTCTATTGAAGGCAGATTGGAGGCAATTGTAAATAGGCTAAATACGTTACCAGCAGTACATACTTTGGCACTTTCAATTGACTCTAAGCTGCAAAAAATTGAGGAAAAACTGTCGAAACAACACTTCCAGCTGGAGGAGATGAAAAAGGAGAAGCAAGTGCTTTATCAGAAAATAGATGACCTAAAAATTAAAAATAAAAAATTACATGATAATAACGTAGAAACGAACACTTTATTGACCAATACAGAGGTAAATTATAGCATGTTAATAGAAAAAATCGATAATCTAGAGCAGACAAATCTTGAGTCATAGACTAAAATTGATAATCTTATATTAAACACTTTTGAAAACGATTTCCTAAATTTAACAAATAAAATCAATAGAGTTGAACGTGACAACAAGGAAATAATAACAAAAATAGAAAAAATAATAACAAAAGAAGATTTTACCTCTGTATATACTACCACTATTGAGAAAATTGAAAGGAATGTTGAGAACATCCAAAAAGATAACCAACTCATACTAAATAAAATTGAATTCCAAAAAATCGCAGTACTCCCCAGTACACAAAACAATACCGTTTCTCTTATAAGTACAAAAAAATGTAATAATGTTAATAATGCGTCTGCTACGAATAGTACCTTACTCGACAATTATAGTGATATAAGCGAAACAATTGACAATTGTGAAAGCAATAATGACGGGTTTATCCAAATTGTAAATAGTAGAAATAAAATGTCTAGGCGTTTGAATAAGTACAATAACGATAATGCTGATGGTGCAGCATCACCTGCACGAAGCACGCGGGTGCAAACGATTGATGGGGGGACAATGCACAGTAAAAACATTAAAAGCGGTAATACGGAGCTCATTATTTCAAACATTTTCGACGGTGATGTCTCTAAGCGTGTTGACGTCGTACACGCGATACTGTGCCGTGTCCTTCCATCAACACGAAAAATTGATATAATAGGCATACGCCTGCTTCGGTCAGAAGAATCGACAGCTGCGGCATTAGCAGATACAAATAGCGAACGTAGAAGGTCACCATGGGTTGTTACCCTTTCCAGCAGTGCGTTAGGCGAGAAAATAATGCGAGCCAAAAAGCTTATCACTGGCTTTCATGCTAGAGATGTCGACATTCCAGCTCTTGACCAGGACACAAGGGATGGGATTATAAATGGGAAAATTTGTATAAATGAATTGTTAACAAAAGAATGTTTTATTAAATATAGAAGTCTCAAGGCCCGTGCGATGAGACTTAATTTTAAATATGTTTGGCATAGAGGGGGCCGTTTCTTGGTGAAGAGGCGCGATGGCGATGTCTCTCATGAATTTTCATCTGCGGCTGATTTACAGACAATAGTGGCGTCATATGCCATTAATCAACCATCTCAAACTGTAAATACTGTAAAAAAAACTGTTGATAATGAAATCGTAATTGATAAAAATGTAATTCCGTCAACTGCTGCAAAAAATTGACTATCCGCAGACACTGCTGGGGGGGTTCACTGTAAGGGACTGAGGGCAGGTTTTGTCAATGTTACCTCACTGAAGGGGCACATTGGCATGATTGAACAACACCTTTCAGCTCGTCCTGCCTACCATCTCTTTGGGGTTGCTGAGTCGCACCTTGACCCTGATGTTGGGAGTGATCTCATTCAGATCGATGACTACTCACTACTTAGACTTGATCGCAACAAACTAGGAGGCGGGCTAGTCCTGTACATTCATAACACTTTCAAGGCCAAGTTACTATGCAGCTCTCCAACAACACAGGAGGGCAGGCCATTTATACCTGAATATTTAATGTGCAGTATTCAGCAGGGCAGCCTTCCCCCCATCTTTGTTGCTTTAATATACAGACCACCACACGTACCGTTTTTACAGGGCTCTGACTTAATAGACAAACTGACGATACATACTCAAGACTTTAGTCACAAAATTATTATGGGAGATCTGAATGCGAACCTACTCGGAACGTCAGCCGATGCGAAATTTGTTAGACGGTTCGCTGATGATCTTAACCTTCAAATAATTGATCATGGTGCGACTCATCATCTCACGGATTCTCACACGTGGATTGATGTGATCTTGACAGATAATAATGACGTTGTACTGAGCAGGGACAATCGGCCGGCGCCTTTTCCCAGTCATCATAACATCATAGAGGTCGAGATTGGGGTCGAAACTGCTGCATCCCCTGTGGTTGAATCTTTCAGCTACAGGGATTTTAAATCGATCCAGCAAGACGACCTCCTGTCTCACCTAGCTGACTGTGATTGGTCGCGGATCGATGGTCCCGCGGCGGGTATTGACAGTCAATTAGAGTGCCTCAGTGTCAACCTCATGGCTGTGATAGATAAAATTGCACCGTTAAAAGAATTCATGCCGAAAAAGAAAACAAATCCACCATGGGTTGATGCTGAACTAATACATCTTTACAAAAAACGTGACTCCGTACGAAGACGCTATGCGCGGACCAATGACGACAGACTGTGGAGGGAGTAACAGGGCCTTGCAGCTGAAGCTGAATTACGAACGAAGGAAACAAGGGAAAGATTTTTACAAAATAAAATTTCTGAAGCGATTGATAATAAGAAAGATATCTGGAAAGAGCTCAAGGCTCTGGGCCTTCTGCCAAAGACAAGAGAGGAGCTTCATGGTTTCTCACCGGAAGAGCTCAATGCCCACTTTGCAGGGGTGTCGATCTCCCAAAATGAGGGTGATGAAGAACTTGACAACGTCCTGACCACTGCTAGTGATGACGGTTTTGTTTTCCGAGCAGTCAGCTTCTCGGACGTGGTTCTGGCTGTTGCCCACTTCTCATCACAAGCCAGAGGGGAACACGGCATTCCCCAAAGTATAGTGGCTAACGCTCTTCCGTTTGTGGGAGATCATATTGTTAAGATCTTTAGCTCCTCTCTGTCACGTGGCATTTTTCCGGGAACTTGGAAGGGAGCTCAGTTGGTTCCTTTGAAGAAGAAGCCTGTCCCATCTACGGTGTCAGATTTCCGACCAATTGCCCTACTGAGTTTCCTTTCTAAGGTCCTTGAAAAAATCGTACACGACCAAATAACTGACTTCTTACGAGAAAATAATACTTTGGACCCGATGCAGACTGGTTTTCGACAGAATCACAGTACACAGACAGCACTACTGAAACTGACGGAAGACATAAGATCAGGCATTAACAACAACAACAAAATATTGACTATTTTGTTAATGTTTGATTTTAGCAAAGCATTCGACACCATCTCACACACTAAACTGCTGCGTAAGCTGATGCGCATGGGATTCTCCAGGAGTGTTCTCCTGTGGCTTAAGTCATATATTATGGGGAGACGACAGAAAGTCGTCACAATCACAAACGGGGATTCAGGTTGGCTAACCACCAATCTTGGCGTTCCCCAGGGCTCAGTCCTGGGACCCCTGCTTTTCAGCCTGTACATAAACGACTTACAAGACGCACTCGACTTAGATGGTGTCGAACACATACTTTACGCTGACGACTTGCAAACCTACACACAAGTGACCCTGAAGGGTCTTCGTGATGGTATCGGTCGCATGTCGGCTGTAGCACAAGCAGTGTCGAACTGGGCAACGTCAGCTGGCCTGCGCCTCAATGTCGGCAAGACAAAGGCGATCATTTTTGGATCTGATCACAACATCAAACATGTTCAGAACCTTGACTTGCAAGGCATTGAGATACAGACCAGCGTACACGTTCCCTTTGTCGATACAGTCACCAACCTCGGCGTGGTGATGGACGGAGGGTTGACATGGAAGCCGCAACTGAATGCGGTCAGTAGAAAAGTAAATAGAGCTCTGTATAGCTTAAAACTTTTCCGTTCAAGCACCACAGAGATACTGAGGAAGCAGCTGGCATGTGCACTGGTACTACCTCACTTAGACTATTGCTCTGTGGTTCTTCTTGATGTGTCAGGGGAGCTCCAGACACGACTACAACGTCTACAGAATGCATGTGTGAGATACATATGTGGTGTTAGGCGAGATGAGCATATCACCGCCTACAGGAAAAAACTGGACTGGTTAGATCTGAAGGTGAGGAGGGAGTATTTTATGGGGCTGTTGCTTTACAAAGCGGTTGTCATGCGGCAGCCACCGTATCTTACTGCCCTCTTTAAAAAAAACCAGGCCAGGACTTCAAGTAGGGGTGGTATGAAAGAGCTCTCGGTTCCGGGGTCGCGCACCGATAAGGGCCTTTTCTCATTTAGAGTTCAAGGTGCGCACCTCTGGAATTCGCTCCCGAGCAGTGTGAGGTGCCTGCCATCTTTTTGTAAATTTAAAACGGCGTTTAGCAGGCACCTTAAGCAATTACATGGTGAAGAGAATGTACAGAGGTAAGTCGAACATTTATTTAAGCTTTTTATTTATTTTGAATTATTTATTTATTTAATTTATTTATTTATTTAAATTTATTTATTTATTTATTTAAATTTATTTATTTATTTATTTAAATTTATTTATTTATTTATTTAAATTTATTTATTTATTTATTTAAATTTATTTATTTATTTATTTATTTATTTAAATTTATTTATTTATTTATTTAAATTTATTTATTTATTTATTTAAATTTATTTATTTATTTATTTATTTATTTATTTATTTATTTATTTATTTATTTATTTATTTATTTATTTATTTATTTAAATTTATTTATTTATTTATTTAAATTTATTTATTTATTTATTTAAATTTATTTATTTATTTATTTAAATTTATTTATTTATTTATTTAAATTTATTTATTTATTTATTTAAATTTATTTATTTATTTATTTAAATTTATTTATTTATTTATTTAAATTTATTTATTTATTTATTTAAATTTATTTATTTATTTATTTATTTAAATTTATTTATTTATTTATTTATTTAATTTAATTATTTATCTGGTTTATTTAAATTTATTTATTTATTTATTTATTTAAATTTATTTATTTATTTATTTATTTAATTTAATTATTTATCTGGTTTATTTATTTATTCGACGTATTTATTTATTTATTAATTTATTTATTTATTTATTAAATATGTTTAGTGTTAGTTAGGTGTGAATGTATTTATTAGCGTGATTGTTAAAGTGTCATGAATGAGTGTGTTTTATATTTAGACGTGATAGTATACTCAAAAATTTAGCAAAGTATGTGTATGTATTCTTTTACATTTATATGTTATCTCTATTGTATTTATTTTTTATTCTATGTATTATTTTTTGACGAAGCGTTTTCTGTGATATCTGACTGTGACTAGTTCATTACATTTAAATTTTATAAACTGACGAACTGATAAAGTGAATTATTATTTTAATAAGAAATATGCAATAAGTGAAAGTTAAGATAACAATTATATTAAATCGACTGATATTTTTAATTATAACTACATGTACATGAAATTGTAAGATTTTGTCTTTTGATGAATAAAAAGTATATCTATCTATCTATCTATCTCTCTCTTTCTCTCTCTCTCTCTCTCTCTCTCTCTCTCTCTCTCTCTCTCTCCCCTATCTCTCTTTCTCTCTCTTGCTCTCTCTCTCTCTCTCTCTCTCTCTCTCTCTCTCTCACTCTACATCAAGTTTGTGTTAATACCTTGTCAGATAAAAACAAAACTTCAACTACATCTGAACTACAGACATTCAATGTTGATATAGATGCGATCTGACTAGATGATTACGAGGAGAAAGAAGGTCGCCGTGTGGGACTGAAAGCAGGTTTGAGCTTAGAGTGAAGTCACATTGAGACACTCCGCCAACACCATTCGACCGGTCCCTCCTATCATTTCTTTGGTTGAGACACACCTTTCATCGGAGGTTAAGGATATTCGCATTCAGATCGAAGGTTACTCAATAGTAAGATTAGACAGAAACAATTTTAGGGGTGGGCTAATCCTTTTTGTGTATAATTCTCTTAAAGCTAACATTCTGTATGTCTCAAAGACCACGCAGGAAGGAAAGCCCGGTATTTCGAAATGCATCATGTGCAGTGTGCAATCAGGAACCCATCCCCCAATCTTCGTTGCTGTAATTTACGGACCACCGCATGTACCTTTTTTACAGAATTCAGATTTAATAGACAGATTAGCGCTACACACTCACGATTTTAGTCATAAGATCATAATGGGAGATCTGAATGCGAATCTCCTTAAGACATCAGAAGATGCTTAATTTGTAAGGCGACTTGCTCATGACCTTAATCTAAGAATAATTGATCATGGTGCAATTCGTCACCTAGAGAACTCTCACACATGGATAGATGTTATAATGACAGACGACAATGACGTAGTGCTTGACACCTGCAATCAGATGGCGCCCTTTTGCAGCAACCATAACATCAGTGTTGAAATTGCTTTTGGAACCAGCGCAGTCCCTAAAACTGAAGTATCTAAGTATAGAGACTTTAAGTCAATTACTCGGGAAGACCTTCTGTCTCACCTGATAAGATGCGACTGGTCGCCGTTTGATTTCACAGACAATAATGACGTGGGCGGTCTGCTGGAATGTCTCAGGGTCAACCTATTGGAAGCTATAGATACATTAGCTCCAGAAACGCAATTTAAACTAAAACAGAAGCAAATTCTCCATGGGTTGATGCTCAGCTAGCACAACCCTTCAAAAGACGTGACGCTGTACGGAGACGTTATGCACGAACTAAGGACGAAAATTTCCGGCAAGGGCGCAGGAAGTGTCTAAGTGGGCCACAGAGACGGGCCTTCGACTCAATATCGATAACAGCAAAGCCATTATCTTAGGTTCTGATCATAATATAAAACGGTTGCAGGAGCTTGGTTTGCCGGGCATTGAGTTTCAGGACGGCATCTATGTGCCCTTTGCTGACACTGTCACAAACCTCGGTGTTGGCACCGGTGTTGACTCAAAGCTATCATGGAAACCGCAACTTGATGCGGTAAGTAAAAAGGTGAATAGAACTCTCTACAGTTTACGATGATTTCATTCATGCACCATCCAGGCGCAGCGTAAGCAACTTGCATGTGCACAGGTAGTGCCCCATTTAGATTACTGTTCCGTGGTCTACTTTGACGTGTCAGAAGAACTTGAAACTAAATTACACAGCCTTCAAAATTCGTGTGCGAAATATATATGCGGTGTTAAGACCGATGAGCACATCACTCCGTATACGAAGTACCTCGATTGGTTAGATGTTAAGGAGATAAAATCGTATTTTGCGGGGTTGTTATTGTATAAAGCAATAAATACGGAGCAACCCCCATATTTTGCGGCTCCTTTCAAGAAAAATAAATCGAGATCTTCCAGTAGGAATGGTGTGAAAGAGCTCTGAATTCCTTGATTATGCACTGACACAGGCCTCTATTCATTTAGTGAAACTCTCGCCCCTGCGGTATGAGATATCTGCCGTCGTTATGTAAATTCAAAACAGTCTAAATAGATATCTCAGACAACAGAACGGTGGCTAATTAATTTAAGTATCGGAACATTTGCGTTTTTTATATGTACCTGTCATAATTTATTATGTCTAGTACCTGCCCTAATTTATATAATTTATATAATTTTATTATTGTTGCTTTCATTTTAATCTGTGTAACTATGAGTGTATTTATAAACATGAATGGCGGTCTCTATGTGTCTGATGTATGCATGAGTGATTTTATATTTTTTTCTTTTTGACGTGATAGATATATTGTTAGAAGGATGAGAATGATCATTTGTGCGCTAATTTGAAATCGTATGACGTTATATTTTTTTAATATATTTGACAATATGTGACAAACATAGACTTCTATGCAATTTGACGAACTGTGAATACAAATACAATTCTATTATAATAACTAGCACAACGACTATGAAACGCTGTAGGGAAATATAAATGCATAATGCTGTAATTATTTGATAAAAATCCAACACGCTCACACGCTCGCTGCTCTCGTGCTGCTGATCACCAGGCACACCCTGGCTGTTAGTGGATGGCGGTGCTGGAGGTAGCTCCTCGTCGCAGACGAACTTTCTCTCTCTCGCTCTCACGATCTCTCTCTCTGTGATGAAGAACTTGACAACGTCCTGACCACTGCCAGTGATGACGGCTTTGTTTTCCGAGAGGTCAGCTTCCCGGACGTGATCCTGGCTGTTACCCACTTCTCATCACAGGCCAGAGGGGAAGACGGCATTCCCCAAAGTATAGTGGCTGAGGCTCTTCCGTTTGTGGGAGATCATATTGTTAAGATCTTTATCTCCTCTCTGTCCAGTGGCATTTTTCCGGGAACTTGGAAGGGAGCTCAGTTGGTGCCTTTGAAGAAGAAGCCTGTCCCATCTACGGTGTCAGATTTCCGACCAATTGCCACTACTAAAACTGACGGAAGACATAAGATCAGGCATTAACAACAACAAAAAACTATTGACTATTTTGGTGATGTTTGATTTTAGCAAAGCATTCGACACCATCTCACACACTAAACTGCTGCGTAAGCTGATGCGCATGGGATTCTCCAGGAGTGTTCTCCTGTGGCTTAAGTCATATATTATGGGGAGACGACAGAAAGTCGTCACAAACACAAACGGGGATTCAGGTTGGCTAACCACCAATCTTGGCGTTCCACAGGGCTCAGTCCTGGGACCCCTGCTTTTCAGCCTGTACATAAACGACTAACAAGACGCACTAGACTTAAATGGTGTAGAACACATACTTTACGCTGACGACCTGCAAACCTACACACAAGTGACCCTGAAAGGTCTTTGTGATGGTATCAGTCGCATGTCGGCTGTAGCACGAGCAGTGTCGAACTGGGCAACGTCAGCTGGCCTGCGCCTCAATGTCGGCAAGACAAAGGCGATCATTTTTGGATCTGATCATAACATCAAACAGGTTCAGAACCTTGACTTGCAAAGCATTGAGATACAGACCGGCGTACACGTTCCCTTTGTCGATACAGTCACCAACCTCGGCGTGGTGATGGACGGAAGGTTAACATGGAAGCCACAACTGAATGCGATCAGTAGAAAAGTAAATAGAGCTCTGTATAGCTCAAAATTATTCCGTTCAAGCACCACAGAGATACTGAGGAAGCAGTTGGCATGTGCACTGGTACTACCTCACTTAGACTATTGCTCAGTGGTTCTTCTTGACGTGTCAGGGGAGCTCCAGACACGACTACAACGTCTACAGAATGCATGTGTGAGATACATATGTGGTGTTAGGCGTGATGAGCATATCACCGCCTACAGGAAAAAACTGGACTGGTTAGATCTGAAGGTGAGGAGGGAGTATTTTATGGGGCTGCTGCTTTACAAAGCGGTTGTCATGCGGCAGCCACCATATCTTACTGCCCTCTTTGAAAAAAACCAGGCCAGGACTTCAAGTAGGGGTGGTATGAAAGAGCTCTCGGTTCCGGGGTCGCGCACCGATAAAGGCCTATTCTCATTTAGAGTTCAAGGTGCGCACCTCTGGAATTCGCTCCCAAGCAGTGTGAGGTGCATGCCATCTTTTTGTAAATTTAAAACGGCGTTTAGCAGGCACCTTAAACAATTACATGGTGACGGGAATGCATAGAGGTGAACTTTTCGAGAATCGTATTATACATTATTTTTGTTCATCTCTGTGTATTCCCAATTCGAATCTGACTCGGATATTTATTTAGACTATTTATTTATTTGAATTATTTATTTATTTAATTTATTTATTTATTATTTAAATCTATTTATTTATTTATTTAATTTATTTATTTATTATTTAAATCTATTTATTTATTTATTTAATTTATTTATTTATTTAATTTATTTATTTATTATTTAAATCTATTTATTTATTTATTTAATTTATTTATTTATTATTTAAATCTATTTATTCATTTATTTAATTTATTTATTTATTATTTAAATCTATTTATTCATTTATTTAATTTATTTATTTATTATTTAAATCTATTTATTCATTTATTTAATTTATTTATTTATTATTTAAATCTATTTATTTATTTAATTTATTTATTTATTATTTAAATTTATTTATTTATTTAATTAATTTATTAATTATTATTTAAATCTATTTATTTATTTATTTAATTTATTTATTTATTATCTAAATCTATTTATTTATTTATTTAATTTATTAATTATTATTTAAATCTATTTATTTATTTATTTAATTTATTTATTTATTATTTAAATCTATTTATTTATTTATTTAATTTATTTATTTATTATTTAAATCTATTTATTCATTTATTTAATTTATTTATTTATTATTTAAATCTATTTATTTATTTAATTTATTTATTTATTATTTAAATTTATTTATTTATTTAATTAATTTATTAATTATTATTTAAATCTATTTATTTATTTATTTAATTTATTTATTTATTATCTAAATCTATTTATTTATTTATTTAATTTATTAATTATTATTTAAATCTATTTATTTATTTATTTAATTTATTTATTTATTATTTAAATCTATTTATTTATTTATTTAATTTATTTATTTATTATTTAAATCTATTTATTTATTTATTTATTTAATTTATTTATTTATTATTTAAATCTATTTATTTATTTATTTAATTTATTTATTTATTATTTAAATCTATTTATTTATTTATTTAATTTATTTATTCATTATTTAAATCTATTTATTTATTTATTTAATTTATTTATTTATTATTTAAATCTATTTATTTATTTATTTAATTTATTTATTTATTATTTAAATCTATTTATTTATTTATTTAATTTATTTATTTATTATTTAAATCTATTTATTTATTTAATTTATTTATTTATTATTTAAATTTATTTATTTATTTAATTAATTTATTAATTATTATTTAAATCAATTTATTTATTTATTTAATTTATTTATTTATTATTTAAATCTATTTATTTATTTATTTAATTTATTAATTATTATTTAAATCTATTTATTTATTTATTTAATTTATTTATTTATTATTTAAATCTATTTATTTATTTATTTAATTTATTTATTTATTATTTAAATCTATTTATTTATTTATTTATTTAATTTATTTATTTATTATTTAAATCTATTTATTTATTTATTTAATTTATTTATTTATTATTTAAATCTATTTATTTATTTATTTAATTTATTTATTTATTATTTGAATCTATTTATTTATTTAATTAATTTATTTATTTATTATTTGAATCTATTTATTTATTTATTTAATTTATTTATTTATTATTTAAATCTATTTATTTATTTATTTAATTTATTTATTTATTATTTAAATCTATTTATTTATTTATTTAATTTATTTATTTATTATTTAAATCTATTTATTTATTTATTTAATTTATTTATTTAATTTATTTATTTATTATTTAAATCTATTTACTATTTATTTAATTTATTTATTTATTATTTAAATCTATTTATTTATTTATTTAATTTATTTATTTATTATTTAAATCTATTTATTTATTTATTTAATTTATATATTTATTATTTAAATCTATTTCCCTGGTAGAAAATTAATCTAGAACTATGTAGATCTATCTAGTTTGCCAAGGAAATAATCGAGGGCCTCGATAAAACTAGATAATTTTCTACCAGGGTTATTTATTTATTTAATTTTTTTATTTATTATTTAAATCTATTTATTTATTTATTTAATTTATTTATTTATTATTTAAATCTATTTATTTATTTATTTAATTTATTTATTTATTATTTAAATCTATTTATTTATTTATTTAATTTATTTATTTATTATTTAAATCTATTTATTTATTTATTTAATTTAATTATTTATCTGGCTTATTTATTATTTAAATCTATTTATTTATTTATTTAATTTAATTATTTATCTGGCTTATTTATTTATTTGACTTAGTTATTTATTAATCTATTTATTTATTAAATATGTTAAGTGTTAAGTGTGAATGTATTTATTAGCGTGAATTGTAGAAGTATCATATGAATGAGTGTGTTTTTAAATTTTCGACGTGATAGTTATACGTAAAAATTTAGTAAAGTATGTGTATGTATTCTTTTTATTTTTATCGTAATATGTTATATCTATTGTATTTATTTTATTCTATGTATTTTGACGAAGCGTGTTCTGTGATATGCCATTTGACTATGACTAGTTCATTATATTTAGATTTTATAAACTGTTTCAGCGAATAATGTTATTTAATACATAAGAAATGCAATAAGTGAATGTTAATGTAAGATAACAAATATATAATACTGACTGATATTTTAATTATTATAACTATACATGTACATGCAATTGTAAGAATTTCGTCTTTGATGAATAAACAGTATATCTATCAATCTATCTATCTCTCTTTGTGGGGACTCGCTGCTCGACTGCTCGTGGTTTTGGCTCCTGCCTTTTAGACCTCGCCCTGCCGTCTCCTGTGTCTGTGGGCCGGTTTGTTGTTGCACTTGTATACAGCTATATGCAAGTTACCCTGCAACAAATAATTACAGCTGTTACTGGCCAACCTGCACGGCTTTTCATCGTCAAAGTGGCAACAACATCTGGCCAGTTTTGAGGTTAGGTGCAGTGAGAATGGCAGAGCGGCGGGAGCTGAGCATGGAGCAAATCGAACACAGAAGTGACACTCTTATCAGGACACTTCAACGCAGCGCAACCTACCGACTCGAGCTGTAAGAACGAGGCTACCGAGGTGACATCTACTGTAACCTGGTCCAAATAACGACACTTTTCTCTCGCAGAACGAATATCTACGTCACCACCGCCTCCATGGCCGACAGTTGCAACATCTGTGGGGAGGTCCCCAGGAGCAGCAACTCACTACGTAAGAGCTGCATCTGCAATATCACATGTTATCCAGCGTGCAAGCCTCTTGCAGTACTTACACGCTCGCAACGAGGAGCGCTACAGCTCCAAACCAAAGCTGTAGCGTTCCAGGATTATATACAGTCGAAGATGTCGTTGCTCGAGTCGGCAGCTTCGCACGCGACGAATATTAGCACAAGTGCAATAGAGAAAGAGATTACCGCTTCCACTCCCGCCAATAAGAGGACAGCAACAGTTGCGCGAGCCAATCTAGTGAGTAAGGTCGCGCCTTCCAACTCCTCACTCTCTCCGTTGCCAGGCCAACGCATCGCATTCATTTCAATCGTGATACGTGTAACGACAGCAGCGTAAATGATGTCACTGCGTCGGTTATACGTATGTTAGATTCTACTACCTTTAAAAAAGGGACGACAGTCTCCTGCCTGGTGGAGTACGGCAATTCAACATCTAGAAACATTGACAATGCACTTACTAGACATTCGACCTCTCTTGAAAACAGATTGGATGCAATTGTTAAAAGGCTAGATTCGTTACCAGCAATACACACTTTAGCACTGTCAATTGGGTCCAAAATGCAGAAAATAGAGGATAAGATGTTAAAACAACATTCCCAGCTGGAGGAGATGTTAAATAAAAAGCAAGTGCTTTGTCAAGAAATTGATGATTTAAAAATTAAAAACAAACAGCTTCACGAAACGTGTCATAATATAACACATAATTTGTTGAATAAGATTCAAGTTAATTATAATGCAATAATAGACAGAGTAGATAATATAGAGCAGTTTAATTTTGAAATGAAAAATTTAGTCGAAAACAATAGTGAAACAAAGAAATAAGATCATGACTTTAAAATAACAATTGAAAAAATTAACAAAATTGAAAGCGACAACTCCGAAATATCAAAGTATATAGGAAAAATTATTGCACACGAAACTTCAAACAACAACCACGAAACTGCAATAAATAAAATAGAGAAAACTATGAAAATTATTCAACAAAAGAATCAAGAATATATGTAAAATTGAAAATTACCCAATTGGCCTGCCTACCAGTAAGTAAAACACAATCCTTTCATCGCACAGTATTAGAAATGGTAATGATAAGAAAAATAGCGTAATTAGTAATAATGTAAATAATAACAATAATATATATAACACTGATAATAGATATAACACTGATAATATTAATGACGAAAGCAATGATATACTGCAAGATACGGCTTTGACGTCATCTGCACGAAGCACGCGGGTAAAAATGGTAGTTGGGAGGACAACACATTTTTATAATAATACAAGTGGCAATAACGATTTAATAATTTCTAATATTTTTGAATAGCACCAAGCGTGTGGATGTGGTTCATGCTATACTGTGTCGTGTCCTCCCATCAATACAGAAAACAGACATAGTAAATACCCTCCTGCTACGGTCAGATGAGCCGTTTTCTGTGACATCAGCCGAGGTAAGTAGCGAGCGCAGACGGTCACCGTGGGTTGTTACCCTCTCCAGCAGTGTGTTAGGAGATAAAATTATGCGAGAAAAAAAATTTATTACAGGCTTTCACACTAAAGACGTTGATATCTCGGCACTTGACCAGGAGACTAGTGATGCAATTATAAATAGCAAAATTTTTATAAACGAACATTTATCAAGGGAAGTATTTAATAAATTTAGAAGCCTTAAGGTCCTTCCGATGAGGCTCAAATTTAAATATGTTTGGCATAGAGGGGCCGTTTCCTGGTCAAGATGCATGATGGCAACGTCTCCCACGAATTAACAGCGGCAGACTTAGAGCAATTTTAGCATCGTGCGAAACTTCACGAATTGCACCAAATACTAACCAAATAACAGGAAATGTAACTATAATTGGAAAAGATACGTCTGTCATTCAAACAAGCAATCAAAAAGAAGCTGTCGCAAATTAATGACTATCAGCGGACACTGCTGGGGGGCGGGGGGGGGTGCACTGTAGGGGACTGAGAGCAGGATTTATCAATGTGACCTCTCTAGATTGTCACATTGATACACTCCGTCAACACCTTCTATCTGGTCCCTCCTACCACCTTTTTGGAATGGCTGAGACGCACCTTGCTCCCAACGTCGACGACACATAGGAATAAATTTGGAGGTGGGTTAGTTCTGTATGTACACAATTCTTTTAAGGCTACCATATTAAGCCACTCACATACCACGCAGGATGGTATACCCAATATTCCTGAGTATATTATGTGTAGTGTGCAACAGGGTGACCTTCCACCGTATTCATTGCTTTAATTTATAGGCCACCGAATGTACCATTCCTACACAACTCTGATGTAATTGACAAACTAGCAACATACACGCATGACTATAGTCACAAAATTTTGATGGGTGATCTGAATGCGAACCTCAGACCAGGATTCCCTGAACACAGAGAGGGTCGCAGCCGCTGATTGCGACGCACCACGAGGACCGGTTCCTTTTAGCTCTCGAAAATACTTCCGATCCACACGCACGTACAGCCACCGGTAATCTTCCTTTCCGGTCGCACGCTTCTCTGTCCGAAACCCCGCTGGGACGGTATCGCACTGTCATGTTTGCGCGCGCGGTTTTGCTGGTCTAATTCGCGGCGGCGCAAATTCCTTGCGTATTCGATTTACGAGCAGGTGCTCGTTATACCCCCCCCCCCCCCTCCCAGAGTCGAATAATGATCCCGATTTCTGCTATGTACGACCATACGCGAGTCCGGTAGGTGGGGTATCTAACTACTTCCAATGAATGAGGAGTGGAAATATTTTAGGGGCTCTTCGGCCTTTTATTGAATGCATGAGTTGGCTCCCTATATATTATAAAAAATGAAAAGAGGAAAAAAAAGTATCAACATCTGGCATTAATTGTGCCTGCCGTGGTCGCTCACCCTGTGGCATCGGTTGCTGCGGGACACCCCTGGGTAGCCACAGCGGGAGTACTTGTTCTCAGTGGTGCCGATACAGTAACTTTAACGCGCGTTATTTTGAATTTAGCGCAGCGCAGTCGATAAGCGTTAAGTAGTTATCAACAGCGTTATTCTCATTGCATTTAGCGAATACTTCTGCTAAACGCGAAAATAATACGCAAACACGTCGTTAAAGATCTAGACAAGCTATATAACGCAATGTAAACGCTAAGCTATCGCGTATTCAACGTTATTTAAATTATATTAATTTTCCATACATGGGTCATGTACGTTTTAACAATAAACGAAATTATGTACGTCAGAAATTATATTTAGCAATTTTTAGTGGCTGTCTGCTCATTTTGTGTGATAATATGAACATAAACAATCACCAAAATTTGAATTTAGTTATTATTCATTTTTTTTAAACGCAAATAAATTTCTTCAAAATCGATTTCAATGCTTTCATGAAAAGTGTAATATTAATTTTTAATTTTTTCAATTAAGGTCTTAGTACGCTCGTGTGAGCAGTGTAACGCAATTCAGACGCCCATGTAAGAAGCTTGAACCAGTGTACTTTTTACGTTGACGTCCTTGTGTTGCACCACGCAAACGAGTATACCAAGCCCTTTAAGGATGACCTTTCGTTATATATAGAAAATGAAATTACACAATAATTCATATGAGAGTGTACACAGGGCATATGATATTCGTATAAACAAGGAAATGCATTTAAGTACAGTTTACCCACATGAAAAAAATTGTTACAACAAATGCGTGATGTCACAAGTGTAAATATTGTGAATTCACTACCTTAAGTACTGAACAGTAAAGAATTTACTTAAAGAGAGATGTTTCATTGCATTTCAATAAGTATTCTAGTAATTGACGAAAAGTCAATGAGAAAGGTACTTTTAGTACTTTTCCTCAGAAGTCCTTTTGAGCAAAAAGTAGTTTTTGTCTTTTTACAACTTTAAATTGTGTAAAAAAATTGTAAAAAATAAAGAATTTTCTTCCAATTTTTCTAATTAAAAGTTAAATTAAAGATATTTAGTTAAAAAAAGTTGCCATGAATTTTTAAAATGCATTGTTAAAAACTGACCCTCTTCGAAAATTTTAAAATAATTTTCATCTTTCAATTTTGTAATATATATCTGTGGATTTCCGGAAAAACGACTTAAGTCCACTTTTCATATTTCTCAGATATTAAGGTTTTAAAGTTTTTAATTAATTTCCATTTAAACTAATGGTAAACAAAACCCTAAATAGTCGATATCGATGACCCTTACGAAGACTAACACTTTTCAGCGTTTCCCACGAAGAGTAGAACACTTGAAAATCTCTCACAAAGACTAGCACGTTTCAGAATTTCCTTACAAAGTCTAGCACGTTTCAGAATTTCCCCACAAAGACTAGCATTATTCGCCGTTCTCCCACTAAGACTAGCACATTTGGCGATTTTCTGTCGCCTCATTTTTTCAGGCTACTTTTATTTATTCGGGTAGCCTCATTTTTTCGAGTAAATGGATAATTTTTTGAGTATCAAAATAGTCAAGCGCCCGACCCAAATCCGATAAAAAAAGAATCAACCCGATTCACCGAGAGTTTATCAGTACAAATTAAATTTATAAATTCTTTACGAAAAGTGCTAGTCTTCGTGGGAGAACAGCGAAAAGTGATAGTCTTCGTGGGAGAACGGCGAATGCGCTAGCCTTCGTGGGAGATTTGCGAAATGTGCTAGTCTTCGTGGGAGATTTCCAAATGTGCTACTCTTCGTGGGAAGTGCTGAAATGTGTTACTCTTCGTGGGAATTTGAATGGTGCTAGTCTTCGTAAGGGCCGTCGATATTATCACTTATTTTTACACTTTCTTGGGGTTTTGCGTATTTATCTTAAAATATACTACGTAAGGATATCAAAATCGTTCAAAACTCAATTTAAAAAAAATGACCTAAGTCATTTTTCTGGGAACCCACAATATATATGTATATATATAGCCAAGTTAAAAATTTATTCAAGTTTTAAGATTCTTCTGACTAGCATTACTAAAATGCTTTTATCCAGTAAGTTAATGTTAGTATTCAATTATTCAGTGCAAATTTGTATTATAATATTAATTCTTTGATTAATTTTTTAGGTTTTCTCGTTGAGAAAGCATTCTGGTAAAACCGTTAGTAGTTGCTTCTTTATTTTTCAGGCAGCATAAGGATAAGCAAAAATAAATGATCGAATATTCTATTTATTCATTTTATAATTAACGACATCATGTAAATAACAAAAAATGTGTTAATAGAATAAAATATTATAACAAATACAATATTTATGCATAACTGAACACGTATCCTTTCATTACACAAAATAATAAATAAATTAATACAATTTACTCGTTACATTAACATACAGTATGTATCGATATATTATACATAATAATGTTTTGATGTTTAGGCAGACGTCTTATAACAAACAATATATTAAGCTTTACTCGCCAATCATACAATTTTAGTATGTAAGTTTCGAGTGACTATGCTAACTGTACACATTGAAACTGTACACAGAGAGAATTTTCTAATAAAAATTACCTTAAAAATCATTGTAAACGTGGGATATTCTGACTTTATGGGAAAAAATAACCTACTGAACGGTAAAATTTATAATGAATAACCTTCATTTTTACCGTTTAGTAGGGTAATTTTTACTGTTCAGAAGAGTAATTTTTCCCCTGAAGGCAAAATATCCCACGTTTACAATGATTATACACGGAAAATTTGTGCAAAATAATTCTCTACGCCTAATTTTAGTTAAAAATATATCCAGTGAACACTCTATAAGATAAAATACTATAGAACAAAACTCTACTCGCAGTTTTTGTTGGAATTATGTACATTACAAAACTCTAAACGGAGAAATACTATATACAAAACTCAACAATTCCAACAGAAAGTACGTGTAGAGTTTTATTGTATAGTATTTTATCGCATAGAGTTTTACAATTGACTTATTTTTAACTAAAATTAGACGTAGAGAATTCTTGTGCATTAATTATCCATGTACAATTTTTTCGTGTATAATAACAGCACATTGTAGACTTGGAGTGTGTACACTTTGCTTAGTCCCATCCTTTTCGCATTTACAAAATTACAAATAATAATTATTTTTAAACTATTTTTGAATCAAAATCAAACTAAAATATAATAGTATACCCAACATTTCATAAATTTTAGAAATCAGAATCATTTTGTACTACGTCAGTGGATATTTTATTAAAATAAGAGGTTAATTCGTCCTCTTCATCCAAAGATTCAATTTTCATCTCCACTTTCTCGCTCTTTATCACATTCACCTCTGCGTCAGGTTGACTTTCAACAAGTGACAGTCTTTCAACAATCTTCTGGAACCCAGCTGAAATCGCTTGCGATATGCCATTCAACGCTTTAACGACTTCTTCGACGTTTTTCTCACTTGTAATCTCCATCGCATCCACAACAAATTATGCGCTTCCTGTAAAACCTGAAAAATAAAATATATTAAAAAATCATCTTACCGGATAACAATTAAAAATATCGTAAATCGTTAGTAGTACCGTAGTCATTCCTGACAAAAGGGTGTAAACATAAAGCAATCATTAAGAAAATTACACACACCCACATGCCCATCCAGACACACACACACACACATACACACACATACACACACGCATACACACATGCACACACACATATAAACATACATACAATCATACATACATACATTGAGAAAACCATATCGCAACTGGCATGATATATATCATACAATTTACGATATATATCGTTAAATTAAAATTGTATAAAAAGTGATATTTCAATGCGTAATGCAAATTTCATTATAACTTAAAAAAATTATTTATTATCAGTTTACATATATCAGGAAATCTAATAAAATTTTTATGAGTGTGTGACAAAGCTTCAATCAATTGTTCGCAATTTTGTCTTTATTGTATATGGTTTAAATAATCAAAATAACTTGGTTGCAAAGGCGTGCCTCCAAAAAATTTTTCGCGTTTTCGTACCTCAGAAAATAGCCAAATTTTACTACATTTCCTGACATACGTACGCATCATACTGAGAACCTCCTTTGTCTAAGTTTAATAAAGAAAATTTTAAATCAAAATTATGATGTTGCAATCGTACAAATGTTGTTTAAAGAAAAATTGACGTAAACGCAATTTTTGGACAATTCATCATACATTTATGTTCAAATACTTATCTTGATTATTGAATATTTAACTATAAATTTATATAAGAAAAAAAATTATGATATAATGATATATGATATATGATTTTAAATAAAAATTATATACTCTGCACACCTTCAGTTTCTTTCCATATTTTAAAAACATAAAAACAGATGAATAAAAAAAAATTGTGGTTTTTAATACATTTTTAAATAAATATCTATCATTATAGAATCATAATTTGGCTTTTTAATTTTTGCTTTCATTAATAAAAGCGCTTTTGTAACTTATATTGAGACTTGCATTATTAGATGAAACTAGCGATATCAATTTTTGTAGAATGTTTAAATATTACAAAAAACCCTCCTTAACCCTTACTAAATTTTCAAAAAATTTATGCATTTCAAACCTAAATTGAATGTTGGTAAAATACACCCGTAGACTCGTTGAAATAGTACATGTAACTTCTACATTAACTAATACTTGAACATTCCCTAAAAATTCTAATTTTTACGCTAATTCAAAATTTGTAATATCTTTCGACGAAGCTTTTTTTGCCTTTTCCTTGGAGGACTGCTCTCCGCATCGGATGTTAAATCAACAAGGTTACTTTTCTTAGCGGTAACAGATACAGGCTTTCTTTTTTTGACCTCTGCTACGGGCATATTTAATAGAAAGCCCATGTCTCTGATGGATAATCCCCCGCTAGCGCCGGAAGTTTCTGGAACGGGAATCTTCACATCCAAAGCAGTTCTCGCTGCAAGCTTAATTTTACTTGACGAAGGCTTGATCATAGCTTCAGGCAGATTCGTTATGCCCATAATTTTTAACACTCGTCTAAACACTCCAGTAAATTATTAAAAATAATAAAGAACTATATTATTATTTATTAGAAATTTTTTTGGACAAAAATATATTCAAAAAACATTGAAGAAAATATATCATTATACAGACAGAATACAGAATAATTTTCTTATGGTTTTTACAACTACTTGAACTTACTTTCTGCCATTGTTTAACACTTCGATTGTAAACATCATTATTGTTTAATGTCGTAGCAAGTTGTAGCCACATTCTTTTTAACTTCTGATGACCACCTTTGCCAAGCCTTGTTACTTGTTTTCGAGCAAACAGTTCGCGAGTGTCCATACAGGAAACAAATATTTGTAACTGTTTATATGAAGGACGATTTTTGGATGCACTGTAATTTTAATAAAATTTCTTATTTCTATTTTGAGGTTTGGTTTATGATATTGATATTTTTTCAACAATTAAGACCTACTTTACTAAATTGTAACTTATTCGTGGTAATAATTGATAAATAAAAGTGTTTTTTATTATTTTGGAATAAGAATAATATTTAGATTCGGTAAAAACATTTTTCTGATGATTGGATATTAACGAAAATTAAATTAAAAATTAATTTGTACTTGCACAGTACTCCTATTCAATAAATCCATCGTTGATTTTGTGAAGTCAAAAAAGAGAACAGTAAAAACTATTTACTTAGCGATTTACTGTAGGTAAAACAAATTTTCACTTTCGGCGCATGAATGTCCGATATATACGTTTCTCGTGCAACAGTAGCTGTGTCCAGAGCTTTACAGAAACGCTTCCTACAGAGCTTGTGTTTGTATAAGGTTTATGCGTAAACATACACATTCACGTAAATTCGTCGGACAACACGACTTCCAGAACGCTGACAAACTTGAAAAACTTTCGTGTAGACGTTATATCCGATGTGTACGGAAGCCGGGTGACGACATCGGCGCACATACACTGTGTGTGTGCGTATCGATGCTCCGAAAACGAAAAGCTTTAAACTCATGTGCGAAGAATTTGAAAGGTTTCATTAACAAAGATATACAATAATTATTTATAATTAATAGAATAATTATTTCATTTGTTATATATCTATATATTTAAATGAACGATTGAGAGTTGGAAATTTTTTTTATTGCTGTTTGAGTACTGTGTGTCATTTTCTAACCTCAATTTGTGATTTCTGTAAATGATTCTGCAACTTAATTTTATTTAAAGGTATCATTCGTAATATAGTTGAATTGGACATTTAAAATATTCGAGTTAGCTCTATGGAATCCAGAGAAGAATGTATTAACCATTATTTTCAAAGAGGATATACATACAAAGAAATTGTTGGTTTGCTGAGAAATCACAATATAAACATAACAGTCCGTCACCTACAGAGAATCTTGAGGAATCTTGGATTAAGAAGAAAAGGTATCGTTGGAAGTGACCTAGAAGAAGTTTGTAGTGCTATAATAAGTGAATTAGACAGTAGTGGATCAGATTTAGGTTACAAGACTTTGTAGCGAAGGTTAAAGTTATTCCATCGTCTAATTGTGAAACGAGATACTGTTTTAGATATTTTACGGATAGTAGATCCTGATGGTCTTGCTGAACGGCTAAGACATAGATTAAGGAGACGCAAATATAATGTGCCTGGACCAAACTTTATATGGCATATTGATGGATACGATAAATTAAAACCTTTTGGGTTCGCAATCCATGGTGGGATTGATGGGTTCTCAAGAAAAATTTTATGGTTAGAAGTTGCCAGTTCAAATAACAATCCAGATACCATTTCTTATTACTATCTTAAAACTTTGCAAAAATTTGATTTGCTTCCAACTTTAGTAAGATCAGATAAAGGTACTGAAAATTGTGTAGTTGAATCTCTTCAACAGTCTTTACGATATGATCATGAAGATTCTCTGTCTGGAGTACGTAGTTTCATCAAAGGAAGAAGTACGTCCAATCAAAGAATAGAAGCTTATTGGTCTCAAATGAGACGGGAAGGTGTTCATTTTTGGATTAATTTTTTCAAAGATTTAAGAGATACTCACCTGTTGAATGATTCTGAAATAATTGAAATTGAATTTCTAAGATATTGTTTTGGGCCCTTACTTAAGTATGATTTAGAAATTATCCGTAAAGAATGGAACTGTCATAGAATACGAAGACAGAGATGTCAGGAGACTACATCAGGCAAACCGAATTGTTTATTTTACAATCCAGAAAATTACGGTGCTACAGACTATAAAAAAGAAGCTGATCAAAATCATATTGCAATATGTTTGGAAGAGTTTAGTACAGAACCAAAACTTTTTGACTCCTATACTGTAGACTTAGTGCAACTTTTAAAACCTGATGCAGCCGTACCAACTACCATAGAAGAGGCTTTAAATCTCTTCATAGAGCTAAAAGAGCTTAAAAAGAATTATGAAGAGGTAGAAAATTAATCTTCGAAGTTAGAAGGATATCATAGCAATCACTTTACTTTATTTACTCCAGATTCCATTATTTGGAATCATGTCCTCAGACAGCGCATATCTCTTCTACTGGATTCATGTCATTTTGGCTTCTTTGGGAAAATTTAAACATTCTCATTCATGAATATTTTCTTTTTTGCTATTAGGGCTTCCGAGTGGATCTTCCAATCAAATCTGCATCTTATTTTTGTTTATAACTGGTGTAGACAGCCAAATCTGCGTCAAGTAGGCATACCATCATATGAGGGTTCAGGACCTTATGTTTATTAAGTGCCTATTAATTCTCCAAGTGCAGGATCTACAAATGGCTTGAAAACTTTCATGAGTAAAACTGATATTTTCAAAAATGTTAAACCGGTGCACAAAACCATGATGCACTTATAGTGAACCAAGTAAAGCTAAAGAGTATTCACAGTATTATAGTGAGTCAAGTAAAGCTAAAGAGAAAGCAGTTTGTAATTACGTCACTAATTTGATTGTAAATCAACAAAAAATTCTAATTTTTGCTCATCATAAAAATATGAAAAATACAAAAAAAAACATTTTGTAGATACATTTCAACAAAATGAAAATGTATTGGTATCAGCTGATAATGCTGGTATAACGTTGACAGCAGCACAACTTGTTTTATTTACTGAATTATCGTGGAACCCGGGTATTTTATGCCAAGCAGAAGACAGTATTTGCTGGCAAAAAGGCAATGGATTTCGTGTGAGTTCATTGTGACCCATCATCAGCTATCATTGTCTGTATAACTTGAAAAAATTCAACTTTTCTCTTACTGCACACAGGTAACCCTGGCTGAAGATGGTTCAAAAGGTCTGGCGAGAGGTTGGGCTCCAACATTCTTTGGCTATTCCGTTCAAGGAATGTTCAAGTTCGGACTCTATGAAGACTTTAAAGTACAATATTCAAACATGGTTGAAGAGGAAGTATCTTACGAGTACAGAACAAGCTTGTACTTGGTTTCCTCTGCCTCTGCTGAAATCTTTGCTAATATTGGTTTAGCACCATTTGAAGCTGCCAAGGTCAGTTCAAGCTCCTTTATTGGAAAAATTGCTTATTTTTAGTATTTCTTTTGCCTTTTCAAATTTGCATTTTCTTGTATTTTTAGGTAAAAATCGAAACCACACCTGGCTTTGATAATACCTTCCCTAAAATCCATGCTAAAGAGGGCATTCGTGGATTCTACAAGGGGCTGGTACCCTTATGGCTCCGACAAATTCCATACACAATGATGCAGTTTGCTTGATGAACTTCTCTACAGTCATGTTGTACTAAAACTACGTCAAGAATGTACCAAAGGAGAGCAATTACTTGTTACATTTGCTGATGGTTATATTGCTGGTGTCTTCTGCACTATTGTATCACATCCTGCTGACTCGGTAAAAATCATCATATCTTGTATTAAGAGGAGTCCGTATCTTCTGTCCTTGTCTAATCTTGTTTTTGCTATTTATTCAAATTGTAGTTTGTTAATTGAAAAACTAAAAGTTGGCCCCAATTGGTATTAAAGTAAGGAATATTTTGAGACCTTAAAAAGTATCTAACATTATTTCCTTTTCGAGAAAACTTCGGAACGGAAAAGCTAACCTCAATTTTCGCGTTCCGAAGTTTTCTCGAAAAGGAAATAATTGTAGATACTTTTTAAGGTCTCAAAATATTCCTTATTTTAATACCAATTGGGGCCAACTTTTAGTTTTTCAATTAACAAACTACAATTTGAATAAATAGCAAAAACGTGATTAGACAAGGACAGTAGATACGGACTCCTCTTAATGGGTCTAGATTCACCTCCAATTTTCTCAAGTACCTTGTCAAGCTGACAATGACATTACACTTTTCCCCTCGAGGTCCTCATAATACTTGATTTTATTGTTTATTAATCCTGATCCTTTTTTTCTTTTTAATTAGGTTGTATCCAAACTAAATCAAAAAAAGGAGCAAGCACCGTTGATGTATTGAAGAAATTAGGCTTTGGTGGTATATGGAAGGGTCTGGCACCTAGGATTATCATGATTGGTTTATTTATGATGCTGTTAAGCTATGGCTGCGTATGCCACGTCATCCACCACCTGAAATGCCAGAATCTCTGAAGAAGAAATACAGATTAGCTTAAGGATCGTACGTTTCTAACAAATGCGTCAACTGAAAAAGCTTGGATGGGAATTGAGCAACTTGTTTACATTACCATGGAGTTGGACATATATGAGTTAAAAATATATTTTTGAGATATAAATGTTCTACACATCTACACTTACGTTAGTTAATTCCAAGCTTTCAATTCAAGAAAACTTAATTGCATGCCGCTTAATTATTTTTTCTACCACTAGTATACAAAATAATATTTATTATGAATTATTCAGTTCATCGTTACCATGTCTATATATTGACTTTGTAAATATCAACTTCAAATAATATTTTTATAAACGATTATTTCTTTACATAACAAAATACGTATACATCCGTTATATTTTATGCTGTGACTAAAAAACTCAATCCAAAATTTATAATGAGACCTAATCCAGACATTTAAAAATAGAACTTTCCCACAAAAATGTCTTTCAATATTTCCTATTTACGAAGATCATTTATTTTCAATCGATACTCAAAGTATTACTATAAAGCACTTTTCATCGATATATTAATCGTCTTAATATTTGTATTGTTAAAAAGTACCTAACGTTAACAAAAAAGCTTGTAAATATGTCATTGTTTCACTTCTCTTGGCAGATTTGATGATTATAGGTTGAAGCCGAAAGACAACAGCTTTCTATTGATTATACGTCACAACTCTAGAAGAAGAAAAAAAGATACGAAAAAAAAACTTGGGGAGTTAGTACGCTTCCAACTTGCTCATTGTGTGACATTATAAAGAGGATGTAAATAGAACGATCGCTATAAATAAATAATCAGGTTGCACCACTGTTCAACAAGTTTTTCCATTTTTTTTTAAATTCTCCTAGAAATTACTTGCTACTGCACTAATTTTTTTCTAGTTAGTTGATGGTAGGTTTTCAAGCATAAAAATACTTAGATCAAATTAGTATTTTATTATAAAGTTATTTTTTCTTATTTTAAATCTAATATACAGACGAAATAACTCGTGTTTTTAATGGCAATAACAATAATAATACTTATTATTCATGTATGTTGTACACCTAACATTATTTATCGCAACAATAATCATTAAAAACAATTAAATAATAGTAGGATAATAGTTTTAAAATAAGCGAACACTCATTAATTTTGTTTAAGATGTATTTATTTATTACAAATTACATTTTCTTATAACAAAAAAAGATGAACCATACATTGGTCTTGCACAAACAAAAATTACATTTTTCTTTTTTTATATAAAAGGATGAACCATACATTCGTCTTTTATAAACAAAAATTGCATTTTTCCTTTTTTTAATCATTAGTTATACTAATCATTGGTATTTTTTTACTACAGTAAGATAACAGCACTACAAAAGATTTACATTATTAAATGTAACGAACATAAACTTTCACATAAATACTTATTCTAAAAAAGTTCTACCATGCATCGGCATTTTATCAAATATAAAACTATTAATCATTGGTCTTTTTCTTCATACTATAATTTACTTTTAAACGCTAAGTTTGCAGTTTTTCTTTCTTAGAAATACGTAGAATATTTTAGTTTTTAATTTTAGAAACTAGAATATTCAAGAAAATACTGTATTTAGAAAAACGTTCATTTAAAAATAGGAACATTCTATGATTAACCATATGATGGTTTTTTAACAACTATCTGGCATTTATTTACTTTATATTTTGAACATTTATTATTCAGTCCTCACTTTTAGGAAGCTAAATGTCTAAAAAAATACTTTTCAATCACAGAAACGTTAACTTAAGAAACGTAAGCTAATAGTTAACAATTCCTACATATAATATACTACTAATTTCCATATGCACGATTACAGATTACTTCGCAAGACCATCCAGCTCCATCGTTGGTGGTTAATTGTGCATCATCGTACCAATACAAAAATTTACCTTCTTTCATGGTTTTTCCATCTTTTTTCCAGCGAAAAATGGGTTGGCAGTCATCATCACAATATGGAATTACACCAAGGCCATATTTTTGTTCACAAAATCCATTGAGTACGTGGTAACGATGTAGGATTGCATGCTTAACTTGAAATTCTAAATCTACTGCAGGAAACTCGTATGACTTCGTGCAATCATCGTTCACTGATATTTTCAATAACACTTTTTCATCCATTGTTATGCGGCTTATGAAGAATCCAAAATGCAAAGGATCGAATCCTTCTTTATTGATGTAGGTACCTCTCATCTCTACTTTAAGGTGACGATAGCAGTCTTTTCTATTCAGTTCGATGACAGATGGCAGTTTACTGTACTTGGAAACTGTCATTCTTTGGTATAAAACTTCTACTGAATTCTTCATTTTTTTTCCATCAGTCTCACTATCCTCATCCATTTCATCTGAGTCATATAGTGATGTTAACATCTCATCCGACTCATATGGTGATGTTAACATCTCATCCGACTCATATGGTGATTGCATTTGTTCTTCTGGATTAAAAACTAAAGAAACTCTTTCATCTTCTGTCTCTTTGCCAGTTTCTGGGTCCTCCACATGTCCAAATTTTTCTTCAGTTTCTTCACTTTCCTGCTTGTCTGTTTCCTTTTTTTCTTGCAGATGTCCAGAATTGGTTTCTTTTTTTAAGGTTGACAATAGATACAACCTTAGTCGGTAAAATGGTTTACCCTGACTCTTGCAATACTTCCAAATACTGCATGCGTTGCCATCCTCATCTAAAAAGTGTACAAGTGGTGTGCCATTGTACAATCCTAGGTATAGGTTACAGTCTTTAAACAATCCTTCTGTAAAGACATTATCTTTCCTATAAGCAGCTATCGCCAAATCTAAAATATTACTGGCAGTATATTCCGTAGTGTTATTCAGAATCAAATATTTTGTCCCTCCCATGGGAGATTTTATGAGGCTAAATCTATCTGTATCTGTTTCACTGTGCATCCATCCAATTGTCAATTTTCTGTCTTTTACCGGCACAAACTGTAATGTAAGTATTATATATTAGATTTTAAATAATTGTAATATATGAAGTAACGAATGTACTTAAAATTTAATCATTTTACCTTGGCTTTTTTAGGTGGTGGAGCTTTCTCGTTTCCTTGGTTTGCTGAGTAGGATTTATTTTCCTTCCCTTTTTCTTTATTTGTTTTCATGGCTTCCATAATTTTCTTTATTCTTGATGCTTTGGATCCTGGTTCATCGTTATTCGTCTGGCTGGAAGTACTTGGATTGGAAAATCCAACAACGTTGTAGTCATCAACTTTATCGTTCAGAATGCACTCTTCAGATATGATCGTTGAGGCGTATTCTTGATAAATTCTGGTATACGTCAACCCTTTGGCATTAGGAAAATAGGTCCTTAACAGTGGCAATGACAAATTGCCTTCATCATTGGTTTGAAGTTTTAACGTTCTACCTTCCCAGGTAACATTGATGAAACGCTTCTTCTCAGACATTTTATCTGAATATATAATTAATTAATAATGAATTAATATGTAATCTGTATAATCTATGATTAATAATGCAATGATGTATCTAACCTAACCAAAAATTATTCATGACTCCTAAATAAAAACTTGAAAACAACTTGTTTGCTATATAAACTTAGAATAACTTAAAAAAAAACAACGTAGAAGTATATTTAATACTAATAATATATTTTTAATATAATTTTTTGTTTTAAAAAGGTTTTCTTACCACATTGATGTTAACACCTGCAGGATTTTCATTGAAAAGAAAGATGGGAGTATCCGGTTCCGGTAGAAGTGCGCGAGTCATTATACTTATGCGTATCAGCCTTTCGGAGTTTTGGACGCTTCGGAGCATCGATACGCACACACACAGTGTATGTGCGCCGATGTCGTCACCCGGCTTCCGTAGATGTGTGTACAAACACGCGGACACACATCAGTAAGTAGCGCTTTTATTGTGACTTTACTTTCTTAAGGTTTGTTAGTATGGTATAGTATACATATACTGCCGCCTTAAGCAAAAATCTCTGTAACTTCCAAATGTCACGTTCGGCACAATTTTGATGTAAAGTTTGTACACTTGCCGTTTTACAAGAAAATAATATATTTTACCAGAATAAATTAATTTATTCATAATTTTTTATTTTCTACATGATGTAAATCATAAAACACCAAGAAAATGAAGCTTTCGTGAAAACAATTGTAGTTATGACGTTTTCGTTATGGCATTAAAGCAAAACCATAAGCAAGAAGGCCGTAATATACATACTAGAGAAATAAATATTTTGATTAATTTTAATACTTAAATATATGTAATTTAGTAGCTAATAATTTTATAAGGTTAAAACCAAATTTTATTTTATTACATTTCTCTAACGAAAATGCCGTAATTACACAAATTTACGTCATTCTTGGCTATGAAAGCCCCTTGACGGTGTTTTTGCTTTAGAATAAGATAAATATAATGAAAACCATAAATTTAAATATCATGTTTTTCTACAAAATATTATACTTTTACCTCTTTTTCTAATTTATTATCAAAGATATGATAAAGAGGTTTTTGCTTCAGGAGGCTGTATGTGTAGATATATGTCATAAAATCAAACATTTTTTACTACAATTTAATTTGACATAATGATATTAAAGTTAATATATTATCAAATAAGGGGTTTTTGTCAAACTAAAAAATTTTTTTTATCGAAATTCTGTTATTGTAAAATTAGATATCGTCAAATTTATATTTTAAAAAAGAAAAAGTTCACAAAATAGTGGAGACTTTTTTATTTGTTATCCGATTTTAATTTCGAAGGTTTCATTTTGTTCCTTGAAAGATTTCAGGGAGACTTACCGTTATAAAAATGAAATAAAGTAAAGGTAAGCATATGTTGTCGCTTAAAGTACATTTTCCCGAAAGAAACTCGTAAAAAAAGAGCCAGCGTTTGATGCTCTCATCAACAAGGCAGTGCATTTTTTACTTTCGTACCGTTCACATCGTCTGACTATTGCTTTTCAGTGTAACAACGTCGCAGGAATATATCGGTCAAGCGATTAAATAAATATCATTTATAAAAGTTTAATAGTGATTGAATTATTTATTTCTCCTCTCGTGAATCCTGCTTTGGGCCGGAACAAAGTCAGTTAATAATGTTTTTTGCTGATGCTGCTGCGATCTTAATTGAAGAGGAGGCTCGTTATTGAAGCTATACAAAATCGTACATTTATAAAACGAATGCTAAGAGATGCTTCAGATCCTTTTGAATTACACGATGAAAAATATTTTAGAAAATATTACAGGTACGTTAGTCATTACTTTGTTATTATCGTTTAAATTAATGTTTCTTACAATTTATGTGATAAATTTTCGTGATATCATGGTTTATTCTGCTGTGTACAATTACACAAAGAAAACCTGTAATAATATTTATTCTTTAAAATCTTTTGTATATGGGGAAATCTCCAAAAGTTTTAAGTTTCAATGTTGAACATGAAATCAACTTTATTTAGGAGCTCAGCTCTAGCACTTTACACACAACTTCATCAGACAATAAACAATTAATATTTGTCCATTATCAAGCCTCAAATTGTACCTATGCTTTAATTGAGGGATTTTATTATAGTTCACTTATAGAATAAAAAGACCGGAAGTGTATTATTATTTTAATACAAATTTAACTTTTTATGCATTGATTAAATTTAAATTATAAATTCGAGTTATTGAAATTAACAATTTAAATGTTACAAATTACTAATTTTAACTCTTACACGACAATAACATTTTTTTTTCGTTGTACTGACAGCTAAAGTATTAAGAAAAAAGTGATTAAAAGCTCGAGTCATATAAGTTAAAGTTTTCAGAGATTTGCCCATATAAACTTAATTTCAATAACTTTTTATTCATAAAAACTTTGGAAGTAACAGGAGCCGAATTAAGTAAATCTCAGGGTAAAATAAATTTTCTATATATTTCGCAATGAGTGCAATCTATTATTATTCATTTCTTTATACAATCAAGTAATAACATAAAACTGCAGTTTTTAAATATTTTGCAGTATACAACATCGGTTAATTAATAGAAGATTAAGTACGAGGGTAGTTCAATAAGTCTTTAGAATAAAGTATAAAAACAATTTTTTTTGGGTAAATTTTTTTTTATTTTTCAACATAATCTCATTGGAGCTCTATACACTTGGTCAATCGCTTTTTAAGTTTTTTTAACCCTTCAGAAAAGTGCGTTTTCGGAAGTTCCTCAAAATAAGCACTTACAGAGGCAATGACGTCTTCGTTGTCCGTAAATCTCTGTCCACCGAGCCATTTTTTCAAGTTTGGAAATAAGAAAAAGTCACTGGGGGCTAAATCTGGTGAATACGGTGGGTGTTCGACCAATTCGAATTTTAGTTCTTCAATTTTAGCCATTGAAACGAAGCATGTGTGAACTCGGGCGTTGTCGTGATGAAAGAGAATTTTTTTTCTCGCCAAATGTGGTCGTTTTTTTTAATTTCTTCTTTCAGCTGCTCTAATAATGATGCATAATACTCACCAGTAATTGTTTTACCCTTTTCCAAGTAGTCAATAAGTATAATTCCACGTGCATCCCAAAAAACTGTAGCCATAACCTTACCAGCTGACTTTACGGTCTTTGCCTTCTTTGGAGCTGGTTCGCCTGTGGAAATCCACTGTTTGGATTGTTCCTTTGTCTCAGGAGTGTAGTGGTGTATCCATGTTTCATCCACAGTCACAAATCGACGAAAAAATTCCTCAGGATTCCGACTTATGCGCGCCAAAAGAGCCTCAGAGGCGACCACTCTATTGCGTTTATTCTCAGCTGAGAGCAAACGCGGCACCCATCTTGCCGATAGCTTTTTCATGCCTAATTTTTCATGTAGAATTGAAACAACTGCACCTATATATATCCTTGTGGCCTCAGCTAACTCACGCACTTTTAATCTTCTATCCTTCAACACCATATCGTGGATTTTATTGATGATTTCGGGAGTAGTTGCTTCTACGGGCCTTCCTGAACGTGGTTCGTCACTTATTGATGTACGACCACGCTTAAATTCATTTACCCAGTTATAAACCGTTGCTAAGGCAGAGGCAGATGTGCCATGAACTGAGTCCAATTCATTTTTTATCTCATATGGAGTTAAACCCTTTAAATGAAAATGTTTAATTACCGCTCTGAACTCGTTTTTTTCCATTTTTCTTAACAAGCAATTTTTTTTTTCAATTGGTTATAAAAACACGTAAACTCAGAAGATGTGGACTGTGACTGCACCATATATCTAGTCGGGAGTGGTGCTGACTGAAAACAGATGATTTGGAGCGATTCGCGCGCCATCTGTTGGTCATTCTAAAGACTTATTGAACTACCCTCGTAATTAATTTTAGAGCACCTTCAAATGATAAGTTTTCCAGTTTTGTTTTTTGGATAAGTAACATGTATAAAATTTAAAGAAGGCGAGTAGTATGCGTACGTAAAACTTACATGTGTATTATTTTTTAGCAAAATTTTTTTATTATATAACTATATTACTAAATTAATATTTTAATTATAATAAATATATAAAAGGCTATTTTGTGACTTTTTTAAGCATTCTATGAAAGATATTGATGTAAAACTTGTTGATTGTTATGGTTCATTTTTATTCTTAGATTTAAAAATGTTGAAACTCTTAATCTTAATGGTACGTCCTACGCTATGTCATTCTTAGAAAACGTTTTTTAATTTAACAAAGTATACTTATATGCATGTATAGATATACTTTGAACGTTAAATTGAAACAGATTCGCTAAAAATTACTGTCCATCAGGTTTACATATAATATTTGTAATGCAAGTTACGTCACGATTAAGTTGACACGTAATTTAACGAGGGATCTTATCGGATTGCTAAGAGATAATCTTCTCGAACGGCGAACTTCAGCCATCCCAATTCATCTTTAAGTTCTTGCAACCTTACGATTTTTGGCTGAAGGCGCTTTTCAAAAATGGGTTGCTAGCGATTTTAATCACCCAATGAGCCAATCATCAATGAGCCGCACTATTGATAGAGTAATAGATGACACACTTCAACTACGAAATCGCTACATACGATTCCCAGCGACGAGACAAGAAAGACGAAATGTGTCAAATAAATATGTTCTTTTTCATTATTTACCCGTTTATTGAATAATAAATTCAAGACTCTAGTCTTTGCTATACTCATTAAATTTGAATAACTGGAATCTACTTAGAATAAGTGAATATTCACTTTGAATAAGTTAAGATTTGCTCACTTATTAGTGGATTCCACTTATTCAGATTTAGAGGGTAGACTTATGCGTATTCATTTTAAAAGCTGTATACAATACATAATATAGGTACAAATCTGTCAAAAGAAAAGCAATATTAAATTCTCATAAGGTGACGAATTTGGAAGTACGAATTGTTGCAGTACATAGCAAGGTTAGGAAGAGCGATAATTTTATCGCTTTTAAGGATATTTAAAGTATTTAACCAATATATATGTAGCTATGCATTATTCACATCATTATTTGTTAAAAATATGTCAAGATATTATACAACGTAGTAAAATAGTCATTATTTCTATCTCTGCAATGTATCGTACCATAATTATTGTCTTCCAACTTTCGACACCTTATGGGAACTTACTAGGAGAAAACTATATTTGCTAAAAGTTTGAGAGGTGTTTCCTGACACCTAAAAATAAAGTGTTGCGCCTTTAATTTTTTCCAATGGGCCCTTATTTTCGAGATATAAAGCAATTGATCTCAATTCTACGCTATATTTTATTAAAAATGGTGCATCTTCTTATGCTTATACCTCTGCAAGTTTTTATGATAGAAAAAAAATACAAAAATGCAACAAAAAGTAGACGAAAAGAGCTTTATTTTCAACTTTGTTCCGTTCAAAAACATTAATCTAGACCAAGCTTATTAACTTTCAACAAACGTGATGAAAAATGCAGCTAAATTCATTGATTTTAACTCTTTCAAATACAGTGATTTTGCGTGTACTTTTCATCGCTTTCTTTGAAAGTTAATCATTTTGGTCCAGATTAATATTTTTTTATGAAATAAAGCTGAAAATAAAGTTCTTTTTGTCTACTTTTTGTTGCGTTTGGGTATTTTATTCTAGTATCAAAACTTGAAGAGCTATAATCAGAAGAAGAGGCACCATAGGAAAATAGGGACCCATTGGAAAAAATTAAAGGTGCTACACTTAATTTTTAGGTGTCAGAAAACACCTCTAAAAGTTTCAACAAATATCTTTTCCGGACCTCCGACCCTCTCTTAGTCAGTATTGCTTTTGGCACTAATTCTACCTTCGCCAAGGCGAAAAGGGCTAACAATATTGTGCTCATGAATTTTTTTAAAATAAAGACTACTTAATTATTTTAAAACACATATCTTTGACCAGTTTCAAAAATTATTTTGAAATTTTCAACATTAACGTTCCCACAAATTGAATCAATTGTCATATTGACTAAAAAAATCTTAACAGTAAATAGTACGTGCTAGTTTCATTGTATTTTCAATGCTATTAATACAAAACAACACTATGAATTTTTCATGAGATTTTTACAAAAAACATCTTATAAAAATAAATTGTAAGTATTTTATCAAACACTAAAACATTTTTAATTCGCATTAAGTTAAAATCAGCATTTGAGGAGGGGGCGAACAAAGACGAATAATAACACTTTTTCTCAAAATTTATTTTATGTATTTTTTTTATAAAGGATTGTTGTCGTCATATTTATAATGATACTTTTAATGTAACCACAAAATTCAGTCATTAACAAAGCATCTAAAATACGTTGTTTTATTTAAACTAATAAATACAGAATACGTACAGATATTATTAATTTTATGACAATTAAGAAAAGTGAAATGGTTTTATATCGTTCCCTCTTTGTTTATTATATAAATAAGTGTTAAATTATGTAATAATAAAATATTTTACAGTTTTCGACGAAACATCAGGATACCGGGTGTCCTCGGGCTTATTGATTGATTTTTAGTATCGTGTATAAGACCAAATGAAAACGAAGAAGCATTTTTCAACTATAAAGTTGGACCATCAATCAATGTGCAAGTTGTAAGTTCGTGACAATAAATAATGTTTTATGTATATATATATATATATATATATATATATATATATATATATATATATATATATATATATATATATATATATATATATATATATACATAAAACATTATTTATTGTCACGAACTTACAACTTGCACATTGATTGATGGTCCAACTTTATAGTTGAAAAATGCTTCTTCGTATTCATATATATATATATATATATATATATATATATATATATATATATATATATATATATATATATATATATATATATATATATATATATATATATATATATATATATATATATATATATATATATATATATATATATAGAGTTACATCCAAGATGGATGTAAAAAAAAAATATATATATATATATATATATATAAAACATTATTTATTGTCACGAACTTGCACATTGATTGATGGTCCAACTTTATAGTTGAAAAATGCTTCTTCGTTTTCATTTGGTCTTATACTATAGTAGCCACCGAGATGCCCTTGAAATTTAGAGTTTTACATCCATCTTGGATCCGCCATTTTCAATTTTCAAAATCTGAGTTCAGATTCGTAATCAGCTACCTTGAAAACCCCTGTATACCAATTTTATTAAAAAACCGTTCATCTGAAAAATTTCTACCGCAAAGAGTTAATAACAAATATTCATAGTTCATATTAAGTATTCACAAAGATATTTATTTATCGTATTAATTTCATTAATAAACTTAGACAAATGTAATTTCAAGGTAACAAAAAAATGATATTAATAAAATTTACAGACTCTTGAAACTGATTTTTATATACATAGAAATAATAAAAAAACAATTGTCTTATTAATAATTAAAAATGTTTAATTTATATAAAGCTTAATAATGGTTCTCTGTTTTTTTCTAATGGTTTAATAAACCTAAGATATATATATATATATATATATATATATTATATAAGGCTAGGTGTTATATACAATTAAAGAATTTCTTATTTAACAATTTCTTTTTTGTATTATATTGTAATTTTTAATTTTTAGATAACGGATTCCAACTACGTAATATTGAGTGTATGCGTTTGTCCTGGAAGCAACAATGATCGATTTATATGGAATCACAGCGACATCAAAGAATACTTTGAGTCAATAATAAACGATGTGAATATAGTGAACCAGGAAGGACGATACTATTTGCTTGGTAAGAGAAATTTGTTTTTTTAAATTATAAAATAATATTTTTTTACACACGCACGGTTTTTGTGTTTTTTGTACCTATTGATAGGGACTAAAATGCCTGTTTTTTGACCGGCGGGCAATAAAGTATCTTAGAAAGATACTTTTCAACCCGCAGAAACTTCTTTGCCCGCTTTTCAGGAAACGTTAATTTCTTTGTATTTATATTTTTTTCCACACCACGCGTAAAGTGCGTATTTTACACCCTCCTAGTGTGTACTAAGGTGCGTACTATACTATTATAAAATTAGAAAACTTTGTAATCGACAGTTTTTCATTATTCAGGGGATAGTGGATATACTTCATCACCAATTTTGTTAACGCCTATTTTAAATGCTGAGGAACGTTCTACAGAGTCTTTGTACACGAACGAATATATGTCAACTCGTTGCAAAATAGAGCAAACCTTTGGAATCATAACAAATTTGTGGATTGCTATAAAAAGAGCACGTAAACTATATTATAAACCCCCAAAAGTAGCAAAAAGAATTATAGCATGTGCTATATTACATAATTTCCACATATTAAATGGGTATGACGAAAAGATAGTATTAAATATATATTTTAACATTATGTACTATTTTAAAGTTCCAAATATTATTTTTATATAGAATAGCAGTTGATGTGAACGAAATAAATATTAACAACAATGAAGAACCCAATATGAATGTAAACTATAGAGATTACGCGGCAGAAATCGAGGAAAGGAATAACGTGATAAATGAATACTACCGATAAAATATAAATGTATTAACAATTATTTAGTATGACAATATATTTTCATTTTTAGATTTTCGATTACAAATTTATGCGGTGAATCCACATTTAAAGCAGGATTCGGGAGTAAATAGTAAAAAAGTTCCAAGTTAAGTTAAAAAGTTAACAACTTAATAACTTTGAACTTAATAACTTAATAACTTTGAACTTAATAACTTAATAACTTAGATAGTTTTTACAAATATCAAACTTTTAACTTAAGTTATTTAGTATTTACGAACACCAAACTTTTAACTGACCTAGTTAATTATTTTAGAGTACCTTTTAACTTTTCAATTTTTTTTATAAGTTAATTGTAAACTAAAACGACGTCCAAAAAGTTCGTTAATTTTATATACATACAATCATTAACAATTGATTTTAATTACGGGGATATTTTTATTTTAAGTTTGAGATAAATCAACTCCACACATTTCTTCATTTCTGCCTAACTTTTCGAAACTCTACCTGACTCCGTGAAACTCTGCCTAACTCTGCCACATTCTGCCAAACTCTGGTTAATTCGTGTATTTCGGATATTTGTCGGAGTTAGGCAGAATTTAGCAGAGTTTATCAAAAATCATTTTTTCTGAAACAAAAACAGATTTTTTAAAATGAATTCGCAGCGTATAGCAAACTTAGGCAGGTTTTGGAAGACTTAGGCAGACTTTCGCAGCATTTGGCAGACTTAGATAAAGTTTGGCAGACTTAGGCAGAGTTCAGCAGAGTTTGACAGACTTACGAACATTATTTAACAAAATTTTAACTTAACTTTATTTTAAACTTAAATGTGAATTCTTGTCAATGTGTTTGATAATCGTACATGAAATGTATGTAGGTATGATTACCTATGATGAAGCGATTATATATAAGGTGATGCTAAAGCCATCCGAGACCGACAAATACAAGGAACCACTTTCTTATTTTATATTTCAATTTCGAGCAAATATCTCTATGAAACGTTTTTGTCTCTATAGAAAACTGCAACTTTTCAGAGAGATATTTTAGAAAAATACAAAAAATTTTAAAATAGTGGTTCCCCGTATTTGACGTCAATAGGGGGAGGGGGGGGAGTGGTAGCATCATCTTAACTCAAGTACCCTATAATTTATATTTAATGTAGGGAGAAGAATTTGTATTCAATTATATGTAATTATATGTCATTTTTAATCGGATAGTACAGTTGTAAGTCATGAGACAGAAACAACGCTGCATACGCGCTATTTTTTTAAAAGTTATAAAGACACTTGGAAAGCTGTCTTTATAACTTTGCGGTAAACCCTGTTTAACGCTTATATAGTGCAGTGTTGACTCAGCGTTATATTGATTTTAGCCGATTACGCTTGCACTATCAGTGATAATAAACAAGCGCTAAGTGTAATAACGCATGCGCTAAGTCGGACTTAACGATGCGCTAAAGTTACTGAATAGGTACCCTACTCCCGTCGTAGCTGGCGATGGCGCATCGCTGCGCTGCTGTGTGGCGCCGCTGCGTGGGTTGCTAGCGGCGCACTCTCGTTCACGTGCGCGCTTGGCCCGCTCCTGTGCCTGGCGGAGGGCCATTTCGGTGATTATCCGCTCTTGCCATACCTCTTGTCGTGCGCGGGCGGTCCTTTCTCGCCGCTCCGTGCGCTTGACGGCACGGACGGCCAAGAGCTCCTGTTGACGCTCGCGGATCAGGCGCGGCTACTCGCCGGTCCTGCGCTCGAAAGCGCTGCCGTAGTCTCGGTGGTCCGCGCCGTACAGCTGGAACGCTTCGCGCTCCATACCCGCCGATTGCTGTGACGCTTTGAGGGCCCTCTCCATGCATCCCTCTAAGATGACCCAGTCCACTTCCATGAACCTTTCCTCGGAGTTAGCAGGTCCTTCGCGCATACGCTCGCATGAGAACGCCCTTCGTCTAAATGTCGGGAAGACAAAAGCCATAATCGAGAGCCAGTTCCTCGAAAGCTTGTGATCTGCTTTCCCAAGCCCTGAGTGCCTCCTGCTGTAGTCGCTCGGTGGCGGCCGCATCTTGCAGTCTACGAGCTTCCGCCGGCCTCGCTGGCTGTCTACCATAGTTAAGCATGGCCTGACTTGTACCGGCAGCACTGTACGTCACCGTGTTATACGCGTACACTAACTCGCTTAAGTGTTCGTCCAACCTTCGGTGATTCTCATCAATATACAACGAAATCATCGTATGTACCGAACGGTTAACCCTCTCGGCCGGGTTTGCTTGGGGATGGTATGGCGGCGTGGTTTCGTGATGCACACCACACTTCTCTAAGAAACCGTCGATTAGGTGATTCTTAAATTCGGTGCCATTATCCGAAAGAAATACCTCAGGTGCACCGTGACGTAATAATACGCGCTCGTGTAGCTCCTTCCATTCCATGGACCGTCTTCGCATTGGCCTTCTTAACAGGGATGACTTCGATCCAGCCCGTGAATAAATCCTGAAACACTAGGATGTATTCATAGCCGCGCGCTGTTCGGGGCTTTCGGCCCATAATGTCGCCGGCCACTATCTGCCAGGGGTGGCTCACTATGCGCCACCGCATTAGGCCAGCGGGTGCGCTCTACTCCACTTTCGTCTGTTGGCAGACCATGCACTGGCGCACGTATTTCTCTGCATCTACGTACATTCCTGACCAGAAGTAGTACAGGCCGATGCACGCGACCGTTTTTTCACGCCCCAGGTGTCCCGACATTGGCTCGTCGTGGCATTCGTGAAGGATTCTCGCGCGCTCTTCTTGTGGTACGGCGATTTTCCATGCGTCGTCCTCCTGTAGAGTCATGGGCAATGTGACGTCCGGGTGATATACGTACAGCTTCCCCCCCCCCCTCCCCCACCTTAAGTAGGGGCAGTCGTCAGGGACGTCTCGTTCTTTTTACACGCACCCTGTATACCACTTATCCTTGGTAGTGTCGGCCCAGCCTATCTCCGCTATCGCAGGTTCGTGGCCCTCGTACATGCACGAGAGCGCATCAGGCACATAATTGAGCGCGCCATTCCGGTGTTCCACTGTAAAGATGTGCCCTTGAAACTCTAGTGCCCAACGAGCCAGCCGGCCCGTGGGGTTGCGCAGATTGCTCAGCCAGTCTAACTCTCCTCGCACCCGCGTTTCACGAGGCCGTGGCAGGAACGACAGGGGCAGCTCGACCTCAGCTACTGTCCCTCGATGTCGTTTCCCGCTTGGTTTGCGCATTGCCATGCTCGGTGCTCGGTCGATCCGTACACGAAACACCGAACTTCCCATCTCGGCGACGCTAACTTCGTCTCGGAGGGCGGCTTCTTCTCGTTTTTACCCCTCAAGTATCTACGTGGAGGAAATTTGCTCTTTTCCTCCGGAATCGCCTCTTTCTTGGGGACTGCAAGCTTCTGCTGCAGGTATCGGACGCTTAGCTTCTTGTCCACTACCCTAGCTACGATCGCGGCTATATCGATGGGACTTGTCTCTTCGGCCCGTACGTCGAACGACGCAACAGCTGTGCTTAAACCTCGGGTCACTTGCGGCGCGTGGTATGCCAGTTCGGGCAGTAGCGTGGTTTCAGGGGATGGTGGCGGCCGTCGCGACACTTTCCACTGGAGGCCTGCATTTATGTCTGTGGCCAGTTCGAGTAGATCCTTGATGGTCGCGACGTCTGTCCGTCGTACTGCTACTTTTAAAGTGGGTAGCATGTTATGGTGCAGGAGGTCCAGCTGTTCATTCTCGCTGGGCATCGGGTTTTGCTTTCGCATTATTCCGACCAGTTTCGTGATAAAATCTCATACCGACTCAAAGTCGCTTTGCGAGCGCGCGTGTGCTTTAGCCACTAGCTCCTGCTGGTGGCCCCGGCCTCTTCCGTACTAAAAACGTGCGTCTTCGCCAAACGGTCGCCACGTAAACCACAAGTCATTATTGTATGTGTACCATGTGGAAGCTACACCCTTCAGTAACTCGGGTAGCGTGGAGAGCAGCTCGACGTCGGTTAAATCTTCGAGCTCGCGGCACTCCTCAACTCTCGTAATAAAGTTGTCTATACTCTGCGTGCGCTCTCCCGCGTACTGCACGCCCCATTTGCGCACGATGTTTCCCACATCGCGCTTATTATGCGGCGCTCTACCTTCGCTTCCTATCGAGCCAACTTGATCGTTGTAGCTTACAAGGTACGCGGGGTCTCCCTGCCCTCCCCCCCCCCCTCCCTCAAGCGCTGGTGGGCGGCGGCCCTGTGCACTGCCGCTGCTGCTGCAATCCTTGTATTGGGCTGCTCGCGGGTGTGCTCGCTGGCATTACGCTGTACGTATCCTGGAATGTTACACGCGGATTGTGCCTTAAATTTTGCCGTTGCGTGTTTTCAGACATACGGTTTTGCGCGTTTTATAAGCGAGTGATGGACGCTATTCCCGTAGCTACGTTGCCCGCGTTAGTTCTATCAATTTCTCTTCGAGCTTATCAGTTCGTCTTCTCGACTCGCTGAAGATGGCCTTAAAGTCCAGAGGTACTTGAAATGGTCGTCCCGCTGGTGCAGTTAGGGTTAAGTTCTCGTTGCCCCCGGCCTCTCCGTCATTGCCTGTGCCGCGAGATCTCAAGCCCGTCTTGATGGCCGAAAGTCGTCGGTGCGAGTGCACTGCCGGGCGGTATCGTCTGCTGCTGATGGAGCAGTGACGGCTCGAACTGCTGCTGTGGGAATTGCTGGTGTTGGAGCTGCGTTTGTAGCTGTGGCCACTGCTGCTGTTGCTGCAACTGCTGCTGTTGCTGCAACTGCTGCTGTTGCAGTTGCAGTTGTTGAGCTGCTGCTCTTGCACATGCTGGTGTTGCAACTGCTGCTGCTGCAATTGCTGTTCTTACAGTTGATGCTGCACCATAGCTTCGTCCGGTCTTATTGTCGGCGGATCATTCCCTGCCTGACCTACGTCCGAACCAGTTGCGAGCGCCTGTTGCTGCGGCCTTATCCTGAGGTCTCTCACTCGGACTGCTTGGTCTGCGCGCAGTATAGATGTCGGGTGCGTGCTCAGTAGGTCGACATTTTCTTCAAGAATCGTCGATCTCGTGCTCTCTCCGTGCACCCTTACTATGAATGCTTCTCTCGGTTCCTGTCGCCTCTCGCGTGCATATTCAGCTGTTAGCTCCAATAACTGCTGAAAGTGTTCTTCCTCGTATTCCCCGAGGAGCCACTTCTGCAGTCTATGCATTTGTTGCAGTCTGAAGCCGCCGCGCTCCAGCTGTAATTCATGTAGTGTATTGTCGAGCTCCTGTGACTCGGGAGAGAAGCATTGATTGTCGAGAGCGTCGGTGGTTTGGGAAGACATTGTAGCGATTTCTATAGCATATACTGTACACTATAAGTGCGTGTATATTTGTATATGTATACTCTGTTGTATATACGTTGTGTGCAGTTTGTTGCGTGCGCGCTTTTCCTTTATTCACTCACACTGAGATTACTGTAGCGCGCTTTTGGAATTTCAACTTACATTCTAATAGCATGCCTTGGCTGTTGCGTGGGCAATATTTTTCACTCTAGCCCCCGGACAGAATGTATGACAAAAAAACAAACGTACGTCGCACGATTTGTGCTTCTTTCACTCTTAGCACCGTTTGTGCTTTGGTTTACTGGCTCACATTCATCATATACACATACTCTGTACACTTGGTAATATACACACACTCTCACGTAGCTGAAAACATGCCAAAAAAAAGAAAGATCCTAAGGGGGCTGCTCGCACATTCATATACAGTGGCTAACACATATGAGCGAGCGCTATATGGTGCGCGCGGCTGCGTGCTTTTCTGCCTTCTTGTATAGACATGTTGCGTGCACGTATGGCTGTATATATAATTACTGCCAGAGCACAATAACTGTTTAGCACGGGGGAATGCGCGCTCGCGATTTAACCTCTGCGCATCGAAAGGCACTATACTACTACCTTCAGTAGGCTTTACAAGCCTCTTCGATTCGCTTTTCGTGCGCGGGGTGTATCAGCAGCTACGACGAAAATTATTTCGTGGCCTCGAAATGATTCTCGTGTTTATTAAGCTGCTGCCGATATCGAGCCTCTGGCTCTATTTTCGTTCCCCGTACTACGGAGTTATGTACGTAGTAAGAGGTCTTGTTGCTCTGACTTTCTAGCCGGCAAAGTCGACCTTGTTTTTGCCCACGACGACGCTTACACGTTATCTAGCTCCTACGCGTTTGAGAATTCGACGCTCGCACTTTGCACTGCGGCTAACGAAAAGTGATTCTACGTTTTTCGAATGTGCTTCGCTAATCGCGTGATTTTAATCCGCGATTACTTCCCGTAAGCCGAACACGTTAAGGGCGCCATGTAACCGCGAGATTGGGGAGGCAAAATATATTATTTCGCCAATCTCCCCAACGCGTATGCTCCAGCGCAGGTGTCGAGGTTCCAAGAATCCACTCTTTAGTCTCGCGTTATGCTGCGCGCGAATGCGAGCACGCGTCGCACGAGCTCTACGTCGGCCACTGCAGGATCCTTTCCTGCTTTTCGTACTCGGCTTGCTCTCGTCTGAAAGTCCGCATTAGCGGGGATAAGGGAAGGAAGAGGATATTTAATTCAATTTAATACACGAAAAAGATCTGATAAAGCGTACATTCAACGTTATTGGGATTACATTAAAGATGGTGGCGCGAGTCCCCCCCGTCCGCTCGCTTGCTTAAATTCCGCGTTCGCACGCGCGACAGAGAACGATACCCCGACCCGTGTGGCGGGGATTTTCCGTCAGCGTCGCCGCGCTGACGCTGCCGGTAAATCAATAGGGTCTCGCCCTTTTACTTACGGGTCACCTCTGTACACAGGCCAATCGCACTTCTGCGTATGGCATCGCAGCGGCGCTTCTCTCTCACTCTACACATTCCAGCGGTGGACGTGCTATGCGCGCGGGGAATATGGCGAGTACTCGGCGATGGTGCGGATGGCCAGCAGTCCCTGGCCGCTGGTCGTTGAGCATCCTTCCTCACGTACAGGTGCACACAGCACCGCTTCCCTCCCACACTCTCAAGCCACACACACACACGTGCACACCTCACAGCAGGTTTCCCTGAACAAACGGAGGGTCGCAGCCGCTGATTGCGTCGCACCACGAGGACCGGTTACTTTTAGCTCCCGAAAATGCTTCCGATCCACACACGCGGACAGCCACCGGTAATCTGTTGCGCGTTTTCTTTCCGGTCGCACGCTTCTCCGTCCGAAACCGCGCTGGGACGATATCGCACCGTCAAGTTTGCGCGCGCGGTTTTTCTGGTCTAATTCACGGCGGCGCGAATTCCTCGCGTATTCGATTTACGAGCAGGTGCTCATTATACGATACATTTTTCTACTATCGATAATTTTACAGTAAGTGTGCGTGCACCTGTGCGAGATAATCATCTTGGTTATAGTCCAGATATCTTGGATGCTGCGTATAATTTTTTAACTATTATCGATATTTTTTACTACTATTCTAGATTATTTATAATGGGTACATGTACACGTGTGCGAGACGATCATCTCGGACGTGGTCCAAATGTTCCGGAGGCTGCGAATGATTTTTCAGTATTATCGATACTTTCTTCTACTATCGATGATTTGACCGTAGGTGTACGTACACGTATGCGTGATGATCACAAAGGGTATAGTCCAGATATCTTGGATGATGCGTATAAATTTTTAACTATTATCGATATTTTTTACTACTATTTACTAATGTCCAAGACTATTTACATTGGGTACACGTGCACGTGTGCGAGATGATCATCTCGGACGTGGTCCAAATGTTCCGGAGGCTGCGAATGATTTTCCAGTATTATCAATACTATCGATAATTTTACAGTAGGTGCACGTACACGTATGCAAGAGGATCATCTCAGGTGTCGTTCAGATGTCCCGGAGGCAGCGTATGATTCTTCACTATTATAGATACTTTTTTCAAATATCGATAACTCATTTCAGTGGGTGTACGTACACGTATGCAAGATAACCATCTCGGGTGCGTTGCAGATGTCCCGGAGGCTGTGTATAATTCTTTAATGTTTTCGATATTTTCTACTACTGTCGATAATTTTTTATAGTGGGTGTACGTGCACGTGTGCGAGATAAACATTTCACAAACGGTGCAGATGCCTGGGAGAAGGTGTTTGATCCTTCAGTATTATCGATATATTTTACTACTTATTATAATTTTACAGTAAGTTATCATCTAGGTTGTAGTTTAGATGTCCCGGTGGCTGCGTATGATTTATCAGTATTATGGATACTTTTTCCTACTATCGATGATTTTACAGTGGATGTATGTACACGTATGCGAGATGATCATCTTGGGTTTTGTCCAAATATCTTGGATGCTACGTAGCATTTTTTACTATTATCGATATATTTTACTACTATTCTAGATTATTTATAATAGGTGCATGTGCACGTCTGCGAGATGATCATCTCAAACATAGTCCAGATGTCCCGGAGGCTGCGAATTATTTGTCAGTATTATTGATACTTTTTACTACTATCTCGGGTATGTTCTAGATGTACTGGATGCTGCGTACGATTTTACTTTATTATCGATATTATCTACTGCTGTTGAAGATTCTTTATAGTGTATGTACGTGCATGTACTTGTACGCGATTATCATCTCGGGTGTGATCCAGTTGTACCGGATGCTTCGTACGATTTTTCTTTATTATTGATATTTTACGACTATCGAAGACTCTTTATAGTGGTAGGACGTGCACGTATGCGGGACGATTATTTTAGGTTTGGTCCAGATATATGGGAGGCTGCGTATGATTTTGAAGCATTATCGATACTTTCTACTACTATCGATAATTGTCAGTAAAAAAATTTAAAGAATTAAATGAGAACAAATATTTGCGATTTAAAAAGATTTCTTAAATCTAATATTTTGTTATTATTTCACAAAAATGGCCTTAAAGTTATTATAAGATATATCAGTCAGAAGGAATTCACGTTAACTTTATGAATACGTAGATATTTTTTACAAGTTCAAGGTATGAAATTCCAAAATAATTTTTTTTCAATTTATGCACGTTTTTTGAACTTAATTTTTATTATTATTTTACCTAAATAACTTTAAAGTTACTGTTAGATACACCAATCAAAAGAAAATGAAGACTGCTTTATAGAAACGCACATAGTATTGAAAGGTTCGACGTATAAAAGGACAACAGAATTTTTATTCACTTTTTACAATTTGTTTAAATTATTATTTTGTTATTATTTCACGGAAATAAGTTTAAAGTTATTATAAGATATATCAATCGACAGAAAATTACGTCATCTTTATGAAAATGTACATATTTTTGACAAGTTGAACGTATAGAATAACAACAAATTATGTATTCTATTTTTACAAATTTTTAAGAATTAATATTTCTGCTAAAAAACGAGTTTAATATTGTCTTTTCAGCTCCAAAATCCAATCAATTCTAACAAGGAGAGTGCACGAGTTACGGATCGTGAATTTAGGTGATACTTTGAGAGGTGTTTTCCTAACGAGCCATTTGGTCTAACGAACCGTTATTATCGAAATACAGCCAATTATGTCCCAAATACCCGTTTATTAGTGACAACATGATATATCTACTTCATATCATAACTCCGCATGTTTTTACTTAGAAAAAGTAATACAAATGTAGTTAAATATAGAGAAAAAGAGCTTTAATTTCCGCTTTGTTTCATATAAAAACATTAATCCTTTACAAAGTTATTAACTGTCAAAAAGAATTTAAAATAAATGTATGAAAAATCAACGATTTGAAAAATTAAAATCCTCGTTTTTACATGCATTTGTTATTACTTTGTTTGACAGTTAATAACTTTGCAAGGGATTAATATATTTATACGAAACGAAGCGAATATTAAAGTTATTTCTGTGTACGCTTAACTACTTTAGGATAGTTTTTTTAACTAAGTAAAAACTTGCGGAATTATGATGTGAAGTAGAGTTACCATTATTTCAATAATAAACGGGCATTTGGGACATAAACGACAGATACTGGGGTTCATTTTCAGCCTGCAGAATATACGTCTCGACCTGCAACTCGTCTCCTTATAGGTTCAAACATATGTAATATTCCTGTAATTTTTGTTTCAGACATACATACGCACACACACACGCACACACACACACGCGCACACACACACACAGAGACACAAATGTAGCCGTCCAGCAGAGCCCACGGCGGTTTGTCACTCTGTGGCCTTGCACTGATAACGAGACACCGCTCGAGCGCATTTGTGTGTACTGCGCGCGTCAGATTGCACGCTGCCAGAGTTTTGTGCATCTTTTTCAGATTTATAATTGTCTTCGATACGTTTATCGTTTTTCCCTTCATTTTTAGAAGGTGGTCTGGAGCTTTTGTCCGACTCATTGCGATCATCATAATTTATGCCACTATTAATATTTCCTGGCTCTGCATCTGTATCTATTCGAATGTCGGGTGTAAAGTGGTCCCCAAACATATGCAGATGTATATAGTGTTCAGTAATGTTCACTATAATGTGACAAAAATCTACATTTCCATTGCTTAATTGCTGGTGAATGCAAATATTTTGGTTAAATTCCTGCGCAATAATATATGCGCAGTCTGCATTGCTCCATTTAGTTTTGAGCTTAATATCTCTCGCGCTTCCTCTGCGTATTCGCAAGTCGGTAGCGCTGGAGAGTGAAGTAGATGCTTGCGTAATTGCAAAGCTAATATGCTCAGCTGTTGGATTTTTATTAAAGAATAGAACAGGCAATTGCCGGGTGGCTGCGACGGTATATCGTCGCTGCGAACTAAGATAGCATGTGGGTCGGCGCACCATTCTCTCGCCTCGTAAGTTAAAATATCTCCTCTATACAATGAGTCAGCTGATGGTGGCTTTTCGGAAGCGAATTTTGAATCATTAAAGATGCGAGGGACATGTTTAAAATCATCTGTGTTGCCCTGTTCATAGGGCCCAATATCGGGAAATTCAATTTCGTGCAAGTCTTGACTTTTTTTTACTTTCAATTCTTCTTGCCATATTCAGAGCATTTTCATGCTTTTCCGCGATGTTCGCTCTAGAGAAATCTCCCCTGTCTCCATTGAATATATATTTGGTGTTGGTGCAGGTTCATTTACACTTCGGAGACGGCTCGCAGCTTCGCTAGTTCAACCTAGCGTCGACGTTCTTCTCGGCTGAAGTATTATCTGCATACTGATATCAGTATCATATTTCTTCTCGTCGAGCGTCGGCCATTCGCGCCGTGCTCGCTGTACATCTGGCGATTTACTGCCAGAGCTTTAGCGTCCGAAGCAATTGATGTCGGGTATGCTGCCGGGCTTGTGTCGGTTTCCGATACATTTATTTGCATACCATTTCCCCCTTTAATGTCACGCTCTTGTATGTCGACAATCAGCCTCGGACATACTTTATTTGCCAAATCTGGTAATGTATGTTTAATTGGCGTGTGGGGCTGGCTGCTATGTTGCTGCTCTTGAGAGTGTGAGAGGAAACTGTCCGCCAATTTTTCTAGTATTTCAGAATTTTTTAAAAATTTTTTAGAAAAATCCGGTGCAGCTAGCACTGGCTCGCTGCACAAGATCTTTTTTAACTTGACACCTTTATGCAGCAGTGTTCCCAGTGGCCACGCGATTCCTGCGAATTTGGGTATAACCTTTCTATAATATCCGGCACAGCACAGCCACTGCTTGACTTTTTCGCATTCGTCGGCACTGGGTATTTTTCCACTGCCTCACGCTTCTTGGGATCTGTGCGTATCTTGCCTCCCCTCACTATGTGTCCGAGGACGAGTGCCTCGCATTTCAAGAACTGACACTTCTTGGGTTCGACCGTGAGAATGGCGTCTAAAAATCTTCTCATGACTCGTCTAAAGCGAATGCCATGCTTTTCAAGATTTTTCTCGGGGATCATGAAATCGTCCAAATATATGGCGACTTCTTTACCCTGCATTCCCGCCATGGCCATGGCCATAGCTTTCGAGAAAGCATCGGTTGCGCCTTTTAGACCCATGCCAACTCTCCGATATTGTAGGTGTTCAAACGAATGCTGCCCAAGTGGTGCATCAAAGGCTGTGTATTGGGTCGAATTTGGATGAATAGGTATCTGATGAAAGCCCTATTTTAAATCCATCGTCGTAATCATTTCGGCTGAAGCGAGAGTTTCAAGTATGTCGCTCGTGAATGGAAGGGGAAAGCAAGTGCCCACCGTGATTTTGTTTAAAGGTCGAAATCGGTGACAAACCGCCATTTTTTATTTCCCTGAGCGACCGGTTCTTCGGGCACCACCCAGAGGTTGCTGGAGTACGCAGAGTCCGAGGACTAAACAATTCTCTGTTTAATTAATTTTCTTACCTCCACTAGAATCTGCTCGCTAAGTGCTGGCGGATACCTGAAACGCTTCACTCGCAACGGCTTATCTGTCGTGAGCTTGATTTCGTGTGTTAATAAATTCGTGGCTGAAAGCGGCTCGCATCAAGGACGAAAACTCCGGAACATTCCGTTATCAACTCGCGAACGTTATTTATCTCGCGCTCTTCGCACCCCTACGTATCTATTAATTTCATGATTGTGTTAACGCGCTCTTCGCGGAGTACCGGATTGTTCTCTAGCAATTTATTTTTTTCTGCTACGTCAATTGGCTTCTCACATGTGTCTTGCCCTTTTGTTCGCAAACATTTTTACACGACTTGTTATATCTATTTTGTCGTCCTCACCGACATCAAAGATATCATATGATTTAGTAGTCTCGCGCGATATTAATTCAACTTGCGGGCCTGCACTGTAGCCGGCTCTTCGCCGATATTGATGCACTCAGCATATAATACCCCGCTGTGATTTTGTACTACAAAATTGCCAAATAATAAATCTGGACCATTTTCCTGCAATGGAACCCAGCAGACTTCCATGCCCATATTCTTAATTTTGCATAAATAATGCACCGCGATTTCGCAGATATCAAAAAACATTCATCTTGCACAAATGGAATCGTTATAAAATCTAAAATCACGCACTTTTGAGCGGCGTCTACGCGCCCTCCGTGCTATTCAATAATGTCCCAACCGATCTGTCCCTCTGTGTCAATGGGAAAACTGTCGGGGACAACGTGCATTTCGCACAAACGGCCATAAAAGACCACAAAAACTTTCCCTAACGTCCGACATTCGCCTCAAATGACTCCTGTAATTGCAAGAATGTTATCTTTCCTGATCTGTTAATTCGCGTTTAATGAACTGAATTTAATTATGAATACCTCTGCACGTGTGTCTACATGGAAGCTGGCTTTTGCGTTTTTTAAGTCGGCACTTTTTAAAATCACAACGGGTGGCTTGCGCCCAGTGATCGCGAGTCTAATGCATACGGTGCGGAGCGGCACTGGCTCGCCCTTATCGGGCGAGACAGCCTGCTCGGAGCCTGAGAACTACGCCAACCACTCTATGAGTTTAAAGGCTGCTCTTTCTTATTGTTTTTCGCGCTCCTCCACACTGTGCGCCGCTGAGCCGCAGTGGCTGCATTTTACTGTCGCGGGCGCGGCTGTCGAGTTGCAATTCCCGACAGCCTGCGAGGGCAGTTACTAGATGCCTCGCATGTTGGTATTGTGAAAATAATAGCTTCGGCACGCTCTTATGTGTGGTAACCAGAAATCGACGCGGACATCGAAATCCTAGCAAAATCGTGCAAAATTTGCGTAGAAATTAAAACGGCGCCATCACACGTACCACTCACTCCTTAGCATAACCCGAGAAAATTTTGGACCGAATTCATTGTGATTTCCTGGGACCGTTTTTTAATGATATGTATTTAGTTATTGTAGATTCCCACTCAAATTGGTCGGAAGTGATAAATTTTAAACAAAATACATAGGCGATCAAGCTTATAGAAATATTCGAAACATTGTTTGCGAGACACGGTTTGCCGAACCAAAGTGACGGACAACGGCAAACAATTTGCGAGTGCAGAGTTCAAAGATTTTTTAAAACTGAATGGTGTGAAACAGAGTTTTTCACCTCCATATCACCCGGCGATGAACAAACGTTTCTAAAATTGTTCAAGGGGGAAAGAGTGTAAATACCGCGATTAACCAGCTCATTTTCGATTGCCGCTGTACGCCGCATCGTACGACGAGCAAATCGCCGGCATGGCTGTTTTACAAGTCCCCATGCAAGAAAGATACTGAATTAAATATACGGGAGATCCGGTCCTGATTGATAATATCGGTGTGTCAGGTGGTAAGCGCGTAGAAGGGGATATTGTTAAACAATTGTCACCGTCAACATTCCGAGTACAGACTCAGTCTGAAATTGTAACGAAGCGTCACGCGAATCAAATTGTAAATCCGCTGCGCTGGTCTGCACAAATACCGAATAAAGCATAGCTTCTTACATGAAAAAGGAAAAGTAATGTGATTTACGCGCACTATACATAGTATACATACTATAACTACAGCGACTACGATACAGCTGAGAGCTCCGTGTGCCGGTACGCACCATGAGGTGGGGTTTCTCAGCAAGGCAGCCGAGAAGTAGCGCTACCGCAAAGCGAACCTCGGCAAAGTCAGAGTCACACGTAATCTACGAATAAAAGTACCTTTAACCTACACCTGTGTTCGTGATTTCCCTGACCATCTTCCCTGCCGGATGTCGACACCCACGTAAGGCTAATATCTTGCAGTTGATATATAATGTTATTAACAATAATTATTTATTATCTCTAAGTTATTATGACTTAAGGATATAGACCGGTCGATAACCTAACTTTAGTAGTTTAATTTCTAGTTCAGCCAAAATTGTCAGTGTTATGTAATATGAAAAAATAGAATTTAATACAATACTTAAAACTCCAACTGATGAATTAATTTCATTTTATAGGATAAAAACAGGTAAGAAATAGGTCAAAATTATCGTTCTTTAGTGCACGTTTCGGGATGACATGTTTTAACTTGGCGGTTCAGCAATATTTTTCTTTAAAAATATACACCAAAATAAGAAAATTTGTAGTACAGAATTTTTTATACGCTAAACTTTATATTTTACAAATTTTTAAACAATTTCTTCTTAAATAGTCGATATTTTTATGAATAAAAAAAAATTAATTTATCTCCTTACAACACGTGCAAATAAAAATCATACTACAAATTAATTAATTATATATACAGCAACCAAAAAAAATTTAAGAGAATTCATTCCTATTCATCGCTATATGCACTTTGAAATTTATAAATAATAAAATACAAAAAAGTTATACATAATTTTGTTTAAACAAATTAGATTATAAGATGTAATTGACTGATAGATTAATCTTTTAAATAGATACTGTCAAAGATATTACAAAAGATCTATTTGTAATTTTAAATAATTACAAACCAGAAATTTGTTAATTAAAAACTGTTCATACTTTCACAGATTTTTGCAAACATCGACCGGGCTATATACACTTACGGGGGCAGGCCTGGTTTAAACCCAAAAACAGAATTTTTTACGAGTCCAGAAATTTTTTTATGTTTAAACGCAATCATTCTGAAAATTTGCATGCTATCAAAACACAATAATATTTTAAATTTTACCGTTGTAAAACCTCAAAATTTTGATTCTACACGTCACAATAAATCATTATTTTCAATACCATATTTATTAAAGGAACTTTGTTCCTCATATGATTCTAGGTGACATAATGAACGAAAATTTTTTTCGACGGTTATTCGACTTATTTGACACGCATTACAAAAAGAGCGGAACACTTTTTTGGAAAACTTTTGTCATCATTTTTTTCGGAAATCCAATCCACATTATTGAAAAAAATCTTTTAATATTTTTTAAAAAATTGATTGGATCTACGAAAAAGAATAATAAAAAAGAATTAACGAAAAAGTGCTCCGCTCAATTTGTAATACATGTCAAAAGGAGTAAAATAACCGTCGAAAAGAATTTCTCCGTTCATCATGTACAGCGGTAAAATTAAAGACATTATTAAGTATTGATAGCATAACAATTTTCAGAATGACTGCTTTTAAACATAAAAAGTTTTCTGGACTTGTAAAAAAAAAATCTTTTTTTGGGTTTAACCCAGGCCTGTCCCTTTAAACTGACTTTAGTATTAATGAATAGTTTATCGACGAATTGGAATATTTAGGAGAAATCAGTCAGCACAAATTCAAATACAAAGGTGGTCTAGCGCTAAAGTGTCAGCACCAAAACCTGAAGGGCAAAGGTTCAAATCCAACCAATAAATTTTCTGAAGTTTTTTTAATTTATTTTTAAACTTTATACCGTTCCAGTATACTATAACATTCATCAAAACATTTCTAAAACGTAAAACAACTTAAAAAATTATTTTCTCTATACGCGTATTCTTTCATTCTAAATAAAGTGAAAAAATCACTTTTAAAAAAGAGAGAATTATTCTTTCTTTCTAAAATTGAAAATTCACTCTAAAGCAAGAGACTGTGTTTTTATGATCGCTTGGAGTGAATTGTCACTGAGTGGAATTTCACTCCAATAAATTTAGAGAGATAGCCTTATTCTGGAGGTGCAATATTACGCCTCTTTTTCTCAAGATATAAGCATTTTAAATACAAAATATATACTGAATCGACCAAAATTATTTATAGTTTAATTATAATTATTCATGTATGGCGCTGTAAATTTTACTACAATTAATTGTAGGTAAATTATCAAGTTTTCTCCACCTAGCAGATATACTCAGTGATCATCCAAAACTTATACTAATAATTGACAGAATAAAACTGTTGGTATAAAATATAATATTTTCTAAATTTCTATATGATATTTCAAACACTAATTCATATAATGAAAATTATATTTTATTATTTTTTTTTTATACTTTATTTAATTCTAACACTATTTTTTCATTTTTATTACTGAATGTTTCAATTTTATATGCTTACAACTAGAAAATACGTAATTATAGTTCCAATATTATACATCATTTTCGCCTTAGCATACAATAATACATAAAAATGGGTATTTTAATACACGAGAAGAGTTACTCCGTATTTTTTATTCTGTTATAAAAAAATTTTGCTACTTATATTGGTTTATTCTAATAAAAATGCTTATAAATTGAAAACCGATGCCAGTTCATTGGCACTTACAAGGAGAGTGTACGAAGTGCGGGTGGCGAAGTTTGATGAAGCTTTGAAAGCTGTTTTCTGGTGCCGAAAAATGAACTCCAGCACCCGCCATTTTGGCTAACGAGCCGATATTATCGAGATATAGCCAATTGTGTCCCAAATACCCAGTTCTTAGTGAAAAAATGGTACCTCTACTTCAGATCATAACTTCGCAAGTTTTTACTCAGAAACAATAATCCGAAAGTAGGTAAAAGTAGATCGAAAGAGCATTAATTTCCATTTTGTTTCGTATGAAAATATTAATCTCTTGCAAAGTTATTAATTGTGTAAGAAAGTGATAAAAAATACATGAAAAATTGAAGATTTTAATTTTATTTTAAATCGCTGATTTTCCATGCATTTCTTATTACTTTTTTTTATAATTAATAACTTTGCAAGAGACTAATATTTTTATATGAAACAAAGTGGAAATTAAAGCTCTTTCGTTCTACTTCTACCTACTTTTGGATTATTGTTTCTGAGTAAAAACTTGCAGAGTTATGATCTTAAGTTGAGGTACCATTTTTCGCTAAAAAACGGGTATTTGGGCCTTAACTGGCAATAGTTCGATAAAAGAGGCTCGTTAACCAAAACGGCGGATGCTGGGATTTATTTTTAGACACCAGAAAACTGCTCTCAAAGCCTTATCAAAAATCGCGACCTGCACTTCGTACACACTTCTTGTTAACTTCCTCAAACTAAATTAATTGTTCCAATATGAAATTCTTTGTTCTAATAAATTAATTTTGTTCACGTCTTAACTATAATGGCCACTTTATTGACCTGAAAAGCGATTGGAAAATGGTACTTTATTCCCGCTTTTGCGGGAATATAGTAAAGTCTCAGTTTCTCTGGCTTTCACTCTTTTTCTCAATTTTATATTTATGTTAATATTTACATAAAGACTCCAGCCGAATAAGTACATGAAAAGTGCCTTTGCAACCTAGGCGTATCTAATCTGTACCATCCAAAATGTACTTACTAAATATGGAAAAACCTATTTGTAGGTCAGGTATACCTGTGTTTTTAGGATTTTACTTTTTTTCTCCTGTATTAATAATGTTTAAACCTTTGAAAGAATTCATGGTAGCTCATTTTTTAGCATTAAAACGAAAACAAAATTTTCCAATCCTAACCTTTTAATTATGAGCCTAAAAAAATCAAAAGCTAAGTTATAAAATCGATTTTACAACTCCGTAATAAAAAGGTGACAATTTGAAAAATACATTTCTGGTAAATTTTATCTTATTATTCTTTTTCTCAGATCCAATAAATTTTTTAAAAAATATTAAAAATGTCTTTTTCAAAAAAACGATTGGATCTCCGAAAAAAAATAATAAAAGAAAATTTAACGAAAAAGTGCTCTTCTCTTTTTGTAACACATGTCAAATAGAATCGAATAACCGTCGTGAAAAACTTTTCGTTCATCATGTCACCTTGGAACGTGTGAGGGTCAAAGTTCCTTTAATAAATATAGCATTGAAAATAATGATTTATTGTGACGTATAGAATCAAGATTTTGAGGTTTTACAACGGTAAAAATAGGAGAGAGTAGGAGTCTATGGCCGCGCGCGCTTTACAGGCCAGCGCTGACCAGCAGATCTCGCAGCGCCGAGATTGCAGCGCGCGGTGGGGAGAGAGCGAAAATCGTGTCGCCTCACCGCAGTTGCTCGGAAATTTCAATCTATCCGAGGGTGCTCGAGCGGACTGGTGGCGCATCACTACGTCCGATCGCTCCCAAGAATTGATGAGTCTGCGACCGCGTTTGCTACCTGCGCAGAAGGATATCTTGCGAGGCGCATCCAGTACGAGGTCCAACTGCGCATGAATGCGTATATTCCATTACCTTCGCTCCCGTTTCCTGTGCACTACACCTTATCCAGGTTCTGCAGGCGCGCCTGCCACCCTGACCCGTAGTTTCCCATCGTCTCCAGGAACACTGCGTATCTGGTGACCATCTCGAGGCGCTCCTCGGCCGGTGACTCAGATACCTGCAGTGCAAAGAGACGGTAAGCCAGGTGCACCCGGGTTACTGTCGGCAAATAGGTCCGGCCGCGATATGAGGTGCTCCTCAATTGCGTGCAGTTAGTTCTAAGTATAGTTTAAATAGCCAGCCGCAACATGAGACGCTCCTCAATCGCGTGCATATCTTTTTAATAATAAACTTAATAGAATAGGAAATTCACCGACCAGATTTACGGGTGCCCCCATATCTGGTTCGCCATAGAACCCCTCGTGGCGCTCCTCGAGTGGTACTCCAGTGTTACGGTGCTAACACACTAGTAAGACGAGTTTACCCGGCTGCGGCTTCGTGGAGACGCGCCTCCACGAGAACATTAATTTAAGCTAGGTAAACTAACATTCACACCAACACACGTATATAGTTATAAGTCAAAAATACTCCAGTCTGATTATTTTGGTTTCTTTTTATTTATGTTATAGATTCCTGAGAACTCTACCGATTCAGAGCGGATTTACCTATGTTTTAAAGTTAATTAAATTCATTGCATATTATATAAATTCTTTCCTCAAATTAATATTTTGTATTATATTTTCTTATTTTCGAATAAATGTTTTTTTTTTTTTTTCATAAATACACATATAATTATTTATTCACCAATTCTTCTCCTTAACTCCCCGAATCGAACCCTTGTTAAGCTATTGAGCATTCTAGGAGGGTCCAGTTGTTACAAGCTCGTTTGATAAATATTTTACACCACGCATATACGAGATTCGTGGCAATTAGTCGAAAATACGTTTCTTACATGAATACGAAAGTACTTTCCAGTCTTGTTCTTACTGTAGAGATTAAAACTTCATGCATTTGATATGGAATATTAGAGGCAATATAAACTTGACGTGTTTTGTCTCAATATTTTACGAAATGCTTAAGTTGCTTTTCTGAAAATGTGAAAGTGGGGAGATGATTGTTATAGGGCTGGCAAAGGAAAAATGTAATATTTATTCAGTCTCCGACTAGCTCTCTAGAAAACTACTACTACTTGAAAAATGCGTGTGTTAAATGTGAGCGAAATCAACGCTGTCATGCGCAACAAATATGCTTGTGTGTACAAATTTTCCATCTGTATCTTTTTTATTTTTATGGTCAGATAAATTCGCGGCATAACAGTTTTTTGACGTACTCGCAGAGATCTACAAATAGTTTTATACCGCAAATTGATCTGTGTAGATTTAAAATCGATCTATTGGTATTATGAATGGATCATATTACACTATACACCATTGGATAGATCTCGAAGAGGTTCTCGCCCTTTCAACAACTCCCCAAATTTTGTACATTTTATAGTATCTCGCACCGTTCTCGAGATATCGGTTAAAAAATCAGTTTGTACCCCCTCCACAATCGATTTTGTACAAATTTCGGTTTGTATCTTTGAAACTATTGGTCAGATTAATTCGCGGTACAACAACTTTTGCATACACACATAAAGATCTACAAAAAGTTGTTATGTCGCGAATTGATCTGAGTACCTAAAATAGTCTTAAGTAGAATATTCTACAAGTCAGCGCATTTTTATATATTACATTTGCATTCAACGCTTGCGTGCGTGTGTGTGTGTATGTGCGTTGTGTATGCATGGGTATATGTGTGTGTTAGGAGAGGAGTCGGAGGAGGATGTGTGTGTGTATGTGTATTAGGAGAGAGTGGGAGGAGGATGTGTTAGAAACATTACCGTCAAAAAGCAGAGCACTGTCCCTCAGTTCTCATCGATTATCTGCGGTTTTAACATTTCTTCTTCGTTATATCATTGTCGTGATCCATAATCCCACTATGATGTTATAAACTACGTGTGGCACTTTGGTTGTACAACATTAAATATAATTATAAGATTATAACAGTACCAAGTGAGACTTCAACCAGTCAACAATGAACAACTCCGACACGAAGAGAAATAAAGTATGGTATGGTCAGTAAAAGATGGATAACCACACAAATATATTATATTTAATGCTAATTTTAAAATAAATACTATGGTATCTTGAACTGTTTTTGTTTTAATAGTCTAAGGTACTAAGATATATAAAGTTTTAATTATGGAGAAATACACTCACCTCGTATGGCCTATTTTGACAGCGGTTTTTTCGAACCGCCAAAATAAACAAACGTAACTTTGAGTTATCAGTGGAACCATAGACCGGGGTCACTTCGGGTCAAAGTCAGGTTTGTTGTGACGGTTTCTTTTGTTGCCAGGTTTTAAAGAATCACCACTTAAAATGCAATACTCTGCCACATCAGCCGCTGTGCAAGTACTTAAACTACAAGTGGAAAATAATAATAAATATCGTTTAATCAATCACATAATATTTATTAAATAATTTTAACTTCGTTAATTTAATTAATGAAACATTCTACTTATTCAACTGAAGCTTAAATTGAATTATACTATTATTTTGATGTTAAATTTAACAGTCAATTTTAAAAAGGATTGTCTTCATTCTGGTCGACTAGTTGTCTAGATTGTCAAAAACAAACGAAAAATCAAAAATTGATCGAAGCGCCCATGGTGGCGAAAAAATCCGTAGCTTATGGAAATTTCGTCTACTAGTGTGCGAACTTGGGCATAAGAAGAAGCGATCGGAGCGCCATGATGGCGAAAAAGAGTCGGAGTTCATGGAAAATACATAACTTCAGATGGCGCCACCAGTTATGCTTTGAGCGAATAGTAGAGTGGTCCAATAAAAAAATTTTTAAATCTTACATTTTCAAACGTTGATGAATAATATAAAAAGAATCATCAAAATTTTTCAAAAGAAAACAAAAATTTTAAGAGGTGAAGCCAAAATTTGAAAGGTATTTATAATCAATTGCATCTATACCTCGGGTTCTTACAGAGCGCTCGCCGTTCTCCTACTGTCCACATCGTGGGACAGCGAGTCAAGCAGTCAACACTGCCTCGTCCTGCTCGCTCAGCAGCTCTTCTTTCACAGGATGATGAGCCAAGCAGTCTACACCTCGGGCACCTGCAGAGCGCTTGGCCACTTTTCTACTAGACGACGAGCCAAACAATCCACGGCCGAGTTCCTAACAGCGCTGGGCAGCTTTCCTCTCATGGGGCGACGAAGCAGTCTGCATGCCGGTATTCTTACAGAGCGCATAAACATTCTCCTTCTCTCTTTACCAAGAGACAATGAGCTAAGCAGACTATGCACCGATATTCCTGCAGAACGCTCGGCTGCTCTCCTTCCATCTTCCCCACCAATCAGACGTACATTAATTGGCTGGCCCAACGTGGGGCCTGACTACTTTAGCTTCAGTCAGAGGCTGGGGAGAACTCACAACAGACAGAGCTAGCTGTTCAATGCCTATGCATCGCTCTCAACCTATCTAACCGCAAACTTGCTCACTACTTCTGGGAGTAGGAAAACATCCAGTGGCTCCCATCCCTATATCCAACAGCAGCAAAGACCCAGAGAATGAGCAGAATGTGGGTTTACCACCCGCTCTTGTATCTCCGACCAAAGCAGCGGTCCAAGGAGCTTCTGAAAGGCAGTACCTTCCGTAATGTTGGCGCTTTCCGGAGCATCGCATCTACAAGAGGTATGCTGAATTTAAGGCGAAGCAGCAAACTGAACAAATCCCGCAACAGGTGGGAAATGAGTACAGAGGCGGCGGAGAAACTGGATGCCGACGCCGACTATGTGACAAGCCAGAAGTAAGCAGTACCTTCAGTGCTGTGATGAATGTGCCCAATCAAGATGGAATTCAATGGGATGGAAGTCATAGCACTTGTTCATCTGGCCGCTGCAGCAACTGGTTAACACGCTGCTCCTGCCGCCTTCGGATATAAACATAAACGACCCTACCTTCTACTCAAACAACGAAGAAGGGAAACTACACATCTCTGGAATCACGCAGTTGAACTATAAAATACAATGGAAGCCGTTCACGATGATAACTACACCGGTTTCAACTACACCATTCCTCCTCCAACCTCCGAGTGGGAGATCTTGTCTACGACCGCAGTCACCCACTTTGGGGGAATTCCACGCCGGCTTTCCGAATAAATGGGAAAGACCAGTCCCAATATTACAGCGCGTTAGCAGCTACATAGTGCATAGGGACGGTTGGTCCATGAAAATCCACACCAAGATGAAGCACAACAATACCGTTACAACTAGTAGTTAGCAGATCGCAACCCGCATTCAACAGCATGCTCGATCAGCGTGCAGGCGCCTCCCAACTCTAGTGGTCAGGAGACGGCTATCCTCATTCTTCAATCGTCGACGCGCTTGAACAGCGTGCAGGTGCCTCCCATTTCTAGTGGTCAGAAGACTGCTACCCCCACAACGCAGCAGTTGACGACGCGCTCCAACCGCACGCAGTTATTTTAAAATCCTTAGCTGTATGTGTGTGTGGAGACTTGCTGCTCGACTGCTCGTGGCTTTGGCTCCTGCCTTTTTGACATCGCTCTGCCGTCTCCTGTGTCTGTGGGCCGATTTGTTGCAGCACTTGCATATATCTATATGCAAGTTAACGGTGCAACAAATAATTATAGCTGTTACTGGTCAACCTGCACGGCTTTTTACCATCAAAGTGGCAACAACAACTGTCCAGTTTTGAGGTTAGGTATAATAAGAATGGCAGAGCGGCGGGAGCTGAGCATGGAGCAAAAATAACATAGAAGAAGTGGACACATCAAGATACTTCGACGTAGCGCCACCTACTACCTAGGCGCCATCTACCGACTTGAGCTGTAACAACGAGACTACCGAGGTGACATCTACTGTAACCTGGTCCAAATAACAGCACTTTTCCCTCGCAGAACAAATATCTACGTCGCTACCACCATCATGGCCGACAGTTACGCCATCTACGGAGAGGTCCCCAGGAGCAGCAACTCATTACGTAAGTGCTGCATCTGCAATATCACATGTCATCCAGCGTGTAAGCCTCTTACAGTACTTACAGGCGCGCAACGATGTGCGCTACAGCTCAAATCCAAAGCTGTAGTGTGCCAGGACTGTATACAATCGAAGTAGTCGCTGCTCGTGTCGGTAGCTCCGCGCGCGACGAATGTCAGCATGAGTGCAACAGAGAAAGAGTTAGCCACTTCCAGTCCAGCCAATAAGAGGACAGTAACAGTTGCGCGAGCCAATCTAGAGCGCCTTCCAAATCGTCACTCTCTCCGGTGCTAGGGCAACGCCCCGCCCCCTCCAGCAGCTAGCTCCGAGTGGCCTCTCTATCACCTGTGACGTCACTGAGCCCGCCTACATCCAACATGGGAGCAGAGCATAGCGGGGAATCCCCGAGCGTCGTCATGGCCAGGAGCGTCGAGACCACCCACGGTGACGACGCATCGCACTCATTCAAATCAAGTAATTTCAGCAGTGTAAATGATGGTAATGCATCGGTAATACGTATGTTAGATTCTACTACCTTTAAAAAAGGGACGACAGTCTCCTGCTTGGTGGAGTACGCCAATTCGACATCTAGAAACATAGACAATGCACTTACTAGATATTCGTCCTCTCTTGTAAGCAGATTGTATAAAATTGTTAAAAGGCTAGATTCGTTACCAGCGATATATACTCTAGCACTGACAATTGGGTCCAAAATGCAGAACATAGAGGATAAGATGTTAAAACAACACTCCCAGCTGAAGGAGATGTTAAATGAAAAGCAAGTGCTTTGTCATGAAATTAATGATATAAAAATTCAAAACAAACAGCTACACGAAACGTGTCAAAATATACAAAATAATGTGTTGAATAAGATTGAAGCTAATTATAATGCAATTATAGATAGAGTAGATAACATTGAGCAGTCTAATTTTGAAATGAATAATCTAGTCGAAAACAATAGTGAGACAAAGAAATACGATCATGATTTTAAAATAATAATTGAAAAAATTAATAAAATTGAAAGGAACAACTCCGACATATTAAAGGCATAGGAAAAATTATTGCACACGAGACTGCAAACAACAATCATGAAACTGCTATAAATAATATAGAGAAAATTTTGAAAATTATTTAACAAAAAAATCAAGAATTTATAAGTAAAATTGAAAATTACCGAATTGACCTACCTACCAGCAAGGAAAATACAACTTTTTCACCGCAAATACAACTTTTTCACCGCACAGTACTATAAATAGAAACAGTAATGATAAGAAAAATAGTGTAATTAGTAATTAACTTTAAAAAAAGTGAAATGATTAATTAACAGTTGTCTAAGTACCTCACGAATTATACAAAATTTTTCTTATATTCTTCAAATTAACTTTTTGATGTGCTTAATGTATGGTATAAGAATTTATTATTTAATTAAAATTGAAGGAAATTTTTTTTTCTCTTAAAGAAGTTTGTTATATAAGCCATGTCTTGAGCACATAATTATAGGTTATCTACATTAAGTATCTTTATTTTTAATTCGCAATAATAAACAAATATATCTATTTAAAAGAAATCATGTATACTTTCAAATTGTACAATATATTCTATATATTTGCAGTACCTAGATTAAAATTTTTTTGAAAAATGTGTATTTAAAATTCAAAGTCGTGATACCTACTTCCACTAAAATAGCTTTAAACTAATTGTTAGATATTTAAAGAAATGTACATATTTTTTACATATTTAAAGTATTAAAAAACTTGAAGCTAATATTTTGTTATTATTTCACAAGAGTAATTCTAAAGTTATTGTTAGATATATCAATCAAAAGAAAATTACGCCTACTTTATGAAAATGTATATATTTTTGGCAAATTCAACGTATAAAATGACGATAACAATTGCAAAAATAAAGAACATTTTTTTGCAAAAATCACTTAATAGTTATTGTTGACACATATTATTGACAAATTTAACGTATAAAATGACAACAAAAATTGTTTCAATTTTTATACATTTTACTAAATTATTATTTTTATTAAACAATTAGTCTAGTATTATCCATTCGGCTTCAAAATGTATATGAAACACTCGATAAAATTTACTAAAAAGGACTGAAATCTCAAAAAAAAAATTAACTTTAAAAAAAGTGAAAGGTTAGACGAGTTTGATGTATTCCGCAAAATTATCATGGAGCAATACAATAATCTATTTGATAAGGTAAGCCATAGATTAAAAAGGTAATGAGATCAATGGAAAATAGTCAACTTTTAAATACATAAATAATTATAAATAATTTAGCAACGAACTTACAGATAAAAAAGAACTGAGATCAATCAAACAAAGTCAAGTTTATTATATTTAATCATAATAAAGCAAAAATATTGTTGTGTTCAATCAAGGGCTTACTTAACTTAAAGTTACGTTATATAATGATCAATTACAAATAACTCTCAAGATACTTACTACGTAACTTGCCATGCCCGTTTAATTTTGTTTATTGGTGAACAACTAAAATTTTCTTTTTATATGTTAGAACGTGATATATATCTAATTCATTAATATTTTAACTTTTTCTCACATTATATTGGTACTTATACATAGTTTTTGAATATACAAAAATAGATATAAATCTTTTAAAAATTAATTGTCTCTACATATTTACTTATTTTAAAATGAATAAAATTTTCATAACTTATGTGTAACTTCTATAATTTGATTAGACATTAGGAAAATTATGTCATATTATACACTTTTTGTTAACTATATTTACAAATATGTGTTATGTAATCATCATTGATAATACATATCATTATATCAAAAAAACATTTTTATAAGTTTACGTACGCAAATAAGTGTGTAGAAAGTTACTGATGGACAACACCATAAACAAAATGAAACGGGCATGGCAGGTTACGTAGTAAGTATCTTGAGAGTTATTTGTAATTGATCATTATATAACGTAACTTTAAGTTAAGTAAGCCCTTGATTGAACACAACAATATTTTTGCTTTATTATGATTAAATATAATAAACTTGACTTTGTTTGATTGATCTCAGTTCTTTTTTATCTGTAAGTTCGTTGCTAAATTATTTATAATTATTTATGTATTTAAAAGTTGACTATTTTCCATTGATCTCATTACTTTTTTAAACCTTTCACTTTTTTAAAGTTAATTTTTTTTTTTGAGATTTCAGTCCTTTTTAGTAAATTTTATCGAGTGTTTCATATACATTTTGAAGCCGAATGGATAATACTAGACTAATTGTTTAATAAAAATAATAATTTAGTAAAATGTATAAAAATTGAAACAATTTTTGTTGTCATTTTATACGTTAAATTTGTCAATAATATGTGTCAACAATAACTATTAAGTGATTTTTGCAAAAAAATGTTCTTTATTTTTGCAATTGTTATCGTCATTTTATACGTTGAATTTGCCAAAAATATATACATTTTCATAAAGTAGGCGTAATTTTCTTTTGATTGATATATCTAACAATAACTTTAGAATTACTCTTGTGAAATAATAACAAAATATTAGCTTCAAGTTTTTTAATACTTTAAATATGTAAAAAATATGTACATTTCTTTAAATATCTAACAATTAGTTTAAAGCTATTTTAGTGGAAGTAGGTATCACGACTTTGAATTTTAAATACACATTTTTCAAAAAAATTTTAATCTAGGTACTGCAAATATATAGAATATATTGTACAATTTGAAAGTATACATGATTTCTTTTAAATAGATATATTTGTTTATTATTGCGAATTAAAAATAAAGATACTTAATGTAGATAACCTATAATTATGTGCTCAAGACATGGCTTATATAACAAACTTCTTTAAGAGAAAAAAAATTTCCTTCAATTTTAATTAAATAATAAATTCTTATACCATACATTAAGCACATCAAAAAGTTAATTTGAAGAATATAAGAAAAATTTTGTATAATTCGTGAGTTACTTAGACAATTGTTAATTAATCATTTTTAAATTAAGTAAATACCTATATTCTTCTTAAAATTATGACAAAAAAAAATTATTTAATAACAAAAGGCAATATCAAAATTAAATATGATATAAAAATGAATTTTATTTATTTATTTATTTACTTATTTATTTATTTATTATTATCTTAGATTTATCGAAACTGTAATACTAATTTATTATTACTTTCAGTTAATTTGTACCCAAGTCATTTAAATACATAAAAATTTATATATGCTTTTAAAATTATCAAATCTTAACTCTAAACATTTTTATTAATATCTTAATTGAAGCGCAAGAATAAAGTCCGCCCGTAAGCTCTAGAAAATTTAAAACCGGAACGGCGCGCAGGTGCGAGAGAGACAGCACCATAGGAAAATAATGGCTGGCGCCTTCTCGCGGGGACTATTCAACTACCGCTTTTGAGAACCAACCGCTCCATAAGAATCGTTCTTCTATATAGGTCTATATTCGTTGGCAATACCCAGCCGTATGTGCGGCCAACTTAACGGTCCTTTCACTTATATATTTATTGCGGCTAACTTCACGGTCCTTTTACTTTTCGGGCTGGAGAAAGAAAGTTTATATACGAGCATCGTACTTTCAGCATTTGAGAATTACATACTCGTTTATTGTGACATAAAATAATTTTTTGACTAATATTTTTGTTGGAAATCATAGTTTAGCACGAAAACATGCTATTAAGTCGAAATAACTTGGTAATAATAGTAATAAATACTTGTTATCGTATAAAGAAAAATCCGAACACCAATATAGAAGTAAATAGTAGCGCGGGCGCTGCGGCTTCGTCTGCTTCTCAAACTCGCCTTCGTGGCGCTACCGCGCCACTTGATAATGTAAATAATAACAATAATGTATATAATATCGATAATAATTTTAATGATGAAAGCAACGATAACTCCATCACCGACACTTTTAGTTACAGAGATTTTAAAACAATAAAACAGGAAGATCTTTTATCTTACCTGAGTAAATGTGACTGGGCGGCGTTTGATTGCTTGGACAACAACGATATGGACAATTTATTGGGACAGCTCAGCGCCAATCTCATGGGGGCAATAGATGAATTCGCTCCACTGAAGCAATTTACACCAAAAACTAAAGCAAATCCCCCATGGATTGACGCTGATCTGGCTCACATAATAAAATAACGTGACGCCGTACGCAGACGACTTAAACGGACAAAAAATGGTAATCTCTGGCAGGAGTACCAATCTCTCGCAATCGAAACAGAACAACGCATGAAAATCGCGCGGGAGACTTACATGCAGAATAAGATTTTTGAAGCCCTAGAAAATAAGAAGGATATTTGGAAAGAACTAAAGGGCTTGGGGCTCCTGCCAAGTGCACATGGAGGGGTGTTGCATGGCTTCTCGCCGGGTGAGCTGAACTCGCACTTTGCGGGGGTATCGGTTTCCCAGCGTGAAAGTGACGTTGATTTGGGTAGCATCTTGGACTCGGCCAGTGATAACGGCTTTGTTTCCAACAACGTTACAGTGACGGACGTAGTCCTGGCTGTTGCTCATTTCTCGTCGCAGGCTAGGGGTGAGGACGGTATTCCCCAAAGCGTTGTAACTAAAGCTCTCCCGTATGTAAGGCATCATATAGCGAGGGTCTTCAACTCCTTTTTGTCTGGTGGTGTCTTCCCTGGGGCTTGGAGGGGGGCTCACTTGGTGCCTCTTAAACAGGTTTCAGTGCCATCTTCTCTATCAGATTTTCGCCCAATAGCACTATTGAGCTTTCTCTCCAAGGTGCTGGACAAGATAGTACACGACCAGATTACTGATTTCCTAAGATCCAAAAAGATCCTGGATCCTCTGCAAACCGGTTTCAGACAGCATCACAGCACCCAGACAGCTCTACTAAAACTGACCGAGGACATACGAACTGGGATTAATGACAATAAGAAACTAATGACTATACTGCTACTGTTCAACTTTAGTAAGGCGTTTGACACTATATCACCATCTAAATTATTTCGTAAGCTGATACGCATGGGTTTTTCCAGGAGTATTCTTCTGTGGATCAAATCATACATTTTCGGTCGCAGGCAAAAAGTCATAACTGACAACAATGGGGAATCTGATATTGGATAATCTGATTGGCTAACCACCAATCTGGATGTGCCACAGGGTTCAGTCCTGGGGCCCTTGCTATTCAGTCTTTATATGAATGACTTACAAGACGTACTGACTGGTGGTGATGTTAAACACTTGCTACACTTAAGTGACATGGCGAGATTTTCATGTGGGTATCAGACGCATGTCGGCTATTGCGCGGGCAGTGTCGGAGTGGGCCGAAGCATCCGGACTGCGACTCAATGTTGGCAAAACAAAAGCGATGATTTTTGGCTGCGAGCACAACATCAGTCGGCTGCAGGACCTTGGTTTGCCCGGCATTGAGTTTCAGGAAGGTGTACATGTGCCTTTCTCTGACTCGGTCACAAACCTTGGTGTTGTCATGAACTCTAAACTCACGTGGAAACTGCAGGTTGATGCAGTTGGAAAAAAGGTAAATCGTGCTCTTTACAGCCTACGATTGTTTAGTCCATGCACAACTCAGGCGTTGAGAAAACAGCTTGCATGTGCGCTGGTAGTGCCACATTTAGATTATTGTTCCGTGGTTCACCTTGATGTGTCTGATGAGCTTGAGCCGAGGTTGCAACGACCTCAAAATTCATGTGTGAGATACATATGTGGTGTTAGAAGGGACGAGCACATCACTCCTCACAGGAAATATCTTGGCTGGCTTACCGTAAAGGAAAGAAGAGCGTACTTTGCGGGGTTATTATTGTATAAAGCAATGAATATGGGACAACATCCGTATCTTGCGGCTCTCTTTGGTAAAAACATAGCTAGGACTTCCAGTAGGAGTGGTGTGAAAGAGCTCTCGATTCCGGGATCGCAGATTGATAAGGGTCTCTACTCGTTTAGAGCCCAAGGCTCGCGATTCTGGAACTTCCTCCCCTGCAGTGTGAGGTATCTGCCGTCCTTATGTAAATTTAAAACGGCATTAGGCAGGCACCTCAGGCAACCGCACGGTGATTAATTTGACATTTTTCATGACGACAGAGGAATACATTTTCATTTATTTATTTATTTATTTATTTATTTATTTATTTATTTATTTATTTATTTGTTTGTTTGTTTGTTTGTTTGTTTGTTTGTTTGTTTGTTTGTTTGTTTGTTTGTTTGTTTGTTTGTTTGTTTGTTTGTTTGTTTGTTTGTTTGTTTGTTTGTTTGTTTGTTTGTTTGTTTGTTTGTTTGTTTGTTTGTTTGTTTGTTTGTTTGTTTGTTTGTTTGTTTGTTTGTTTGTTTGTTTGTTTGTTTGTTTGTTTGTTTGTTTGTTTGTTTGTTTGTTTGTTTGTTTGTTTGTTTGTTTGTTTGTTTGTTTGTTTGTTTGTTTGTTTGTTTGTTTGTTTGTTTGTTTGTTTGTTTGTTTGTTTGTTTGTTTGTTTGTTTGTTTGTTTGTTTGTTTGTTTGTTTGTTTGTTTGTTTGTTTGTTTGTTTGTTTGTTTGTTTGTTTGTTTGTTTGTTTGTTTGTTTGTTTGTTTGTTTGTTTGTTTGTTTGTTTGTTTGTTTGTTTGTTTGTTTGTTTGTTTGTTTGTTTGTTTGTTTGTTTGTTTGTTTGTTTGTTTGTTTGTTTGTTTGTTTGTTTGTTTGTTTGTTTGTTTGTTTGTTTGTTTGTTTGTTTGTTTGTTTGTTTGTTTGTTTGTTTGTTTGTTTGTTTGTTTGTTTGTTTGTTTGTTTGTTTGTTTGTTTGTTTGTTTGTTTGTTTGTTTGTTTGTTTGTTTGTTTGTTTGTTTGTTTGTTTGTTTGTTTGTTTGTTTGTTTGTTTGTTTGTTTGTTTGTTTGTTTGTTTGTTTGTTTGTTTGTTTGTTTGTTTGTTTGTTTGTTTGTTTGTTTGTTTGTTTGTTTGTTTGTTTGTTTGTTTGTTTGTTTGTTTGTTTGTTTGTTTGTTTGTTTGTTTGTTTGTTTGTTTGTTTGTTTGTTTGTTTGTTTGTTTGTTTGTTTGTTTGTTTGTTTGTTTGTTTGTTTGTTTGTTTGTTTGTTTGTTTGTTTGTTTGTTTGTTTGTTTGTTTGTTTGTTTGTTTGTTTGTTTGTTTGTTTGTTTGTTTGTTTGTTTGTTTGTTTGTTTGTTTGTTTGTTTGTTTGTTTGTTTGTTTGTTTGTTTGTTTGTTTGTTTGTTTGTTTGTTTGTTTGTTTGTTTGTTTGTTTGTTTGTTTGTTTGTTTGTTTGTTTGTTTGTTTGTTTGTTTGTTTGTTTGTTTGTTTGTTTGTTTGTTTGTTTGTTTGTTTGTTTGTTTGTTTGTTTGTTTGTTTGTTTGTTTGTTTGTTTGTTTGTTTGTTTGTTTGTTTGTTTGTTTGTTTGTTTGTTTGTTTGTTTGTTTGTTTGTTTGTTTGTTTGTTTGTTTGTTTGTTTGTTTGTTTGTTTGTTTGTTTGTTTGTTTGTTTGTTTGTTTGTTTGTTTGTTTGTTTGTTTGTTTGTTTGTTTGTTTGTTTGTTTGTTTGTTTGTTTGTTTGTTTGTTTGTTTGTTTGTTTGTTTGTTTGTTTGTTTGTTTGTTTGTTTGTTTGTTTGTTTGTTTGTTTGTTTGTTTGTTTGTTTGTTTGTTTGTTTGTTTGTTTGTTTGTTTGTTTGTTTGTTTGTTTGTTTGTTTGTTTGTTTGTTTGTTTGTTTGTTTGTTTGTTTGTTTGTTTGTTTGTTTGTTTGTTTGTTTGTTTGTTTGTTTGTTTGTTTGTTTGTTTGTTTGTTTGTTTGTTTGTTTGTTTGTTTGTTTGTTTGTTTGTTTGTTTGTTTGTTTGTTTGTTTGTTTGTTTGTTTGTTTGTTTGTTTGTTTGTTTGTTTGTTTGTTTGTTTGTTTGTTTGTTTGTTTGTTTGTTTGTTTGTTTGTTTGTTTGTTTGTTTGTTTGTTTGTTTGTTTGTTTGTTTGTTTGTTTGTTTGTTTGTTTGTTTGTTTGTTTGTTTGTTTGTTTGTTTGTTTGTTTGTTTGTTTGTTTGTTTGTTTGTTTGTTTGTTTGTTTGTTTGTTTGTTTGTTTGTTTGTTTGTTTGTTTGTTTGTTTGTTTGTTTGTTTGTTTGTTTGTTTGTTTGTTTGTTTGTTTGTTTGTTTGTTTGTTTGTTTGTTTGTTTGTTTGTTTGTTTGTTTGTTTGTTTGTTTGTTTGTTTGTTTGTTTGTTTGTTTGTTTGTTTGTTTGTTTGTTTGTTTGTTTGTTTGTTTGTTTGTTTGTTTGTTTGTTTGTTTGTTTGTTTGTTTGTTTGTTTGTTTGTTTGTTTGTTTGTTTGTTTGTTTGTTTGTTTGTTTGTTTGTTTGTTTGTTTGTTTGTTTGTTTGTTTGTTTGTTTGTTTGTTTGTTTGTTTGTTTGTTTGTTTGTTTGTTTGTTTGTTTGTTTGTTTGTTTGTTTGTTTGTTTGTTTGTTTGTTTGTTTGTTTGTTTGTTTGTTTGTTTGTTTGTTTGTTTGTTTGTTTGTTTGTTTGTTTGTTTGTTTGTTTGTTTGTTTGTTTGTTTGTTTGTTTGTTTGTTTGTTTGTTTGTTTATTTATTTATTTATTTGTTTTTTTATTTATTTATTTATTACACACATATTGATTAATGAAATGGATGAAAGATCTTGTGTCTTGATGTCTTGTATAATAAAGTGACATTTTTCCTAACATTTTGACATTTGGTTCATAGACTTGATATGTCAATTTGAATAAAATTGTGCATATTCGTTTAAAACTAATTGTTTTGACTATCTGTGTATAAAAATATTATAGTGTGATTAACAATTTTGTTACAAATTTAGTTATTTAATAAAACATAAAGAAGAATGTTTTGAAATAATTAGTTTTGGAATTAGATAACATAACTATTCATTATGTCAAAATTTAAGTGAAAAGACGTAATAGATTAAAAAATTGCGGCACAAATACAATTTTAATCTTCTAGAAATGACTGTCAAAATTTACAAAATTTTTTTGTTTTTTATTTCAGATGCTTGCGTTGAAACCAATTCTACATTTTTTTACTCGTATACATCTTTACACAAGATTAAATTGTTGGAAGATTCTGAAGTCTATTTAAATTGTTCAAGGAATACAATCAGATAAGTAACCACTTTAGTTTTACATAAAAAGTTCTAGACAAAAAAATATATTAAAGTGTCAAATATACTTATAAATAGATGAACAATTATGTTTATTCTTCGGTTAATGATGTTATCAAAGCCCTTTCTGAAAATAAACTGAATCTACTTAACATTTTTATCAATGACTTGATACATTTCGTTAAAAAAATTGTTTTATTTTTTAGAAATAGTAATAGTATTAATGATTTGTTTTTAAATTTTTTATAGATTTTGATTTAAAATTGTGTTTAAATTTGTTCTTTTATTATGTGTGCTACGTCGAGATGGCTTCGGGTGGAGAAATACCGCCTGACTAAGTGCGCAAACCATTAAAATGCCATAAAAAACAGAGTTGCTACGGTAGTGTGCATATTATGTGACAATGTATACTACGTAAGTGACTTTAAACAATTAAAAAATACTACATACATAAGTGAAGCATTGGTAATTTGTCCTGAACATGCCCATATAAATCTAACCTTAAAACCGGATGAATCGATACCAATCGAAGATGCCAGGATCATCATAGCACAAGTGAAAATTTACTTGAAGGAAAAAATAAGAAATGAAATATTGGAAGAAATGGGAAACGATAGTGAATGTGAAAGCCAAACTAGCGAAGAAGACAATATAGAAACGAGTAGTCTAAAGAAAGAAAATTACTTATTGAAATAAATGTAGAATTATAAGATAAAAATGTACTGCTGAACGAATTTATCACACAGCTACAAAAAGACAATAATACCATCAAAAACCATACGCACAAGTATTATCGGGAGGTAAGCCAAAAAGAGAGCGTGTATCGAACATAATATTAAAGAAGAAAAACGAACAAGACAGAACAGACTTAAAGAGAAGCGTAATGCATTATTTAAACAAAGAGAAGTCTATACAAGCTAAAAAAGTGCATTGCAAAAATGACAATGAAATAATCAAAAGTTGTATGAACTCTACAAATGCAACAGAGGCCGCTAAATATATGAATAAGAAATTATCTAGTATGTGTACAATAGAAAAAGAAGAAGTAAAGAAACCAAAATTAAAAATAGTTGAGGTTAATAACTATGAATCAATGAATTTAAAAGAATTAGAAAATGATATAACTTTAAAAAATTTCAAGAACTATGACACTTAGTGTGAAGCTTTGCATAAATTTGTAGTATTAAATAAGTAATCTCAGAATTGTACTACATAATAAAAGATAATAACAATAGGATTTTTGTGGGATACCAGAATTGTAAAGTATATGACGACCTTAACCTACAACCATGTATTAACTGTGGGAGATTTGGACACAATGGCAAAAATTGTGAAAATGATAAGATATGTCTAAGATATGCAGGCTCTCGTAACACAATCAACTATCCAAAACCGACAGAATTATTCTGCATCAACTGTTGTTATATTAATAATAAGTACAAAACAAATTATGAGACTAAACACGTGGCAAATGACAGCCATCTATGTCAAGTGCTTATAAACAAAATCAAGAGACACATAGATACAACGGATTACTCTGTGATCCCAGTTATCCAAAGATACATCGGTAAAATAGATATCCTTCCGACAACTGCAGCTAAACCAAGAAGATATAATTCCAACAACTCTCTGCTATCGTCATCACCTCGTGCCAGCACTTTCAGCAAAAGTGATCAGCAAGCCCAAGATGCATCCACATAATAATGTGATAGAAAATATACAAAACCAAACGTTCCAACAGGCGATCTGTTACGGCGATCTTGAGTCTCTTAATAGAGATATTCAAATGATAGTGTTATTCTGTACGTTAGCATAAGAAGTTTAAATGCCAATTTTGAAAAACTACAAATCTTTATTGATATTACTTGATAAAATAATACTGGATATACGTACATACATATGTCCTAACGGTAGGTGTAAGCTACACTATAATTGCTCTCATCGCCGTATGTCTAACTATAACTTGTATAAAATGATAAATTTATATAAAGACATCAATAAAAATATTATTAAAATTGTAAGTGAAATAAGCAACACGTGGATATTCGAGACAAGAAACAACCACGCTTTTATGAACGTAGTAGCTGCTAGTGGGGATCTAAACAACACCAAGAATAAAAGAAAAAAAGGACAAAGAACAATATAGATAGATTATTATCATAATTCTAAACCCTCTAATTTTAAGTTCATACATTTTGTAAAAGGGACAACTGAATCATCGAAAACAGAAAATGAACCAAATGTAGAAAAATATAAGTCAATGGAAACCATATTTACCAAGATCGATAAAATGGCAGAAGAGAATAGTATGAAAGCAAAATTGAAGGGAGTGACGGATGCACCGGGGAAGCCGATACTGCAACCACACAGCTATCGAATGTCCTACGGTGATCTTAACTACTTAGGAGCAAAGAAGGCTATATTCTACTTTGACAGAGGATATAGAGGCAAACAAATCTTTACAAACTCCATATATTCTCTGAAACAACAGCCTCCATACAAAGACCTTGTCGTTATTGATGATATAGTTTTTACATCACCATGTAAATGTGATTCAGTCAATCAACACAAGGTAATGTTCCCTCACTACAGAGTTACGTATACATCTGTACTCAATGATTAAATGGTTGGAAGATTAGGAAGTCTATTTCAATTGTTCAAGAATTTCGAAGTCAGATAAGTACCCAGTTTTGTTGTTATTCAATACGAGAGAAGAATTATTTCTTTAGATATTTTTATTTTATTCAGGTCAGTAATTAAATATCTACAAGATGATTTTGATTATATTATTGTTACAAATATTCGTATTATTTTGTCAGTATATATCTTTTTACACTTATGAAAATATAATCCCAAACTAGAGTACATAGAGGAAAATGCACTGCGCTTACTGAAATTTGAATTCAATCACCAAAATATCAATCATTGAAGGCATGCTATCAAAGTATACATTACTTCATCGATCAAATTAAAAATGACAAAATAGTTATAATTGCTTTGTATAAATAGTTGTAACTGTTTTCAATCATATAAAATTATCTTAATAATAATAATACTAATAATAATAATATGGTTCAGAATTTGTACACTTTATCCAGCTGTGGATATACAATTTATAGTGATTTAAGTTGGTAAAATTTTATATTTTTCAGTAAATATGGTGTATCAAATTGAAGTAAGTAAGAGTCCTTTTTCTCAAAACTATTTCTAAATTTTATTTTGGTTTTAGTAGTCTATCCAGGTCATTTTTTTTAATACATCAGTCAAAGTGCTGTTAAGAAACGTCTAACATTTCTTAACGCAATATTTTTAAATACTTAAGCCGGGGGAAGGGGGAGAAAGATCTAAATCAAGCCGTCCTGTACAGGCCCGGGCCTTTGTGCACGTGAGGCGATTAAATCCTTTTGTTTCTCTTGTTATTCTTATGGTTAAATTAAATTAAATCAAAACTCTTACCTTATTCCTTATACTTTTTTATTTTTATGTTGTTGAAATACAGCGATAAGACAGCTTAAGAATTATAATGTGGACGCCGATTAAATACTGTGAATATTATCTATGAGGCGCGTGGCTACTCCAATATTGGCCTAAACACGACTGCCGAAACGTGGCGAAACTGCAGCTTGCTGGCTGCAACGTCGCCCCCGCTCTAGACCGCTCCTCTCCTCCATCGTGACGTCACGGCAATTGTCGCCTCGTGTCGCACTCATGGTTGTGCATCAGCTTGGCGACAGCTAGACGGGCACCTTGCACGTGCATTTACCGAACGTACGATGACCTCTGGTGACCTCGACTTACACGCGGAGAAGTTAAGTGACAAAAGCTGTGTGTGTGTGAGGGCTGTTTGTTCATTTTAATAATTAATTCGAAGTAATACACAACTTTTGTCACTTAACATCCCCCCCCTACTTGAGAACGTTTGTCCTCCGCGACAAACTTTATGCATAGCTAGGAGATGATATATTGACGGCAGCCAATGTGTGTGGGTTGGGTTAATGGTCCTGGGTTTGGCTTTATTGTATCGTAAGTATGTCAGCAATTTTTATGTCATTATATGTTTGATTTGATTTGACTTGGGGTACGGTATCAGAAAAGAAAAGAACTTTTTGTGTATGTTAGTTCTTGGTGGATAATTGGTTAGGAATTTTTGAGATGTTTAGCAATTACCACGATTGCTTGTTGGTACATTTATTACTCCCTTTTTTTGTTTTGGAACATGGATTCGCCATCTGTCACCAAATGATTCGGTCGACATGTTTTTGAGATGCTTCCAAAGGATTCGGACTGACGTGGGTCGAACTCTTGTTCTTGGCTTGGGTCAGTTCGTGTTTCGCCGCCGAATGGTTCGGTTGACATTTTTGCGAATGCCTCCAAAAATTCGGACCGTCGAACTTCGAAATTGTAGCCTGTATTTGTATGTCGGAGAATGAGTTTGAGCTGTTATTGCTTGTTCTCCATTGCTAAGTATAAGATACTGTATATCTTTATTCCGCTGTTTTTTTTTATTGTTGTTCTCTTTGGGTAGGGTTTAAGGTGGGAATGCATTATACTTCTTTTCTTTTGTGAACCTTTAAACAAGTCATTGATGCATTTTGAGAGGTTAAGATGAAGGCTTACTTACGTGTATCATATTTTGGTTCTTGGGTACAATTTTATTTTGGCATCATCCATCATTATTTGCATGTGTGCTAGTGTGTTTACAGTATTTCATGCTAGTTTTCTATTGATTTTACATTTTTAGGTTTCATGCATACTGCTTTGTCATTCTTAATAGTGTTTTGTGTTGTTCTGAAATTAAAGTGGTCCAGGTTCATAACAATAAATGTGGTCTAACAATTTTGGTGCATATGCGTTATATTAAAAAAAAATAAATAGATTATATGAAGGTATAAAAAGGTATTGGTCCAACATTTTTAATTTTTATTTAAAAACTAATGTTGTCGAGGTTCTCGAAATCTATTCGGTCCGTATCTAAAAGGCTTGGTGATAATTCTCTTACTACTTCCGCCTCTGTTAGGTGTAGGTCACTGAAGGTGATGAAATCTCGTGTATCATCTCGGTGTTCTTCGCGTGGCTGCGGTTGAGATGTGTGGTCCGTGCTGTTTGGTGGTGGTGGGTCGGAGTGGTCTTCGTCCCTTGTGCGTTGTCGTTCTTTTGTAGCGTGGTTACGTAACAGAAACTTCTGTAGCTGCATTCAGTAAGGTGTTGGTCCCAGTACCGGTTCTGTATGTATCTGTTGCAGAAATAGTGAATCCGGTACTTGTCCCTATTTTGTAGTTCACAGACCATTTTGTGGTCCTCTTCATTGCGCATGTCTATGTACTTCTTGCAAACTGCATGTTTTTTTTCTGAAGTCTTGCATGTGCGCGGGAATGTGCTTCCTTGAAGCCCATTTTGGTCCATTGGGTTGGCAGCTGGAGGTTGCATGCCTGCTGTCTCGTCATGGCTTGACGAGGTGTCTTCGTCATCAGTGGTGATATTGCTATGTGTTGTTTCATCATAGGTTGACGACGTACCTTCATCGTCACTGGTGATGTCGCTGTTTTCTGGTGAGCTCCCCGATTGTTGGTCCCTTTGATTTTGCCCATAATTGTGCTTTAGCATTCGCTCGTAGTAGATGCCAGGGTTTGATTCTACCTTGTCTAAATCATAGTTGCCGCGGCCAGATACTACGGTGACGAAGGTTAAAATTGTGAATATCACGTCCATTTTGATACCTGTAATTTGAATAATGTCGTGAAATGTCAAGTTATTTGTTTTCGTCTGGAGGTACGGCTTCTTTTAGTTTGTTCGTATGTTTTCTTATTCGTCTGCCATTAGGCAATTCTAGAATTACATTGTTTCTGCCTAGCATTTCTACTATTTTTAAAGGTTTTTTGTAAAAGCTATCTCCCTGTGAGGTCCTGGCTTCTTTTATGATTCTCGCATAGCCTCCCACCCTTGCTTTGAATCTCCTAATTTTTGTATCGTACTGCTGCTTAGATTTATGTTTGATTTTTATCTGATTTCGACCAGCTTCGATTTTCATTTCGTTTAAACGAAGGATGAGATCACGTAAATAAATGTTGTAGGTTCGCAACCTTTCGTCGGAAGGTATGTGTATCGGAAAACGGGCTATTCGGCCATACACTAACTCAATCGGGGTAAAATTATTTGTGCTGTGTACGCTTGTGTTGTATGAAAACGTGGCAAAAGGTGCCAAGTTATCCCAATCATCAAATTTTTCTGAGTAGCTTCTGATGAAATCTATTAAGGGTGCATGACTCCTTTCAAGGGAGCCATTGGTTTGGGGTCTGTACCCTGAGGTTGTCAGGTGATCAATTTTAAATAGCCTTAGCATGGTTCCTACAATCTCTGACAAGAAGCTAGTTCCTCGGTCTGAAAGTATTGCTCTCGGTGCGCCAAATTTGCAGATTAGATGTTTCGCTAGCGCATCTGCTATTGTGGTGGCTTTGATGTTTTTGATTGGTACTGCGATTAGGTATTTGGTGAGGTTACATTGTATGGTGAGCAGATGACAATTTGCACTTGGTGTCATTCTTAGTTTTCCCACTGTATCTATTGATACCTTGTCAAAGGCTTCAATGGGCGTATCTGTTATGACCATTGGCTCTCGAGTCTTGAAACGGTCTATCTTCCTTCCTTGACAGCTGGAACATCTCCGTATGTAGTCCAGTACATCATTTCTCATCCTTGGCCAGTAGTATCTCTCTTTGATCTTTTTATAGGTTTGATTCACTCCTTTGTGCCCGCCTGTCAGACTATCATGCAGAGTTGCGATGATGGGTGTGCGATCTTTTTTGTCTGGTAATTGCACTTTTCCGTAGCAAATTGTTGCTTTTATTTGAGTGTTTTCAAAATACTTGGTGACTAATTCTGTCAACAAACCCGGCTCAAGTTGGTCCGTCATCTCTCTTCTCCGGGATATTCTGAAACTGTATATTTTCCATTTCAAAAGGTTTTTCTTTAGGTTTGATAATGCAATGATCAAGTTACTTATACTTGTTGGTTCAAAGTATCTGTCTTTCACTACTACTGAGAAGATATCATGATTCTTGAAAGGGGTTGTTAGGATTTGTCCCACTTTTGGTTTTTTGCTTTTCATGTTTTGTAGATTAATGGCTCCTATTTCTACTAGGAGTCTTGTTGTTGAGCTAGTGTTATCACAGTCTTTGGATATGAAATGCACCAAATTATCTCTTTTATATGTGAGGCATTGGCGCACGGTTGTAACATTATTCCGTAATCCTAGTGCATGGGTGGTATTTGTGCTTGCCGAGTCATCACTCAAGGTGGTTTGGTTTTTCCCCTTAGGATCTTGATACTGGTTCATAGGTCCATCTGGCGGTATTGCAGGAAAGAAAATTGGTACTGTGATGTCCGATGGTTTCGAATAGTCGAAAATTATTGGCGTGTTTTCTTCTTCTTCAATCTCCCTTAGGTTTGGTATTCTTGCTTCTTTCCTGGTTCCTCTGCTGATTCCTGGCGTGCTTCTGCCGATTGGTTCCCTTTGTGTGACTGTTGGTGTTTCAGATATTGCTCTTCGAGGTTGAGTGATTATTTTGCTAAACTCAACTTCCTCATTCTCACTTTTCGCTAAACTTTCATCATCTGCTGAATCCTCGCTAGTACCATCTGTCTCTTCCTGCTGTGACGCAAGGGATGCATGGGTTTGACTCAATAATTTTTCGACTCTCTGGGCTAGTATCTCGTCCATGTTGTCAGTTCCATAATTTGGGTCTATTGTATGTAGGTGATACCACATTTCATCTTCTACTTCGTCTCCATCAGAGAAATGGGATGGAATGAATATTGGTTCTGGTGCCACTTCCTGAGTTTTCTCTCTGTGAATTCTTACGCTTTCTTCTAATCTCCTTTTTGATTCCTCTAATTCTTCTCTGCTCAGAGTGGTTCTTATTGACAAGTTTTTCACGGAATCATCTTCCGAACTTGATTCCGTGTCTGTAGTTTGCATTGGTGTCACTCTGATTTCAATGTTGCTTTTGTTGGTTGAGTTGCTGGTCAATGATTCGATGTCACTGATCGTTTCGTCATTGGATGACTCACCCTGGTCCTGCTCCGCCTCCTCTTGCCTTAAACCACTGTATCTGGTATCTGGTATCGGTGGTTTTTCTGAGTTGGCGTCGCTGTCATCTATTCCTGTAGAGGACATTATTGACCGTCTCGAGGGTGAGAGGCGAGGTATCATGGACGAGTCCGAATCTAGACTTGCTTGTTTTTCTGTGGTCAGGGACTGCATTTCCTGTTGATTCGTCTTTACTGTTCTTGTTCTTTTCTTTGCTAAGGTTTTCAGTATTTTTCCTTACCGTGAATTTGGGTATTGCCCCCTGCCTTATATAGTCAGCGATTGGGCTGGATACTGCATTTTTTGCTCGGATCCTTTGTGCTATCACACTGTGCTCTAGAGGAGGAGCAGTCCTTTTGGTTTTTGACCCCTTTGGTCTTCCTGGTTTTTTTATTTGTTGTCCTGTTGAGTGTACTCTTGGTCTAAAACTTATAGGTATTCTTCCTTTTGAGGTAGATGCTACACTGGTGGCCTTGTTTTGATTTTCTCTTTCGTTCTTTTGTTCTTGTACCATAACCCTTAATATCGGTATCTGTTTATTTATCTCTTCCTCCGAAGGTAGCTGTTTAGGTGGGTTTCTTGATAGGGCATCTGCATTTTTGTTCAGTTTGCCTGGTTTGTACTTGAATGTGTACTCATACCCAGAAAATTTGAACATCCATCTCATGAGTCGCTGTCCTGGATCTTTTCTGTTGTGCATGCAGTTCAAAGGCTCATGATCGGCCACCAGGATAAATTTTCGACACAATAGGTATGGTCTGAATTGGTGCAAAGCATATACTACTGCTAGACACTCTTTCTCTGTGGTGCTATAGTTTATCTCAGCTTTGTTTAGTACTCTGGACAAATATTGAACTGGGTGGTCAAAATTGTCTATTTGTTGACTGAGTACATCTCCAATTGCAAAATTTGAAGCATCAGTGGTCAAAGTGAATACTTTTTCAAAATTGGGGAACTGTAGGATGGGTGCTTCACACAGGGGCCTTTTGAGTGCCTCGAAACTTTGTTCATGTTCTTCTTGCCATTCAAATTCCTTTTCTTTTTTAGTAGTTCACTTAAGGGTTTTGCTACTTTTGCAAAGTCTTTTATGAACTTGCGATAATACCCTGCCAGACCCAGGAATTCTCTTATGTTTTTAGCATTTTTGGGTCTTGGAAAGTTCCTTACTGCGGATACTTTTTCCGGATCAGGTTCTAAACCCTTTGCACTTATTATGTGTCCTAGGAATCCTACTTCCTTGCGAAAGAATTCTACCTTGTCTGGTTGCAATACTAGGTTTGCGTCTCTGAGTCTTTCCATTAATCTCATTATTCGGTCATAGTGCTGTTTTAAGTCTCGTGAATAAACAATTATATCATCTAGGTAGACTATCATTTCTACATTTTGAAGTCCCCTGAGTATATTGTCCATCAATCTCTGAAATGTGGCAGTTGCCCCTTTTAAACCTTCAGGCATCCTTCTATATTCGAAATGTCCATTCCTCGTTGTGAAGGCTGTTTTGTAGCAATCTTCAGGTTTCATACGGATTTGTTGGAAACCATTTGCTAGATCAAAGACCGAGAAATACATTGCTCCGCCTAGTTGATCCATTATGTCAGCTATGTTTGGTAACGGATAAGCATCTCCTATGGTCTTCTTGTTTAGTTCTCTGAAATCTATTACCATGCGCCATCTTGGATTTCCCTTGCTATCGGGTTTCTTTGGGACTATCCATATTGGCGAGTTGTACGGTGAGTTTGATGGTTGTATTATTTGGTCCTTAAGCTTCTTTTCAACGCTTTCCTTCACTACTTCCATGTGCGTGGGTGGAATTCTGTATTGTTTCGCATTAATGGGTAAGTCATTCTCCATGGGTATTGAATGCTGTACCTTGTCTGTGCAAGGTAATTTGTCTCCCGGAAGTAGAAATCGATCATAGTGCTCTTCAACTATTTTATCCACTATATCCGATTCCTCTTGATTCATATGTCCCCTTTTTACTAGGCTCTTCACTTTTTCCAGCCTCTTTATTTTATTGACAATAGTTTCGCCATCGAATTCACTTTCTGTGTCTGTTAGAAATGTAGGATTGGCTTCAAATTCTAGTATTTCTTTCGGGTCCACTTCTATTGTCACTTCTTGATGACTCGTGTTTATGGCCATTACGTTGCATGTATTGTATTCATTTATTACTACTCCTTCTCCTAAAAATACATCCTTATTTCCAACATCTATTCTTGGTAAATATCCTTCCTTCAGGTTGGTATTCATTAGATTGATTTTTATTATTTGTCTTGTCCTCTTTGGTATGGTGTATTTAACTCTTTGTGTTTGTCCTTGTTGACTTTCTTTGTTAACTTGTAATATTCTGTCCTGTATTTCAGCAGTTGTGGGATCCTTTCGGAAATTGTGTGGTTCTTCATGAACTTGTCTCGGCACATAACCCTATTGCTTCAATTCTTCTGAAGTCAGGAATGGTATAGGATTCATCACGTCACCACTGATCATGAGTGCGTTGTTATAGTAGGAGATAACGGCTTCTTCTTGCTTGAAGAAGTTCCTTCCTAGCATGCCACTACATGCTATCGGGAAATCATCTGGTACTACTTGGAATCTGTATGGTTTTCCTCTTATGTTCATGTATACTAACCCTAAGGTTTCCATGGTATCTGGAGTGATTCCTCCTAATAAGCAGATTTGGTCAGTATCTACTTCTGTGTATGGGTCCAGCTCATCGATTTTTATTAAATTGACTATTGCTCCGTTGTCCAGCATGAATGTTAGCCATGGTTGGCTTCCTCCCGGTACTTTTAGTCTGATGGCGGTTGGTTCATCATTTTCTTCGTCTTCATTTCCATCCCTATGTCTTGTGCAAGGCGCAATCCTGTAGATCTTTTCTGGCTCTTCGATATTGTCATCACCTTGTTTACTTGTTCCGTGTTGCGGCTTTGATACTGTACCTTCTGATTTTGCAATACGGGTTGGTTGGTCCTGTTCGGTTCTTGGTACTGATCCTGTCTGGGTCTCTGAGCTTGATTTTCTCTTTGGTTGTACTGGTTTATCTGATCGTGATTTTGGGCTAGTCCTTGATATTGCTGAGTCATTCTGGGCATGTCTTGGTTTTGGTATAGATTCGCATTTTGGCCCGCCATTTTCTGTTCCTCGCGAGCCCCATTGGAGTTTAAATTTCCCTCATTATTTGGGGGGAAGTTGTAGCGCTCCTGGCTATTATGATTTTCGTTGCTCTCGTAATAATTCTTTGTGAAATTACGTTTGTCCGGTTGCTTGGGCTGATAATATTGATATCTTCCATTATGGTGATTGAATAGCCTTGGTTGGTAGTCATTTCTGGGCCATTGATTATTGAATCTAGGCACATGATCATTGTTTCTTTGAAATTGTCCTTGATCCAATCGGGCCCCGGGTCCATATTGCGGTCGATCGTCATATTGATCCCTGTTGCGTCCATAATAGCCCCTGCTCTCATCTTGATATCTTGATTCATAAGGCTTCCTTGGCTCATATTGGGTTCGATCTGGTCCCCTGTTCATATATCCAACATAAAGTTGTTCTTGAGTGTCATTGTCTGCATAATGATCATACTGCGATCCATATTGATCATAAGGTTCCTCAGATCCGAGATGTTCATGATCCATGTATCCAATATACATTGGCTCTCTGGGTTTTTCATAGTTGTTGTAGCTATCCCTGAACCTTGGTTGACTGTCATGATTATAAATTCGCCTGTGTTCCTGGTATCGCTGAGTTCTGTAGGTCCGCTGGTTGCTATTGTGTCTCAAGTCTGGGATAATTCTGGCTTCCATTCTTGTTTCCAATCTGATCGCTTCCTCGTAAGCCTCCTCCAGGTTCCTTGGATGAGTCAGATCTACTCTTTCGCATAGGTTTCCTGGTAAACCTCTTATGAAGATGTCTACCGCCATGGAGTTTAACGGTATCATCATCTGATCATGATATTCATTTCCTTTTTCTTATTTTAGGGCGCTTTTCGCACTACCTAGAAGCATATTTATTTCGTCGTAAAAATCTCCGACAGTGTCTCCTTGCTTCATGCGGGCACTGTGTATTTTGCTGTCATAGTAGCTGAAGTTCTTCCCTGGTCCAAACCTGTATTTCAGGTGTTTTATCAGATCATCGACTGTGGTTATGGTCTTATTTCTCAAACTTCTTTTTGCAGCGCCTGTTAGTCTTTGAATGACATTCTTTAAGAATTGTTCTTTCACCGACACAGGTATGTTTGAAGCTGCATGCCTGAGATCTTCGATGTAGTCTTTGACTAGTATGTTACTTCCATCAAATATTGGAATACCATTGGTGGAATTGAGCAACGCGAAACTATGGACCATGGTGGTCACCAAGTCCGCCGAGCTAGTTGCATTTTGAGCACCACTATTGCTGGCTCTCTCATTGCCAGTGTCAGGCATCTTATTGAGATTACGATTTGTAGTGAGTCTTGGGCACTATTTATTCGCTGTGTTATTTTGTCCTGGTTGGCGACTCTGATATTCCTTGGCAATTAGCACTTGCTTTTGGCTAGGTGTAACTTGAATGAGTTTTGAAAAATGTATTCTTTTCTTTTCGCTAAAGAGATGAGAAAGTAGTATTATTTCCCCTTTTCCTAAAACTCCAAATATTCAAAAAGTATTGGTTCGAGTTCTTGAATGAGCCTTTGAAGCCACTCCGAATACCCTTCAAACCCAATATTCTCTTCTTGTTGCGTGGTCTCAGTTTCTGTTTTCAGATTGGCTTTATATAAGTTAATTATGTCACCCATGCGTGAAATCGTGCGAACTACCACTAAACCTTGTTAAATATTAAAAATCCCAAAAAAAAAAACTGTTTTATTATAAAAAAAAAATTATTATTAAATAGAATTAATTATTAAATTCTATTTTTAGGGGTGTCGGTAAGTAAGTGCGAAAAATGTTAAATAAGAACGTTGAAAAGAAAAACAAAAAAAAATAAAAAAAATTATAAATATTAAGAATCCCTGATTCGGAAAACCTCACTAAGTTATACTAAATTTATCAATTAAATATTATTAATGCTACTAGTGAATTGCAATATCACGTTGATGATGGACCAATAACGAAAAACTTAATAGAGCGCTATTATTGTAGAATTAAAATCAAAAATTAAAAATTAAAAATACAATAAAAACTTGCAAAAAAAATACTCAAAATTGTAAAAAAAAAAGAAAGAAAAAAAATCCAAATGTATATATAAAAGAAAATGAAAAAGTAATTTTTAAATTTTAAATTAAACCCGCAAAATATTGAATGAATATTATTGTCGATTGATGATTTCCTTATTCTAAAAAAAAACTAATAAAGCAAAATTAAATGTTAGTTATAAAAAAAAAATTTGAAGATATTATTCTGAAAATGTCATAAAATGTACTAAAAAAAAATTTTATTGAGAATTTATTACAAAATTGTTTATTTATTGATTATTAGGGTTCTTATTATTTATAAGATTTTATTAATAAGTTAAATCAACCTAAACCTCGAAATTACTGAAAACCCGTTTGAAATACGCGCGCCCTGAAAATGGCGCCCGCCCGACAATGGCGGCGCTGTTGTACTCCTTGCGCTGCGAGTCTAGCTATACTCCGCGCTAGGGTCAGTTCCGCGCGCCTAGTGCTGAGCACGAGAAAGTCCCTAGACGCTCGTCACTATAGCCATGTGCATCTGCAACATGCGGTCTGCTGCACCAGTATAAGTTCGAGGTTAACTATATTATCAAAATATAAGTTACCCGTGTGTCAAATCCTCAACCGAATAAGTAATAAAAAAAAAGATTAAAGTGCAAAAAAAAAACAAATAAAATAGTATTGGAAAATTAAAACCAACTTATACTGCCGTCTCCTTGTGTAAACTAACTGTGTGTGAAGTTTTTAATATACTGACCAATTTCCAATATCTATATATATATGTGTATCTAACAAATTTACACAGATAATTTTGTATCGTGCATATAATTTGTGCAAGTCTGTAAATGTTATATTTAAAATTACTTAAACGAACCAACCAAGAACAAAAAGTTTATTTGAAGTATAAAGTGTGAACGGGTTTTTTTATTAATATTAATAATGAAATCGATTTATTACTTATCTAAAAACAAAAAAAAATCTTTACCGTTATAACCAAAAAAAAAATCGATTGGAATTATGATAAATGCTCTTTGTTTCAGATTTGGGAATGCAGCCACGTCACTACATATTGGATTTTCGGACGCGACACGAAAACTGTGTGTGCACCGACAACGTTGGTGCGATTCACATTATTTTTCTTTTATATTTTATATTATTTATTACATGTTAAACGTATATTGACATATATTCTATGTTACTCTTTTTACAGGATAATAAGGAAAAGAAACAAAAGGTTTATCCTGGACAATCTACCCGGCGCCTCCACCAATTTTTGTTAAGAAACGTCTAACGTTTCTTAACGCAATATTTTTAAATACTTAAGCCGGGGGGGGGGGGAGAAAGATCTAAATCCAGCCGTCCTGTACAGGTTCGGGCCTTTGTGCACGTGAGGCGATTAAATCCTTTTGTTTCTCTTGTTATTCTTATGGTTAAATTAAATTAAATCAAAACTCTTACCTTATTCTTTATACTTTTTTATTTTTTTGTTGTTGAAATACAGCGATAAGACAGCTTAAGAATTATAATGTGGACGCCGATTAAATACTGTGAATAGTATCTATGAGGCGCGTGGCTACTCCAATATTGGCCTAAACACGACTGCCGAAACGTGGCGGAACTGCAGCTTGCTGTCTGCAACGTCGCCCCCGCTCTAGACCGCTCCTCTCCTCCATCGCGACGTCACGGCAATTGTCGCCTCGTGTCGCACTCATGGGTGTGCATCAGCTTGGCGACAGCTAGACGGGCACCTTGCACGTGCATTTACCGAACGTATTATGGGGGAGGAAAGGTCCTCACTCAGCAATAAATGAGTAAGTCGAGCTTCTGGTGACCTCGACTTACACGCGGAGAAGTTAAGTGACAAAAGCTGTGTGTGTGTGTGAGGGCTGTTTGTTCATTTTAATAATTAATTTGAAGTAACACACAACTTTCGTCACTTAACATCCCCTCCTACTTGAGAACGTTTGTCCTCCGCGACAAACTTTATGCATAGCTAGGAGATGATATATTGACGGCTGCCAATGTGTGTGGGTTGGGTTAATGGTCCTGGGTTTGACTTTATTGTATCGTAAGTATGTCAGCAATTTTTATGTCATTATATGTTTGATTTGATTTGACTTGGGGTACGGTATCAGAAAAGAAAATAACTTTTTGTGTATGTTAGTTCTTGGTGGATAATTGGTTAGGAATTTTCGAGATGTTTAGCAATTACCACGATTGCTTGTTGGTACATTTATTACTCCCTTTTTTTGTTTTGGAACATGGATTCGCCCTCTGTCACCAAATGATTCGGTGTTTGTTAAGTGACTAAAGCTGTGTGTGTGTGAGGGCTGTTTGTTCATTTTAATAATTAATTCGAAGTAACACACAACTTTCGTCACTTAACAGTGCTGTATATGTACAGATTTTGTACGAATTCTGTAGAGATTCTGTCCTCATACATAACAGATAACGTATGGATTTCAATATAGAAGTCTGCATGATTTCCATACAGATTCCGTAGAGATTATATGGGTTTAAATATAAATTACCGCGTTACTTCTTTGCAGATTCTGTACCGATTTCAATGCTATATACCAGTAAAGATTTCAATAATATTTCCCTGCAGGATTTGTGCGGATTCTACGGTAATTGAAGTACAGATTTCTGTATGATTTCTGTACAGATTATGTATCGATGTCCGTGTTCTAAAGCAATGCGGATTTCGATACGGATTTCATTCAGATTTCGGCACGAAATCTATGGGGCGTTTTCAGACCTATTCCATACCGATTCCTATATTCATTCGTTATGATTTCCGCAATAATTTCAGCACGGATTTCCATATGGATTTCTGTACAGAATCCACGAAGTTATTTTCAACAGGATTTAACTAACAATAGTTCCCCCTTTCCTAACCCAACCTCACCTAACCTCTCCTACTTCTACTCTACCTATCTCTGTCTTTATTTCAGCACATGTTTATTTTCAGCATATGTTTTATTTACATGTACTACATATACTTGTGCCATTTTGCGTGTCACAACAGCCAACAAACAAAAACGCATCGAAAAACAAAAAGAAATTTTGAGCTACCGCCCTTAAAGATAAGCAATAAAAAAGTCCCGAAACATTAATTTTCACCTTGTATATTCAGAGTAAAGTTAATCCACATCCAGACATACACAGACACACACATACACACATGCATGCACGTACACACACATATACAGACACATACACACATCCATACAGACATTTTCTAAAAATAGTATATTTTGATACCCAGTATCTCAAAATATGTTTGTAACGTGTTGGTGTACGACTGGTTGGTGGGGAAGACGAGAGGCGAGCGACTGATCGCTCTGCAGGAATATCTTGGAATATCTTGGTAAAGAGAGAAGGGCAGTGTTTATGCGCTCTGTAAGAATACCGGCGTGCAAACTGCTTCGTCGCCCCATGAGAGGAAAACGGCCGAGCGCTGTTAGGAACTCGGGCGTAGATTGCTGAGCGTTCTGCAGGACGAGCCAGTGTTGACTGCTTGGCTCACTGCCCCACGATGTGTATATAAATACCTTTCAAATTTTGGCTCCACCTCTTAAAATTTTTGTTTTCTTTTGAAAATTTTTAATGATTCTTTTTACATTATTTATGAACCTTTTAAAAGGGAAGATTTAAAAATTATTTTATTGGACCACCCTATTATTCACTCAGAGCATAACTGGGTGCCATTTGAAGTTATGTATTTTCCATGAGCTCCGACTCTTTTACGCCACCAAGGAGTTCCGATCCCTTCTATTTATGCCCAAGCTCGCATACCGTTGGACGAAATTTACATGAGCTACGGATTTTTTCGCCACCATGGGTGCTTCGGTCGATTCTTTTATACCCATCAAGCAGACGCTCGGAGAGAATACGTGCATGCATGCATTGATAAATTTTCTTAATTTTTCGTTTGTTTTTGACAATCTAAATATCTGGTCGACCACAGTTAAGACCATCCTTTTTAAAATTGACTTTTAAATTTTAGCATTAAAATAAAGTCAATTTCAATCTAAGCTTCAGCCGAATAAGTAGAATCTTTCCTTAATTAAATGAATGAAATTAAAAAAATATATAATATATCATATATATAATTTTTTAAATTTATAATTTCTTTCCAGTGGTATTTTAAGTACTTGCACAACGGATGAAGTAGCAGAACATTGCATTATTAGTGGCGATTCTTTGAAATCTGGCAAAACTCGAACATTAAAAGAAAAATCCCTAAAAAATTGTATACTAGCAAGTTACAAAGGGAAAGACAAGAAGCACATTCAATTAAAGAAATTTAAGTCAATAGTAGTTCACGACAATTGGTCTAAAACATACACGTCCGAGAGTTACATTAGCTCGGCCGTGCGTAAATTACAACCTCCCAACACGCATAAGTAGTATATAAGGCACTTCGAACCGTCACAACAAACCTGATGTCGACCCCAAGTGACCCCGGTATATGCTTCCACTGATAACTCTAATAGACCATAGGGAGCACACATTTCTCCATAATTAAAATTTTATATATAATGGTACATTAGACTATTAAAACGAAAATAGTTCAATAGAACATAATATTTATTTTAAAATTAACATTAAATTTAATACGTTTGTGTGGTTATCCATCTTTTACTGACCATACCATACTTTATTTTTCTTCGTGTCGTAGTTGTTCATTATTGAATGGTTGAAGTCTCACTTGGTACGGTTATAATCTTATAATCAAATTTAACTCTTCCTCTTTCACTCTCTCTAATTATTATACTGAATATTATAATTTGTAGGTTTCCATTTCCTTAATTGGAAACGTTTTCCTGTAAATTGATTCATCCGCCTATTCGAACTTCGTCTGGGATCAGATAAAATGCTGCGTAAATATACTAAGACCAGACTTAAGACATTTTTATTTTAAGTACTCGGATAAATTTGGGCGTACCAACTGTTTTGTGTATCCCTGCGAGTATATCAATAAATTATTATGCCGCGAATTGATCTGACCAATAATTTTAAAGATACAGTCGAAAATCGAAAATTTTCACAAAATCTATATTGGAGGGGGGTAATAATGCGAGTACATCAATAAATTGTTAGGCCGCGAATTGAGCTGCCCAATAATTTCAAAGATAGAGACCGAAATTTCTACAAAATCGATTGTGGACGGGGTAAAAATAATTTTTTTTCGATATCTCGAAAACAGCGAGAGATACGCAAAAACGGATGAAATGTTAGAGGCTATCGAAAAGGGGAGGACTTCTTTGATATCTAGCCAATGGTGCATATTGTAATATGATCGATCGATATTACCAAACGATCGATTTTTAAACCAACTCAGAGCTATTCACGGCATACCAACTTCTTTGTACATTTCCGCGAGTACGTCAATAAATAGTTATGCCGTGAATTGGTCTGACCAATAATTTGTAACAGCCTCGAATATAATTAATAATCAATAAATCTGTTGTCATATTAAAAGTAATTACTAGACTTATTTGATACCGCTAAAACGTATTAAGGGGTAACACCACTCTATCGGCCCGAAAATCTGCCTAAATTGTACGATTTTTTGCAAGAGTAGGAAAGAAAGGATCAAATTTATTTTTTGAGGGTTTACTATACATATATTGAGGTACAAAAATATATTTTTTCTTTTACATTTAAATACAAAGAAGAATATAAAGAGAAGCCTTTTTCAAACTGGGAGAACAGATTACTCGTAAACTATTGCATGGATTGGATTGAAATTTTTTACTGTAGCTTCACAAATAGATTCTCTAAAGAAGTACGTAGCCGTTTTTCGATTAACTGTAATTTTTTTTATAAACAATTTATATCGTTTTTTTTTTAGTAAAATCGACTTTTTATCAGAAGTGCGCCATTTCTACAAACATTGAAATAAAAAAAAAAACCTACGTACTTCCAAAGTTAACGTTATATAGATTAAGAATTTCTTTGGTTTTTTGTTCCAGGTCTCATACTTTCCGAGAAAAGTGTTCTCCCATTTGGAGGTTTGAGAAAAAGGCTTCTCACGAGATTCGCTGTATATCCGCCATTTTGTATTTAAATGTAAAAAAAATATGTTTTTGTACCTCAATATACATGTATAATAAACCCTCAAGAAAGAAATTTGATCCCTTCTTTCCTACTCTTGTAAAAAATTGTACAAATTAGGCATTTTTTCCGGCCACTAGAGCGGTGTTACCCCTTAAATATAAAGACATTACAGAGACATCTACAGGTAATCTCTAAAATAAATTACATTACAGTTTTGCAATTTCGTTTATTGACATTTTTACGTAATACGCTAAATATATTGCCTTAAAATATATCAAATTTCATATTCATGGTACACTTGATAAATGCATTTTCAAATTGCATGGATTTTTTCGAATTTCGCTAAATATCGGTTTACTTTTAATAATGCGGAATAATCTCTTCTTTTGCCGGCATTTTGGTGTTTCACGGCACTATTAAAAGGCAATATAAAAACACAAACATCTTGATGTATTAAAAGTCTTGTGTCACCTGAAAATTGTTCGACGCATCGCTCTACTGCACAAAGCAGACCCGAAACTCGTGACGAAAATTTGTGAATGTGTGTTGAATATCTTGAATGAAAACGATCCACTCAGCAAACGCTATAAGAGTAAATTACGCAAACACGCGCCATTATTGCGAAAACTTGCTGCTCCGGGAAGAAGCTTAGTCGCCAGAAAAAAGTTAGTAATTAAAGCGGAATATATTGTACCGGTAATAGTGAAACCTGTATTATCAGCATGGAGCATGCACGAAAAATGATTCTGATCCTGCAAGAGTGTATCGATAAGGTGAAGCGACATTTACCCACCCTGGGTAGGGAGAAGTAGTATAACCCTCTTCCCATTCCATCTCCAGTTACGGAAACGTCACGTCTCGACCAAGTAATGAGCGAGATTTTAAATTCAAGAGAAATAGTTGAACGTGAAAAATGCTCAATGTACCAACAAGTATTGCAACGTTACTTGCAGTACAAATCTGAGGATATGGACAAGTCAATGATTTATTCAACACTGCAATTACCGATAGTGGATAAAGAAGAAAAGAAAGTGGGAAATTATGTTGATGAAACTGACCAACAAATTCTCGATGGTGTACCTACAAAATTTTGGCAAAATGCAATGATTTTATTTCAGCGTTTACGAGGCGCTGGTAATATTACGTGGAATAAACGCGGTATATTATCGGTAGATGACGCTTCTTTTCACCGCATGAACATCGTGGATTTAGTTAATGAGGCTGTAAGATCTAGAAAAAGGTCACCACCACGTGGATACGATCAGTTTCTTCACGTGCTTCGAGAAGCTGACGTGCCTCAAGAATATATTGGTAACAAGCATCTTCGAAGTGCTGTTGCAGAATCTACGAACACAACAGATTTCACCGCCGAAGAGGATGATGACGATGTTGATGAGGTGGTGAATGAAGAAGAAAACGCTGACAATGCAAATACAACTTTTTTGAATTATAAGCGAGGTTTAAAGAAAAAAAAGACTAGGTGATTGAGAGAGTATGAATAGTTCGGTAGCATTCCAAGCATCACCCCAGAAAGTACAAATAAGATCCTCCAAATTAAAATTATTACGACAATGGAATCCGATACAACAGTACAAGAAGTAGATGTGACGCCACCTGGTAGTATCTTAGACACATGAAATTAGTCTCGTTCCTTTGGAAATGCATGTACCGAGATATCAGTTCCTAGGTCCTGGTACACAACTTCAAGAGCGACTGGAGCGTGGTGATGGTGCTAGAGATCCACTAGACAGAGCTTGTCTCGAGCATGATGTTGCATATTCCGAAAAAAATTAAAATTATGTCAATGCCGATCGGATTTTGGCTGAACGTGCTTTTTCTTGCATGTTATCTGAGATGTCTGACGCTGAAAAGAATACTTTCGCTTTGCTGCCCGTTTTCTGCAAGGTCAGTAAAATTGCATTCGATAAATTTTTTCGACGTATTAAAAATGCTATAAAACGTAGGAGAAAATGGAATAAATAATCTGTTGGTAAGAAAAAGTCAGATAGAGAAGACGTTTAAACAGCTTCATTATGCTCTGGCCACGGATCAGCATACGCGGATGGTGACAAGCTTTTATGTGCAACACACAAATAGTCCCGTCCAGAAGAGTTTAAGGGAGTTTAAGTTTAAGATTCGAGAGTCAAGATGTTCACACGCTGCACAAATTGGTGCGACACCGATATTCCCAACGGAATTGCAATGTATTTAGTCCTTATGAAGTGTGGGAAGCTGATTTAGCTGATTTCAGATCACCGAAAACTTATAACGACGGACATACCTATGTTCTTGTAGTGACTGATGTGTTTTCAATGTATGTGTGGGTTGAAGCTCTTTTCGACAAGACATCAAAAATCGTCGCCGAAGCCCACGAGCGGATTTTATCGCAAAACATCTGAAAATATCCTATATATTTACAAACTGATAAGGACAAAAAATTCATGGGTCGTGAAGTTCAACATTTACTAAAGAAAGGGAATATTATTCACCGTACTGTGCGAGATCCTGACATTAAGGCAGCTGTTGCTGAACGGTTTATTAGAACTTGAAAGGCACGTTTATGGCGCTTCTTTATTCATTTACACGCGAAACGGTACATTGATGTCTTGGTAGGTATTGTACAATCGTACTCGTACAATAGTTCATGGCACAGCGGTATAAGAATGTCACCATCTAGTGTAAATTTATATACTGCCGGTAAAGCCCGTCAAAATTTGGCGCAACGCTACTGTATCAAACGTACACGTCAGCCTAAATACAGAGTCAATGATTTGGTTCATCTCAGTCGTACCAAGACTGTCTTTGATAAAGCATACAAGGGAGGTTGGACACAGGAATTATTTAACATTGTTACTTTCTGGAATGTAATGTAATATGTGACGATGATTGCAATAATTACGTCACAGTTGGTCGTGAATGCTATCAACAAAGTACAGGGATCGGTAGTTATCCGAAAGGTTTATATCGGCGTGATTTATCCATGCTTAAACGAGGAGCCAAAGTGAGCAAATAAAAATTTTTAAAACTCTGTAACTTTAGGAAAGTGATGTATAGCACACCCAAAATATGTAAAAAATTCAAACCCTTACCTCTATTGGTTCAGGATTTATGCCAAGCTGAAAAACATGATTATTGGCATTATTTTCATTTTTCTCAAAATGTATGTATTTTTATCTCAAGAACCAAACTTAGACTCTTATGAGATTTAACATGTAAATGTGTTTCTGATAAAATAAGCCAATTTCTTTTATTTTTTTCTCGTAAATGAGTTATATTACCATTCTAAATCTTATTTTATCTTAAAATATACATCTAAAAATATCATTGAAATTCTTTTGACCAAAATTGCTTGTGGCGCTCAGCTTAAAATTTCATCGGTGTCTTGGCAGAAATTTGGACGAATCAAAATCATCAAATTTGGTGATGCAAAAAATACTATCATATTCTGAATCAAATTTTCTTTCCAAAACATACGGACTAAAGTACTTTATCTTTTATAGTTCTCGTGATAAAAATACATACGTTTTGAGAGAAATGAAAACAATGCACATAATCATGTTTTTCAGCTTGGCATAAATCCTTAACCAATAGAGGTAAGGGTTTGAAATTGTTTTACATATTTTGGGTACGAAATACATCATTTTCATAAAGTTTCAAAGTAATAAAATTTTTCACTTGATCACTTGACGTGAAATCACCCACATATATAAAAAATTATCGAAAATTCAAATCAATTATTTAAATATAAAAAAAGTTTTTAAAAATATATATATATAAAAAAATTTATCATTAAATATCTGATTTATTGATCCAGCTATTGTAGGAACTGTCGAATCCCAACCACTTGACGTACACTTCATTACCTGGTTTCTTCAGAACTATACATTGGGATATTTAGTTTTCAAGAGTTCCTGTTCATAGAAGTATCCAGCTATGTATTCGTTTCGATAGTCCTTTAACTTGTAAGCTACGGGATTTGTAGGCATCACGTGACTAATTGTGAATATCTCCGTAGATCAGATGGGAGTGTAGCCTTTCTCGAACACTTGTTTAGCCTTACTCACTCGTACTTTGTAGTCGTAGAATTTGAAGCTCATTGGTAGCAGTAACTTGCTAGTAAGTTGCTAACAATTCAGGAAAAATTTTGACACATTTGTAGTTTCCCCATAAGCTGAACTCAACCCACATCTTATTCTTCAGAGTGCGATTGAAGCGTTCCCAAATGGACGCTTTGAGATTACTGTAGGTCGAGTAGAGATTGATTTTGTACTGCTTCATGAGATTTTGGAAATTATTGTTGTAGAATTCCTTGCCTCTGTTAGTATGCAGATTCGCAGGCACTCGACTTTGACGCAATATACATTTCATTGCTGCAATTACATCTTCACCCGTTCTCCGCTTGACTGGTATAGCCCAAGCGTACTTGGCGAAAATATCAATGAGTGTAAGCATGTACTTCTAACCATTGTTTTCTCGAGCATAAGGTTGCATTTCCACTAGATCCGCCTACCAGGTTCTCATCCAAACCAAGTACAATAAATTTTCGACGTGGATAGTTACGTCTTGCCAGCTTATGAATTTCTTCTACTAATCTTTTATACATTGCCATCTTTAAAGTCACTATTTACTGGAATATTTAACTGTGATATTTGAAATAACATATCGTACAGTGTTTAAATGGCTCTATCAATCTTTTTCATTTTTTTTCGTATTCATCTTTGAAACCATTGAGTTCCGATTTTACATTATCAAGTTCTGAGCTCAAGCGATTTGTAGCCAGATACAAACTGCGAACTTCTGACTGAACGAGTCGCTATAGAGTGTCTAAATTTACTACGTCAGCTACTTGTTGAGGAATAACAACGTTGCACAGTCTCTTGTTTTCCAAATCAAACAGACCCCGTTTACTTTCACCCATACTCAGATTACGTGCGAACACGTCGACGCTCATGTTGAAATTGATACGATTACTGGTGAGTATCTCAATATATATAGCCATCTTCGCGAAACTCCTATATAATGGAATGGATCTTAATGGTACGTCTGATACTCCCCGCTGATCTCTCGATTATCAATAAACGGAGCTCAATAATATAAAAATAAAATAAAATTACGGCAGAGGGCACTTACCGATGCTAATTTAGTGAAATATGCTAAACATCTGAAAATGTTAAATTTTCGAGGTGTTTTCATGAGAAACGCATTACCGACTAGTAGACCACATTAATGTGAAAAAGCTATAGTAAACTTGGATGATAAGAGTGGACCTGGAATCCATTGGGTAGCAATTCGCAAGCGAGGGAACGACGTCGTGTATTTCGATAGTATTGCTGATCTTCAACCACCACTAGACTTGATGTTATATCTCCGAGTTGACGAGGTGAAATACAATCTCTAGAGGTATTAAGACTTTAATACATTTAACTATGGCTATATGTGTCTAAAGTTTTTGTGTGAAAAGCTGGATCGACATCGAGAGGTTATACATAACCAGATGTAAGAGCAGCATTCGATTCATTGTGTGTCGAGCAGTCATGGAGCAGACATTAACGCTGAGTCTGTCCGGTATGACATCTATACTCGAAGCTCAGTATTTTCCACCAATCAAACTTTCGCCGAATCAGAACTACGTTCTCAGTTTAGTCGTACTACTGACATTCAATTCGATATCCAACATCGACGTAGGTAGTAACAAGTTTTACGTAGGTGCAGAAGAAATTACTCTACCAACAGGTAGTTACGAAATCGAAGATATAGAGAGCTACCTTCGAACGATCAAAAAGTCCACACGATACATGAATTCTTTCAGTAGTGCCGCCAGAATATAAGATCATCGAAGTTCCATCGCAGGTCATTTATCTTCCAATCGTCGTCAAGAGTATAGATCACTTACAAGTGCGCATAGTTAACCAAGATGGAAACTTGGTTAATTTTTTAGGAGAAATCATAACGATCAGATTAAATTTAAAGCAAGTCTGAGGTTCGGTGTCGCATATAACTCCAAAATCAGTAGAGGCTATATAAACAGCTTAACATGTCGATCAGCATCAGTCGTCATCGAGTAGTCAAAGCACTAACACGGCGGAACATTCAGTTTCTAAAAAGTCTAGGTTTAAGACTCGTTTCAGCCGGTGGAAAAATGTAAGGTGTATATTATTTTGTTGTATTCAAAGCAATGGCCGAGATTCTAAACATTCAGTCGCCTATTATATTTGACGAATTCGTAGCGCATTACGAGATTCACACACATCAACCATACACATCATCGACTTTCAATAACAGCGACGAAATTCGCATCTCCATCCAACATCAAGATTTGTGTCTATTACCATCACGCAGTTCACTACATGTATGTGGTAGAATAGTTAAAACTGATGGTTATGCAGTGCAACGTACAAAATTGATCAACAACGTCACCTGTCTTCTGTTCGAGGAAATCCTGTATGAATTAAATTCCATAGAGATCAACAGATGCAAGAATATAGGGTTGACATCACTGATGAAAGGTTGGATTTCCATCAATCCCAGTCAGAGCTTATTCATTGAAAATGCAGGATAGCTCGACCTTAAAGAGACGCTAACGTTGATCGACAATGCAGGCTTCTTCGATGTATGCATTCCTCTGAGTATGATCCTCGGATTTGCCGAAGACTATCGTAAAATCATAGTCAATGTGAAGCACGAGCTAATACTTACGAGATCGAGGAACGATCTGTACACAGTTATGCAAACACCTACGTGAGCTGATGCAGAAGATTACGAGGAAATCAAGATTGTGCTAACGAAAATCTAGTGGCGTATACCATACGTATTGGCATCAAATACATATAAAATTCGACTGCTAAATTTCATAGAGAAGGATAGACCTATCGCAATGAGTTTCCGAAGTTCCGAGCTCTGTGAATATCCGTTAATTTCAGCTACATCGAAGCACGTTTGAACAGTAAAAACCTTTAATCAGATGGAGAAGCCTCGTTTCGTCATCATAGGTTTTCAAACGAATCGAAAGGGACAGAGAGCTGACAATGCCAGCCGCTTCGACCACTGCAATATAAGCAACGTAAAGCTGTTCCTTAACTCGCAATATTATCCGTATGGAAATTTAAATCTTAACATCAATCGAAATCAGTATGCTATGCTGTATGAAATATATGCCAACTTTCAAAGTGCTTACTATGAAAAAGAGATGGAACCTATGCTGAAAAAACATTATTACATCACTCATGTATCGTTGATCGTTATCGATTGCTCGAAACAAATCGAGTCGTTGAAAAGTGCTCCCGTGGACGTTCATCTACAATTCGAGACTAAAGACAATTTTCCAGAAGGAAAATGAGCTTACTGCTTGATCTTACACGATCGCATTGTCCAATACAATCCTGCGAGTGGAGACATGAAAAAACTTGTATAAACTTGTTCAGAGTGGCAGTGATGGGGACAGTTGTTATAAAGGAATGCGTACGAGCAAGACAAAATCATATCTCTTCGAAATGAAGTACGCGGTGGACATACAAGCAGCCCGTCAACGATTATATCCTGAAGAAGTTGGCCATAGTTCCTCTCAACGACGATAGCGAACCTCTAGTGCGTCTTTTCAAACAGCCATATTCCAGGCAAAGTCTCTCAAATGAGTTAAAAAATGAGAACTAGTGATTGGAGTACTATCATCACAGTTTAACATGGAATTTGGGCGAACTTGATTACATTGAAGTAGAAAATATTCTTCGAGAAGCCCTGCGTGATTCCACTAGAGTGTTGGTGATATATAGGTTATAGGATACGGTAAGAAAAGAATGGTTGGAACACTTTAAATTCAACGTTTACGAGATAGCTGAAATGGGTTATCCACCAATGAATAAGTTTAAACTAGTTACAGTTTGCCCTTACCACAATGGATCGTTCAAGACCAATTATGCTCTTCACAATGTTAAAGTTATAAAAAAATTCTACAAGCGTAGCTGTAGTACATTGAATCAAGAAAAAATATAATACTGATATGCATTAAATACACAAGATATATATATATATATATATATATATATATATATATATATATATATATATATATATATATATATATATATATATTAATATAAGAAATTGTTTTCGCATCAATAAATTACAATAGTATTTTTTCCAAATAACAAAATATTTTTTTTCTTTAATTTACCCACCCCACTATTCTAGCAATAGCGAGCTCACAGTAGGTGCAAGGTGGTTACGGGATCAGCTCAGTCGCGGTGAGCGCTATGGGATCACGGGTGCTACGAAATCAGTCGCGCTACGACATCACGGGCGTTACGAGATCAGCGGCACTACGAGATCACGGGCACTACGAGATCATTGATCCGGAATCCGTTTGATCCTGTACACTCCTTGTATAGCTACTAAAATAGTTTATTCGAACTTATTTTAACTGCGAACTCAAAATTTAACTAAGTTAAATTTTATTCCTTACAAATTTTATTGGAAAAGAAAACATAAAAATTATTTTATTTTGAAACTATTTAATACAAATTCTCTTTTACAAGTTATTGGAATAAAGGCATATTTTTGTAATAAAAAAAAGAGTTTTTCAAAAAAATTTACGCACACCTATTAGACAATATTTATTTTAAAAAATTCAAAAACATTTGCTCAACTATAAATAAGCATATGCCAAAGCATAGCACTGAAAAAGCAACTTAAAAAGTTTTGGCATATTAAGTTACACTTTTTTTCAATTAACAATAATAAATTTTGCAACACTATAATTGTTGATTAAATGTTATTAATGAATGTAATAAATGCATACTACTTTTACAAATAAAGTTTTTTCGTAAATTTGTTCGAGCTTATAAACAACGGATGTATTCATTTATTACAAATATATAATAAAAATGAAACACTGCACAACAAAATAAAAATCGATGAATTTTAAAAATTCTTCTTGATTTCAAATCTGCATAAATATTTGAAAAATAAGCTTTGGTTGGTCAAAATTACCGCGAAATATGCTCGAAATATATGATAAAATTTTGTTTGAAAAGATAGTATAAAAAATGATAAAACATTATAAAACCAAAACGATTCGATGAAACTTGAAAATACTTTTTGATTTAAAATCTTCATTAAACGACGAAAAAAAATACGCATTCATTGGTCAAGAATTACCGTGAAATACCCAAAAATAAGCAATCGAAATTTTGTTAAAAAAAATTGTAACCTCGATATTACGCAAAATAAAAGTCCTTATGATCTGGGTAAATAACTTATCCGAAAGATAGTAAAAAACTATCTTTTTGGAAATTTGCAGAAGGAATAATGCCGTTTTACTCAAGTAATCGTTTGCCATAGAAAATCGATTTGTCTTTACAAAATGATTTTTTTCTCAAGCATAGAAAAATAAAATGAATCAAAAATTCTACAGAATAATCTTCTTTATTGCCCTAATCATCTCAATTTTTCTTCGAAATTTTTCCATCATATATTTAAGAAAAATCACCGTATAAACAAAAAATGACGTTTCCGTGTATAACAAAAGAAAAGAAATGCCTTATCCAAAATTTCAGATAATAAAAAGTAGGTAATGTTATGCGCTTTGAAATGAATTTTAAATGGATTGATGATATTATTTCTAACGTACCAAAGAACCCGAACAACTGAAAGCCAAATTTCGAAAAACCACTAAAAAATCATAAAAATAGGATATATTGGGTTTTATATTCAAATTTCAAATTTATTAACGAGAAGAAGATTTACATACATAGAGTTTGACAAAATGATGCAAATCCCTACAGAGATAAATTAGTGACCTGTGCACAGATCCGGCACATAAAACATAACTTTCTTACTTAAAACTAACTTAAAAACTAAACTAGCATAGTATAAATTGTAAACTAAACTAGTATTGTTGTAAAATTTAGTTGACTTATCTAATAATAAAAATAGTGTTTGTATATACATATATTTAACATAATTGCACTTCAGATAATTCAGATATCATTTATCCAGCTTTATAGTTTATTTTTTTGAGACTTTTTATCAAGTGTTAGTATTTTTAGATCATTTGGTAATTTATTGACAGTTGTTATTGCTTTTGTGTAAATATTTTTATTGCTGACCTGTTTTTCCTAGTGATACTGCTTGACTTAAGGAATTGACTTTTTAGATTAGGGTAATGATATATTAGGTATTCAATAGCAAATAGTTGTTCCAAGTTCAGTGGATTGTCATGGATAGTGAAATTATTTTTATTAACATTTCGGAGTATTCTTTTCTACAGATTCTTCAATAAATCAAGGTTGTTTTTATGGCATAACGCGTTTCTTACACATAAGAATTATGCACGTAATTATTGTACACAATTTAGCATTGGTCAAATTATATATAGATATATTTGACCAATGCTAAATTGTGCACAATAATTACGTGTACAATTCTTATGTGCAAAAAACGCACTATGCCATTTTTATAAGCACCTACACAAGCAATTATTCCATAATCTATCAAACTATGAAAAAAAGCATAGTATATCATTCTCATCATATTAGTTGACATAAATTTGGCAATTTTATAGAATATATACTAAATATTTGGTTCTCTTTATGATGTATTGAATGTGCTTATCCCAATTTAAGTTATAATCAAATATGATTCCTAAGTACTTGCAACTTTCGGCTATGTTTAATTTTTCATTTTTCATTTTTACATCTATTTACATTGGAACACTATCACAATAGTTACCAAAAGTCATACATACAGTCTTATGAACGTTTAACAATAGTTTATTTACAGCTAACCAGTTATCGACTAGTAACAAATTATTCTTCATAGATTCCTGAACTTCCTCACACGTATCACCAGTAGATATAAATGCAGTATCATCTGCATAAGACAAAGTTTCATCAGGATCGATTACCTTCAACAGATCATTAATATATATAATAAAAAGTAGTGCACCTAAAATGGTACCTTGGGGTACATCCATATATATTTTTAATAATCACTCTCACTGTCATTTATTTTAACATTTTGATACCCATTATTAAGATAACTTGAAACTAATCCAGGGCCTGTTCTCTAATTCCTATACAGTATAGTTGATAGACAGTATCAAATGCTTTTGCCAAGTCCAAAAAAGTTATTAGTATTGGTTTACTGTGATCAAAATTGTTGTATAATTCCTATACAGTATAGTTGATAGACAGTATCAAATGCTTTAGCCAAGTCCAAAAAAGTTATTAGTATTGGTTTACTGTGATCAAAATTGTTGTATAATATATTGGTAATGACATTTAAGGCATCTTTTGTACCTATATTTTTCATGAAACCAAATTGGTGATCAGATATAATATTATTTTTTTAACAGTCATATATTCTATTATATAATATTTTCTCGAAAATTTTAGCAATATTTGCTATTAATAAAATCGGCCTATAGTTTGAAACATTAGATTTTTCTCCAGCTGACTCAATAAATGAATTGATTAAATGTGCTAGTGGTTTAGCAATATGGTTATAGATTATTTTCAATATTTTGGCATTTATTTTGTCAATACCTCCATTTTTTAATTTCAGTATATCTATTACATTTGTTGGATTTATAAAAATGGCATTTCTGTTCATATTTGGCATTGTTAACTCAGATTCAGTCGTTTTAATGATTTTTTCACTTTGTTTCTGATCTTTTTCGCAAAAGTAGTTATTCATAACTTTAGCCATTTCAATTTTATCCGTAATCTTATCATTATCTATTTTTACAAAGTTTATGATATCACTCCCTTTGGCTTTTTCCCCTACTTTTGTGTTTATAATTTCCCATAATTTTTTAGGATTATTTAGGTTATCTTGAACTAGATTTTTATCGTACTTCATTTTTGCTTCTAGTATGACCTTGTCTAGAATTTTGGCATAATTTTTGTACTGAGTTTTTAAGTGGTCATTAGCATGATCCATTTTCCATAGATTATATAAGAAATCCTTGGTTTCACAAAATTTTATAATAGAATATGTGATCCAATTATTTCTATGTATCTTTATGTTTTTCTTTTTTTTTTTGTTTTTGCTAGCTCTACACATAGCTTTATTTCATTTATTAATTAGTTTGCAGCCATGTTAGGATCCTGTATTGACATAACTGCACTCTAATTTCTTGTTTTAGCAATATTTCTCAATTTGCTGTAATCCAGTGTTACAGTTGAAATCTTATTTTCAGCTTTTCTTTTATTAATAGCAATAAATAAAGGGTAGTGGTCTGTTATAGAATGTTTCAATTTATATGTTTCTGTTCTTAAACAGCTTGTTTTTGAAAAAATGTTGCCAATACAAGATCCTTTACAATTGCTAATTGGAGATCTGGTTACACCTGAAAAACCAGGAATATATTCCTTATCTAGAAAATTACAAAGAAATTCTTGACTCATTTTATCTAACTGATATAAATCAATATTAAAATCTCCTATCACTAAATGGTTCTTGATATTTCTTTTTTTATTTAGGAATTTATGTAAATCTAGTATAAATTAAGTCTTAGGTATGTCATGAGATCTATATATAGCAGAAACTTCCATACTACTGCCATTATTTAAAGTAATATTCGTATTAAGTATTTTAATCCTTCCAGATTCAACCACTTTAGTTGTATGAAATATATTCTTATTAACAAAAACAATTCCGTCATCACTTTAATTAATTCTACTTAAATTATAGTAACTTTCATAACCATTTATTTCATATAATTTATAATTTTCCTAAATAAAAGTTTCTGAACATATTACAATGGACGGTTTTTTGGTTAAACTTTCGAGTAATATTAACAATTTGTTAAAATTTTCATTTATACTTCTTATATTTACATGTAATAATAAATCATTTTTATTATTTATAACTTTATTAAGAGTACCAATACTACCGCAAGTTTTTTCTTTTTGCACTGAATCTCTTTGTATAGTTTGTCAGTATATACCAACCGATTATTTATTTAGTATTTTTGCTTCCTTCTAAAGAAAGCTTTGTAATAGTAAAAAGAAAAGTTTTCTTAAAAACATGTTACAATTGGAGTGTTGGAGTGTTGGAGTGTCTGTGTGTGTGTGCGCGCGTGTGTGTGTGTGTGTGCGCGAGCGTGATTGCGTGCGCGCGCGTGTGTGTGTGTATGTGTTTGTATGTACCACCATATCTCGAGTAATCCACGGTAAAAATGCATGTTTTATGGCTCATTTTCTATAAGCTATCTTTCTTCTTTTGATATACACGAAAACGTAATTTTTTGTTTAATTAACGATATCTCAGAAACATATGATGGAAAACGTTTAAAATAAATTGAGCTGGAAATGGTTGCTTTCTACTATCTCCTGGCTGAGCTCTTTGCCAAGACTTGTAAGGTCTCTTATCTTTCATGATATTTTAGGTTATATTTTTTTTCATTTTATTGCATATATCTCGAAGATGTCGCAGTCATTTTCTATTAAGCAAACCAATTTTTAATTGTTATTTTGATAAACATATGAAATAAAAAAAAAAATTAAAGATCCTAGATTTGTTTATGTTTTATAACGATTTTTCTATTTTAATATTTTGAAATCGATAATATAATCTATGATAACAAGCTTATAATTTTTTGTAATTTATCTTTTGACAACGATCGATGATAAAAAAAAACATTTTTGTGACACAAGCAAGATTTTCGCGTTTTTCTGTACCTATTAAACGAGCCTAAAGGACAATTTTTTAGACCGGCGGGAGCAAAAGTAAATAAGCGGGCGCAAAAGGTACTTTTGCGCCCGCTAAAATTTTTCACAATATTGCTATTATATATATATATATAATATATAATATATATATATAACGCCGCTTAATATGCTAGAAAAATGCAAAAATCAATACATACGTTACAAAAAATATGGTGTGCAGCACTAAGGACAAAATTGGCTTTTTGACCTCATGTGGTTGCAGCACTCGCCTTCGGCTCGTGCTAGCTCGCCTTCGACTCGTACCGCAATCTCCACATTCGGTCTAAAAAAGTCCACTTTGCGCCCTAGGTAGACAATATACTATTTTTGAGTTATTAATAAGAAAGAAATGTAGCAATTTAAAATAATGTATTAGAATAAAGAAATTCATATTGGAACAATTTATTTAGTTTAAGGAAGCTAATTGCCAATGAATTGGCATCGGTTTTTATTTAGTATTCCATCAATTATATTTAAATGCCCATATTTCAGGGGCCAACTTGAATTTAAAAACTTTAAATAATCATAACTTTATTTAATAGAACTTTTTTACTTCTAAAGAATCTAATATGAAGATATGATAATAATGATTTACTATATAATAATAAGTGCCTACGAGCTCTATTCTGCATTTTCAATGCTTAACCTTTTTATGATTTTAAATTAAAAATTTGCCGTCTTGCGCGGGGTACTAATTAGCAAATCAAGATTTGATCGTGGATTTGATTTTTATTCGATATTATTACTTTTACGACCGTCAAAAGTTGCATAGTTCATGGCATAAGCAGGTTACACCATAGGCTATGCACCTTTTGATGGTCATTAATAATCGGCACATTCGTCGGAAAAGTAGCTCTCCTCCCTTATAGGTGTATTTACCATAATTGGTTCTATAAAGTTTTGAATTCGTTATACCGCGCGCTTATAGGCAGCAAATTTATAATTTAAAATCAGAAACAGCTTAAGTATTGAAGATGCAGATTAGAGCTCGTAGTCATTTATTATTTATTATATAGTAAATAATAATTATCATATCTTGATAAAAAATGCCTTTTAAGTAAGAAAGTTCCAATAAATTAGGTTATTATTATATAAAATTTTTAAATTCAAGTTGGCTCCTGAAATATGTGCATATAAGGTGATGCTAAAGCCACCTGTCACCTACAAATACGAGGATCCACTTTTCTCATTTCATTCTCAATTTTGAGTAAATATCTTTATGGAAAGTTGTTGTTCCAATCAAAAAGAACAACTTTACATAAAGATATTTTCTTAAAATTGAAAAATGATTCGAAAAAAGTGGTTCCCCGAATTTACCAGTAACACAGGGTTTAACATCACCTTAAATAGAATTGAGGGGTCAACTAAATAAAAAAAATAAATAAATAACCAGTTTGCATAAAACCCAAGATATCCTATTGTTCCTTAATTTTTCTATATATAGTACTCGGTTTACTCTTCAAAATGCGATGTCGAACGTGTTAATTCATTAAAATATACTGCCATGAAAATGCATCGAAAATAGCAGATCTATTAGTAAAAAATGAGCAAACTACAATTTTATTTAGAACAATTTTTTTTATATAATTAACGTAATAAAAATTGGTAGCTAGATAAATTAATATACAATTATTTTTAGTTCACCAAATGTAATAAAAGTGGTCATAATGAAATGTTAAAAGCTATTTGCGGTTATACAGACCTCTTCATGTTAACTCTATGCAACCGGCGAACAAATATCTCATTTTTAAGCCAATTATAATATTTTGAAGGGGTTGCTGGAAGATAATTTGAGATTTGGGAAAGTCTGGACCATCCTAATGTATGTGAATTGTCGCGCGAGAAGCCCCTTAGGCGTGGATTCTCGCTTTCTTATTTTCTTGTTTTCGTATAGGAGATGTGGTTGGAAGGGTTAAAAATGAAGAAGTCGATTGAGCGAGAAAAAGACGAGTTTAATCGCTCAAACCGAGAGGGGAAGCCGTGCAGAATAAAACCCCTCTCGTCGTATATACAAGCTGCGGGATTGAACGATTAACTGTGAGTCGTGTGCGTGTGTGTACGTGTGCGGTGTATTCGAGAGATCCTTCCGAATCTCTCGTCTCGTGTTCGTGCGTGATATCAATCACTTATCGAAATGGGCTATACTGTGGCCTTAGTTCCACAGAATAGTCCCTCGTTTAGCTTCGCGCGCGGACGCGATTGTAGACCGGTCGCGACCCGTACCCGAATTCCCGTCACCAAGCGTAGAGAAAGATAGAGAAAGAGAGAGATATGCACACAAGAGAGAGAAGGATAGAGCAATACACCCACTAGTTTGATAACGACGATATATGCGGATTATCGGACGAACGTTCGGCTTTCATGACAATGATCTGATGTCAGCGTATTCAATCAAGAGCGGGCGTGGCGATATCGTTCGCTTGGCTGCTCAAAAGCGACTGCCCGCGTGGTCAACCAGCGGCGCCCCACACGAGGCCAGCGGCGCCGCCAGCGCCAACAGCGAGTCCCGTCGTTCGATTGCTCTTCGTCGCACGCCGGGAGAAGGCGCCACGTGCTCAACGTCGATTCTCACGAGCCCGCTCGACACCGTCGCCCTTCGGTGAAGCTAAGCCCGGAGTTTCGGCGGAACATTATGTATCTACTTTCCTTTGTTCCCGCATACAGTTTACACATGTAGACCGATTTTGATAAATTGGGTGTTAATTGATTCGAAATTATGTCAGGAGTATCACTAGCGATATAAGGTTTTGTAAAAAACAATATAATGAACGCTATCCTTAAAAATCACAATGACGCTTCCAATATAATAATTTAACTTTTTAAATTATAAGGGGCTGAACCTGTATTCAGACAATGTGTATGTGGTTTAATGGGTTTCTGAGGTTCCTGATTGCAAATATGACGTCTAAGTTGACAAAAAATTAATAAACCATATATACAAACAAATTTCAAAAATATCATCTTTTTACGTATCCCGACATGTCAAAAACAATTTGTTAAGAAAATTTTTTTAATGTCTGTGGCGGTTGATTATTACTTTTTATGCTCTATAAAAAATCACTTTAAATAATCATTTATTTTTTGAAAAATTTTGAGCCCTTCCTTTATTACTACAGAGTAATTTAGCAGTGCAAGATCTGCAAAAAATAAAATAGTTCACTCAAGAAAAAAGAAGTACTGAAGAAAAATCATTTTGCTCAAAAAATCGACTTAAACAACCTCTACATTTATTAAAAATTCTGAAAAATTTTAATTTTTTTTTTATAAGGAACACGTGGTATCGATAAGGCGACTTAAAAAATGTTTGGTCATTTTGAACCACCCTCATGTGTATTACACTTATTGCAATACTGTGCTTCTTTTTAAGCTTGTTTTCTTTTTACATGACACTATTGCAGACAGACGTGATTTACAATTCTGAAATTCTAAAAGTCCCAAATTTAGTATTAGTTTCGTATCCTTTCTGCATGCGAAGGCTGGAGAGGGGGTTGGATTAGGGTAGAAATTCTCTGGAAGATATTTTTTAAATTTAAGATTTTTCTCTGATAACAGGGAAGTCTGGGGCATTTTAGGTAGAATAAGAATGGAATTTTTGGGTTTATGACCAATATGGAGCTCAGATTGATCAGATTCAGTGAAATATTGCAATTCTGTGTTTGAAGATATTGAATCAACGTCTGAGTTCGAATCGAGTGCAATCAACTGTTCATGTTCTAAAGCGTTGTTATAAATCGTGATATGAGGTTGAATATGGTAGTTGCATAGATCAGACTCGACTATGTGTAGTAATTATATTTATACAGGGGTCTAATCGGTACCCAAATTTTCTAATGACTCCAGCTCTATAATTTTTATATTTTGCGCTCGGTACTTTACTTTACGATCTGTAACATTTTTTTTACATTCAGAGATTGATTTTGTTGAGAGTATCAATCAGAATAGGAGATAGGGATACTTTTATAGTTTTGGTGACGGTGACTGTAATTTTTATATGTGGTAAATTGTAGTTCGTTCATTAGAAAACATTTCGTGAAAAATCCTTTTAAGAATCTTTGAAATTTCGTACGCTGCTGGGTGTTTCGTTTTGAAATTGGATGGTTATTTCTTTTACAATTTTACATTACGCAACGCATTTACCCCTTAAACTCTACGCCCCCTGCCGAATACGAAATGAGAGAGATGGAAAGATTTCGCAACACGAAAGCTGGGATTGTGTGTTGTACGGGATAATGGATAGGTAAAAACAAAAGAGGAGTGTGTCTGTTTTGCCAGGTAATAGGCAGCTAGTTCGCCGATTGCTCCGGGACTGACTAGAGACGATTGCTCTTGAGCCCGCGTTCGGCCAGAAATTTATAACTGCGTCTATCCATCTCTCTTTCTCCTTGAAACTCGTCGTCGAGCCCCCGTGTGATCGCTTCGATTTCGCACTAACAACCTTTACTCGCGCGCGCTTCGATTTCGCACAAATCTACCTTTATCTTTGCGCTTCGCGCTTAGACACTTTTGCGTGCCGGCACAAACTAAATACTAAACTTTAGATATAAACGTTAAGCTTGAAGCTTTGAAGCTACAATTTCTCGTGTTATATAATTCTAAGATATACGCGATTTAAAATAAAATTATTATTTTACATATTACCAAGTAATTAAATTATTTTTAAGTACACTTCATGCTAGGAATCTACAATATAAATTGATTATCGTCGAGATTATTATAGATTCGATCGTGCCGTCTCAAGTGTCTGCCTAGATTTTTCGCGGGTATTGCGTAAATACTATCGCAAGTTTTATTTAACAGGTCCTTGTCATGTATAACTGAATAGATAGAACAAAAGTGTTCACAACTAATTTGTAAGCAGCTAAGTTTCGGGGGCAGAACGAAAAACGTAATGATAAATATAATTTGGAAGGTTCTTTACGTAAATGTAACGCGCGAAAATATTTAATTGGTGTGCAAAAGTTTTAGCATTTATGTCACGATTCTGTCGAAGGCAGTGAGCGGCTTCTTGAACTATTTTATTGAGGGTGAAATAGAAATCTGTTATGCTTGTATCTAGCTGCATATAGGTGCCTATATATATATATATATATATATATATATATATATATATATATATATATATATATATATATATATATATATATATATAGATATTTCGTTCGTCTATACTGCCGCTGCAGTATTACATTAGTTTTCGCACTCTTGAATTAAACTCTTCATTCTTGTTCTGACTTCTTTTGTTCTTCTGCGCTCCAATAAACTCCTCTCAGCACATAACCATGACGTTTTATCGTGAAACAAACAATAAAATCCCGAACCGTGATTATTCCGATTCATTAATATTTTGTATGAATCGTGGCGGTGATATCGATGTAAATTCAAAACCTATTTCTTTATTTTAGTTACTCTTTTAACACACATATATATATATATATATATATATATATATATATATATATATATATATATATATATATATATATATATATATATATATATATACTACCTCAACAGAAAACACAAATTTTATAATTTACAAATTAATTAGATTTGTTGGGACGCAGGAAATGACGTTACAGCATTATCAAAGAAAGGTAATGGATTATATCCATATTTTATTTATTTGTTCATTTAATAAAAAAAGGTAGTGTAGGGTTTCGCTATATTTATTCAGGTGGTAGTGATCGGCTTCTGCTAGTTCTACTAATTTATTTTATTTTATTATATTCGTTAAAAAAATAATTATTTTATTTTATTCGTTAAAGAAATAATTATTTTATTTTAAATTTAGTTTATGTTGATTTATTCGGAAGTAAATTTCAGTTTCGATCAGTTCCCCACAAGGGATGCCAATTTATTACAGCCGTATTACTATTGAGTATTTAGCCAAATAATATAATTGTGTTAAGATGTTTTATATTAATAATAAAATTGTAATAAAGATTTAGCCTGATGAGGACGACGAATGGTCGTCGAAACGTCGCCATAAATAAATTTGGTTAGTTCACCAAAATCAACTATTGATATTATTTGAAAACCACAAGCGTGATCAAGTAAAACAATATATATACATAATACTAACTTTTGTTTGTTACGGATTCGAAAGGAAGTGAGTATTTAACCCATTTCGACCCAAGCGGCCATTTTAAAGTCGATTGGTTTTTTGCCTAAAACCGCCATTTTGAAAATTTCCAACGGAAATTTCAAAATTCTGACTTCAGAATCGGAAAGAGCGGAAATTTTAATTCAGAAAAGTGCTATTGGTTATTATTATTTTTTTTTCGACAATTTTTTAGGCAATAATCCAATCGACTATAAAATAGCCGCTTGAGAAGAAATGGGTTAATACGTTGATATTGTCAAACTTAACGATTTTTAAAAAATCAGTGTAGAGTAACCTTAAGATGCCCATGACACGGAGATACAACCATTTGATATTTCAAAATAGGCTCTTTCTGGCCATTTTATCCAATTTTCAAAAATTTGCCAACTATCGAGATTTGGCTCGTTTTCAATTTTGCAAGCAGCGATGTCTTCGTCCTATCAAGATCTTTCAGGAAAAAATTATAAAGAAAAAATTATAAAATTATTAAGAAGTTACCACCAAAGGGGCATTTCTGCACGTACAAGGATTCTTTTCTTAATTTTTTGCGATTTGTATTAGGTCTCATTTTATTTGTCACAGAAATACTTTTGATTGTTTTTTTTTTAAATTGATTAAAAAGAACCGAAATTATAGGTCTGCATACGTATGCTTCTTTTTAAAAATAACAATAATAAGCCAATTTTGAGTTTATGTAGCTAAAATCTTCTAAATCGAAAAATATTTAACAACCACAAATTTTAGATAGGTTCTTTTCCTTCTTTTGCTATATACGAAAACGTAATTTTTAGTTTAAACGCTTATATTTCGGAAATATATAGCAATTTAAAACTAATTTATAAGAACAAAGAATTTTATATTGGAACAATTAATTTAGTTTGAGGAAGCAACCTTAATGAAGGTGGTTGCATGCAGAGAATATTGTTTCAGTTGCTGGATGAAGTGCATTTTTTTACGTTAAATAATGAATATATGGATAAGCCAACACTTCATATTTCTGTATCACGATAAAGGATATAGAAAATTCCAGAAATAAATGAGATACTGAAAAATTTGAATAGGTTCAGTATAGTAATACATGTGCAAGAAATTTCAATGTTCAAAGTTTCTTTTGTTAACAAAACTCGTTAATAATAAAAGTGATACAGATATAAACGTATCGGCTTCTCTCCGTGGTTGCCTGGGTTGACGCGTGGCCCAGGCATAGACCTCCTGGCATGCGGAAGTGCAGCGGTCCTCCTGTTAGGGCTTGTAGCCACATGACTTGCCAGTTCGCCTGCAAATCAGAAGGCGACTAAATGGTAACCGAACACACTGTACACATATTTACTCTTACAATCATTACCCTACACTTACGACACGCACTACACTCAACGAAATACTCAAACATCTCCTCTCGGGCGGTACGCTAGTCATGAGGCAGATGCACAGAAAACCGCCCGACCCGATTGTTCTCGCGCCGGGACACGCTGGGAGTGTTCGGACCCCTGTCGGTTGTTCCCATCGGTATGGGCGAAGGGCGGATATGAGCCTAGCTCTGCAGAGGCTCTTAGTTCCGGCGCCGGATCAGAAGCCAGCCGCTTCGGACCCTGATCATCAAGTGCGTATTATGCAGCGGGATCGGAACTCCTGTTGCTCCGGGCGAGCCCTGGTCCGTCCATGGTTTCCGGGACCGGGAATACAAAGGCTGGACCTCAGGAATCTGGGGTAGGATCAAAGTATCCGAGGGTGCATCCGTTCCCAGCTATTTCGGCCCGCTCCCCTACGCACGATGCGCCGGATAACAATCAAGAAAGAAATAGTCCCTACAAAACCAAATGATGAGCCAGAAGGCAGGTCAACCCCAAATCTGCCGAGAAGCGATGGTGGTGGTGGAGCAACTTGCTCCAAAATCGCTACCGGGCGGCACACAACAGTTCAACCGCCCGGAGGTAAGTAGCATTGAGGAGTTCATAAGGGTGATAAATGAAATCCTCAAAAATATGGGAAAAGCGTTGGAGAAGCAGCCCGGAATCAATAACACTACCAAGCACTCCATACCCTATTTCGTCGAACTTTTCGACTCTTGGAAGGACCGTCTGGTTCCCAACATCGAAGAGTACAGCCCAACAGACCTTCAGGAAGTCGCGGTTACCTCAAGCCAGCGCCCTCAAAATAATAAGGGACGATCGCTAGACGCGGACTTCGACAACGCCGAGTCAGCAGTCACTAACAAGAAGAATTGGGCCAATGGGCCGTCGGAGACCGACGGTTTTGTAACGGTCCAGTCTAGGAAGGAGAAAGCTGCTGCTAAGAAATCACAATAGCAGCAGCAGAAGGAGCTCCAGCTGCAGCGCAAATAGGAGCAGCAAGAGCGGGAGAAGCTGCGATAACAGCTGCATCACCACCCGCAATAACAGAAGCCACCGACACCGAAGACACCGGCGAACAAGAAAACAGAGGCTTCTGAGAAGTCTCCCAAGAAAAAGAGGAGGAGGAAGACGCCTACGAATCGACCCAAGGCTGTCCTTGTCCGCCCTAATGATGGAGTCTCTTACGCAGACGTTCTTTCGAATATCCCGAGAAGATTCTATCAGAGTGCCCAAACACTGATGTACGTATCAGAAAAACGAGGGCGGGCGATGACCTGGTAGAGTTGGGCTCGAAAACTAATGACCAGGTGTTGGGAAGCATCGGGGACTCCCTCATGAAGGCAGTAGGTGACATAGGGGTCGTAAAGAACCTGTCACCGAAGACGAGCATCCAGGTCAGAGACCTCGATAGCCTCACCACCAAAGAAGAGATGGAAGCGGCGATCAAGAGGCTCTTCGACGAAACAGGAAACTCAGCAGGTGAGATCAGCGTATAGCTGACCAAACCCAATAGCAGGCAACACCGGCTGGCTATCATAGAGATGGACCAGGAAAAGACTGAGTTCTTGCTCGAGAAGAGCTGCTTGAGAGTCGGCTACATGAACTATCGACTGAGAAGGTGGCAGCGGCTTCAGCGTAGCTTTAGATGTCTGGGTTACGGACATCAGGCACGCGACTGCAGAGGCCCAGATAGAAGTAAGGCTTGCTACAAGTGTAGCGAGGAAGGCAACAAAGGAGCAGCCTCCAGAGCTGCCGAGGCAAAGTGCGTCTTGTGCACGGCACTTGGAGTAGGTCAGGCTCATCTGGGCCACACCCCAGGATCAGGACAGTGTAGAGTATTCCGCGATACACGTAGGCAGACCAAAGCAAAGCGTTAATGATGGGTCGTATAACGGTCCTTCAACCGAACATACACAGAAGCGACTTAGCCAACAGCCTTCTGATTCATTATAGAATTGAGAAGCAGCCTGATGTGCTACTAATCAGTGAGAAGTACGTTGACAGGAATGTACATACGTGGTATCCATATAAACTGGGTGCTGCATCAATCTACGTAGATCCTCAAACCATCAGAGTGGACGAACATGGAGCCGGAAGTGACTTTGTGTGGGTGAAAAGCAGAGACGAAATTTGCGTGAGCTGCTATTATAACCCGAACGTCCGTATTGAGCAATTCAGGTGGAGTCTGGACGAACTGGAAGATGCAATCCGCGAGATGAAACGCGAGATCGTTGTCGCCGGCGACTTCAATGCGCGAGCATCGGAGTGGGGCATGCCAGAGCCGGACAGCAGAGGAGGGTCCATCATGGATATGGTATCCAGCCTCGGCTTGATATTTCTCAACGTTGGGAACACGCCGACATTCAGTCATACAGAAATTATTGGGACGATTCCCGACGTGTCCTTTGTATCCGAAAATCTATCTGCTAGAGCGTCGGGTTGGAGGATATTCGAGAACTACAACGGTAGCGATTACAAGTACAGCACCTTTCAGCTAAGCGATAAAACCCAATCGTAGAAAGGAGTCGCGCGAAAGCCACCCGGATGGAATCTGGCCAAGCTGAACACCCAAAAACTAGTCGAGGTGCTGCTAGAAGGTCAACCAAATATACCGACGACGAACGCCACAGTGAACAGGGACGGAGCAAAGGTGCTAGTGAAGGAGACCATGGGTCTCATTCACTGAGCCTGTGATGCATCTATGCTATACTAAGGTTCGCGACGTGGAAAACGCCAAGCTCACTGGTGACCGACGAAATCGCGCAACTTAGGGCGGAAACGAACCGCCTCAGAAGAAAAGCGCAAAGAACGCGAGACGGTATGGAGGCAAAGCTACTGTCGGTACAGCAAAAAGCAGCGCAGAAACGGTTCCGACGCGAGATCAACCGAAGAAAGACACAACGCTGGAAGAATCTGACGGAGGAAGTCCATCGGGACGTGTAGGGCTTGGGCTACAAGATCGTGACCAAGAAACTCTGCGCGCTCCCTTTCAACGAAGACACCATAACTCAAATCGTTGACACTCTGTTCGCTACGCACCCGCGAAGGCAGGACCAGGAGGAAACCACGGACGTAGGTGAGATCCCCCTATTTTCCACCGGGGAGCTGCAGATCGCCGCCAAAATGATACAGAGCGGAAAGGCGCCTGGGCATGACGGGATACCAGCTGAGATATTGACGATCATTGCGTTGAGAGCACCCTCTCTCTTCCTGAACATGTACAACGTGTGCCTCAAGGCGGGTGTCTTTGGCACCCCCTCGAAGGTTGCGCGTCTCGTGCTGATCGGCAAAGGTAAGGGAGGTGATCCCCGGCTTTCGTCGTCCAACAGGCCTCTGTGCATGTTGGATGACGCTCCGAAGCTTTACGAGAGGTTGCTCAAGCCACGGACACAGGGAACTGTACGGGTTGCCGGCGATTTAGCTAACAACCAGTACGGCTTCAGAAAACATCGATCCATAGTGGACGCTATACGAGACCTGGTACAACAGAGGAAGAAGGCGTGGCCTGGAAATCAGTTTTCCAGAAAAGTCACCCTCTTTTCAACGCTAGACGTGAAGAACGCTTTCAACTCAGCCAAGTGGCCGGATATTTTGGAAGCATTGCACGCGTTCGGAGTATCGGAGTACCTCATGCGGGTGATACGGGACTATCTGAAGGACCGTAGCCGCCGTTACGAAACAGAAGAAGGCCAACGCGATAAATATCTCAGCACCGGCGTAGCGCAGGGGTCGATCTTTGGCCCAGATTTTTGGAACATCCTTTACGATAGCCTGTTGAGACACGGGCTGTCGGAGGGGGTGTACATGATAGCTTACGCTGATGATGTCGCTTTAGTCACCAGCGCACGTGACGACGAGAAAGCACAATATCTACTTAACCAGGCGATGCACAGGATCTTGCACTGGATGAGGGAACGCGGTCTCGACTTGTCAGCCGTTAAGACAGAGATCGTGCCCTTCACCGGCAAACGGATACAGACCATCGTCGCCATGAAAGTGGAGGAGACAGGGGCTATGACGAGGAGGGGGGCTATGTATCTGGGACTCAAACTAGATGCTAAGCTTATTTTCTTCCGTTACCTGGCGTATGCAGCGGACAAAGCGGCGAAAAAGACGGCACAGCTGAGCCATATTATGACGAACACGAGTGGACCGAAAGCGAGCAAGCGACGGCTCCTCATGTCAGTTGTCACTTCCATCCTATTGTACGGTTCTGAAATATGAGCTGATGCAATGAAGAAGAAGTCATACTGTAATCGGATTCCTTCCGTTCAGCGTAGAGGAGCTCTTAGAGTCAGTAGCGTCTATCGTACGATGTTGGGGGCCGCAGTACTCGTTATTGCGGGAATAATCCCGATCGACCTACACGCAAAGGAGCGCAAGCGAATCTACGAATGGAAGAAAACAGAAGAGGACAGAACAACCGTCCATGGAGAGGAACGGGTACGTGGCAACGATCCTGGACCGTTACAACCAAGGGCAAGTGGACAGCCAGGCTGATAGCCCAGCTGGATCCTCGGATCAACAGAGTCCATAGGGAGATAAATCACTACCTAACCCAATGCCTGACTGGACACGGGTACTTCTGCTTCTTCCTCAACCACATGGGGAAAATTCGGAGCCGGAAGTGCACGTTCACCCGTTTTTCTTCTGCGAAAAGTAGAACGAGGAAAGGACAGCTCTTGTCGACTCGGTCGGACAATTCACGCCTGAAACCATGGTGAGCGAAATGTTGACCGCCGAGGATAAGTGCGACGGAAGAAACCGTACCTCGACGAGGTAACGGTCGAAGGTATTTATGAAGAGCTGGGAGAAAATTCGACACCCCATCATAACCCAGGGATGGCGGACCCCATATAAATGAATGCGGTTTGAGATGATGGGGCGACTTCTTACCCGGAGATGCGCCATTTTCTCTCGCTGTATTAATGTCGTGGAGAGGGATAAGGAAACTTCTCTTTCCATACGGATACCAAATGCGCCGGTTCAAACACGCGAATGAATGAGACGGATTAGATCTAAGCGCCCCACGCGGGACTTAGACAATGACTTTTTTGCCTTGTTTCAGATCTAGGCAAAAGCGGTCGTCCAGATGACGCAAGAATGGCACCATCCTGAGGTAATGTGATAAACTGTACCAGGCAACGGCTGTGTAGTTTTGTTCGCGTTACAGTTTATTTTACTTTTCGTCCTATATTATACACACCGCAGATGCGTCCCCAACCAGCCCCACGCATTCCGGCTGCGCGGACCCAGTCAGGTGTGCTTTAGGTGGCATTTCCTACGTACCCTCGAAAAAAAAGAATAAATAAAAGTGTTGGATTACCCATAAATCCATACATTATTTAACGTATAAAATGTATTTCATCGAGCAACTACAATAATATTCTTCTTTTTTAGTTATTAATAACATATTAAAATTTTTAAAGAAAATTCGGGATATTTAACGAGATACCCTCTTCCAGTCAATAGACCTGTATCACAGACAAACTTGTGACCCACTAATATTCTCTGCATGAACCACATAATTTACCCGCCTTAGTCTGGGCGCGCATCCAGCGCGCCATGCGTTTTGCGCGTGCGCGAAGCGGCGACGTCATCGTTGAATCGTAAGACCGTTTGTTTAAATTTGTTCGGCAACTATTATGAATAATTAAATTCATATGGTGGAGCAAATTCAAACACAGATGGTGCAATTTTTTACGCCTGGTACATTAAAAAATATTAATTATTAAGCCAAAATCATAATTTGAAATACCGCGAGCGTTCAAATTTTTTTTACTAATAACAAATGTGGAGAAAATTCTGAAAATAGCTAATTTAAATGGAGCAAATTAAGACGGTTTCTTTAGTGGGTCACAAGTTTCTCTGTGATATAGGTCTATTGACTGGAAGAGAGTATCTCGTTAAACATGCCGAATTTTCTTTCAAAATTTTAATATGTTATTAGTAACTAAAAAAGAAGAATAAATACCAATTTTGAGCAATTATTACTTTTCTAATTCTAATTCATTGAATGAAATGTCCTTTTTTTGCCGTTAAAACAGAGGTTAATTCAAAAAGTTCCTGACGTATTTAAGTTTGGCAATGTCAACGTAATAAATTATCACTTACTTTAGAATTCGTAACAAACAAAAGTTAGTATATTTTATTTTAATTGTTTATCAGAAATAGCTTGAAAAAAATATACTTTCATTTTAAATAAATATATGACACAAAATACCATATTTTTAAATACATATTTAATCGGCAATCATTTTTATGCACGCACTTCTGGAAAAAAATACTAACTTCTTTAAATAATCGCTATAGGAATATTTTCTGCGAGGTACAGTTAGATTTATCGACTATAAATGCGCGAGAAACTTTTTGAAGTTAGAAAAATAAATTTCGAGAAATACGTATTTAAATATTCAGTTTTACATAAGAACAATTTTAATTATATACTTTGAATGATTTTGACTTTGTTGATTACGAAAATTTTTTATTCTGTCAGGTCCCAAAATATTCTTACAAATAATGTAGAACTTCAAAAAGTGTCATAAAATTTGTTTCGCTTTTTTGTTAAATAATCAGTGTAGATTCACCTTAAGATAGTGAGTAGCCCTCGTCCAATGTACACGTGCGACACATTGTGTACGATTGATAAAAGTAACGAGTACTACATAAATAGTGTAACATGAATAAGTAATTCTAGTGGAAAAACACTCGAAAGTGGTAAATCCAGTGTCTACACGTGGGTGTATTCGTCAAAAATAGTTGAATTAGTAAAACGACTAAAAGAATATCTACTAGACGTTGCATATGACTTACTATCTATAGAGGACCTGAGAAAAGTAACCATTAAATTAATAATAGCAGACGAAAGGAATACGGAAATCAGTTAATTCGATCGATTTGTACAGTTAACAAAAGTGTGTTAACTGTACAAATCGATAATAATAGCGTTAAAACAATGAATTAATTGATCGCTACGAGCCAAATCTTCATCTTATAGACAATAGAATGATTCAATCTCCCTGAACGGATAGGTATACTATCTTATTTACAGTATTTACCCACCGCTGAAGATATTCCGAATTTTTTGAAAAAAGAATATACAATAGTTAATGGGTATTTTGGCTCTGGGAGACTCGCCCATGAGCCATCGTCATTGCAATCAGACGAGAAACCCCTATTAATATATAGCAGTAACGACAAAATTTACTATAGAACACAGAAGACTGGTCCCCATCCAGCGGTATTTATGCCAATAGTTTAAAAAAAAATTTCACACTTTATATTTTATTATACACGAAAAGAGTCATATTTAGTTTAAACGGGTATATCTCGGAAACCTATGATATAAAATCGTTTAAAAGTATAAAGAAGTAATTGCTGTGATAAGGATAAATACCTATCGTTGTGTAATATTAGTAAAAAATTATCTTTTGACAAACCATCAATGATAAAAACAGTACACCATTTTTGAGCTAGGGAATTAGAAAGTGATATAGCAATTTAAAATGTATTTATTAGAACAAAGGATTTTATATTGGATCAATTAATTTATTTTCAGGAAGTTAAGGGCCAATGAATTGGCAGCGGTTTTTTTCATCTTGTCATTTTCATAGCATGTCTAATTAAGGGGGCAGGCCTTGGTTAAATCCAAAAAATTATTTTCTTTTTACAAGTCCAGAAAACTTTTTATCTTTAAAAGCAATCATTCTGAAAACTTTTGTACTATCAATACTTAATAATACCTTAAACTTTAATGTTGTAAAAACTCAAAATCTTGATTCTACACGTTACAATAAATCACTATTTGCAATACCATATTTTTTAAAGGAACTTTGTTCCTCACAATTGTAGGCGACACGATGAACGAAAAATGTTTTTTCGACGGTTATTCAACTCCTCATGACATTTACTACAAAATGAGCGGAGCATTTTTCGTTATATTTTTTTTATTATTATTTTTCGTCAGGCCAATAAATTTTTTTTAATATTAAAAAAAAATTTTAAAAAATTGATTTGATTTCCGAAAACAAATAATAACAAAAATTTTACCAAAAAAGAGCTCCGCTCATTTTGCAATATATGGCAAAAGGAGTGGAATAACCGTCGGAAAAAAAAATTTCGATCCTCATGTCACCTAGAATTGTGTGAGGAACAAAGGACCTTTAATAAATATTGTATTGAAAATAATGATTTATTGTGACGTGCATGATCAAGATTTTGAGGTTTTATAACGTTAAAATTTGAAACACTATTGCGTACTGGTAGCATATAAATTTTCAGAATGATAGAAATTTAAACTTAGAAAGTTTTCTGGACTCGTAAATAAATGCTTTCTTTTGGTTTGACCCAGGCCTGCCCTATTAGCGGATTTATCAGCGATTACCGAAATATTTAGACTTTTTTAAGAACTGAAATATCTTCTATTTAGTTATATTACTCTATTGCGGACTATACAATGCGTGCCCTGTGCCGTCAAAAAAATAGTGGTTGTTTGACATCTATCAAGTATGTACGTGAACACAGGGTAAACAGAATGGAACACAAACTTTTTAGCTTAAACTATACATATAAACAATAAGTTAATTGTAGTAAATTGTTTCAAAGTAAGTTAAAATTATGTTTTCATTTTTATCTGTAATAATAAGAATGTTAAGAATTCATGAAATTACTGCCAAGGTTAAGTTCTCCATCTGAGCTTACGTACTTCATGTAGATGTGGAACAACCATTTCTTTTATTAGACGGCACATGACACTTTTGTCATATTACATGTTCTAAAAAGTATTAAATGGTAATATACATGGCAGGAAAATGAGTAAACAAAATTGTTCACGGGGGTCCTGAACTAACTTTTAATCCAACCCCTGGTAGAAAATTACCCAACAAAAATAGCCTGTCTACTAATTATTGGTAAACTTTTTTGGCGAACACATAACGACAATATTGACCAACGGTTAGCTAACGGTTGGCCGACTATGCTAATATAAATCATTACAAATATTTTCATTTTTGTCCCTTATCTGTATAATAATTCAACATTTGGAACATACAATAACAATAACAATAACAGTAATAAAATAAAAAAAAAATACGTAAAACACTATTTCATTTTGAAAAGTATCTATAAAATTCATACGAGGTTAGGTAAACTAGCTTATTTCACGCATGGGCGCTTAAGATGTTAATTAATTAAGGGCATGTGATACTGAAATTTGAGCAAATTTCAGTGAACAAAATCAATTTTTGAAAATATTTTGTTTTGTGATTGTTAACCCTTTTTAGACAATTTCCTCGAGCATTTAGACCAGTATTAGTATTACATGTAAAAGTATTAGAAGTATTTATAGATATTTTAAGTAGTAATTTATAAATATTTAATAAAAGTGCTGTTCTCTCAAAACTTTATTTTTGTATATATTTCTGATTACAAAATGCTCCTCGCAATGGAGTTCTGGATTGATCGGTCTGCTTATTTTTAAATATATAAGAGAAAAATTTGATTTTTTAGTAATAATTAATTTTTTAATACTTATAAGAATTTTCGTTAAAAAAATATTAAAAAACGTAAAAAATTATGCTATTTAAATAAACAGTTATATAGGCATTTTCAATTTTAACACAAAATAAGCTTAATTAAATCTGCGAACGAATATTACTTCTTCTGATAAAATAGAATCTATACAAATTTTTTCAAAAATACACCTTTTAAATGTTATCGAGAGAAACTTTATCAATTAAGGCTTAATTTTGTCTTCTACACAGTATATGACCTAGTAACATAGTGTTATATGCATCGGTTTTTTTTCACTTTTTTGTATGTATTTAACAATAGGTAAAAGACCATCAGGTAAGAATATTAATTACATCATTAAGATTTTTCAGTATCCCTTGCCTTTAAACTTAGAGCCTTTCCAGAATAAAGCGCTACCTTGCGTTGCCCGTACGGGGTGCCCCGAGAGAAAACCTTTCATGTATAGACATATATTGTCATATATGGCCATATATGGAAAATAAACATGCGGATATATGGTCATATATAGCCTTATATGGCCATATATCAATTTTGCATCTATATGGACATATATGGGTATAAAAAATTATATATTAGCATATATGGCCATATATTATCATATATCCATTTGGTTATATGTGGAATTTTTTTACAATTTAGTATACATCTTTATATAGTCATATGTGATCATATATAGTCATATATGTCATATATGGTTATATATGTCATATATGGTTATATATGTCATATATGGTTATATATGTCGTATATGGTTATATATGTCGTATATGGTTATATATGTCGTATACGGTTATATATGTCGTATATGGTTATATATGTCGTATACGGTTATATATGTCGTATATGGTTATATATGTCGTATATGGTTATATATGTCGTATATGGTTATATATGTCGTATATGGTTATATATGTCGTATATGGTTATATATGTCGTATACGGTTATATATGTCCTATATGGTTATATATGTCATATATGGTTATATATGTCATATATGGTTATATATGTCATATATGGTTATATATGTCGTATATGGTTATATATGTCATATATGGTTATATATGTCATATATGGTTATATATGTTATATATGGTTATATATGTCATATATGGCTATATACGATTATATATCGGTTGTGACGGGTAATGGCACCTCGTCACATACTCTCTCTCTCTCTCTCTCTCTCTCTCTCTCTCTCTCTCGCTCTTTCTCTCTCTCTCTCTCTCAGTAGAGCTCAGTATCTCGCTGATTTATCCAATAATTTGAATGATGGTAAACAACACAATAATATTAATCAATTAATCACTCGATTTAACAATGCTGTCACTTGCTCCCTTAATAAATTTGCACCTTTTCGTTCCGTTAATATATGTAATCGCCGAAAACCATGGGTCTCATCTGACATCCGCTCCGCCATGAAAGAACGCGATAGAGCTTATAAGAGAGCACGTGACAGGGAACAGCAACTTACTGAATATCGAGCTCTGCGTGCAAGGGTCCTACAAATGCTTCGAAATTCAAAAAACACTTATTATGCTAATGAAATAGCCAGAGCACAACGCTCAAATCGTCTATGGAGTTCTCTCAACAGGCTAGGCATAACATCCTCTCGATCAACCTCGCCTTTTTCGCTCTTGTCACACAATGATATCAATAATCATTTTGCATCCGTCGTCAACGCATCTAGATCATCTCCTGCACTTCCACTACCACCCCTCCCCTCAGCTCCGTCTCATATACGTTTACTAACTTTCTCTAACATCACCCCCAGTGATATCTCTGAAGCACTTGCCTCAGCCAAGTCCAAGACTTACGGGCTTGATGCAATCACTATTAAAGATCTTTCACTATCATGTCCCACCATTCTCGAAACACTCACCACAATTTTCAATTTATCAGTCACCAATGCATCTTATCCAGCGCTTTGGAAACAGACTCTTATTACTCCTATTCCCAAAGTACCAGCTCCATCCGACATATCTGAGCTACGACCCATTGCTAGGTTGTCTGAGTGCTCTAAGTTGTTAGAGAAGATTCTATCAAAGCAACTTCTGTGTCACATTGAGAAATACAACCTTTTCATCCCACGGCAAGCTGGCTTTAGAGCAGGTCACAGTACTCAAACTGCTCTGCTCGGCGTTCTTGATGACATAAGATTCAAAATGGATAGCTCTGGTTTCACAATCTTAGTCTTATTTGATTTTTCCAAGGCGTTTGATACGATTCCCCATCACATATTAATTCATAAACTTCGATCATTTAGAATCAGTGATCACTCCATACAGTGGTTCATTTCTTACCTTGCTGATAGATGCCAGGCTGTTATTGATGAAGGTGGCCGCATATCGGACTGGATTGATACTTGGACTGGCGTTCCCCAGAGCTCCGTCCTAGGCCCAATGATTCATCAATGATCTCCCCATGGTACTGAAATTCACCAGACATATGATCTACGCTGATGACACTCAAATTTACAGAAGCTGCAAACGTCATAATCTCATTGGCACCATTAACAAGGTATCTGAGGATTGTGCTGCGATTGCCAAATGGGCCTCTTGCAATGGACTCACTCTAAATCTGTCCAAAACCAAAGCAATGCTCTTTGGTAGCACATTAAACATCTCGTTGATCGATTTAGAACTCTTACCTAAGGTTACAGTCAATGGCACTCCCATCTCTTTTGTCAATGAAGTCAAAAATTTGGGTGTCTGGTTGACTCCTGATCTTAATTGGGGAAGGCAAGTGTCACACATCTGTCAGCAAGTGTTTCGCACCCTCAGACAGCTACGCCCTCATCAACGTGCTCTTTCATTTGGTGTCCGTAAATCACTTGTGCACTCACTTATCCTCCCTCACTTTGATTATGCCTGCCTTGTCTACCATGACGTAACTGGTGAACAGAACCTGAAGCTTCAGCGGGCGCAGAATGCATGCACCCGCTTTGTTTTTGGTACCATTCCCTGGATGGCTCATGTTACCCCCTATCGCAAACGGCTAGGGTGGCTCACGGTGAAGGCCCGAAGAGAGTACTTCATGGGTGCGCTGACGTTTACGGTAGACTGGTTGTCCAGATTATTTGAAGTCTAACTTCATACTCACGGCAGATAGTGATGTGCGTAGATCAGCTCGACTCCGCACTGAACCCCTCCTCATCCGTAACTTCAAAACTTCCTTATATGCCAATTCCTTCGTAATAGCCGCCTCATATTTTTGGAACAGCCTACCAGAACACATTACCTCCCTGCCTCCCAAAACTACCTCTCTCCAAACCATCAAATCCTTATTACTAAGTTACCTCAACATTCGTGATGTTCAGTCTGATCTCGCACACAAGTAAACTCAAAAATTCTAAATACAAAAGGTTCCTAGTAGCTTTAATGCTACGTACATATTACTGCTTTAATTTTAATTTTAATTTTAGCCTTAATTTTACTTACATATCTCTATATTTTTATATTGTTATTGCGTCATATTTTGCGGCCAAAGAGCCGTTCAGATCAGATTACTTTATGTCTTATTATATTTATATTTTTTATTTATATTTTATTTTTTACAGCGAATATTGTTCGAACCTGTACATACTATTGTTAAACACTATTATTGCGAGCGTACCGATCACGTTACATATTATATTATTATATTACTACATATTGTATATTCCTAATGTACATATTGTTCCTTATGCCCTATGGGACAATTTCAGTCCCAGGGTGGAAATAAACAAATAAATCGAAATCTAAATCTCTCTCAAATATAACATGTACTAATAGAATCAGCTGTTACAGGCATCATAAGCGGCGACGGGATAACAGGAAGGAGCCGAGGAAAGGTGAGAGAGAAAGAGAGAGAGAGTATAGGTAGGCCGAAGGGAGGGGACGCGCAGCGCAGAGTCGCAATATTTCGGCAGAGACGCATGAGCTCCTGTGAGTGAAGCTACTATTGTCGCGAGTGCGTATATACATATACGTCACAGCTATCACTTCTGACCGCGAGAAAACCGTGCGAGATTTTCAGCAACTGAAACGGGGAGACCTCTGTGCATCGTCGCCATCTAGCCCCAGGCCATCGCCGAGTCCCACTACAAGTATCCGGGCGACATCGCTAAGAAGCGTTGTCGCCAAGAAGTGTTGCAGTGCGAGCGGGCCGCAACCACGCCGATGAACTATTGTAAGTACCTTTCGGCATCTGAACTCTTTCTGTCTCTTTCTCTCTCTCTCTCTCTCTCTCTCTCTCTCTCTCTCTCTCTCTCTCTCTCTCTCTCTCTCTCGATATATTTCAAGCAACAGGCCTGCGAAAGCGCACGTGCACCGGCTCGTGCGCCTATGTACCCTTATCCTATTTGAGAGTATATATATATATATCTTATACTATATTACTCGAGTCTTTCTTGACTTTACCTTTTCCCCACATTACTTATGCTCTACAGTAATTATTATTATATCACGGATTAACTTCGGGCTAAAATCCCGTTATATAATTGGCGCCCAACGGACAAACTTGTTTCACAGAGTCGTGGGGATTAGCGCATAAAGAGCACAAAAGTGCATAGTGTGGATCGCGCGTAATACTCGTAATATCGTGAGCGTGAAAGAAGAGAAAATACTTTCAACGGTGATAGAATCGGCTTAGTCTGACACACGCGCCGGCATTGTTGACGTTCGGCGCGCGCGTGAATTCGAGCCGAAAGTAAACAGGCCTTTGCTGGCTCTGGAAAATTCTGAGTACGAGCCAGACTGGAGCGAAATAATATTTCGGCTTTATTGTGCGCGACCACTTGAATTTTTCGTTCGATTTTACATAGGAGCAAATAAAATTTTCTGTTCCGCCAGATAGCATTTGTATAGGTACGAAAGGTGTAGGAAAATAAGTTTTTATAAAAAGCGTCTCTCGAAAGTGGACTAATAGGTAGTTAAAGTGATTTTTTTATTTAATAAATACTTAATTAAAAGATAGTGATTTAAATTTTCTTTAGTTAACGGTAAATTATAAACTATTTTTGTCATCAATTGTTTACGCAAAAATATAAAATTATGTTATAAAACGAAAGTGCTAATTCTGATATTTAATAAAATATTTCGTATATTTAAAGTGAATTCGCATAAATAATATTAACACTTTGTTTCGTGACGAAAGTAAATGTAGTGATTGTTGTTGGAATTTTCATTTATTTTTGAAGTATTTACAAACAAACTAGTTATTGGGAATATAATTTCGTAAATTGAGTAATAGTGTGAATTACTCATAAACTATATTGTTCTAGTTTATCATTCCATTTGTTTTCGACGGTGAAAATTAAATAGTTTCATTATAAAATTAATCACATGGTTGCAAAATAAATTTATGTTCAAATAAATAATGTAGTAAACAAATATACGTTTGACCACTTGCTCGGTAACAGGCTAATTTATTATATTTGCTCGTTTATTCGATTAGCTTGTTATTTGACCGTATATTCGAGTATGGAAAATACATGCCGGTAGTGCGTGCGATGATACTAGAGCAGCGTGTATTCAAAATTTAACATACGTAGTCCCGATACTGAGAGTGTATACAGTGACTGTACTGTATAGACTATAGATAGTTGTGTAGGTGCGAGTCTGTGTAGTCGCAGTGTAGTATATGTAATACAACTGCGACCAAACCGCCGAATTATTGCGTGGCCATAAAATTTAGATAGCTTAGTTAATTGATTAATAATAATATTATGGTGATTCTATATATATATATATAAACAAGAGTTTAATCATGTAATTAAGAATTGTAATAATTATTTACTTCCTTTTGAGAAATAATATTAGGATTTAATTAATTACTTGATCACTCACAAACTTATTATTTTTGGCATAATTGTTTTATTTAATAAACAATTGTTGCTGATTTAAGTAATGATTATTATTATTATTTAATTATTTCGGTAATATAATATTGTTTAATCGATTATTTAATTAATTATTGGAATAATTGTTTTTTTAATAATAAACAATTGTTATTGGTTTGATTGATAATTATTATTATTAACTTATTGTGATAAAATAATATTATTATTTAATTAACTATTCAATTAATTAATAATTGAAAAAATTTTTTTTTACGTTTTTTTCGAAGAACATTTTATTTTCATGTTTCTTGGAACTTAAATAGGATTTTCGAATTTTTTTTTTATAGCAATTTATGCAAGTTAGTTAATTCAAATCGATATAGTATTTTATGAGTAATAGTTACTAAATAATAGATACTGTATACGCGATTTACGCAATCTAGTATTAATAAAATACACTGAAGGAAGCATTTTTATTTTATTTTTTTTTCATTGTATTCTGTGATAAACACTGGTTTTTTCAGGTACATCAAGCTACTTCGTAAAAATAATTAAAGTTTATTTTAGTGTTAAAAGTTTAAATTAATAACTTGTATTAAAAAATTTTTTTTTATGCTACGCAAAGCAAAAATATAATTATAACACACATTATAACTTTGATGAAACGGTAGGAACTGAGATCCAAGCGTGGATTCTACGTTTAGACGGACAAAAGTTAGTTATATTTTTAAATAGGCTCGAATTGAAAATCGATGGCACGCCATTTGCGAAAAGCGATAGAATATATAGACGCTTGCGTGCGACTACACAGCGGCAGATTTCGTTGATAGTCTAGACAACTCAAGCGACAAAGAGCAGAAAACTCGTCGAGAAAAGAAGCTCGACGAGGTATTGAGCGTCGCAAAATTCAGCGACAGAACGCAGACCGAAATATTAGGAAGGCAGCAATATTTGGCAAGCCGCCGAACAGAAATGGGGCTACCGAGTGACTTCGCTTCAGCATTCAGCTCAACTCAGATGAGTTCAACAAATATGTCCTTAACCGAATGCCAAGGAAATGGACTCGGGAACATGAGTGGAGTACACCTTTAATGCGAGAGCAGGTGCGGCGGCGGCAGTGACGGTGGTTACGATAACACCGATTCACACGCCACTGGTTGGCGTAACCACACCACCAACGTATAATCTCTCATTCTGGGGAATCCAGCCAATTAGTACTATGGTACCGCCGAGTACGCTGGTAGTAACGAGTTCCAAAACAATAACGACAACTGCTACAGCAACTGGCTTAGGCGGATCGGGTAAAAGAAGTAACCCGACTACAGTATTTTCGACGGGTACAAGACAATCTGTGAATATGATTGCAAATCCACATATGGTAATGATGACGTTATGGAATGGCACGTCATACCCCGTTCCAAGAGCCGTAGCACTCGAAATGGTATTGGTACAAGAATACAGTACTCAAGTAAAAGAACTGCGAGAGAATGTTGCTGAACTAGCTACGTGTAAAAGGCTGCGCTTTGAGACAATGATAAACAGCGAATCAGCGAATACGCATGAGGGGTAAGGAGCAAAGCCCAAAAGCAACAGAGGTTTCGCCTTTCGTAACACACTCGACCTACGATATGAGGACGATTACCAGCTAAATGACGATACAAGGGCACAAGAAAAAGAAGCTGCAAGAGTGGGTGTTTCGCAACTTAACGCAAACACCCCGAGTTTTACATCACTCCTTCAACAAACGAAAGAGAGAGAAACATCGATAGTTCGCCAGCGTGATCAGACACTCCCAACCCGGCCAGAGTCTAGGGGGAGGGAAATGTCTCAGTATTATGAAACAACGCGACAATCGCAAAATAGTACATTTGCTAGTCATCGTGTTAATGATATTGGAAAAGCGGTCCGATCTTGGAACATCAAGTTTTCCGGGGAAAAAGACGGTCGCAGTATTGAAGAATTTTTGCTACGCGTAAATGAGTGCCGGACACTGGCCCGCCGAGAGGACGAGGACCTCTTGAATGCCATAACGGAGTTGCCGAAGGGATCAGTATTCCAATGGTGTCGTCAATCAAGGAAGAATTGGCATACATCGTAAGACTTTTGAGAGGCAGTACGACACTGTTACGGCGTGGCTAGCCGTTATCAACAGTAGTTGGTGACAGAAGCGACGGCGCGCACTCAAGGATTTGCAGAACCAGTCATGGACTATATATTTTCTCTGCTATCATACATTGACAAATTCGAAGTCCCTTGGAACGAGGAAAGAAAACTGCAACTTATCTATCAAATATGTCGCCAGAGTTGCAAGCGATCGTAAGTAAGGAGAAAACCACCGATCTAGACACTTCGATTCGGTTGGCGCGGCAAGCAGAAGCTGTCGTGGGGGTGCGGCGTAACTGGAAAGAGCCACCTCCAGTTGATAAGTGCTTGCTGCCAGAATTGGCGTATAAAGAGCCACGCGCACCGAAGAATTATTATAAAATGAGTCTAGCTGCAATTGCTGAAAGTTCGACCCCAGATTTGTCTCAGAATGTTGACAAGCTGGTAGAGGAGAAATGGAGTGCGAAGTGCAACGCTCCAAGTATGGCAGCGATATCGCAGAGTTTGTCTCAAGATATCTCAGCTATGATTGAGAAGTTGTTCGAGGAAAAGCTAAAGCAGCTGACTCAGACTACCTCTATGAAAGCTCCACCGCCAGCTGCAGATGAAGCAGCGGCGCAAAAACCGGCTCCCATAAGATATAAGGGGTCGAATTATAAAAGGGGCGGTAGCCCGAAAAGAAGAAACTCCACACGCCAGCCGGCCAGCGACAAGAATAAAGGAAAGACATCTGGGCCACGTTCCCATCTTGTCTGCTGGGGCTGTAGCTGGCCAGGATACACTACAAGAACGTGTCCTGAGTGTGCGGGAAAAGATCAGAGGATGTGTATATCAGGTCCATACCACCCCTGTAGCCAATCTAAGGACCTCACCGACTCACCCTAATGAGACCAGCGAAGTACAAGAGCAAGCTGAGCCAGTTCTTCCATCGATCGTAACGGTGGCAGAACCTATAGTAGCTCACGATGCAAATGTCGCTTCTTAGGGATCAGCTCCTTACATATTGGGCCACTTGACTTGCAGATTGCAGCAGCGTGTAACAAAAAGATCGGATATGTCGATTTACCATTCGATATAGGTGAAGTACGACGACACCTAGAGGTCCTTATCCTACTCGAGATATCAGAAGGATGTCTTCCTGGAGTCGATGTTAAGTGAGCGTTCAACGCATTTATCCTACCTCGCGAAAATAAATTAAAGGTAGAAGGGATTAAGGAACTTCTCCCTCTAGAGGTAGCGGCAGTAAAAGTGGATGTGCGAATTCCCGTCTCCTCGGTTGGACTAGCCGACGTTACAGAGGTGTAACGCTTACAATTACAGGAGATGTTGGATCGAGTATTACCAAAGGGCAAAGTGGCTTTATGTCGCACTAATCTTATTGAACATAAGATTGATGTTGATTCTGCGCGACCTATTAGGCAAAGGGACTATCCAGTCTGCAAGAAACTTGAAGAAGAATTGCATGCCCAAGAGCATCAAATGCTGGAGGCAGGGCTTATTCGTAGATCCCATAGTGAATGGTCGAGCCCAGTGGTATTGGTTCGTAAGTCAAACGGCTCTTATCGCTTTTGCGTCAACTACAGAAAATTGAACGGAGTGACTAAGGTACCCGCGTATCCGCTTCCTTATATGGATTATATCCTGCGAAAATTACAGAAAGCGCGCTATATTTCCAGTATTGACCTAAGCAGTGCATATCATCAGGTGCCGTTAGACGAAGAATCACGACACTTGACTGCATTTGCAGTGCCAGGATTTGACCTATTCGAATTCTGTTCTCTCCCGCATGGCGTATAGGGCGGGCCCGCCACGTTCCAAGAATTAAGTGACAAAATTATCGGCCCTGAGCTTGAGCGACACGCTTATTCATATATGGATGATATGATTATAACAACAGACACTTTTGAAGAACACTTGATATGGCTTGAGTATGTTCTCCACAGAATTATCGATGCGGGTCTCATCATCAACTTTGACAAAAGCGAGTTTTGCCGCAGTGAAGTTAGATTTATGGGGGTTCTCGTGAATCGAGAGGGATTCCGGCCGGATCCAGAAAAGATCGCCCCAGTATTGGAGTTTCCTGCTCCGAAAAATCTTAAACAGCTTCGACGATTCCTAGGAATGACATCGTGATATCGGAAATTTTTGAATGATTTCGCCACGATTACGCACCCGCTTACCCAACTGACTAGATCAAATGTCAAGTACGTATGAGGTGATGAGCAACAGATGGCATTTGAACAGATAAAAGCGGTGATCGCATCTGCTCCAGTGTTGCACAGTCCTTCTTTTGACCATCAGTTCGTTATACAGACTAATTCTAGCTCCACTGGTTTGGGAACGGTGCTCACACAAATTCTTGATGGGGTGGAACACGTGTTGTGCTTTGCTAGCCACACGTTGACATCAGCTGAAAGGAACTACTCTCCAACTGAACGAGAGTGTCTCGCAGTGCTGTGGGCGATAAGAAAGTTCCGATCTTATGTGGAAGGTTACCACTTCAAGGTAATTACGGACCATATCAGTCTGAAATGGTTACAAGGAATTCAGAACCCCACAGGACGCTTGGCATTGTGGGCTCTCGAAATGCTTGCGTATGACTTCGAGGTTGAGTGTAGGAAAGGCATTGAAAACTGGGTATCAGACGCATTATTTCGCATGTACGAGGATGAGTCGGAGGTACCAGTTTCGTCAGTCAGTTGTCCAGACGAGGATACTAGTGATGCGTGGTATCTGGCGATGAAAGCGAAGGTTCGCGTCAATCCCACGGAACATCCATATTAGAAAATAGTTAGTAACAGACTGTATTACTATCGATCAGATCAATCGATTGAAGATCTTTTAGAGGACCAGGAGGCTTGGAAGCTAGTCATACTAAAAGAAAAGCGGATGCAAGTCCTACATGAAGGGCATGACGAGCCGACAGCTGGACATTTGGGACACGCAAAAACATATGAGCGTATCGCATTGCTGTATTATTGACCGTCAATCTATAAGGACATAGCAAATTACGTACGTCGCTGCGCAGTATGCCAGCAATGCAAAGCTGTTCACCCGCAGGACTTATCGGCCGGCGTACTGTAACGAGGCCATGGGATAGATAGATAGATAGATATACTTTTTATTCGTCAGAAGACAAAATCTTGGGAGGTAGTAGCTGGAAATATTATGGGCTCTAACTCTCGCACACCGCGCGGTCATGAATACCTGCTAGTATTCATGGACCTTTTCACGCGATGGGTGGAGTGTATCCTCATTCGCAAGGCAAATTCGAAAAAGATTAAAAGGGAACTCAGAGAGAAGATCTTCCTACGCTTCGGAGTGCCGGAGACGTTCCACTCTGATAATGGAACGAAATTTAAGAACAAAATAGTGGCTCGATGCTTTGAAGAACATGGAGTGGTCCACACCACAATACGACCCTACCATGCGCAAGCAAATCCCGTGGAGCAAGTAAACCGCACTTTTAAGACCATGATCACGTCGTATATTAAGATAAACCATAGTACTTAGGATTTACACATTCCCGAGCTAGTGTTTGCCTATACTACTACCGTGCAAGAATCAACGAAATTGTCAAGTACGCTACGGCGGCAAGAAGAACTCACCGCAGTGCATGAAGCAGAGACAGCTGCGTTAGGAAATTGGAACGAGCGCATGAATAAACTGCGTAAAGTGCGAGATTTAGCCGCAGAAAATTCAGCAAAAGCACAAGAACGCCAAGCTCAATATTATAATAGCATGCGACGAGACGAGCAATATGCGGTTGGCGAGAAAGTATTGCGGCATAATCGTATTCTTTCATGTATGCCCCAAGGAATCATTGCTAAATGGGCCCCTAAATACACTGGACTATACGTCATTTCAGAGAAGCAAGGTTACAATACCTACCAACTGGCTGGCAAAAATGGAAACAAGGTGGAACAAATATTCGTGAAGGATTTGAAACCGTACTTCGGCGACGAAACCATGCCCTTCGACTCCGAAGATGAGACTGTAGAAGATCCTTCGAAGGACAGCAAGGGACCGAAAAACATCGAGCTTCAGTCAGACGAGTCGCGTGCGAGCAGTGCGCCCTTAGTAGAAGGGAAAAAGCGTGGTAGGCTACGTCAAACAAATGTAGTTGTCCAGGGTAAAGCAAAAATTGTTAGTAATATGGTAGGAACGCAACCGACTACAGTAGGTAAGGTAAACGGTGGACGCGACACAACGTCCGCGGAAATCGCGAAAGATAAACCTATAAGAGGTCGAGAGAGACCAAACGGGTCGAAAAAACCCCCTGCGTCTCAACGTGACGTATCTCCCCGACGCACGCAATCTAAAACGGACAAGACAAAAAATTAAAACCTCGACCTTCTCGCAAGTTATTTATACATGTTCGTCCTACTTATCATCTATTATAAATGCGCCTTTGAGCACCTGAGAATTTCCATCTAAACCTCTCTTTCCCTTCCTAGGAAGAATAGGACGAATGCGGACGATAATGCGACATTCGCCGTTCACATGGTGGTGAGGCTGACAGGCCCGAGGCAGCCCGTCCTACCGAGAAACCGAAGTCCTTCAGCCTCAGCTAAATCAAGCGATGGATCAAGGCCGGGAAGTAGGAGCCCTAGCAGAGTCAGTCCAGCGGGACAGACCGCGCTTCTGCCACCAATGCGGCTTGAGAGGAGTCAGTCGCAGCCGCGAGTGCCCCAACCCCAGCAAGCACCCTGGTTTTGTGCCGCGGAGATGAGCTTGCGAACATGCAAACATCGGGAGGCAGTGAGAATATGCGAACCGCTATGGAAATCCCCCTGTCCGCCAATAAAAAAGAGACCTTTTTGTACTTTTATTTATACTACCTTCCCTTTACAGTAAAATAATTATTAGTCTAATTTTTTTTTATTTTAACATTATTATTTTCTTTGTGAATTTTGATTTATGACATTCTTCTTTTATTTATTGAGCGAGAGATGTAGATGTCGAGCTGGCATGCCTCCACTACCAGCGTCTGAGGGAGGAGTGTGTGGCGGGTAATGGCACCTCGTCACATACTCTCTCTCTCTCTCTCTCTCTCTCTCTCTCTCTCTCTCTCTCAAATATAACATGTACTAATAGAATCAGCTGTTACAGGCATCATCAGCGGCGACGGGGTAACGGGAAGGAGCCGAGGAAAGGTGAGAGAGAAAGAGAGAGTATAGAGTAGGCCGAAGGGAGGAGACGCGCAGCGCGGAGCCGCAATATTTCGGCAGAGACGCTTGAGCTACCGTGAGCGAAGCTACTATTGTCGCGAGTGCGTATATACATAAAAGTCACAGCTATCACTTCTGACTCGGTAATGAAAGCCGAAGGTGTCTAGGTGGATATTGTAGCCGATTACGAGGTCCAGGTCGTGCACTCCGTATTTTTTGACGTCTAAATGTGCATAGGGTTCGCGGAAGCAGTCTAGGTGGTTATGGTGGCCGATGACAAAGTTTAGATCGTATGCTCCGTAGAATTTGGTATCTAGATGTACGTACTGATTGCAGGAGGTATGTAGGTGGTTATGTTGGTCGATGAGAAGGTCCACGTAGTGCGCTCCGTAGTTATTAGTGTCTAGAGGTACGTGCTGGTCATTGAAGTGTCTAGGTAGTTATGGTGGCCAATAACGAGGTCCAGGTCGATTGCCCTATAGTTTTTGGTATATATGTAGATGTACGTACTGATTGCAGATACAAAAATCAACGGAGTGCACGGCTTAGACCTCGTTATCTGTGTCCTACTGTACCTAGGCGTACGTCGGTCCCCACGATGGGGAGCTGCACGTGCATGCTAACGATGCCGTCGTTGCATTGCCCGGCGCGACGACGCTTCCCTCACCTTCTGATAACGTGCCTTCTTCGCACTGCAGCCTCCTGCGGCTGCTGCACACGACAGTAGCCGCCCGACTAACGCCCAACTAGCCTATCGCGCGGGACCTCTGAATAAAGACGCACAGCACCAAATATCCGTGGTCTTGCTTTTTGGCCCACTTCGTCCGCGCATCCTCTTCCCGTAACAGTGGCATCCCTTGTGTGTGGAGTGTTAGTGAATGAAAGCAGGAAGGCGGCTACTCAACCAACGCACCAACAAACGACAGAGATAGATAGAGAGAGAGAGAGAGAGAGAGAGAGAGAGAGAGAGGGGGAGAGAGAGAGAGAGAAAACACCAGAGGAAAGCAAGAAAAAGGAGGGCAGCGAATCAGAAGCAATCTGATCGAACACTTTTCTTTTTCGAGAGTTAGAAAGAACGAAGGAAATACGAAAATAGAAAGAAAGAAGGAAGTTCGAAGTACCCGATTTATTATATATTTTTGTTTAAAAAACTCAATAGTTAGAAGGAAGGAAGGAAGCTAAAACAATCTCAGTTACTCATAAATTAATAGAAGGTAGGAAGCTGAAATAATCTGAATTATTCACAAAAGGAAGGAAGGAAGCAAATATCTTAACTAAAAGCAACATCCGAATCAAAAATGTTATTTTATCTTGCCTTCTTCATCGTGGGATTTAACACGTAAGTCTATGAATTTTATTTAATATTTACCACCTCCGTAGGGATAACACATCGCACCCGGGATAATTAATTTCCCAGTGTCTCACAAACGTAGTCTTTATGTTTATTTTTTTTCTAATAAACTCTTTTCTAATGTCGGAAGATTTTCATAGGATTTCAACAATATTTTCTTTTTCTCATCACAAATCTTTAAATTTCGATAATTTCCTTTTAATTAAATTTCAACGGTGTACTTTTTCGTCAATTTTTAAAATTCAACAATACGCTCAATAAATTTCAACAATCATTTTTCACACGTTATATTGTAAATCAGCCTTTCTACGTTTATTATAACAGCATATTTTTCATGCCCTTTTTAGTAATGGCAAATTTTCTTTTTCATTTTCTAGTGATTTTACATAACGTACTTTTCATCAAGCATCCAAATTATAACGATTTACTCAATAGATCTGATCAACCATTTTTCATAATTCGTGTTACAAATTTTCGTCCTTTTAAGTCAATTTTAGCAGCATATTTCCGTAAATTTCGAAGTGTTTTACAATCTTTTTCCTCCATTTTTTAAATTAAATTCAACAGTGCATTTTTCATCAATTTTCAAAACATCCTTTTTCATTTTCTTTCATATATTTTTGCATATGTTATTACAGCATTTATGACCCTTACGATAAAGTTCAGTTAAAAGTGCACATAATTAATTGGTTTAGGATTTATACCAAGCTGAAAAATATGATTATTTGCATTATTTTCATTTCTCTCAAAATGTATGTATTTTTATCTCGAGAACCATAAAAGATAACGTACTTTAGTTAGTGTGTTTTGGAAAGATAGTTTGATACAAAATATGATAGTATTTTTTGCATCACCAAATTTGATGATTTTGATTGATCCTAATTTCTGCAAGACACCGATGAAATTTTAAGCTGAGCGCCATAAGCAAGTGTTGAAAAAAATTTTCAATGATTGTTTGGATGTATATTTTAAGATAAAACAAGATTTAGAATGGTGCTATAACTTAGTTACGAGAAAAAAATAAAAGAAATTGGCGTATTTTTCAGAAACAGATTTACATGTTAAATCCCATAAATGTCTAACTTTGCAACTAAGAAGTCAAACTTTTTGAATTTAAAACTTTTTGGTTTCCAAACTTCTTAAACTTGAAAATTTTTTTAACTTGAAGCTCTTTGAAATTTAAACTTTTTGAATTTAAAACTTTCTGAACTTGAAACTTTTTGAGCTTGAAGCTCTTTGAAATAGAACCTTTTTGAATTTAAGACTTTTTGACCTTGAAACTTTTTCAGTATTAAACTTTTTGAATTTAAAACTTTTTGAACTTGGAAATTCTGCACATTTATTAAGAATTCAATTTCAACACTAAACACGGGAAACCGACAATTAAATTATAAATCAATACTCTTCAGGAAGATTCGAACCCAGAACTTACTTTCTCGCAATTTTGACTCTTTTGTAATATAGCCATCCTCCTAATTTTGTAATTTTTAATCTCTCTACAAAAAAATGTCTTTATCGAATATTTTTGGAAAAGAAACGGCAGTAAACACACCCCGGGACACTCACCTGACAGGAGTAACAGCGCTATAAGTCTTATCAGCGATACAAATAGCAGACACATAGGTGATTTCGCTAACATAAATATACTAACCCAATTAACAACACCCACAACCTCGAATATTTCTCAGTTTGTCCCAAACAATATTTATAATCAAAGACTGGCCTTAACGCAAGATTCAACTTATTCTTTATACCATAGTACAAACTCGTTGGACAACTTAGATTCCCTGGGCGCTACCTCCTTGCCTACGCAAGCCTCCGAACCCATTCATTCATCAACATGCTCCGCTTCACTCGGAAGTTTTTGGGACAGCTCTGATGTCTAACAGTCAAATGAAATATACTGGTACAATACCAAAAATACAAACGAGAGAGAGAGAGAGAGAGAGAGAGAGAGAGAGAGAGAGAGAGAGAGAGAGAGAGAGAGAGAGAGAGAACACCAGAGGAAAGCAAGAAAAAGGAGGACAGCGAATCAGAAGCAATTCGATCGAACACTTTTCTTTTTCGAGAGTTAGAAAGAACGAAGGAAATACGAAAATAGAAAGAAAGAAGGAAGTTCGAAGTACCCGATTTGACGAAAATGACCACATAGACAACATATGCCACGCACACAAATACAATAACCCATCCAGTCAATTGGAGAACGTCACACCAACATTTATGGAACTGTTGAAGATTCGCAGCAAGGCAAACAATGCCATAGCAGTAATATTGAGCACGGTATCAAATCTTAGATTAGGGGCCTGCGGCGGCTCAGTCGGTAGAGTGTCGGATTCCCACGCCGGTGACCCGGGTTCGAATCCTAGTCTCTGCCGATTGATACAAGCACCTCTGTAAAAATTACATGTGCTTTGTTTACAAACACACCGCAGACCCCCGTCGTCGATTAGCACCACATGGAAGCACAAACATGGCGACGTTAAATAATAATAAAAAAAAAAAAAAAAAAAAAATCTTAGGATTCCTAATTTGTACCCATCCATGATAACACAAGATACCCAACTCACACACCCGTGACAGTGACGACAACGCAGTCTTCTTTTAACAGGTCTTGGCCTCAAGGATACAGTATCATCGGAAACCACGTATATCTTTAGTTAAATCGATACAACCAGAACTAGCAACAGAGCGCCAATTCTACAACTGGATACCCACAATGTATCCCTCACTCTCCAAATGTTAACCAACAGTACCCTTCCACCTCATTTAACCAACAGTTTGATTCGACCTCATCTAACCAGTATTCACTACATATGCCAAGTGCACACAGCAGAAATTCAAGACACGATTTAAGTCATCTCAATACAAATCCACAACGCATCCCGACCTCATCCGTTTTTATTCCTTCTCAATTATACAGAATCAATTCTGATGTAGCCCCCAATACCATAATGCAGCCATCAACTACGCTTGTGACATGGGATACTCATAGCGCCCAACCGATTTTTTATACACCTGAACATTCACCAGAAATTCCAAGCAACAAATTGAATTCGAAGATAGCAGGAAGTAACTTCGTATTAAATTCTACCAAAACAACAGTGCACATAACGTGATCACCTCAAACAATCTTCCTAACCACTTTGAGTTTGATATGTACAAGAAATCAAATTTATCTCTTTCTCAGGCGTTAAATTTAATCCCCACCTTTGACGGCAATCCGGAACGATTAAACCTATTCTGTTCAGCAATTAGACGCATTGTATCAAATTTTGGAACGCAAGTCGAGCAATATTTGTTATTAGCAAGTTAACGGGCCGTGCAGCCGAATGATTTTCTGCAAGCATACTACAATATGTTTTGATAAAGAAGTTTTTAAGCAACCATCATGCAGTATAGTAATATTGGATTAGCTAACGAGATTTTATACCAACTTAAATTAATCACACAGATTCTAGATGAGGTAGCAGGAGACTACGGTTTACGCGTTCAAAAACTGCTCAATCGGCTACTAACAATTTGCGATTCTGCTCCACATATCGAGACAGCCGACCGAGAATGCAGAAACCGAGGGGCACAGAAAGATGCGCTTCAACAATTCATGTTTGGCTTGAATAACCCCTTGAACTATCAGGTGATGAGCGTGCATCCAACACTCAACACTGCAATTCGACTAGCTATAGAATTCAAATGCAAACAGAGTGCCAGGCTTTCCCTAAACAAATTAATCACACAACCTACGAAGGATTATGTACATATTAATTATTTGAATGCTCAACCCACCCCAACCATGGAACAGCCGAAGCCATCTACACCCAAAGAACCAACCCCTACCCCTCCGCAGAACACGGATAGCAAATGTAAATATTATAGCAGTGATCGGCGCACTACAGAGAATTGCACAAACAGGCGACAGAATAGATCATTCTGTCATTTCTGCGAGAAACCCGGTCACACTTACAAAAATTGTTATAGATTAGAGGACGATATAGTACGAAGACGTGTTAATGCGGATCTCGTGCAAAATAACAATCGTGGTAATCACAATAACAACCGCAGCAATTACAACTACAATACCAACCGCGGCAACTATAACACCAACCGTGGTAATCACAATAACGACCGCAGTAATTATAATAACAACCGCGGCAACTATAATAATAACCGTGGGAATCACAATAACGACTGCAGCAATTGTAACTATAACAACAAACGCGACAACTATAACAATAATCGTGGAAATGACAATAATAACCGGCGAGGTACACATGGTAACGGTCGTTATTGCGCCAATAACTACAACTATAAGACTTGCGGATGAAACAATAATTGGGACAATATAGGTTACATAAATGATGACTACCACAATTTTAGCAATAATAGGGAACCGCGAGGAAATGATTATTTTGAAAGATACAGTGATATTCGAAACATGGGTGACAATTCAAATCCTAGAAAGAATCAGGGCAACACTAATAATGCAAACAATCCTAATAGTTTTAAACCTTTAAACTAAATGACTGCTTGACTAAATCCTCAGAGGACGAGCAGGCGAATTATAATAATAACGAAGAAATAATAAATTTGATAATATAGACAGCAACAACAAGGGAACAGTAGAATCAGGCAACATCGACAAAAAGATCACGCGCGATATGCAAGAGGTTAACATCAACTTACGAGTAGTAAAAACGGGACGGTTACCGCCGGTTATCACCTTAGAAAGTAACGAACTTGTTAACAACAGAGCCGACTTCTTTATCAACACAGGATCTGACATTTTAGTCATCAAATAAAGTATAGTAGATGAACGTTATGTCAAAACTGATAAATTTGTCATTCTAGGTGTTCCCTTACGATAAGAAACCCCGAACCCCCCCCCCCCCCAATGTTACCCCGGAAATTCCCCCCAAATTCACCCCGAAATTTACCCTTAAAAATCAGGGGTATTTTCGTACCCTCTATGAAGGGTGTACCCCGAATCGGACTGATACCCCTGACTGCAGGTATTTCCCCGAATCAGGATTACACCTCAGATTGAGATTAAACCCCGAACGGAGGTTATACCTGGAATCGGGGTTATATCCCTTATTCGTGTTACAACCCGAATTGGGGTTATAGCCCGAATAGAGAATTATACCTTGAATCTGGGTTACACCCCGAATCGGGATCACACCCCGAATGATATTTATACCCCAAATGTAAAGTAAATCCTGGAATTCGGAATTATAATCCACATTGGGCGAAAAACCATATACATTTTGCCCTGGAATTAGATAGAAGCTTTAAATTGCGAATAATTAAGAGCTTCTGCGGAAATTATGCGTAAATAATTACATGTATGTAATGTTGAAATATTTTAGGAAAGACAACATCTTTATGAAGGTTATCAGTTAACGAGAGAGGAAAGTGATTTGCTTATTATGGCTTATTATTATTATTAGGAAGTTTTTGAAAAAATTTCCTGACAAGGTTGATGTTAAAACAATTTATTATTGTCCACATTGTTTTGAACAGCTTAATCATTGACAAAGAAATAAATATGTCACATGTACTGTAACGCGGTGAGAAGATTTTTAATTTTCTCCGCGTTACTCACGCGCGACTAATACATCAAAGGCCAATTTCGAGACGAAATCCTGCCATGACCGCGAGAGGAGTCTCTCCACCTTGCGTTCTGAATCATAGTAGCTTAGAAAAAATACTGCGTAGATTCGAATTAATTTTTTAGGAAACAAAAAGCATCTTTTTTTACGGCGGAAATCTGGCGCCAGTCATCAACAGCCCATCAAAAGCTGTGTCCCGCTGCCTCTCAAAGGCAACGAGCCCAGACACGCCTGAAACGTCCATAAGACCTCGCAGCTCGCCGTATAATATCATAGCAGCGAGCGTCACCGTCGGCCGCCAGCATTAGCTACAAGTTAAGTAAATCTTCGAAGAACACAGCTACTCTCTCCTTACTCTGTCTCTCTCAGTTCTAAGCATCTGCCTGGTAAGGCAAAATACTCCATAATGTAGAAGCTTATTTTTCTTTCCAAGGGCGTACGGCAGCGAGCTCAGACTCGGTAGACTCTTCTCCGGCCTCCCGGGCGACCAACACCTTCCAGGCCACGGGACTTCATCCAACATCCGCGCCGCGAGTCCCTTCTGGACTTTCATTTTTTTGTGTTCAGTCGTATAATTTTTAATTGTTTATACAAATTATATTTTTTTGTAAACTTGATTTAGTTTTTTTGTATACCTTCTCGCCGAACCTCTTCGTGTGGCTACGCTACTCGCTTCAGTATCCACGCCATCGTTTTTGTGCCTAATATGGGCCAGTAATTCGACGCCAGGTTGCCTTTCCTGACCCGGGCGTATAATAGATTTTTTCATACAATTTTATTGATACAATTTTTTATACAATTAATTAAATTTAAATTAATACTAGTTTTAAAGAAAAGTTAAATTAGAAAAATTAGATACGTTAAATTTAGTACGGTTTAGAGATAAAAAGTAAGATTCAGAATTAAGGTGGATGTAGCGATAATTTCGTTGGCGAACTTCTGTAAAATTGTACCTTGGTTCAAAATTTGAATTTTGTTAACTCACGGAAAAACTTTGTTACTTTCAACGAGGTGCCTCGTGGGAGACTCGGTAAAACGTTATTGTATAAAATCTACAGCGTGTTCCCTCACTCGCATAGGTTCTCAGTGAAATAAAAGGCATTCATTTTAAATCCATATATAGAGATCATATTATTTTATTTTTTTGTGTTGTCACTCCTATGTGTGTCTGTTTGAACAAGCTTTGCCTATGTTTTCGCGTGTGAAGGTGAAATAAAAGTAAGGAAGCGATAACCGTCGAGACCCCACGACTCTCCGCGTGTAGAAACAACGCTTAGCTAGCCGTGTCTGGTGTGAACACTAAAAGTAGTTAATATAAATTAGAACTCCCTTTCGGGGAAGAAGCGAATAATAAATTCAAAGATTATGACGAGGGGCACTGCTCGTCACCGTTTGCCAAATTTTAACTAATTTAGAATACAGTGCCTGGCGCTAAATTTAAATAGAATTATGACCCTTTGGAGGTCTATGTTTGATTGCTTGACGGCGTATACCGATTGGCAATTAATCATAATCTTCTTAATAATTTGCCTAATATTCATATACCGTGGTTCCGGACCGCATGCCCATGGCAGTCCGAGCCACGCGTTATAGTACATTTTGTCAGAAACGTCACTATTTAGTTACTCTAAAAAGATATGGGCATTATTTTGCATATATTCCTCTTAAACAACAGATAGAAGAATTACTGTCTGAAGATGTTAATAGCGGTCAAATATATACATCACTCAAGAATAGAATGTTTTCTAAATATGATATAATTCTGCAGTGGAATTGTGATTGTGTTGATACCTTTAAATCGTCAAAAGTATCTATGAGTCCGATCCAAGTTCAAATTAATGAGTTTCAATACTGTTTAAGAAAAGAACATATTCTTCTCACAAGTTTATGGATTTCACAGCATAAATCAGTAATGGACTTGTACTTAAAACCATTTGTTGACGAGCTCAGAGATTTACATGAAAATGTTATACAGATTCATCCACCTGGTTTTGAACACCCAATAACAATAAAAGTTCACACAATTTTAGCACCTGTCGATTCAGTTACAAGGCGCGCATTACAGAATATGCATCGATACAATGGTGAATTTGGTTGCACATTTTGTTTAAATGCAGGTGAGCATATTGAAGTGGGGCGAGGACATGCTCTCGTTTAAAAAAGTGGCGAAGGTGTTGCACGAACATTGAAGCAGCATAAACAATATGCAGAAGATGCATTCAATTCTGGTGAGGTTATTCGTGGAGTCAAAGGTATATCTCAAATTTTATTGTTATCTCTAGTATAATTTATAGCTTTTCACCTGAGTACATGCATTTTGTTTTACTTGGTGTTGTCAAAATGTTCATTAATGCATGGTTTGATCAAATTTCTTTTACTAATTTGTGGTATATTGGTCCAAAAAAAGAAATGGTAAGTGATAGACTTAAAAACATTCAATGCCATGCCTGAAACATGTTATTCCTCCTGTTTATTATAAGCATTGGTCTTTACTTGTTTTCGTAATAAATAAATTTCTTCAAAATGAAATTGCAAACCAGGATTTTAAAAACGGTGAACTGGCTTTACAAAAATTCGTATGTAATACAGAAAAATTATATGGGCTAGAGTTCACGAAGTACAATATTCATCTATTGCTTCATATAGCAAAATGTATTTAATTTTTCGGAGCTCCATGGGCATGGTCTGCCTTCCCTTATGAAGGCTATAATCACATACTTAAAAATATGCTACATAGCGCACAATACGTAGCTAATCACGTTTACAAGTCTTACTTAAGATTTTTAAATATTAAATTCAGTAATGTTTTTCATTCACAGAATTCTTGTTTGGAAGGAAAGCAGTTGTATATAAAAATACTGAAGAATAATAAACCTGAATGCGGCTTTGTATGCAATGATAATTATCTTAAACTATACGGATCTGATAAAGCAGTAGTTATTAGCCTCGTGAAAAAATTGTGTATTGAAGCTTTGACGAATGAAACTATTAATAAAAATGGCACATTTTTTGAACGGTTTATGTATAAGAATATTATTTATCATTCTTGCAATTATAGTAAATTGTAGAAACGAAACAACAGTATTGTGAAATCGGTGTACGGTATTTTAATAAAAGTTATAGCTATGCTATAACGTTACAAAATTCAGGAGAGGAAACTTATGTTATCATTGGTAAATCTTTCCGCATATTGGATGATGTTTTACGTAATTATTATAATACTTCAACATTACAATATTCTTATTGTATAGGACAATCAGAAAATATTGTGGCTTATTTTCCAAATGATATTACAAATAAGTGTATCGAAATATGTATTAATGATTTCAAAACATATGTTATACCGTTAGTTAATACTCTACAAACTGATTAATTTTAAGAAACTTAAATTTAACTGCGAGGACAACATTTTAAACTCTTTTTTATATCGTAATTATCCGATTAATATTGTATTATAAACCATACATTTTGTACACCTCTTCTAACAAATATATTTTTTTGTAATTATTTACACACTTTACTTAATAAATGTTAATGTAAATAAATACAATGATCGATATAACCGATTTGATTATTTTGTTATACAATTACTTATATTGCCTTTTAACAATAACACAATTATAATATTAAAAAAACAGACATTTTTTACAATAATTGAAAAAGACGATTTTATAAAGTTTTTTCTTTATAAAAAAGCTAAAAATGTTTATTTAGGAATAAATGTAGTTCCGATCGTCAGTAATTGATCAGTTCGGTTTCGGAAAAAATTTATAATGACTATAGTTTTAACAGGTTCACCCAAAAATATTTGCATTTTGCATTCTTTATAAGCTTTTTAGAAAGTGGTAGAAACTTTCAGGTTTTATCGAATGTTTGAAATTTTAATAAATTTTGTAGATAATTGACAACATCAGCTTATAGATTAGCCGCTCTCAATCCGTTAAATAATATACATATAGGTGGAAAACCACTAATATTCAAATTCCACACGAAGCTTTTGGGCTGAACCTACCATTTTCAGGGTATATTTCTATTGAAGTTTTTAATGTAAAACCCTGGATGTTTAGATTTAACTCAAAGATTTCGGGTTACAACCCGAATTTTTAGGGTAATCTTTTGAGCATTTGATGTAAAAATTCAGACATATAATTCCAACCCTGAAGCATTAGGGAAGAACCCCGAATCTGTAGGTTAATCCTTAATAGTTCGGTGTATAAAACTCCGGATACGTCACTCACACCCCGAAGCATTCAAGGTGGACACCGGAATTTTCAGGGTACCCCTGAATCATTCGGTGTAAATCCCCGAATGTTTCGATGAAACCCTAAAATATCCGGGGTAGTACCTCTGAATTTCGGGTTGCACCCCTAAGCTTCGGGGTTTTACACTGAATTTCAAGATTTTACCCTGAGAACTGGGGAGGGGGGGGGGGGTAGTTTACCCCGACTCTCCGGGTTTCTTTTTGTAAGGGTACCTCCAGTGTTGATTGGAAAATCATTCACAAGGTTGATTTGGATGCGTATTTTAACACAGGACGAAACCTGACGATCAATGGCAGAAATTATATCATCACTGTAAACAATTAATTTCACCATGCCCACACAAAGTTTACTAGACAATTCGAAACAACAGATTGATGACACTATCAACCAAGTCAGCAGGGTAACACAACTTTTATCGGGCTTGGATGCCCCCAGTGACACGCATATCATGCGCTCAGTCTTACCATTTATAGGAAAAATCAGTATGATATTATTTGGTATATTGGATGAGAATACTGAAGTGAATCTACAAAATTTGATTCAGATCACATCCAATGACACCAAACAATTAGCAAAACTAGACATAGACCAAAAAATAGAAACATTAAGTACTACTTTATATAACATTTCTCAATCGAGTGACTACTATTTTAAATCAGACGCTATAATTAACGCGATACAATTTTTAAATGAAGGCATAATACAATTCAAATTATACACTGAGATTGTAACGGATGCAGTCACTTTTGCCTCGGAAGGAGCCATGCACCCGCAAATTGTACGTGTATCTTTATTCGTTAAATCTACGAATATAGTAGCGGAAACTATAGCCAGCGCCACTTTTCTTAGCAACAAAGCTCATATATCACATTGCTATTCCACTCATTGATTTACAGACATTCAAATTACTCAAAGCTTCTGCATTACCAGTCAGACAAAATCTTTTCAACCTAAACCAAACGTTCGCATACATTTGGCCGGAATATAGTTACTTCGCTATTAGTGAAACTAACGATATCTACATTCATCTAACTTTTTAGCAATTAACTAAATGTAAAAACTTAGACAACCTGTAAATTTGTGAAAACATCGAGCCGGTTCGTGAAATGAAACAAAATGCTGGTTGTGAAATCAAATTCACAACCAATCAAAATTCAATTAACTTAGTAGATCGCAACATAAAAATTATTCAATTACAAGACACTTATTGGGTCAGGTTACATGAGACAAATTCATGGGACTTCTCGACTGCTGATACTGAATAAACTTTGAAATTTCTCAAAAAGCGAGAAAATTGCATGGAATCCATGTAGATTCTCTGAAAACTGACACTAATTTACAGGAAATTATACAAAAAGACAAAAATCTAGCTATATATCGCAACATGAACAATGATTTCGACTCCTTCAAGTATAGCACACATACAACATTATATTCGCTAATAGGCTTAACCATAACTATGTTTGTGTTTTGGAAATTTTAATCCCCGGGGGCCCGTTTACTAATCTGTTTTAAGTGTGTTACAGGAACATGCAATAATAAACCCTCCAACCAAAATCATAATATTGAAATGGAGCACGCCGTAAGTGGTGCGATACATTGAACACCCGCCTAATAATATACCATTCAATCCATCTTGGAATGTTCACACCAATCTGACGCCTCAACAATATGCGTAAACAGTACACATGATCGAGCTACCACCGTCACAACGGGCTTGGTTTAGGGACATTGAAGCCTCTTAACATCAATGAGTTAACTAGTGACATTGCGAAAGCGCGTTCCAGCGCCTTATAAAAACATTGATATTCATATATACATATAGAAACAAATTCCTGTTTACTCTTTTTATAGTGTTAATTTAAAATTTTTGTCAACTTCAAGTCCCACCAACGTAATTTTGCGCACCAAACGAATGCATTGACGGGGGATCCTGTTTTAGAAGGCCTAAAAAAAGCATTTTTTGCGAATTTTTTTAGAAGGGAAAAAAACAACTGAGCCCTGCGAATTTTTTGGGATGTTTTTATGTGCATTTGAACTTTACAAACAAATTTTAATTACATGAAACACTAAATCACAGTCGATTTATCAGTACATTCATAGAACGCCTCGCCACCGAAGTCTCCAATTGGCAGGAAACAGAAATATCAAAAAGAATTTTAATTTTCATGTATTTTTATTCTGAGTCAACTAAGAAAATCCGAAAGAAATGATGAAAATCTAACTTTTTCGGGTTTAAAAAAGAAAAGTGCTTTTTGAAAATAGAAAAAAGAAATCACATCAACTTGCTATAAACGTCGTTTATAAAGATTTTTTTAACAATCTTTTCAGTTCAAATAGAAGAAGATACAATACTAAAGATAACAAGCTTTGAATCGTTCCAATAGGTTGTTTATTTTTTTTCGAGCAGGATGCTTTAAAGATTTCAGTTGATTCATGAATTCAGCCTTGCACCATTCACACCAGCTGTCAGCGCCTGCCGGATAATTCTCGTACCGACGAAATTTATCTGTGGAACAATAATGATTCAACGTTGCTATTATAGCTTTTTTAATCTCTTCGTCAAAATTAATATTTTTTCTAATTACCAAGCTATAAATGATCATTAGCATCTTAATGAGACTTTCCGTTAGGCGCTTCTTATCTCCGAGCTTCTGTTACTTCTTTTTATTTCGGAATCGCGTACCCATACGTTTTTGTACGCGTCCCATGCACTCATTTTTGTAACGGGAAAATCGCCATCATATGGATTTATCTACAGAATACCCGCAAAAGTTTTAGAATCTTCATCGCCGATGTAATTTGTATATTTCACACCAAATTTTTCTTCGGATCTCAAAAACATTTCCACGATAGAATTCACCTCCATCTTCCCTGCTGAACCTTCGTGATTTGAAGAGTATGATTCTTTGTGTTCTTCATACCATTCTTCAAAGTCGTCGTCGCCTAATATTTTCTTTTTTAGGGTACAAGAGTGACAGCATGCACTTTTCACGATGAGGTCGACTACTTTGCCACAGTAGTACGCAATGACAGTTGTTATACGGTACAATGAAGTAAAACCACGTATTATCCAGGATCCATCGCCAGACACTTTCAAATGAGTTTCGGTTCTCCCATCTTCTACATTCTTTTTTCGCTCCTCTTTGACAGCTTTCTTACTGACAATTTTGAACATCGATTCCGACGCTGAGTGAAGATGCTGCACTTTCTTATTGTACGTTGATTTCGACAAACCTTGACACAGATCCATGAGACCACAAAACATATTGATGCCTTCTCCTCCAACACCAAGAAGCCTCATAACGAAATCCTGAATGGATTTCTCTTCGACCACACATACACGATAGAACAATTTTAAAACCAATTTTAAGCCTCGAATTGCATGAAAAACTGTCAAAAATTCAATAATTCTATAACAATAAAGTAGATTCACAATTATATCTTCGGTGATCGCAGTTGACAATTTGCTCGCACTACTGCTTGTATCCAACTCTTCATCGTCTGATCGAGTTGTGAATCGATTACCGTGAAATTTATATTTCCGTGGCTTCGAAGCATTTTCGGAGGTCGATTTTTCGCCTTTCGGATAACTTGCCATGATATTCTTAAGACGTGTACTCTCCAAGAATCAGAACAAAACTAACCGTTGATGCTAGAAGTAGCAAAGTAGAAACACGTACACAGAGTGGTATTATACACCTTTATGCTTCAATAAACATTGAACATTTTCCGGTATGAAATTCAGAGTAGAAGGTCGAGGGGCCGAGCGCTCGCACAACTGCTCGATGCCCCTCTGCTTTCGGCTCTGTATCTTCGAAAATATTTACAATTGGACTCTGTAACTTTCTGTACATATTCTTCAATATCTTAGGTTTCGATTTAAACAATAAAAGAAAATCGAGTTTTGGACCTGCTAAAGCAGGATCCCTCTTAACATAATTATTCCCTTTTTCATCAATAATTCAAATTACTTTTGATATTAATATTTTCTTTACTATAGCGATAAGTGAATCTTTAGACATACGTTTATAGTGGATTATAACTACAACACGTCTCTGTGCATCACATGAGTTTTTGCGTCAATATTTGATAATAATTTTTCTACACTGTAGTATTTACATTCATAAGTCAACTCACCAGTCCTACGATATACGAACTCACAGATGCGCAATGTACATGTTGGAATTACAAAAAAGAACATTGTTTCCATGAAGTGCCATGCGAATGATCTCTCGGAATCAAATATAGTCACCGGTGTAAACTTTGGATATCCCGTCAACTATAGTACACTTGAGATTTACTGCTTTTATTACAATTCGTTATAAAAAGTTTATTATTGAAACATAAAAGATGAATTAATTTTATCATTGTAGGAATACTAGAGAACATTCAATGTATGTTTCAATAACATCGTAATATTTACCTTTATTTTCTTCTCATTCGTGTATATAATGATAAGACATGTTTATAAAAATAGTACAGTATATAACAAGGTCAAAAAGTTGAATATTTTTCCCGCGGGTGAGTTTACTGACTGAGCGAGCGAAGCGAAGTGCGGACAGTATCACCCGAGGCAAAAATCGGCTTTTCTCTCGAGTTACATATAGTACTTTATGCCCATATCAACTGTGGCTACTTTTTGACTTGGAAAGCGGGACTAATGGACTGTTAAAAGACAATTGAAAAGCAGAATTATTGGTAGAACTTGATGTTATAGAGGAATTTGGACTAGTTTCTAGGAAAGTCACTTTTTTCCAGCAATTGTGGAAAAAAGTGATTTGTGGGCATTAAGTATAAGTTTGGTCTCGCTGTTCAGGGCAAAAAGTGATCATTTTCGTTGAGCTGGGCATAAAAATTGTTTTCCTCAAGCAACTTAGTTTTGAGAAGTCAGTTATTTTTTAACTATTTCGTAGGACAATTTTAAATCTTAAATTAATCAAACATAAAAATTTAAATAATCAAAAAATTAAAATTAAAAAAAATTAAAAAATAAAATAAAAAGATTAATTGAACAAATAAGTAAATATTTCAACAATAACTTGATCAATAACTCTATGTAACCAAAAATCATAGCATAGCAATAGCAATAACAATAAAGATTAATTAATAGCAATGTATTACACACACGAGTAGTCTCTAGATGCAAATCTTATACAATATATTTCTTTTTCTTCTCTGAAGTTTTTGAAGAGAATTTTCCAATATTCCTGCAACAGTTTTTATTCTCTCATCGCTCATTAAATAGCAATCAACTTAAATATCTATCTCTGTGTTGGAACGCAATGGAACGTCATTAGAAATCGTCTTTGCACACACTCATAAGCATAAATGTAAACGAACTCTTCTAATATCATTTGTGTATCATCGTCCTGTCAACATAAGATTATGCAAACATGTAATATAATAAGAATCAACCGCTATTCTAAATACATATGGGTCAATCCATGTCAACCGGATCAGTGCTGCCGTCAAAATTTGAAGCCACGCAAAAATACGTTTGAGGTCTCAAATTGATGACTGGACCATAAGGATGAAAGTGCCATATGCGCTTTTGCAGAAATCAAGATGGTGGCATCAATATCGCCGCCGGAACCTTGTAAATCTCGACCGATCGACCAAATTAGCGCTGACGTCAGAATTTGGAGCCTTGCAAAAATACGTATTAGGGCTCCGATTGATGGCTGGACCATAAGGATTAAAGAGCCATATGCCCTTTTGCAGAAATCAAGATGGTGGCATCAATATCGCCGCCGGAACCTTGGAAATCTCGACCGTTCGACCAAATTAGCGCTGACGTCAGAATTTGGAGCCTTGCAAAAATACGTATTAGGGCTCCAATTAATGGGTGGACAATAAGGATTAGAGTGCCGTATGTGCTTTTGCAGAAATCAAGATGGTGGCATCAATATGGCCGCCGGAACCTTGGAAATCTCGACCGATCGATCGAATTAGCGCTGCCGTCAGAATTTGGAGCCTTGCAAAAATACGTATTAGGGCTCCAATTGATGGCTGGTCCATAAGGATTAAAGTGCCGTATGCGCTTTTGCAGAAATCAAGATGGCGGCATCAATATGGCCGCCGGAACCTTGGGAATCTCGACCGATCGACCAAATTAGCGCTGACGTCAGAATTTGGAGCCTTGCAAAAATACGTATTAGAGCTCCAATTGATGGCTGGACCATAAGGATTAAAGAGCCATATGCGCTTTTGCAGAAATCAAGATGGCGGCATCAATATGGCTGCCGTAACCTTGGAAATCTCGACCGATCGACCAAATTAGCGCTGACGTCAGAATTTGGAGCCATGGAAAAATGCGTATGAGGGCTTAAATTGATGGGTGGACAATAAGGATTAGAGTGCCGTATGTGCTTTTGCAGAAATCAAGATGGTGGCATCAATATGGCCGCCGGAACCTTGTAAATCTCGACCGATCGACCAAATTAGCGCTGACGTCAGAATTTGGAGCCTTGCAAAAATACGTATTAGGGCTCCAATTAATGGGTGGACAATAAGGATTAGAGTGCCGTATGTGCTTTTGCAGAAATCAAGATGGTGGCATCAATATGGCCGCTGGAACCTTGTAAATCTCGACCGATCGACCAAATTAGCGCTGACGTCAGAATTTGGAGCCATGGAAAAATGCGTATGAGGGCTTAAATTGATGGCTGGACAATAAGGATTAGAGTGCCGTATGTGCTTTTGCAGAAATCAAGATGGTGGCATCAATATGGCCGCCGGAACCTTGGAAATCTCGACCGATCGATCGAATTAGCGCTGATGTCAGAATTTGGAGCCTTGCAAAAATACGTATTAGGGCTCCAATTGATGGCTGGTCCATAAGGATTAAAGTGCCGTATGCGCTTTTGCAGAAATCAAGATGGCGGCATCAATATGGCCGCCGGAACCTTGTAAATCTCGACCGATCGACCAAATTAGCGCTGACGTCAGAATTTGGAGCCGTGGAAAAATTCGTATGAGGGCTTAAATTGATGGCTGGACCATAAGGATGAAAGTGCCGTATGCGCTTTTGCAGAAATCAAGATGGCGGCATCAATATGGCCGCCGGACCCTGGGAAATATCGACCGATCGACCAAATTAGCGCTGACGTCGGAATTTGGAGACTTGCAAAAATACGCATTAGGGCTCCAATTGAAAGCTGGACCATAAGGATTAAAGAGCCATATGCGCTTTTGCAGAAATCAAGATGGTGGCATCAATATCGCCGCCGGAACCTTGTAAATCTCGACCGATCGACCAAATTAGCGCGGACGTCAGAATTTGGAGCCTTGCAAAAACACGTATTAGGGCTCCAATTAATGGGTGGACAATAAGGATTAAAGTGCTGTATCCGCTTTTGCAGAAATCAAGATGGCGGCATCAATATGGCCGCCGGAACCTTGGAAATCTCGACCGATCGACCAAATTAGCGCTGACGTCAGAATTTGGAGCCTTGCAAAAATACGTATTAGGGCTCCAATTGATGGATGGACCATAAGGATTAAAGTGCCATATGCGCTTTTGCAGAAGTCAAGATGGCGGCATCAATATGGCTGCCGGAACCTTGGAAATCTCGACCGATCGACCGAATTAGCGCTATCGCCACAATTTGGAGCCACCTAAAAATACGTATGTGGCCTCAAATTGATGTCTGGACCATAAGGATGAATGTGACGTATGCGCTTTTGTAGAAATCAAGATGGCGGCATCAATATGGCCGCCGGAACCTTGGAAATCTCGACCGTTCGACCAAATTATCGCTGACGTCAGAATTTGGAGCCTTGCAAAAATACGTCTTAGGGCTCCAATTGAAGGCTGGACCATAATGATGAAAGTGCCGTATGCGCTTTTGCAGAAATCAAGATGGCGGCAACAATATGGCCGCCGGAACCTTGGAAATCTCGACCCATCGACCAAATTAGCGCTGACGTCAGAATTTGGAGCCTTGCAAAAATACGCATTAGGGCTCCAATTGATGGCTGGACCATAAGGATTAAAGTGCCATATGCGCTTTTGCAGAAATCAAGATGACGGCATCAATATGGCTGCCGGAACCTTGGAAATCTCGACCGATCGACCGAATTAGCGCTATCGCCACAATTTGGAGCCACCTAAAAATACGTATGTGGCCTCAAATTGATGTCTGGACCATAAGGATGAATGTGCCGTATGCGCTTTTGTAGAAATCAAGATGGCGGCATCAATATGGCCGCCGGAACCTTGGAAATCTCGACCGATCGACCGAATTCGCGCTATCGCCACAATTTGGAGCCACCTAAAAATACGTATGTAGCCTCAAATTGATGTCTGGACCATAAGGATGAATGTGCCGTATGCGCTTTTGTAGAAATCAAGATGGCGGCATCAATATGACCGCCGGAACCTTGGAAATCTCGACCGATCGACCAAATTAGCGCTGACGTCAGAATATGGAGCCATGTAAAAATGCGTATGAGGGCTTAAATTGATGGGTGGACAATAAGTATTAGAGTGCCGTATGTGCTTTTGCAGAAATCAAGATGGCGGCAACAATATGGCCGCCGGACTCTGGGAAATATCGACCGATCGACCAAATTAGCGCTGACGTCAGAATTTGGAGACTTGCAAAAATACGCATTAGGGCTCCAATTGAAGGCTGGACCATAAGGATTAAAGAGCCATATGCGCTTTTGCAGAAATCAAGATGGTGGCATCAATATTGCCGCCGGAACCTTGTAAATCTCGACCGATCGACCAAATTAGCGCTGACGTGAGAATTTGGAGCCGTGGAAAAATGCGTATGACGGCTTAAATTGATGGCTGGACCATAAGGATGAAAGTGCCGTATGCGCTATAGCAGAAATCAAGATGGCGGCAACAATATGGCCGCCCGACCCTGGGAAATATCGACCGATCGACCAAATTAGCGCTGACGTCAGAATTTGGAGACTTGCAAAAATACGCATTAGGGCTGCAATTGAAGGCTGGACCATAAGGATTAAAGAGCCATATGCGCTTATGCAGAAATCAAGATGGTGGAATCAATATCGCCGCCGGAACCTTGTAAATCTCGACCGATCGACCAAATTAGCGCTGACGTCAGAATTTGGAGCCTTGCAAAAATACGTATTAGGGCTCCAATTAATGGGTGGACAATAAGGATTAAAGTGCCGTATGCGCTTTTGCAGAAATCAAGATGGCGGCATCAATATGGCCGCCGGAACCTTGGAAATCTCGAACGATCGACCAAATTAGCGCTGACGTCAGAATTTGGAGCCTTGCAAAAATACGTATTAGGGCTCCAATTGATAGCTGGACCATAAGGAATCAAGTGCCATATGCGCTTTTGCAGAAATCAAGATGGCGGCATCAATATGGCTGCCGGAGCCTTGGAAATCTCGACCGATCGACCGAATTAGCGCTATCGCCACAATTTGGAGCCACCTAAAAATACGTATGTGGCCTCAAATTGATGTCTGGACCATAAGATGGCGGCATCAATATGGCCGCCGGAACCTTGGAAATCTCGACACATCGACCAAATTAGCGCTGACGTCAGAATTTGGAGCCTTGCAAAAATACGCATTAGGGCTCCAATTGATGGCTGGACCATAAGGATTAAAGTGCCATATGCGCTTTTGCAGAAATCAAGATGACGGCATCAATATGGCTGCCGGAACCTTGGAAATCTCTAACGATCGATCGAATTACCGCTGACGTCAGAATTTGGAGCCTTGCAAAAATACGTATTTGGGCTCCAATTGATGGCTGGACCATAAGGATGAAAGTGCCGTATGCGCTTTTGCAGAAATCAAGATGGCGGCATCAATATGGCCGCCGGAACCTTGGAAATCTCTACCGATCGACCAAATTAGTGCTGACGTTAGAATTTGGAGCCTTGCAAAAATACATATTATGGCTCCAATTGATGGCTGGACCATAAGGATTAAAGTGCCATATGCGCTTTTGCAGAAATCAAGATGGCGGCATCAATATGGCCGCCGGAACCTTGGAAATCTCTACCGATCGACCAAATTAGCGCTGACGTCAGAATTTGGAGCCTTGCAAAAATACATATTATGGCTCCAATTGATGGCTGGACCATACGGATTAAAGTGCCATATGCGCTTTTGCAGAAATCAATATGGCCGCCGGAACCTTGGAAATCTCGACCGATCGACCAAATTAGCGCTGACGTCAGAATTTGGAGCAGTGCAAAAATACGTATTAGGGCTCCAATTGATAGCTGGACCATAAGGATAAAAGTGCCGTATGCGCTTTTGCTGAAATCAAGATGGCGGCATCAATATGGCCGCCGGAACCTTGGAAATCTCGACTGTTCGACCAAATTAGCGCTGACGTCAGAATTTGGAGCCATGGAAAAATGCGTATGAGGGCTTAAATTGATGGCAGGACAATAAGGATGAAAGTGCCGTATGCGCTTTTGCAGAAAACAATATGGCCGCCGGAACCTTGGAAATCTCTAACGATCGATCGAATTAGCGCTGACGTCAGAATTTGGAGCCGTGCAAAAATACGTATTATCGCTCCAATTGATGGCTGGACCATAAGAATAAAAGTGCCGTATGCGCTTTTGCTGAAATCAAGATGGCGGCATCAATATGGCCGCCGGAACCTTGGAAATCTCGACTGATCGACCAAATTAGCGCTGACGTCAGAATTTGGAGCCATGGAAAAATACATATTATGGCTCCAATTGATGGCTGGACCATAAGGATTAAAGTGCCATATGCGCTTTTGCAGAAATCAATATGGCCGCCGGAACCTTGGAAATCTCGACCGACCGACCAAATTAGCGCTGACGTCAGAATTTCGAGCCTTGCAAAAATACGTATTAGGGCTCCAATTGATGGCTGGACCATAATGATTAAAGTGCCGTATGCGCTTTTGCATAAATCAAGATGGCGGCATCAATATGGCCGCCGGAACCTTGTAAATCTTGACCGATCGACCAAATTAGCGCTATCGCCACAATTTGGAGCCACCTAAAAATACGTATGTGGCCTCAAATTGATGTCTGGACCATAAGGATGAATGTGCCGTATGCGCTTTTGTAGAAATCAAGATGGCGGCATCAATATGGCCGCCGGAACCTTGGAAATCTCGACCGATCGACCGAATTCGCGCTATCGCCACAATTTGGAGCCACCTAAAAATACGTATGTAGCCTCAAATTGATGTCTGGACCATAAGGATGAATGTGCCGTATGCGCTTTTGTAGAAATCAAGATGGCGGCATCAATATGACCGCCGGAACCTTGGAAATCTCGACCGATCGACCAAATTAGCGCTGACGTCAGAATATGGAGCCATGTAAAAATGCGTATGAGGGCTTAAATTGATGGGTGGACAATAAGTATTAGAGTGCCGTATGTGCTTTTGCAGAAATCAAGATGGCGGCAACAATATGGCCGCCGGACCCTGGGAAATATCGACCGATCGACCAAATTAGCGCTGACGTCAGAATTTGGAGACTTGCAAAAATACGCATTAGGGCTCCAATTGAAGGCTGGACCATAAGGATTAAAGAGCCATATGCGCTTTTGCAGAAATCAAGATGGTGGCATCAATATGGCCGCCGGAACCTTGGAAATCTCGACCGATCGACCAAATTAGCGCTGACGTCAGAATTTTGATCCTTGCAAAAATACGTATTAGGGCTCCAATTGATGGCTGGACCATAAGGATGAAAGTGCCGGATGCGCTTTTGCAGAAATCAAGATGGCGGCATCAATATGGCCGCCGGAACCTTGGAAATCTCGACCGTTCGACCAAATTAGCGCTGACGTCAGAATTTGGAGCCTTGCAAAAATACGTATTAGGGCTCCAATTGATGGCTGGACCATAAGAATTAAAGAGCCATATGCGCTTTTGCAGAAATCAAGATGGCGGCATCAATATGGCTGCCGGAACCTTGGAAATCTCGACCGATCGACCAAATTAGCGCTGACGTCAGAATTTGGAGCCATGCAAAAATACGTATTAGGGCTCCGATTGATGGCTGGACCATAAGGATGAAAGTGCCGTATGCGCTTTTGCAGAAATCAAGATGGCGGCATCAATATGGCCGCCGGAACCTTGGAAATCTCGACCGTTCGACCAAATTAGCGCTGACGTCAGAATTTGGAGCCTTGCAAAAATACGTATTAGGGCTCCAATTGATGGCTGGACCATAAGGATTAAAGAGCCATATGCGCTTTTGCAGAAATCAAGATGGCGGCATCAATATGGCTGCCGGAAACTTGGAAATCTCGACCGTTCGACCAAATTAGCGCTGACGTCAGAATTTGGAGCCTTGCAAAAATACGCATTAGGGTTCCAATTGAAGGCTGGACCATAAGGATTAAAGTGCCGTATGCGCTTTTGCAGAAATCAAGATGACGGCATCAATATCGCCGCCGGAACCTTGTAAATCTTGACCGATCGACCAAATTAGCGCTGACGTCAGAATTTGGAGCCATGGAAAAATGCGTATGAGGGCTTAAATTGATGGCTGGACAATAAGGATTAAAGTGCCGTATGCGCTTTTGCAGAAATCAAGATGGTGGCATCAATATGGCCGCCGGATCCTTGGAAATCTCGACCGATCGACCAAATTAGCGCTGACGTCAGAATTTGGAGCCGTGCAAAAATACGTACTATCGCTCCAATTGATGGATGGACCATAAGAATAAAAGTGCCGTATGCGCTTTTGCTGAAATCAAGATGGCGGCATCAATATGGCGGCCGGAACCTTGGAAATCTCGACTGATCGACCAAATTAGCGCTGATGTCAGAATTTGGAGCCATGGAAAAATGCGTATGAGGGCTTAAATTGATGGCTGGACAATAAGGATGAAAGTGCCGTATGCGCTTTTGCAGAAATCAGTATGGCCGCCGGAACCTTGGAAATCTTGACCGATCGACCAAATTAGCGCTGACGTCAGAATTTGGAGCCGTGCAAAAATACGTATTAGGGCTCCAATTGATGGCTGGACCATAAGGATTAAAGTGCCATATGCGCTTTTGCAGAAATCAAGATGGCGGCATCAATATGGCTGCCGGAACCTTGGAAATCTCGACCGATCGACCAAATTAGCGCTGACGTCAGAATTTGGAGCCTTACAGAAATACGTATTAGGGCTCCAATTGATGGCTGGACCATAAGAATAAAAGTGCCGTATGCGCTTTTGCTAAAATCAAGATGGCGCCATCAATATGGCCGCCGGAACCTTGTAAATCTCGACCGATCGACCAAATTAGCGCTGACGTCAGAATTGGGAGCCATGCAAAAATACGTATTAGGGCTCCAATTGATGGCTGGACCATAAGGATGAAAGTGCCGTATGCGCTTTTGCAGAAATCAAGATGGCGGCATCAATATGGCCGCCGGAACCTTGGAAATCTCTACCGATCGACCAAATTAGTGCTGACGTTAGAATTTGGAGCCTTGCAAAAATACATATTATGGCTCCAATTGATGGCTGGACCATAAGGATTAAAGTGCCATATGCGCTTTTGCAGAAATCAAGATGGCGGCATCAATATGGCCGCCGGAACCTTGGAAATCTCTACCGATCGACCAAATTAGCGCTGACGTCAGAATTTGGAGCCTTGCAAAAATACATATTATGGCTCCAATTGATGGCTGGACCATACGGATTAAAGTGCCATATGCGCTTTTGCAGAAATCAATATGGCCGCCGGAACCTTGGAAATCTCGACCGATCGACCAAATTAGCGCTGACGTCAGAATTTGGAGCAGTGCAAAAATACGTATTAGGGCTCCAATTGATAGCTGGACCATAAGGATAAAAGTGCCGTATGCGCTTTTGCTGAAATCAAGATGGCGGCATCAATATGGCCGCCGGAACCTTGGAAATCTCGACTGTTCGACCAAATTAGCGCTGACGTCAGAATTTGGAGCCATGGAAAAATGCGTATGAGGGCTTAAATTGATGGCAGGACAATAAGGATGAAAGTGCCGTATGCGCTTTTGCAGAAAACAATATGGCCGCCGGAACCTTGGAAATCTCTAACGATCGATCGAATTAGCGCTGACGTCAGAATTTGGAGCCGTGCAAAAATACGTATTATCGCTCCAATTGATGGCTGGACCATAAGAATAAAAGTGCCGTATGCGCTTTTGCTGAAATCAAGATGGCGGCATCAATATGGCCGCCGGAACCTTGGAAATCTCGACTGATCGACCAAATTAGCGCTGACGTCAGAATTTGGAGCCATGGAAAAATACATATTATGGCTCCAATTGATGGCTGGACCATAAGGATTAAAGTGCCATATGCGCTTTTGCAGAAATCAATATGGCCGCCGGAACCTTGGAAATCTCGACCGACCGACCAAATTAGCGCTGACGTCAGAATTTCGAGCCTTGCAAAAATACGTATTAGGGCTCCAATTGATGGCTGGACCATAATGATTAAAGTGCCGTATGCGCTTTTGCATAAATCAAGATGGCGGCATCAATATGGCCGCCGGAACCTTGTAAATCTTGACCGATCGACCAAATTAGCGCTATCGCCACAATTTGGAGCCACCTAAAAATACGTATGTGGCCTCAAATTGATGTCTGGACCATAAGGATGAATGTGCCGTATGCGCTTTTGTAGAAATCAAGATGGCGGCATCAATATGGCCGCCGGAACCTTGGAAATCTCGACCGATCGACCGAATTCGCGCTATCGCCACAATTTGGAGCCACCTAAAAATACGTATGTAGCCTCAAATTGATGTCTGGACCATAAGGATGAATGTGCCGTATGCGCTTTTGTAGAAATCAAGATGGCGGCATCAATATGACCGCCGGAACCTTGGAAATCTCGACCGATCGACCAAATTAGCGCTGACGTCAGAATATGGAGCCATGTAAAAATGCGTATGAGGGCTTAAATTGATGGGTGGACAATAAGTATTAGAGTGCCGTATGTGCTTTTGCAGAAATCAAGATGGCGGCAACAATATGGCCGCCGGACCCTGGGAAATATCGACCGATCGACCAAATTAGCGCTGACGTCAGAATTTGGAGACTTGCAAAAATACGCATTAGGGCTCCAATTGAAGGCTGGACCATAAGGATTAAAGAGCCATATGCGCTTTTGCAGAAATCAAGATGGTGGCATCAATATGGCCGCCGGAACCTTGGAAATCTCGACCGATCGACCAAATTAGCGCTGACGTCAGAATTTTGATCCTTGCAAAAATACGTATTAGGGCTCCAATTGATGGCTGGACCATAAGGATGAAAGTGCCGGATGCGCTTTTGCAGAAATCAAGATGGCGGCATCAATATGGCCGCCGGAACCTTGGAAATCTCGACCGTTCGACCAAATTAGCGCTGACGTCAGAATTTGGAGCCTTGCAAAAATACGTATTAGGGCTCCAATTGATGGCTGGACCATAAGAATTAAAGAGCCATATGCGCTTTTGCAGAAATCAAGATGGCGGCATCAATATGGCTGCCGGAACCTTGGAAATCTCGACCGATCGACCAAATTAGCGCTGACGTCAGAATTTGGAGCCATGCAAAAATACGTATTAGGGCTCCGATTGATGGCTGGACCATAAGGATGAAAGTGCCGTATGCGCTTTTGCAGAAATCAAGATGGCGGCATCAATATGGCCGCCGGAACCTTGGAAATCTCGACCGTTCGACCAAATTAGCGCTGACGTCAGAATTTGGAGCCTTGCAAAAATACGTATTAGGGCTCCAATTGATGGCTGGACCATAAGGATTAAAGAGCCATATGCGCTTTTGCAGAAATCAAGATGGCGGCATCAATATGGCTGCCGGAAACTTGGAAATCTCGACCGTTCGACCAAATTAGCGCTGACGTCAGAATTTGGAGCCTTGCAAAAATACGCATTAGGGTTCCAATTGAAGGCTGGACCATAAGGATTAAAGTGCCGTATGCGCTTTTGCAGAAATCAAGATGACGGCATCAATATCGCCGCCGGAACCTTGTAAATCTTGACCGATCGACCAAATTAGCGCTGACGTCAGAATTTGGAGCCATGGAAAAATGCGTATGAGGGCTTAAATTGATGGCTGGACAATAAGGATTAAAGTGCCGTATGCGCTTTTGCAGAAATCAAGATGGTGGCATCAATATGGCCGCCGGATCCTTGGAAATCTCGACCGATCGACCAAATTAGCGCTGACGTCAGAATTTGGAGCCGTGCAAAAATACGTACTATCGCTCCAATTGATGGATGGACCATAAGAATAAAAGTGCCGTATGCGCTTTTGCTGAAATCAAGATGGCGGCATCAATATGGCGGCCGGAACCTTGGAAATCTCGACTGATCGACCAAATTAGCGCTGATGTCAGAATTTGGAGCCATGGAAAAATGCGTATGAGGGCTTAAATTGATGGCTGGACAATAAGGATGAAAGTGCCGTATGCGCTTTTGCAGAAATCAGTATGGCCGCCGGAACCTTGGAAATCTTGACCGATCGACCAAATTAGCGCTGACGTCAGAATTTGGAGCCGTGCAAAAATACGTATTAGGGCTCCAATTGATGGCTGGACCATAAGGATTAAAGTGCCATATGCGCTTTTGCAGAAATCAAGATGGCGGCATCAATATGGCTGCCGGAACCTTGGAAATCTCGACCGATCGACCAAATTAGCGCTGACGTCAGAATTTGGAGCCTTACAGAAATACGTATTAGGGCTCCAATTGATGGCTGGACCATAAGAATAAAAGTGCCGTATGCGCTTTTGCTAAAATCAAGATGGCGCCATCAATATGGCCGCCGGAACCTTGTAAATCTCGACCGATCGACCAAATTAGCGCTGACGTCAGAATTGGGAGCCATGCAAAAATACGTATTAGGGCTCCAATTGATGGCTGGACCATAAGGATGAAAGTGCCGTATGCGCTTTTGCAGAAATCAAGATGGCGGCATCAATATGGCCGCCGGAACCTTGGAAATCTCGACCGTTCGACCAAATTAGCGCTGACGTCAGAATTTGGAGCCTTGCAAAAATACGTATTAGGGCTCCAATTGATGGCTGGACGATAAGGATTAAAGCGCCATATGCGCTTTTGCAGAAATCAAGATGGCGGCATCAATATGGCTGCCGGAACCTTGGAAATCTCGACCGATCGACCAAATTAGCGCTGACGTCAGAATTTGGAGCCATGGAAAAATGCGTATGAGGGCTTAAATTGATGGCTGGACAATAAGGATTAGAGTGCCGTATGTGCTTTTGCAGAAATCAAGATGGTGGCATCAATATGGCCGCCGGAACCTTGGAAATCTCGACCGATCGATCGAATTAGCGCTGATGTCAGAATTTGGAGCCTTGCAAAAATACGAATTAGGGCTCCAATTAATGGCTGGACCATAAGGATTAAAGAGCCATATGCGCTTTTGCAGAAATCAAGATGGTGGCATCAATATAGCCGCCGGAACCTTGTAAATCTCGACCGATCGACCAAATTAGCGCTGACGTCAGAATTTGGAGCTTTGCAAAAATACGTATTAGGGCTCCAATTGATGGCTGGACCATAAGGATTAAAGAGCCATATGCGCTATTGCAGAAATCAAGATGGTGGCATCAATATCGCCGCCGGAGCCTTGTAAATCTTGACCGATCGACCAAATTAGCGCTGACGTCAGAATTTTGAGCCATGGAAAAATGCGTATGAGGGCTTAAATTGATGGCTGGACAATAAGGATTAAAGTGCCGTATGCGCTTTTGCAGAAATCAAGATGGTGGCATCAATATGGCCGCCGGATCCTTGGAAATCTCGACCGATCGACCAAATTAGCGCTGACGTCAGAATTTGGAGCCGTGCAAAAATACGTACTACCGCTCCAATTGATGGCTGGACCATAAGAATAAAAGTGCCGTATGCGCTTTTGCTGAAATCAAGATGGCGGCATCAATATGGCGGCCGGAACCTTGGAAATCTCGACTGATCGACCAAATTAGCGCTGATGTCAGAATTTGGAGCCATGGAAAAATGCGTATGAGGGCTTAAATTGATGGCTGGACAATAAGGATGAAAGTGCCGTATGCGCTTTTGCAGAAATCAGTATGGCCGCCGGAACCTTGGAAATCTCGACCGATCGACCAAATTAGCGCTGACGTCAGAATTTGGAGCCGTGCAAAAATACGTATTAGGGCTCCAATTGATGGCTGGACCATAAGGATTAAAGTGCCATATGCGCTTTTGCAGAAATCAAGATGGCGGCATCAATATGGCCGCCGGAACCTTGGAAATCTCGACCGATCGACCAAATTAGCGCTGACGTCAGAATTTGGAGACATGGAAAATGCGTATGAGGGCTTAAATTGATGACTGGACAATAAGGATTAAAGTGCCATATGCGCTTTTGCAGAAATCAAGATGGCGGCATCAATATGGCTGCCGGAACCTTGGAAATCTCGACCGATCGACCGAAATAGCGCTGACGTCAGAGTTTAGAGCCTTGCAAAAATACGTATTAGGGCTCCAATTGATGGCTGAACCATAAGGATTAAAGTGCCATATGCGCTTTTGCAGAAATCAAGATGGCGGCATCAATATGGCCGCCGGAACCTTGGAAATCTCGACCGATCGACCAAATTAGCGCTGACGTCAGAATTTGGAGACATGGAAAATGCGTATGAGGGCTTAAATTGATGACTGGACAATAAGGATTAAAGTGCCATATGCGCTTTTGCAGAAATCAAGATGGCGGCATCAATATGGCTGCCGGAACCTTGGAAATCTCGACCGATCGACCGAAATAGCGCTGACGTCAGAGTTTAGAGCCTTGCAAAAATACGTATTAGGGCTCCAATTGATGGCTGGACCATAAGGATTAAAGAGCCATATGCGCTTTTGCAGAAATCAAGATGGTGGCATCAATATCGCCGCCGGAACCTTGTAAATCTCGACCGATCGACCAAATTAGCGCTGACGTCAGAATTTGGAGCCATGCAAAAATACGTATTAGGGCTCCAATAGATGGCTGGACCATAAGGATGAAAGTGCTGTATGCGCTTTTGCAGAAATCAAGATGGCGGCATCAATATGGCCGCCGGAACCTGGGAAATCTCGACCGATCGACCAAATTAGCGCTGACGTCAGAATTTGGAGCCATGCAAAAATACGTATTAGGGCTCCAATAGATGGCTGGACCATAAGGATGAAAGTGCCGTATGCGCTTTTGCAGAAATCAAGATGGCGGCATCAATATGGCCGCCGGAACCTGGGAAATATCGACCGATCGACCAAATTAGCGCTGACGTCAGAATTTGGAGACTTGCAAAAATACGCATTAGGGCTCCAATTGAAGGCTGGACCATAAGGATTAAATAGCCATATGCGCTTTTGCAGAAATCAAGATGGTGGCATCAATATGGCCGCCGGAACCTTGGAAATCTCTACCGATCGACCAAATTAGCGCTGACGTCAGAATTTGGAGCCTTGCAAAAATACATATTATGGCTCCAATTGATGGCTGGAGCATAAGGATTAAAGTGCCATATGCGCTTTTGCAGAAATCAATATGGCCGCCGGAACCTTGGAAATCTCGACCGATCGACCAAGTTAGCGCTGACGTCAGAATTTGGAGCCTTGCAAAAATACGTATTAGGGCTCCAATTGATGGCTGGACCATAAGGATTAAAGTGCCATATGCGCTTTTGCAAAAATCAAGATGGCGGCATCAATATGGCCGCCGGAACCTTGGAAATCTCGATCGATCGACCGAATTAGCGCTATCGCCACAATTTGGAGCCACCTAAAAATACGTATGTGGCCTCAAATTGATGGGTGGACCATAAGGATGAATGTGCCGTATGCGCTTTTGCAGAAATCAAGATGGCGGCATCAATATGGCCGCCGGAACCTTCGAAATCTCGACCGATCGACCAAATTAGCGCTGACGTCAGAATTTGGAGCCGTGGAAAAATGCGTATGAGGGCTCAAATTGATGGCTGGGCCATAAGGATCAAAGTGCCGTATGCGCTTTTGCAGAAATGAAGATGGCGACATCAGTATGCACGCCAAAACCACGGAAATTATTGCCAAACCTGAGAAAAAATGTGTGAAAGGTTATTCTCAGCAACGCCTACGCTATTATACCCTCTATTGATTATGAACCCACGGAATGGGTTGTATGAGAAAGTATCGATAATATACGCTGTTCTGACTACCAAAATTTTCTGAAAATCAATTAATAGTCATTCAGTAGATCGAGTAGCTCGGATTAAGTCTGGTCCATTGCAAACCATCATTTACTGTGAATTCCGTACAGCATCACATCTGCATTATCTTCTGCTCCAGGGTACCTTCCTACCTGCAAATAATTACTAAAAGTTGAAATTCGTCAACAGTTCTTCTCAGAATAGTTGACGATTTCTGCAATCGCCCATTGACGGTGCACATTGATTATTTCCAACAGTCCTTTTCAGGATAGTTGGAAAGCTCTCTCGATCGCGTCTCTTCTCCACAGTACGAACTTAACAGTAGTCCGTCACATTTTGTACATGAAAAGTATTTACTTTTCTGAAGCTTCTCAGTTTCAAACATTTTTCGATTGTTCGTCATCTTGTCTGAGACCTCATTATTGAATCACAATTATCTGAGATGGAAGATAACGAGAAGCCACAGAAGTTTCATTCTAAGCGATGTTGCAACCCATTAAGGATAAAAGGACATACCGGTAAAGCTTTGAGAACAATATCGACATCTTTATCAGAAAAATATCCACATTTACATCTTAGCTCGAAAGTTTGCCATGAGTGCAGGCACAGTATTTATGTTTCACAAAAAGACCAAACTTTAGATAGTGTTGTAACTGAATTTTCAATAGACTTTGACGATTCTCTAGAGAAGCTTCCTGCTAAGAAGGTATGCAAAACTAGGGAGGACGAACTTGAGGATCTCCTGAATGGTCTGAAGGAGAAATTCAAAAGTTTGCCAGACAATGATCCTCTGCGGAAATCTATACTTACAATGGCTCCTGATTATTGGAGCAGTCGTCAGATCTTTGAAGAATTCCCGTGTTCTTACAGGATGGTAATACAGTCCAAAGAACAGAAAAAATCAGGCAGAATATTAGCTATACCACAATTGAAAAGGGGGAAAAATATCAATGAAGAAACTGTTAAAAAAGTACAAGAGTTCTACGAAAATGATTCCAACAGCCGCATAATGCCCCACAAAAAAGAGACTATTGCAATCAAAGTTGATGCTTCCAAAGTAATGAAACAGAAACATTTGTTGTTATATAATATCAAAGTATTGCACTTGAAGTTCAAGAAAAAATATCCACAGCATCCTATAGAATCTTCAATATTCGCGGAATTGCGGCCAAAATGGTGTGTTGTAGCTGGAGCATCAGGGACGCACAGCGTCTGTGTATGTACAATCCACCAAAACGTCAAACTCATGATCGACTCTATTGATTTGAAAAATTTGAGTAAACAATGTGAAACTAGGCTAAGTGATTATAAAGATTGTATTGTATACATCCTTTGTAAGAAACCTACAACTGCTTGTCATTTGCTAGAATGTGAAAAATGTCCCAATATGGAGAAATTTTCAGAACTTATTCTCAGAATTATTAGAACAAAGTAATATACAGCAAGTGATATTCAGCACCTGGACATCTACTGATCAATGTAGCCTCAAACAAGAATGTCTTCCCTCAGATGAATTCGTAGAAGAATTGAATAAACGCTTGACAGTTCTAGTTCCCCACAGTTTTATTTCGAAAGAACAAGAAAAATTCATTACTGACAAGAAGGAGAATTTGGCTGAAAATGAGGTATTATTGCATTGTGACTTTGCAGAAAATTATGCATACGTCGTACAGAATGCAGATCAAGCCTTTCATTATAACAATGATCAATGTTCTGTTCTTACTGTTGCTTTCTATTATCGATCAGGCGAGGACTTGAAACACAAGAGCATTATTTTACTCTCAGACTGCACAACTCATGATGCTACCGCAGTATATTTGATGCAGCAGAAGGTAATACCGGAAATTAAAAAGGTGTATCCATATGTAAAGAAAAGTTATTATGTAACTGATGGTGCAAAACGGCACTTCAAAAATAGAACTCAGATGATGCATCTTATGAATCACAAGACTGATTTTGGAATTGAAGCGGAGTGGCACTGTCATACAACGTCACATGGTAAATGTATTTGCGATGGTCTTGGAGCATGCTTGAAGAGTGAAGCCACTCGATTCAGTTTACAAGTCGAACCAAAAAATGCTATCTTGGACTCAACTTCTCTATTCAAGTTTGCAGAAGAAAAATTCAAAAACATAAAATTTTTCCATTATAGTAAGCAGGAGCATAAACAATTAGTCAAAAGATTGCATAGAAAATATAAAAATCCAGCTACTGTGAAAAAAATTCAGAGCAGCCACGCATTCATTCCAACTACTGATAATAAACTGAAAGTGAAGAGGTAATCTGGATCAAAACATGACATAATTACTATGCAATATGAAACTCGTTAAGAATTTGAAGAGGTCTAAATTGAGTTCTTATCATACAATGGTGAGTTTCTCAACCGGTTAATGACTGTCGGTATTTAGGAAATCGTTCCGGAAGAAATTTGAATCTGCAAGGCATATGATTGGAGCTACTCAACCTACTGAATCTCTATTAATTGATTTCCAGACGATTTAGGTAGTTTCAACGTTGTATACTACCACGGATTTCTTATACATGTGTCATACGAGATCCACCATACTATGGGTTCAGAATCAATAGGGCGTGACTTAGGATACGCGTCGCTGAGAATAACTTTCAACGCTCTTCTCATCAGGTTTGGCAATCAATTCTGCAATGTTGTTCTTGTTGCGACGTACATTCACAATAATGGATACATTGATTCGTGATTTGAGTTTCGGAAACCACTTTTCCCATGAATCATTTTGTTTCCGACACTTTGAAGCTTATGGTCTAGCCATCAATTTGAGCTCTCATACGTATTTTTGCATGGCTCCAAATTCTGGCGAGAGCGCTAATTCGGTCGATCGGTCGAGATTTCCAAGGTTCCGACGGCCATATTGATGCCGCCATCTTGATTTCTGCAAAAGCACATACGGCACTTTGATCCTTATGGTCCAGCCATCAATTTGAGCCCTCATATGTATTTTTGCAAGTCTCCAAATTCTGACGTCAGCGCTAATTTGGTCGATCGGTCGATATTTCCCAGGTTCCGGCGGCCATATTGATGCCGCCATCTTGATTTCTGCAAAAGCGCATACGGCACTTTCATCCTTATGGTCCAGCCATCTATTGGAGCCCTAATACGTATTTTTGCATGGCTCCAAATTCTGACGTCAGCGCTAATTTGGTCGATCGGTCGAGATTTCCAAGGTTCCGGCGGCCATATTGATTTCTGCAAAAGCGCATATGGCACTTTAATCCTTATGCTCCAGCCATCAATTTGAGCCCTCATACGTATTTTTGCATGGCTCCAAATTCTGACGTCAGCGCTAATTTGGTCGATCGGTCGAGATTTCCAAGGTTCCGGCGGCCATATTGATGCCGCCATCTTGATTTCTGCAAAAGCGCATACGGCACTTTCATCCTTATGGTCCAGCCATCAATTTGAGCCCTCATACGTATTTTTAGGTGGCTCCAAATTCTGGCGATAGCGCTAATTCGGTCGATCGGTCGATATTTCCAAGGTTCCGGCGGCCATATTGATGCCGCCATCTTGATTTCTGCAAAAGCGCATACGGCATTTTCATCCTTATGGTCCAGCCATCAATTTGAGCCCTCATTCGTATTTTTGCATGGCTCGAAATTCTGACGTCAGCGCTAATTTGGTCGATCGCTCGAGATTTCCAAGGTTCCGGCGGCCATATTGATGCCGCCATCTTGATTTCTGCAAAAGCGCATACGGCACTTTCATCCTTATGGTCCAGCCATCAATTTGAGACCTCAAACGTATTTTTGCGTGGCTTCAAATTTTGGCGGCAGCACTGATCCGGTTGACATGGATAGACCCACATATATAAATCTAGACGTCAAAAACTACCGAGTGCAACACCTGGACCTCGTCATCGGCCACCATAACTACCTGGATACCTTCTATGACCAGCACGTACATCTACATACGTGATAAATTTATTTTTCTGTGATTGTTAAAATTAAGTCACAGTTGGGCAACTGCAATGGGTATGCCGTGACAAAATAAGTGGGATTTTTAACCAAGTGATGGCTAAATAGTTGACCAAATCATTTCAATTTGGTGTACAGTCTCTACAAGGGATAAGATAGCAGGTCGAATTTTCCAGTAAAATTAGGCTGATGTATACATCTACTTTACGTTCCACTTTGTATTAAAAAAAATCCGAGAGCCAATTTTTTAAATCGACAATTTTTTATTGGAATAGGTGCTTAAGTAAAAACATCATTTGGCTCGAATAAAAGCTTGATCGTGCATAACTGATAAATAAATCATAGAATTATATAAATTATACATGTTTTTGAAATATTCTATGCTTTATTTAAAAAAAGAGACAATTCATATTGTACAAGTTATTATAATATATGTATATCAACTTCTTAGATATGGGCGATTATCACGAAAATGCGAGAATTGACGGCATCGTATATAAATGCTATTAAGAAGGAAAATAATAGAAATCTTGCGATTGTGTACGACAAATATAAAAGTATTACATAATATTCAATGACATTAGTTATAAGAATCAGCGCTCTTCGTATAAAAGATAGGTAAAATATGCCCAAAATATCAGCTACGTGGCATATTTTTTTTAATTGCAGTGAATTTGAGATGTATCTACCTATATGTAAGATTTAAGTAATTAAAACATTATATTTCAGAAAATATATGATAATGCGAAAATTTTGTATTCAATAAGAATTATTATATACTTAATTTAAACTGTTTAAAAATCTCTTCACCAATTTCTACCAATTATTTTCTGGGCTTTTCCCTAATCCACCCATAATTTCGAATCCTACCACCCATAATTTCGAGTTTTTATTTCTTTTCACAATTTACATGGTTCCGATGAGGTATAAGCTATTTTATTGTATTGTAGGTTTATCAATGCCAGTTTCTACAAAGTAATTTCTGGGGTTATCTCTAATTGAGTGCTAAATGGGAAAAATTTTCAAATTTAAAATCCTAAATTGGCCAAAAATGCCAAAATATGATTTTATGAGATTTGGATGTATATTCGAAATCTCCGCAACCAGATAAAATATCGGTTCGTTTATCGTTTTATAGGCTTTTAATTACCATTTTCTAGAAATAAATTTCCGGGTTGTTCCCTAATCCACGACTAAGTTGTAAAATTTTTCAAATTTCGAATCCTCAAATGTCAAAAATGCCAAAAAGCGATTTTATGGGATTTGAATTTATATTCGAAATCTCCAAGGCCTGATGGGATATTGGCTCTTCTATTGTTTTATAGGTTTTTATTATTATTTTCTACAAAGAAATTTCCGGGTCGTTACCTAATCCACGGTTAAGTGGGAAAATTTTTCAAATTTTTATGATTTATATGATTTTAATTTTTTTTTAAATCTCCAAAGTCCGATGAGGTATCGGCTTATTTACCGAATTATAGGTTTTTGAATATCAATTTCTACAAAGAAAATTCTGGGTTTTTCCCTAATTCACCGCTAATTCAGAAAATTATTCATATTTCGAACCCTAAATTGGTAAAAAAATGCCAAAATATTATTGTATGGAATTTGATATTTTTTAAAAATCTCCAAGGTCTGATGAGATATAGGCTTTTTTATCGTATCGTTGCAACCGGGTTCGGGGTAGTTAAATAAAAACTACACAAACCTCAGACTTTATTCGGATAACCAAATAAAAGTGCCAACACGACTATTCTCATTAACTGTCAACATCAGACTGCTGTTTTACGGGGTTACGAGTCGTTGTGAAGCACGGCGATTTATGTTTATCGAATCGCATGCTTGGCTCGATCACAACATTTCTCCCCCTTCTTTCAGATTATCATTCCGACAATCTTAGGTCTTGTCTCCTTGAATTCTTCACTCGAATTGTTCAAACAAGCTGATTCTCTTCTAACTTCCAATGATGATTTCCAGGATCCCACCAACATCCTCTACCTTGACCCATATCAGTCGTCAAGTTACCGAGTGGCGCTTCCAGGTACAGACTCCAATCATCACTTTTAGGAATAAAAAGACGGACCTCTTTCTTAACAAATCAATATCTATTAGTGGAATCTAAACTTCAAGCGGTTGAATTCTCTTAAAATTCAGTTTTCGGACAAGAGTGAAGAGTTGACATGCCATGGAATCTCACTTTAAGTCTCCGCTTCGATATTTACCTTCACGCTCACGGGAAAAAACCATAACTCAAAAGCACTGTGAGCAGAGCAGTCTTCATATATAGGTCTCTCTTTCGGTGTAACTTCCAAGTCGATTGATGTTGACAATCTTGGGTTTGTGTCTTGGTAAACGACCAATACAATAAACGACATAATTGATTTTCTTCACAACTTCCCAAGGTCCCATCCAATTCTCTTGGAGTTTCGGTGATATTCTTTTGGTTCTTCGAGGATTGAAAACCCAAACCTTCGGACCTTGAGAGTACTCAACGTGTCGTGCTCTTTTATCGTACCAAGACTTCGTTTTTTCTGATTGTCAATTAATTTTGTCTCGTACTAATTCGTGAATCTCATTGAGTTTCCTCCGTAGCTGTTGTATATAGTTCCTATTTTCTTCGATCTTGACCTACTCTGGTGGGCACCCTCAAACAAAATCCAAAGGAAGTTGTCGATCGAATCCGGTGTACATTTCAGCTGGAGTAGCTCCGGTCGACGCGTGTTCAGAAGACCTGGAAGGCTTAATGAGATTTAGGCTTTTTTATCGTATTATTGGTTTCTCAATACCAATTTTTACAAAGTAATTTTTGGGTGTTTCCTTAATCCACCGCTGAGTTGGAAAATTTTCAAATTTTGAATCTAAAATTGGTAAAAATTGCCAATATGTGATTTTAGGGAATTTGAATATTTTAAACCTTCAAGGCCCGATGTACTATCGGGTTTCCATCGTTTTATAGAGTTTTAATACCAATTTCTAGGTTTCTCCCTAATCCGCCGCTAAGTGGAAAAGAATTTAAAATTTCGAATCTTCTATTGGTCGAAAATGTCAAAATATGATTTTATGGGATTTGATTTTTTCTTTTCAACATCTCCAAGGCCCGATAAGATATTGTTTCTTTTATCGTTTTATATGTTTTTTATACTAATTTCTACAAAGTAATATCTGCGTTTTTCCCTAATCCACCGCTACGTGGGAAACTTTTTGAAATTTGGAATCTAAAATGGCCATAAATGCCAAATTGTGATTTTATGGAATTTGAATTTTTTTTAAATCTCCACGGCCCGATGATATATTGCTTTTTAATCATTTTATAGGTTTATTAATACCAATTTCTAGAAAGTATTTTCTGGATTTTTCCTTAATATAGCGCTATATGGAAAAAATTTTCAAATTTTGAATCCTAAATTGGCCATAAATGCTAAAAGGGGATTTTAAGGGATTTGCATTTATTTTCGAAATATCCAAGGCCGGATTTGATATTTGCTCTTTTATATTTTTATAGGTTTTTTAGTACCAATTTCTAGATAGTAATTTCTGCGATTTTTCCTAATCCACCGCTAAGTGTGCAAATTTTTTTTATTTCGCAACCTAAATTGGTCAATAATAGCAAAATGGGATTTTTTGGATTCATTAAAAATTTTTAATTCTAAATGAGATATCGACATAATTATCGATTAGAATGCCTGCTAACGCTATCTTCTAAAGAGCAGTTTCACAGTTTTTCCCTAATCAACAGCTATGTCGGTTGATTGTCCGAAATTCACACCTTATCTTCTATATATATATATATATATGGTGTCCTGATTGACCGTCTGACTGACTGAATAACTGATTGACTGACTGACTAACTGAATGTCTGACTGATTGACTCATCAACGCCGAACGAAAACTATTAACCCTTTAACTTGAAATTTTCGTGATATATTGTTTTAATATTGTAGGAAACGAATAAGAAAGGATATTAGGTAATTTTAACTCTAATAGGGTAAATTTTACAAATTTTATTGTCTAGGGAGTTAAAGGCTGTAAAATGTGTTTTCACGGAATTATTTTGAATTTGCAAGGCCCGATGAGATACCTGATTCTTTTATCGTTAAAAGGGGTATTCAGTACTACTTTCTAGGAGATAATTTTTTGGCTTTTCCCTAATCAATCGCTGAGTGGGTAAATTCTTCAAATTTCAATTCCAAAATTGAAACCCTATCTTTTATATATATATATTAGGGTGTTCCCTAGTTCCCAAATTGCCGCTAGGTCGGCTCCCACCCCCCAGATGTATTGGTTATGACCGAAAACTGGGAAATACACCGAGAAAGCCCCCCAAAAAAGGGTCTAGACCCTGCCACTTTTCAAAAAACGGTTTTTCCGCATTAATACGCGTTTTTACTATGTAAAAATTTTTTCCGGGCTCCTAAATATATTAAATGTGCATAAATATCATGTAAAATGTTTGTAAAATGTATAAAGTATGTTCAGTAATTTTCTAGAGCCGAGAAAATAAAATTTGAGCCAAATATAGCGTCCAAAACCTAAAAAAATACCGATAAAAGCCGATTTTTTTTCACCTTTATGCGTTTTTAATTATAATTGGCTTTACATTGAGCTATCAGACTAGTATATTCTGAAAGTAGAGTTCAAAACCGACAATTTTGTTTTTTGGACGATTTTCTATCCCCTCTAGAACTGAAGATATGGCCGTTTGAAATTGGCCAAAAAATCAAAGTATCAAATCTGTGAATGGGTGCATGAAGACTTTTATGGATCACAACTTTGTTAGCTATTATTTGGGTATCTGAGGTCCAGTCGACTTTTGCAAAGAAACAAATTGAAGGTTTTGATTTTAGCTTCTGTGCACCCTTTAGAGTCCGACTATGCCTGGGGCATCTCCAAAAATAAGCATGAATAAAACTTTGACAATTTAAGACATACACAATGAAAATGTTTTTTTTTCGTGAAAGTAACCCTACTAGACAATTTAAAAACGTATTAAAATACACATTTCTCATTTATTTACGTATGTACACCCAGCAGAAGGTGATGATCTTCGATAGCTCCTTGTCGGAAGCAAGCGCCCCCTCCCCAAGTGTCACATAACCTTTAAGGTTTATTTAATGAATTTTGATCAATTTCGATCAAAAACCCCGCTTATATGCGACCCTTTGTAGCTAGCTTCCAGCGACCCTGTAACGTTCGAAAATCATGACTTTCCGCTGGGTATACGGTGAAATTCTACCCATGATATTCCTTAATTACAAAAGAATCCGTAAGATAGCGCAAGTGTCTCGCGCAAAAGGATAATTATTATACGTTGCGTATTAACTATGAAGTTTGCAATTAATGCTTTATGTGATCTAACGGTTTTCAATAAATAATTCTTGTAGGTAAATACCTCTCTAAACAAAAATGCCATGAGCACTAACGTAAGTGAAATGCACAATTTTTTTAATGAGACGTATACTAAAAATAGTATATAACAACTAATATAAGTGAAATCGAGTTTTAAATTGCAATAAATACATAATATTGAGTAATTTATTTTATTTTATTTAATTTTTGAAATAATATTGAGTAATGTTTATCCCGGAGTATATACTATATAAAAATAATACGAGGGTAGTTCAATAAGTCTTTAGAATGACCAACAGATGGCGCGCGAATCGCTCCAAATCATCTGTTTTCAGTCAGCACCACTCCCGACTAGATATATGGTGCAGTCACAGTCCACATCTTCTGAGTTTACGTGTTTTTATAACCAATTGAAAAAAAAAAATTGCTTGTTAAGAAAAATGGAAAAAAACGAGTTCAGAGCGGTAATTAAACATTTTCATTTAAAGGGTTTAACTCCATATGAGATAAAAAATGAATTGGACTCAGTTCATGGCACATCTGCCCCTGCCTTAGCAACGGTTTATAACTGGGTAAATGAATTTAAGCGTGGTCGTACATCAATAAGTGACGAACCACGTTCAGGAAAGCCCGTAGAAGCAACTACTCCCGAAATCATCAATAAAATCCACGATATGGTGTTGAAGGATAGAAGATTAAAAGTGCGTGAGTTAGCTGAGGCCACAAGGATATCTATAGGTGCAGTTGTTTCAATTCTACATGAAAAATTAGGCATGAAAAAGCTATCGGCAAGATGGGTGCCGCGTTTGCTCTCAGCTGAGAATAAACGCAATAGAGTGGTCGCCTCTGAGGCTCTTTTGGCGCGCATAAGTCGGAATCCTGAGGAATTTTTTCGTCGATTTGTGACTCTGGATGAAACATGGATACACCACTACACTCCTGAGACAAAGGAACAATCCAAACAGTGGATTTCCACAGGCGAACCAGCTCCAAAGAAGGCAAAGACCGTAAAGTCAGCTGGTAAGGTTATGGCTACAGTTTTTTGGGATGCACGTGGAATTATACTTATTGATTACTTGGAAAAGGGTAAAACAATTACTGGTGAGTATTATGCATCATTATTAGAGCAGCTGAAAGAAGAAATTAAAAAAAAACGACCACATTTGGCGAGAAAAAAAATTCTCTTTCATCACGACAACGCCCGAGTTCACACATGCTTCGTTTCAATGGCTAAAATTGAAGAACTAAAATTCGAATTGGTCGAACACCCACCGTATTCACCAGATTTAGCCCCCAGTGACTTTTTCTTATTTCCAAACTTGAAAAAATGGCTCGGTGGACAGAGATTTACGGACAACGAAGACGTCATTGCCTCTGTAAGTGCTTATTTTGAGGAACTTCCAAAAACGCACTTTTCTGAAGGATTAAAAAAACTTAAAAAGCGATTGACCAAGTGTATAGAGCTCCAAGGAGATTATGTTGAAAAATAAAAAAAAATTTACCCAAAAAAAATTGTTTTTATACTTTATTCTAAAGACTTATTGAAGTACCCTCGTACCTTAGGGTCTGTCTTCACGGTGCTATGTGCATCGTGCGACGATCATCGTGCAACGGCCGTCCGCGTATTCCATCGCGTTCCGATTCATTCTTATGGTATAAGTGAACTAAAAAGAAGACTTGGCAACCGCGCATCTGCACTATTCAGTCGGTCCATTACTTTAAAATACTTGTACAGTAATATAGTGGAAATGCGCGGTTGCCAAGTATTTTTTTCAGTTCACTTATACCATAAGAAAAAATCGGAACGCGATGGAATAGGCGGACTACCGTTGCACGATACTCGTCGCATGATGCACATAGCACCGTGAAGACAGACCCTTAGATAGAAGGCCAGATCCGAGAGTTTCGGGAAGCCAAAAACGCGAGAAGCAAGAACGATAGTTCTACCCCTCATAAGGCAGGTGGCGCGTGGAACGCACCTTAAATAAGTTGTTCAAAGCGCCACCTGCTTTATGGGGAGCAGAACTAACGTGCTTGCTTCGAGTTCAGGCTTATGGCTCTGGTTGGCCTTCTATCTGAGGAGGCACTATTTATATATTCTCTGTTTAACCTACGAACTACGAAGGTTTTTGTACAAAACCACAATATTTTGGGTACATACATAGGCTGGCGCTGATAATCCTTAAGAAAAGAAAACACAATATTTTCTCTTTAAATGTTTATACTTAACCCTTACTTGCCACACTTCAGCAGAATCACTTACTTGCCACACAGGGGTGTTCAGCACCCCAGCGACAAAAATCGTTATAAAAGATCAACTATTAAATATTTTTACTTTAAAATTTTTTTGTAACATATTTAAAGCTTACTATAAAAGATTATATAGTTAATTTTATTAAAAATTAAATTTAAGTACACTAAAAAAATTGTCAAAGTTAAAAAAACTGAACAAATGATCATTTTTACAAAAAAAATCATAGTTTTTTTATTTTCTAATATTAACACCTAAAAATTCAGGTAATTCTTCTACTAATATATCTTTATGAAAAAAAAATACTATTATATTGTCTGCTGAAAAAAGTATATTTATTCTGAGGAATGACGGAAGGAATTTTAGGAAAAAATAAAGTTAGCATTTTGGTAAATTTATGCTGTTTAATTAATTATAAAAAAAAATATTTATGAATTTTTTCATTGAAAATAATAAAAACTATAATAAAAATAAAAAAGGAATTGAAAATACATTTTATACATCAGCTCCAACACAATCAGTGCACATTATAACGCTGTGTTTTTGGCAAACGGGGCGGTAGCAAGCTGCACAACCTGATTTTGTCTTTCGATCTTCTTTTCTTGTACATATTACGTATCGCTTTTGATAATCGAATTCAATTCGTTCGATTACTTCAAACTGGACATCTTTTTTGAGGATCCCAGCGATACCAATTCTCAACTCCTTGCGCATGTTAACAACTGCGTATCGATCCTCTAAATACGGCTTGACAAGATACATGTATAGCCTGTCCAAACATTCAATAGCTGTTGCTTTAAAGCGGATGTTAACAACAATATTCTTGCACACGAAAAGAACTCTTGCATTGACGGCAGCCTGGTCCAGAATCCCGTAGAACGATCGTACCGGCCATCTGTTTGTTCTCCCACTGACGGTGTATGAATGACACAGATTATCATAGTTATCCGTCCCTCCTTTCGTAGCGTTGTAATGTCGTACAATAACTGGCTTTCCGTCAATAATTTCTTCGGTATGAAGAAACGATGAAACAACTAATACAATTTTCTTCGTTTTCTTCTTTTTCGGAGCATACGAAAGGAGGGTCAATTCATTCGTATGGCAAAACTTTGATGCTGGACGATCTTTTGGAGCTACTTTAAAATCAGCTGGAATCTCTCTCTTATTTTTTCTAAGAGTTCCTGTTATTTTAATGTTGTATGGGTCTTTGAGCATACGTGTGAGCAGAGGTATTGACGTGTACCAATTGTCACAAGTTACCGATCTATTGGTGTCATAAATTGGCTCCGTAACAAGACGAAAATAGTATTCCGGAACCGATTCCTCCTGCCGTACTATAGCCGTGTTTTTTCCCAAATATGGAATAGCATAAATCTAAAAAAAACAACAAATAAATTGAATAAATATAATAATATCTTTTACAAAAAAGCATTGTATAACTTATAAGAATTAATACATACCATATATGAAGTTTCCGCGTCATTCAGACTAATAATCTCTAAGCCATATTTATCCGGTTTATCCTTCATATAAACACGGAATTTGCAACGTCCTCGGAAACTCAGTAGCTGCTCATCGACTGTGCATTGAATACTGGGATTGTAGTTATTTTTACAGTTATCTATAAAAATATCCCATAGTTGACGAATTGGTGCAAAACGGTCGTTTTCATCCCTGCTACTTTTATCATCAAAACGCAGACGACTTGACAAAAATCCAAATCGCTGCCTTGAAAACAAACATCTGTAGAAGGTTACACCGTTTACCTTATTCCACAGACGATTGTCATTCACATCTGCTGATTTCCATAAACCTGCATAGTACAGTAGCCCTATGTATGCTCTTATTTCTGTCACATCGGTAAAATGATGATAGGACTCTGCTCGATCTTCTGCAACGAGTTGTGCGCATGTTTCTTCAATTTTTAAATTGGTGCAGGTAACAATAAGTTCAATCATCTTCTGGTTAACCAAACAGCTCCAAAAGTCTTCGAAAGTGTTCGCGTTTAGAGCGTCACCTTTTGGGCCAGGTACTTGTGGTGCAGGCAATTGACGATCTAAATAATTAATACATTACGCAATTTAAAAATTATTTAAAAACAAGACGGAAAAAAGTAAGAGACATATGTCGTAGATAGAAATGTTTGTACAAAGAGAATAATATATGATGCAGGTTTGTTCTGAAATGGAAAATTTTTGAGTTTCGTACAAATAAAAATAGAGAGAAGCAGCAAGAGAGAAAGAGAGATAGACGCAGGTATAATCGTATACTTCGATATGGAAAATTTTGAGTTTTATGCAAAAACAAAGAGTGAGTCATACGACGCAGGTAGAAGCGTCGGTTTTGAAACGGACATTTCCTAAGCTAGATGTAATGTCGGTTTGTTTTGAAGCATGCAATTTTTGAGTAAGCAGATGCAAAATGTCGAGTTTGAGATAGTTTTTACTTTTTATCATTTAAATTTTACTAAAAGTTTCGAAAGTTATAAAATTTGAATGAAGTAAAAAGAAAAGTTACAAAAAATATGAATTTTTACGCACCTGATTGTCGAGAAGGACCTTTTGTACTCCAAACAAAACGATTTTTGCCTCGCAGTTTGGTAGATGGACGTCCTCGAGCTCGAGACTGTAGAAGCCGTTGATCTAGGCTGGCGTCTTCCATATTCACATCTTCGTTATTGGATGATGAGCTGGAGGAACTTTCGTCATCCTCCCGTTCATTTTCACTTCGAATTTCCTCGTCGCTTTGCACTTCGAGTTCATTCTCATCGAGTAACTCGTGCAGGATGCGTCTAGGCCGCAAATTATATGCCATCTAATTTTTGAAAAAAAAAAAAAAAAAAAACCAAGTATTTTTATAACTTATTGCAACATTATTTCTTATAAGATAAATAAAAATTGAAAATTTAATTTTTACCTTATTTTTGCGATGGCTTTGAATATTACTCGGTGACAGCAAACTAATTTGTATTATAGCGCAATAGCTAACGTATTTAAAACACTCTGTTCGATACAAGTGGTATTTACAGACTGACGCGGTCGGTCGAGCGGTCATAGCTCTGCAGCCACGCGCAGGTAGATGAAAACCCCAGGTATGTTTTGAATAGTACTTTGCACTATACATATATTTACGGGTAGTATAGCTTAAAGGGCGTCTACTTAAATCCTAGCTTTTTCATATCCATGAAAAAAATGAAAGAGATAGAAGATTAGTAAATCCAGAATTATTTCACTCCAGTTGAAAATTTTATTGTTAAACTATTGTTATTTAAACATTGTACAATATGTAAAAAAAAATTAAACATAGTATAATAACGCATATTTACTCTATTTTTCACTTTAAAATCACAAGAAACCAAAAAAAAAATCACTCAAAAAAATCAATTTCAAACATACTTGCCACACTGCGGGTGTCGGCCACCCCAGGCATTTTTGAGCGGCTGCTATTAATAGGCTAACTAACTTATTGTGATGCTATACGTCTTAAACTTTAGAGTAGGCAATTTACTAAAAGGATGTATTAATATAAATAAGCTTGTCTTATGTCTAAACACCTAAATTTTAGGATAAACGCGAGTGGGATGTGATCAACCCCACAGTGGCAAGTAAGGGTTTAGGGTACTTCTTTTATTCTTATTTACTTTTTGATCATACAATAAATACAAGCAAAGCTAGCATAACAGATTCTACGACGAATAATCATACAACAGACTATTTTCTTCCTACATTAGAGGTTAGTACGTATTTTATTAAAGTTTGCGGCTGCTGTAAAATAAAAATATATTAAAAAATATTTAACAGTGTAAAATTTACCAAAGTGTGATACTTAAGAAAGAATATTTAGAAGATAATTTTGTTGACTTAAAGTAACATTGAATTATTATTATCTAAAAATTAAATTTTCTGAAAGTTATAAATATCTACACTTTTTAATAAAATTTAATTACTTTAGTGAATATTATGTTGTAGCAATACTTATTTAGTCAGAATAATTAATAATTTTTTATAAAAACTCAGATTATATAAACTTTAATATATATAAACTTTATATAAAATTTAATGGTATTTTTTCAAGGTTTATTAAGGGAAATATTTTTTGGACAACAAACAATGAAACGATAAAATGAGTTTGCAAACACATGATTCGTTATTCTCAGATATATCAAATAAAACAATCTCTAAAATAACAGGAGATAAGCTACCAAGCAAATCGCAAGTTCTTCGACTTTTATTAAATAAAACTAAAAATGAAAATGTTGAAGTGAATGATGCTGTTAAATTAGTTATCAGAGAAGTCAAAACTTTTTGGGATAAAGCTTTAGTTAATACTAGGAGAGATGACCATTGCTTTGAAAAATTAAAGAAACTGCAACAAGAGTTTCGTTCTTTCCAAAAATAAAAATAAAGATTCGTTTGTTCATCAATTGAATGATGTTTTTGACATCTCTCATAATAGTTTATGTGAATCAATAAGTGAGTCAGAAAAAAAAACGTTACTTTCTTAACCAGTCGATGACATAAAGCGTAACCTAATACGCATTAAGCATCATGAATTACCAGGTAATAAATAACAATTAATAATATTTGCAAATAATTTGATAATATTCTTTTTTTTAATAAGTGTATGTAATATGCTTTGTTCCATGACTGTAAAGTGAATGAAAAATTGAGCATTTTTTACAAAAGTAGTGAAATCCCCAAAATATTAGTCAAGTAATTGTATTTCATCTTTTGGGTAGACGCACGTGGATATATTATTTCAGAAAATAAAAATTTCTACTCGAATCTTAGTTGATACAACAGTTTCTACATATTTAACAATAATAAACTCACTATGCACCAGCCAGACCATTAAAATTGACTTCCCAATAACATTATATCAAAATTTCAAAATTTTCCTTTTGTCGGTCCCAGGTAAAAAATGATCTCAGCTAATTCTAATTATGAAAGAATGAGTATAATTCTAAATTGCTCATCAACTTTTGGCATTTCCAAAAACATATTATATCATATACTTTTAATGCATAATCCAGAAGCTATTTGACAACTTGAAAAACACATTAAGTTTTAAACCGCATTTTCCAATATTTTTTAGTTTGAATTTTTTCAATAAATTCTGGACTATGCATTAAAAGTATATGATATAATATGTTTTTGGAAATGACAAAAGTTGATGAGCAATTCAGAATTAGACTCAACCTTGCATAATTAGAATTAGCTGAGATCATATTTCACCTGGGACCGACAAAAGGGAAATTTTGATATTTTGATATAAAGTAATTCGCAAGTCAATTGTAATGGTCTGACTGGTGCATAATGAGTTTATTATTGTTAAATATATGGAATCTGTTGTATCAACTAAGATTCAAGTGAAAAGTTATATTTTCTAAAATAATACGAGGGTAGTTCAATAAGTCTTTAGAATAAAGTATAAAAACAATTTTTTTTGGGTAAATTTTTTTTTATTTTTCAACATAATCTCCTTGGAGCTCTATACACTTGGTCAATCGCATTTTAAGTTTTTTTAATCCATCAGAAAAGTGCGTTTTCGGAAGTTCCTCAAAATAAGCACTTACAGAGGCAATGACGTCTTCGTTGTCCGTAAATCTCTGTCCACCGAGCCATTTTTTCAAGTTTGGAAATAAGAAAAAGTCACTGGGGGCTAAATCTGGTGAATACGGTGGGTGTTCGACCAATTCGAATTTTAGTTCTTCAATTTTAGCCATTGAAACGAAGCATGTGTGAACTCGGGCGTTGTCGTGATGAAAGAGAATTTTTTTTCTCGCCAAATGTGGTCGTTTTTTTTTAATTTCTTCTTTCAGCTGCTCTAATAATGATGCATAATACTCACCAGTAATTGTTTTACCCTTTTCCAAGTAATCAATAAGTATAATTCCACGTGCATCCCAAAAAACTGTAGCCATAACCTTACCAGCTGACTTTACGGTCTTTGCCTTCTTTGGAGCTGGTTCGCCTGTGGAAATCCACTGTTTGGATTGTTCCTTTGTCTCAGGAGTGTAGTGGTGTATCCATGTTTCATCCAGAGTCACAAATCGACGAAAAAATTCCTCAGGATTCCGACTTATGCGCGCCAAAAGAGCCTCAGAGGCGACCACTCTATTGCGTTTATTCTCAGCTGAGAGCAAACGCGGCACCCATCTTGCCGATAGCATTTTCATGCCTAATTTTTCATGTAGAATTGAAACAACTGCACCTATAGATATCCTTGTGGCCTCAGCTAACTCACGCACTTTTAATCTTCTATCCTTCAACACCATATCGTGGATTTTATTGATGATTTCGGGAGTAGTTGCTTCTACGGGCCTTCCTGAACGTGGTTCGTCACTTATTGATGTACGACCACGCTTAAATTCATTTACCCAGTTATAAACCGTTGCTAAGGCAGGGGCAGATGTGCCATGAACTGAGTCCAGTTCATTTTTTATCGCATATGGAGTTAAACCCTTTAAATGAAAATGTTTAATTACCGCTCTGAACTCGTTTTTTTTCATTTTTCTTAACAAGCAATTTTTTTTTTTCAATTGGTTATAAAAACACGTAAACTCAGAAGATGTGGACTGTGACTGCACCATATATCAAGTCGGGAGTGGTGCTGACTGAAAACAGATGATTTGGAGCGATTCGCGCGCCATCTGTTGGTCATTCTAAAGACTTATTGAACTACCCTCGTATATCCACATGCGTGTACCCAAAAGATGAAATACAATTACTTGACTGTTATATTTTGGGGATTTCACTACTTTTGTAAAGAACCTTTACTCGCCAACATTTTACCTTTTAGAAAGGTATTTTATGGAAGTTTTATAATTGATTTATAACATGGTCATTGTTCTAGTCATATAGTTGATATCCGTTAACCAACAAAATAAGACCATGAAATAAGAAAAATAATTCTCAATTACCTTGAAATAATATATTTATACAGTCTCTCAAACCACATTGCAGCAAAATTTGCAACCTCCCATGCACCGTACATGCATAAAAAGGGCCTACACATGCACTGATTAAAAAATGTACAGAGTGAAATAAAGGGGAGGGCAATTCCAAGCTCGGATGATGATTTGGCAGTCCAACTCCATCTCATGAAAAATCACTTTACCCTTGTTTGAAATAATCCACTTTCCCCCGCTAGTTCGACAATATACTAATAATTTTGTGTTGTTACGTATTTAGACGTACACAAAGAAATATTCACTGCTGAGGAGGATGCTGAAATACTTGATAGAACTGAATCTCTGGAACTTGGCGAACCAGAATCAGATGTATCCCAACCTAGTTCATCAATCACTAAGGTCACAGTATTAACAGGTGCAGTACTCCTCCTCTCCCCCACCTCGCTTAATGTGATTGCGCTGGGACCAAGTAAATTTAATAACAAAAAGAGTTATAATAATAAACAACGGAACAGATATGTAGTATAAAGTAATACATATAAAATAAATGTTAACATTTTAATATTTTTTTATAAATTGTTCAAGGGGAGTATTCTATTTTTGATAACTTGCAAGTACAGCTTGACTGGATTTTGATGACTCTATAATTAATTGTACTACTTATCAATTTTTTAAATGAAAATATCACTTTCATCACTCCTTGTGGTAAACGTATTTCTAGCAAAAGTAAAAAAAAATATTAAAAAATACTTACGAATATTCATAAATACTGATAAATAATGACAAATAATGACAAATAATATGGGATATTAGCTGTTGGAATTCGGAAATTTTTATTAGTTATTATTCATTATTATTTGTCATTATTTGTCATTATTTTTTAATATTTATCATTATTTATCTATATTATCAAATATCGATTAATATCGACTATAACATATGTGGAGCAGAATGTTTATGCGCTTAATAATGTTATATAAATTGCACTAAATATGCATTAAACATCATAAAGTATCTAAATTATCATCTTAATATTCAAAAATATAGCATTCTTTGACATAAAAACTCTAAGAATTCTTTTTTATTTGAAAAGAAAGCTTTGTATTCAATCCTTCATTATTAATTATGGTGATATTTGAATATTAAAATAATAATTTAAAAAATGTAACATTAATTACGCATATATATGCTGTACCACATATGTTACATTAGATTCATATATATACAAAAGTAATGAATGGCTAAGTGGTCAGATCGTAAATCTACCAATCTGAAGGTCTTGGGTTCAAGCCCAGGGCTCAACGATTTTTTTTAAATACACAAAAATAAAAAAAATGAGATTGTTAGAAAAAAATTTTAAAAAATAATTACAAATTGTTACGGTTTTTATTCTTCTAAAAAGTGGCGAAACCCGGGCTTGAACCTCGAATCTCCGACTTGCAAGTCTGACACTCTACCGCTTGAGCCACGGCCGCCACCGACGATGCACATTTCCAATCACTCTCTTATAGTAATTAGACACCCGTGACGTGTCCACACGTAACAAAAAAATGAAAAATAATGTCACTTATTACTATTAATTTCCGAAAAAAAAATTTCAAATATAAATGAATAATTTTTTTATGAATATATAAATATATTCATGAAGAAAAATGGCTCGAGCGTCTACTATATAAATATATTTTTTTAGGCTCTAGCAGGACCATGTAGACGAAAATTTTTTTTTATTTTATATCATGAAAAACAACGATTCGGGTGTCTCATACACCCTTCTTCAGGTACAAAAAAAAATAAAAACCAAGTTTACTTATAACTAGGTACTTATCGATAGAAGGCTCGCTTTCCCATGTGCCACACCGTTAAAAAACCCTTCTAGATAGAATTCAGATCTCTCTAACTAATTATCCTACAGTACCATAATACTTGGCTTTGCTTTTTATCTAACAAACTATATTGCTGTAGATAGTGAATACTCCCAAATAAGTGCAAAAATAGTAGTGTTTAAAAAGTGTGTGTTATATTGAGATTAATATATATAAGTGTTAGTGTATATAAATAATATTATAAATAAGTGCTCCGCAAAATTGTGCCCCAACAACATGACACCGAGAATCCGTCTAGAGAGATCTGAATTCTATCTAGAAGGGTTTTTTAACAGTGTGGCACATGGGAAAGCGAGCCTTCTATCGATACGTACCTAGTTCTAAGTAAACTTGGTTTTTATTTTTTTTGTACCTGAAGAAGGGTGTCTGAGACACCCGAAACGTTGTTTTTCATGATATAAAATAAAAAATTTTTTTCGTCTACATGGTGCTGCTAGAGCCTATAAAGATATAAATGAATAATGTTGAACAAATTATGATAAATAATGACAAATAAATATGTCCTAATCTGGACTACCAGTAACTACCACTACTTGCTATTATTTTTTATTATTTGCTATTATCTATCGTTATTTATTTTTATTTGATTTTATTATTCATTATCGCTTGCTGTTTATTAATATCTTTCATTATTTGTTGTTATTTTTTATTATTTCCTGCAATTTAAAAATACTTCCACCAGGGATTGAAAATATGATTTATCCATTTTTTCAGGGGAACATAAGAAATCAACCCAAGAACCATCGAGTATAGGATTTCAATCACAGTCAAGTGAAGTAACAGATTCTTCACCTCATCTGCCTAGTTCTGGGTCTGTATATTCTGTACCGCATGGACGATCATATGTAAACCAATCTGTTAGAGGGTCCATAGATGTGATGACACCAGAAGTAGTAGCAGCTTTTGATAAATGCAAGATTTCTTACAGAAATTCAGTCTTTATAATAGGCACAGTTGCAAATGCATTAGGTGTCGATATAGAAACTTTAATACTCAACAAATCATCCTTCAACAGATCGCGGGCTGAAATTCGAAAAAAGAAAGCTGAGAAAGTAAAAGAATTGCTGATGGATAAATCTATACCACATTTGATCGTGCACTGGGACGGGAAACTTATTCCAGACACGATAACATGTAAACAAATTGATCGTTTACCCATCCTGATGTGCAGTGGAAACATTGAGAAAATTATTAATGTGCCTGGATTAGAAGACCAAAAAGGATCAACGATAGGTCACGCTGTTTATCAAGCATTGGATGACTGGGGTCTGACACATTTAATGCAAGGTGTGTGCTGCGATACAACCTCGGCGAATTTTGGGCGCAGATCTGGTGCAGCAGTAATTTTAGAGCAATTGATTGACAGAGATTTGTTATATTTCGCGTGCCGTCATCATATGCTCGAAATTTTATTAGCTGCAGCTTTTGGAGTAAAAGTGCCTGGTATAAATGGACCAAATGTACCAATTTTCCAAAAATTTAAAAAGGAATGGTCTACCATTAAATCGGCAAACTGTGAAAACGGACTGGGTAAATTAGAACCATTATTACAAAATAAAATCCCTCACATAGTCAGTTTCATAAAAGAGTACATACAAAAGCAACAACCTAGAGATGACTACAAAGAGTTGTTGGAGTTAAGCTTATTATTTTTGGGCGTTGCGGATGATATACAGATTCGTAAGCCTGGAGCATGCCATCACGCTCGTTGGATGGCAAAAGCCATTTACTCTCTAAAAATATTTTTACTGAGAAAGGCATTCAAATTAAAAAAGCACGAAGAAAACAACTTTTACAGCATATGTAAATTTGTTGTTTTTGTGTATATCGAACCATGGTTTACATCACCTTTGGCAGTTGCAGCACCCAATAATGATCTGAGATTATTAAAAAATTTAATTGAGTATGAGTCAACCGATGCTAATATTTCAAAAGCTGCTTTAAATAAACTTGAAAATCATCTATGGTATTTATCTCCTGAAATATGTGCTCTTTCATTTTTCGATGAAAGAGTACCAGTTAGAGTAAAACAAAAAATTGTTGAAGCATTGCAAACTAAGCACATTGAAAATGCCATTGATACTCCAAAAAAATTTAATGTTTCTGCAATTGGCATGAAGTTTGGATTGAATTGCTGAACAAAGAACTTGATTATTTTATTAATAGCCAAAGTTCTTATTTCTTTGAGAGGTTTGGGTTAAACATATCATTTTTAGCTCAAGACTACAGTATGTGGAGTACGAATAAATCTTTTATTGAAAGCCGAAAGAAAGTAGTAAATTAATATTTACAAGTAGTCAATGATTGCGCTGAGAGAGCTGTGCACTTAACTCAAGAGTACATCAATGTTTTAACAAACGATGAAGTTAAAAAAAATCATTTAATCCAAGTCGTTGAAGAATTCAGAAAAGAATTCCCTGATGCGAACAAGAAGACAATAATTAAAAAACTGAAAACAAGCAATTAAATATTATTCTGTATATTCTGTGAAAATCAATGTTTAATTGTATACAATAAATTTCATTGACAAAACACTAAAACGACGTTTAATTATTTTGTATAAATCTTTGAATGAAGAATTTACGAACAAAGAGATCATTGCGGCATTTCATTGATTTTTTTTTCAGAGATCCGAGTAAATTTTAAGAAAATTTGTATTAATAATTTCTTTTAACTTGGTTTAACAAATTTATAAAAATTAATTTTAACGAAAAGTATTTGCGTTAATTATTAGAACATGTCAAGAGTAGTTAATAGAGAGTAAAAAATAAAATTTCGTTTATTTTGTCAATAGAATCATGCACGATGCAGTCCTGCTAATAACTATGGAATTGACAATATTGATTAATTGTGACGTGTAAATTTGGGATTTTAAGATTTTACACTGTTGAAATTAAATATATAACTAAGTACTTATAGTACAAAATTTATGGAAAAATTGCTCTAGAATATGAAAAACTTTTTTATGTCTTAAATTGTCAAAGTTTTAATCATGCTTATTTTTGGAGATGCCCCAGGCATAGTCGGACTCTAAAGGGTGCACAGAAGCTAAAATCAAAACCTTCAATTTGTTTCTTTGCAAAAGTCGACTGGACCTCAGATACCCAAATAATAACTAACAAAGTTGTGATCCATAAAAGTCTTCATGCACCCATTCACAGATTTGATACTTTGATTTTTTGGCCAATTTCAAACGGCCATATCTTCAGTTCTAGAGGGGATAGAAAATCGTCCAAAAAACAAAATTGTCGGTTTTGAACTCTACTTTCAGAATATACTAGTCTGATAACTCAATGTAAAGCCGATTATGATTAAAAACGCATAACGTTGAAAAAAAATCTGCTTTTATCGGTATTTTTTTAGGTTTTGGACGCTATATTTGGCTCAAATTTTATTTTCCCGGCTCTAGAAAATTACTGAACATACTTTATACAATTTAGCATCACACGGTATACAGCTCCATCTCGGAACGAACACATAACAGCCCAGTGGCCTGTCGGATCTACTCCGTATCGTGCCCAACTATCGGTAACAGTCTTTCTAGGGTCGGTACTTCGGATCACATTACACGCTAAGCGGCATCGATTCGAGCATGTTGTCCGTACGTGCATCTCGGAACAACTAATGATTCGGCAGTACGTCGGAGCGTATCCGACCCACATCACACTATTGATACATAACGGTTTCTCTCGGTGCTACTGTCGAATTCACGTACTCGTCTGGGTAACGGTCTCGCCTTGCCCTCGAGTTGTAGACATACTAAGGCTGTCTGTTTATCGCTATCTACAGGTACGGAACTTCTCAGAGCCCAACAAGCCCTACTCAACGTCATTGATGAGTTTTCTCGCGCAGTTGAGGGTGCACCAGCGGAAACTTGGACAATCGGAATCATTTCTAGACGACTGGAACTACTCGAAAGCTATTGGAGAGACTCCCAAGCGAACTACGTACAACTCATCCAATTAGCTGAGCACCAGGATGACCCATATTTTTTCGACGACCACTATGGGTGGGCCAAAACCACCTACGCTACCACTTGGCGTCTTCTCTATGATGCAAGGGCGCAACTCCAGCCATCCGGAGGATAAGAAGCAGCAGCCACTCATACACCAGCACGGGGGGCAGTGCGCCTCCCTCGCATCGTTTTGTCTCAGTTCGATGGTCGACGAGAAAAGTGGGAGTCGTTCCGAGATATGTTTCGCTCCCTTATTTACGATGACTTCACACTGTCAGATGTTGAAAGGCTTTATTACTTGAAAACCCACAATCAAAGTGAAACAAAGCAGACCCTGGACAACTTGCAGGTCATCGGACCCAACTACGCCAATCACGTGGTCCACTTTAGTTATTCGCTATAACAATCGTCGCCTCTTAGTCCAGGACCACCTGGAACCCTCAAAACATATCCGCTCCCTAAGAGAAGAAACCTCGACCAGGTTTCAAAAATTGACAGACGAGTTAGAGAGACATCGAGACCAGCTTCGATCACTCGAGCGACCACCTGATCAGTGGGACGACTGGTTCACGTCGTGTGTCAGAAGGATCGAGCAGCTCTCACCCCACGTTCGCGATGTTGTCAGCTTTCTTGTAGCAGAGATGTCGAACACTGAAATCGCTCGAAGCAGGAAAGCCATCAAGATTAGCTCCTCGCTACTTGAAAACCTTCGCCACAACTGCCACGTTCAACTGTACATCCTGCTAAAGATCACACTACTTAGGGCACTGCAAATCATTCAAGAGAATGAGCCCACTGGAGTGCCGCAACTTTGTGATGAGAAGCCAGCTATGCCTGAACAGCCTCAGAAACGGTCATATGCCATGATTTTGCCCTTCGTCTACGTCATGCAGGACTTGCGAAGGCAAATATCACACACTCATACACGCGGGCGCCGGTAAACGTTTCGGACCTAACTTGAATTGAAACATACCTGCAAAGATTGCAAGACCGAAAGCTACGACAGCTACAACCACAACGTTTTCGCCGAACGAGAATTCACCCCGCTCATGACTATCAATCTTACCGACCGCAATAATTTTCATGGAAGACGGGGACAGCGAAAGAAGAAAGTGTGAGCACTACTCGACCCATGCTTGAAAGTCAATCTCGCCCGGTGACTGGGTGACAAACTCGACAAGGTAAACATCGGAGTCGCCTGAGCCGCCGGTATACTCATAGACTTGGCAAAAACCCATACCCACCTGTACATACACCTCTAGGAGCCAAGGCCTCTCAGGGTTGAAGTCCATGCTCTGCGATGCATCAGCATCACGACCTCGTCGTGACTCATTGACATCCAAATCTCTCAAACGACCTACAGATGGCCGACCCTGACTTTGTCACATCACGTAGCGTCGATGTTGTTTTGGGAGACAACGTACATGGGCAAGTTTTATTGTCCGGTGTGATACAACGAGACCATCTGCTAGCGCAGAAAACCGTCTTTAGCTGGATGCTCGTTACTCGGGGCAAGTCTGCCAAACACTCGCCTCGCTCTGACGTTGGTTTATCGTTAAATGCAACGCGACCCGGCCCTGAGAGATGAATACGTACGATTTATGGAAGAGTACACCCGCTCAGGACACATGCACCGCCTTACACAGCAAGAGATTAACATAAATGATCCAGGCTGGAAGTTACGTCGGCTCCAGACTGCGAGTGGTTTTTAATGCTTCACGAGTCACACCGTATGGGTACAGCCTCAACGTCGTGATATACCTGGGTCCAAGGCTACAAAACGTCCTCACCACCGTTGTCACACGTTGGTAATTGAATCGAGTGGTATTCTGCGCCGACATCAAGATTATGTTCAGACAGGTGCGAATCCGCCAATAGCACACGCACCTACAACTTATCATTTGGAGCCCGTTCGAAGCATAGCCAGCTCCATATCTTACTCTAAGAACTCTACAGCAATTCTCCGTCGATGAGGGCGAACCTTTTTCGGACGCGATAGATGCAATCAAAGTGCGAACTGTACGTAGATGACTTTCTGAGGAGGGCTGATACCGAGGAAGTGGCTCGTCGTCATCGGAATCAGCTGCGACAGAGCCTTATGGCGGGCGGCTTTGAGCTCAAAGGTGGGTGTCGAACACCCCAAGCCTCTTGGATGACATCCCAATTTATGACCATCTGAGTCTAAGTTGGCTGCAGTTCACCACGGAGGGTCCAGTAAGTGAGTTGGGCATTGCGTGGTACTCCGTCGCTGATCGTTTCAGATTCATCCCACCATCTCTGAACGAAGACTGTCCACTGACGAAACGAAAGGTATTGGCCGAGCTTGCTAGACTCTTTGATCCCGCTGGTTGGCTCGCAACAATGGTCGTCGTCGCAAAAATCATTCTCTAGAACCTTTAGTTCGCAAAGTTGGACTGGGGTAAGCAGATCCCCGGTGCATTTGCAACAAAGTGGACATCATTCAGAAGCGACATTCCTCATATCTCAGATTTTACCATGCCTAGCTGTATTCAATACAATACGTCTTGTAACATTCAGCTTCATGCGTTTTCAGACGCCAGTCGACGCGCCTTTGATGTCGCCTTGTTCGCAAGAATCGTGAAAGATGACGGTTCAGCGCATGTTAACTTTCTCTCAGGCAAGACCAAACTAGCTTCCATCAAAAGTCTGACTTCATAGACACAGTCCAATACACGCATGATGATTCCCTGGATGGAGCTGTGAGCCACACTGTTGGCGGTTCGACTCCTTCGATTTACAGCCAAGAGTCTTGAAGTTCCACTGTCAAATTGCTACGCTTGATGCGACTCACAGGCCGCACTTCATTGGCTTCGCTATGATTGTCCTGTAGGGGATGATTTTGTTGACAATCACATACAGGAGCTACTACCAGGTGTGACCTGGAGCTATGTGTTCACCAACGACAACCCCGCGGATGTCGTAGCTCGAGGCACGAATGCCCGCGGTCTCGCCCAGAATCAGATCTGGTGGACTGGTCTAAGCTGGCTTTCAGGATCTTCCGACTGCTGGCCAACTTCCTGCCTCGACTTCGTCGCGATCAACGTAGCTGCCGCGATCGTTCTCGAGAGTCTGCAAGACCTCAGGTGCTTCTCAACGCAGGTCATCGAGGCAGAGTTCATAGAAATATTCGCATGCCTGGCCAAACTCTTAAAGGCTATGGTCCGCTGTCGACGGGTCGAACGTGTCGGTGGGCTGCCTCCACATGCGTCAATCAAGGCCGAAGAACTTCGCAGAGCATTCCTTATTTGTGTCAAGCACTGTCAGCAGCGAGGCTATTACAAGGAAGTTCGAAGGCTTGAAAGAGATAAACCTGTCGACACGGGAAGTCCACTCATAGCACTAAATCCATTCATCGATGACTTAAAGGTGCTACGTGTTGGAGGATGGATCGAAAACTCACTACTGTCCGCTGAAAAACATCCCATAATCCTCAACGGTCGTTGTTATCTCGCACAGTTAATCATCATGTGGGCGCATCTTAAGGCTCAACACTGGATTTCGACTCACATACATACACGTCATCCAACGGGCCTGGCTAATAGGCGGGAAATCAAGAGTGAAAGCCTTCTTACGTAAGTGTGTAGTGTGCGCGAAACACTTGGCACACCCATCGACTCAGATAATGGCTCCGCTGCCTGCTGCCTGAGTGACACCGTCAGAGCCTTTCAGCCAGACTGCCGTTGACTACGCTGGACCTTTTCAAGTACTCAGGTCCAAAAGTCGCGGAGCAGTCTCACAAAAAGGATACATAGTCGTCTTTGTGTGCGTGAGTACCAAGGCGATCCATATGAAACTTATTGGAAACCTCACTACAGATAGCTTTCTTGGTGCCTTAGCTCGATTTGTGGAACGCCGCGGTCAACCCCTCGAGATTTGGAGCGGCAACACGACTAACTTCCGAAGTGCAAATTTGGAACTTCGTCGTAAACTACGCGCTGCCGAGTACGACTGGAATCTCGTGGAAGGACGGCTCGCGCAGAATGGAATAACGTGGCGCTTCATTTTCCCCTACGCCCCACACTTTGGGGGACTTTGAGAAGCTGGCGTAAAGTTTGCAAAAAGTCACCTGAGAAGAATCCTGAGTCCAAGGAAATTGCTATACGAGAAACTCTCCATAGTTCTAGTTGAGATTGAAATGATCATGAATTGCAGACCTATCACGCCGCTCTCCGGTGATCTAGACGACTTGAACGAATTAACTCCCGCTCATTTCATCACTGAAAGGCATCTTACGTTGATTCCACGACCCAGCACTGCGGACACCAATATGGACAGCCTTTCACATTGCCACCTAGTGCGGGGACTGCGTGACCGCTACTGGAATCGCTGGAGCCGCGAGTATTTGAATACTCTACAATAAAAGACCAAATGGACTAGGTCTCGACAAGATTTGGTCGTCGTCGATCTGGTATTTGCCATCGACCCCTCACTGCTGAGACCAGATGGCCGGTGGTTTCTTGGCCGCGTCATCGATGTTCACGTTGGCCCTGATGGCGACTCAAAGCCATTGGGGTAAAAACAACCGACAGTAGCTACACGAGGCCCGTGACCAAGCTGGCTCATTTGCCGGTCGCCTCACCGCCCGACAGCCCATCAGTCCCAGCTCCGAGTGCGCCGACCTAAGAAGGTGGGCCATGGCGGGCGGACCCGCAGATTCGTTGTTCACGCAAGTCGGCTGGCGGTAATGTTGAAATTCCTACCAAAGTCCATCGAAAGTCCAGGCGACAGCGACGCCACCTCTTGGATACTTGGGTCTCTCTCTCTCTCTCTCTCTCTCTCTCTTTTCACCGAGCCGAGGCACGATAGTCAGTATCGCTCGAGGAGTCGTGTCGAGCACACACATCCTTCTTGTCTCTATAATGTAAACTAACGTTCTCTGTATCATTTCAGGTGGCACACCTACAATAAACAAAGTTTCAAGTTCAACAAAGCCTTCTCTACATCCAAACCCACACTCTTGAAATCCTCTCCCACCTAATCTGTTCGATCGAACAAGCATCGGAAAACGAACAAACAGTATGAATGTATGTATGTATGTATGTATATAGTGTATGAATTGTATGTATGTGTATATATATATATATATATATATATATTGTATGAATTGTATGTATGTATGTATATATTGTATGTATGTATGTATGTATGTATATATTGTATGAATTGTATGTATCTATGTATGTATGTATATATTGTATGAATTGTATGTATGTATGTATGTATATATTGTATGAATTGTATGTATGTATGAATGTATGTATGTATGTACTGTATGTATGAATGTATCTATCTATGTATGTACTGTATGTATGAATGTATCTATCTATGTATGTACTGTATGTATGAATGTATCTATCTATGTATGTACTGTATGTATGAATGTATCTATCTATGTATGTACTGTATGTATGAATGTATCTATCTATGTATGTACTGTATGTATGAATGTATCTATCTATGTATGTACTGTATGTATGAATGTATCTATCTATGTACGTGTGTTTTTGTTTGTATGTATGTTTAATACAAGCCAAATATTGTGTTATTAAATGGTATTTCAGTTTCAGCTTTTCTTTAAAAATTTGTATATATAGTTCATTATGCTGTTTTATGAGCTCCTGTTATAAAACTACTCCATCTTTAGGAATCGTTGGGCTTATTACAAATTCAATGATTTCAAATAAAATTAAGTAGAGTTAGCATGCTTGGTCTTCTCCAATTAAGTCACCCATTAGTACACCTAAGTAAGTTACTAAAGCGGACATCTGTGCGGTAGTAATAATAAGGTAACCATTTTTTAACTGCTTCTCTTTCAGTGCTGAAACCTTATTTCCACGACCAAATTCAGAATAATTAAAATATTTTAAGCGTTTATTTAAAAGTTTTAACGTAAAATAATTTTTATCTATAGAACACTGAATAATTTTAGCCACGTGATATCGACAAATACCAATCTTGCATTATGTCACATGTCCAATTGAATGTATTATGAAAGTGGGGTACCTGATGAAATATACATTCTGCTTTAATGCCGTGATTTTTATTCTTAATGTCTCCTTCATAGTGTTTTAAATTTCTTTCTCCAGAGGCTAAGACTACAATAAGAAAATTTTAAAAACAATGGAAAAATCAAATTTTTATGTGGTATTTAACAAACTTTAGCCTTCTTGTAACCTGTTCTCATCATCAATGTATTCTATTGATTTAGAAGAATAAGCTCCTTTTTCGCTAAAACAGTTTTAACAATGTCTAGCTCTACATGAACATTGTCATTGAAAAAAATGATGAGCCGTATATGGCTCATATAGTCCCTGGAGAAAGAAATTCATGACCATATATGGTACATGTAGCGTTCAACCTGTTAATAATTCTAGCTTTCCAACACAAAGCATTCGGGCTTCATATTTTGATGCTCGACAGAAACGCCAAGATTAATTAGGATTAATAGATATACATATACTTATAACGTGTGTTTTCGAGAACTCGCGGCTCACAATGCACATGCACATGTGTGATCATTATATATTATATATATTCATGCATGAATATATCACATATAAGTATCGCACGATCTCAATAACTAAAAAACAAAATATTTTATCGTTTCAAAATGCCTATCAAAATACAAAGTTTTAATTCGTTTAGTGCAAAGAATTTCGTATTCGTTGCAAAGCAACGAATCATTTATGCCAAATAACTTGGCGACTAATAGTTAAGAAGTCGGGATTTAACGTTAAGTTGTTTGGATTAACTGTAAATACAACGGTAGACAAAATTTCAAATGGACCAATTCTTTGCTTCAAAGAATCCTTTCTCTCAGTGTCTGAAACTTTCGGGTATATGGTAAAATACTTTTTACACAATCCGAAATAAATCTCTCCGATTCTTTCAGCATTTTTGGTGAATAATTTTAGAACCTATCCGATTCCTTCTAATTTTATCTGGATCATAATGTTACAGGGAAGACTTATCCGATATTGTTTTCGTTCTATGTATTGTCCGTTCCTTGGCAGATTCTTCCGCTTTTTTGTAGTTTTATTAGAATCTTTACTTGTTTTGTACGGAATCTTTCCCATATGTTTTATTATACTTCTCTTGAATGACATTTCGATTATTTCTAGTTTGATCTGAACCTTATCGTCAAGTTTCAAAAACAAACTGAGCAGTACGGAAATTTATCGAATTCCAATTATTACTATTACTCACATCCATTATATAAATTTACACTATATATAAAATACGCTGTTTTCATTCGTTACCCATACTCTATCATGCATCAACACATACATTTTCATCCACCCACGCATTCCGATATACATTCATGTATCCATCTATCTACCCACTCATCCATCTATCCACCTACCTATATATCAATCCATCTAGCCATGTATCCACCCATCTACCCACGATCCCATTCATTCGCAATCGCATCTTTCCATCCACCCACATACTCGCATCCACCCACCCATACACTTCCATCCAACCATGCATTTCAACATCCACACACGCATCCACCTATCCACCCACGCATCCATCCATCCACCCACGCATTCATCTATCCACCCACGCAATCAAATGCCAGCAATAAATCACCTCGATAAAGGCATTGTAAAAGTTTTGTGCATTTGCCTATATACATGACTTATACAGGTTTGAACCAGCTGATTGAAGTTTCAGCGGCGTAAAATAAGGAATTTTATTCAACCCTTTAAGTTTGAGACCCCAAAAAAATTGAAACAAACTTTCGTATATTAGTGGGAAATGTGTTTCAGTCCTTAAATAGAGGATATTTGCAATATAATTTATTCTTTAATTTTTTTAGTTATCTTGTATTATAAGAAACCAAAAATGACTTAAGCGCCCATTTGTTTAGACATGGCACTAACGGGTTAACACAGAGCTATCATGATTTACAGTTTACAGTGAAAAAATTAATTTTTTTTACACAAAGTGAGCTTGTACTTCCAGCTCACTACTAGTTCTTTCTTCTTAAAACCTTATAAGACACAATATTTTGTAGAATAAAAAACGTGGAAATATTTAGTCGATCGCTTTAAAGGCCAGTGATTCATAAAATAAATAATCGTATTTTCATATATAACAAGCTACAGTCTCAAATTCAAGATAATAGATTTGAGAAAACTTTTATATAAACTCTCTTTAAAGTATTCGTTAAATTACAGGTTTAATAGTATTACAGCAAATAGAAAACACATGTAAGCGTACGTTAACCATGGAATTCCGCACCATCCATATTGGAAGTGACACCGCTATATATCTCCTAAATGAATAATTTATATTTAAATTGCATACGTTATAAGATTATTAAATTAAAAAAAAATAATGATTTTTGTAAGTAAAGTAACCATCAAAAAGTTTTTATTGTACAATATACATTCATTCTCTATGTATTAAAACATATAAACCGAGACACGCAAGAATCGCATATTTGAACTTCGGATATTCATTCATGTATATGGTAACCATTCCAACATATGGTAAAAATCCTCTTGCTCTTCCGACGACATCATCGTGAGTTAACCAAAGTTGACCAGGTGCGTATAGTCCTCTATCATCAACCGAATTATTATCGCCTTTAGTTAAAAATTTGACTGTATTATTTTCGCCAGCTCTGAAAAAATTACATAATTATATTCATTAATGTCCAGCAAATGAGGAATAATTAACTTCAAGATGATAATGATTACGATGTTATTTCATAAATTAAATTTCAAATTCACCAAGTTTAACATATATAATGAGCTAATCAACGACAGGGGTCTTCAGTGAATTTCTAATTGGGTTGTTTCATATTTCTTTCTTCTTCGGCGGTATCGGTGATTTCGATTGAAAACTTGAACCGATTCACGAATCAGTTTGAATTTTGCAAAAAGAATGGGATTTATAAGAGTTATAGTTATCGAAAGTTTCTTTATGACCCTATGATTCATGCAATTTCAAAGGCACGTGTATGAACCATGACGTAACGAAGATTTTCGGAGCGCTCTATCTTCTTCAATTTTGGTCGTATTGCAAAAATTCGAAAAGTTTACAAAAAAGTATGCTATAATCTATCATAATATCATAAAACAAACAATCACAAAACAACCCAATTAAAGCACATGAATTTTGCAAAGATATTTCAATCAATCGGCAGAACTAAGATTCGAACCAGGTCACCAGCGTGGAATCCGTCGCTCTACCAACTGAGCTATGACAGGCCCATACAACAAAAGTGAATATTATAAAGTAATAGTTTATAAGTGGGTTATCTAAAATGTCTATCTATTTGCACATATGTACATACGTTAGAGTGGTAAAAAATTCCCAAAATCTTTCAAAGTTCAAAAGCAAACATCTCAAAAATTGGTATTTGTCGAAAAACAAGTTACCTGAAAGTTGGGTGCATGATATTTACATTAAGAGATGGCTCCCTCAACTTAAAGGTTTAATAAAGAACATTTATGCGTTTTGGTTTCCGATGGAAAATTTTTTGTAAAGATGAAAATTTATGGATTAAAGAGATTGATAAATTTTGACGTTTTCGACGTTAATGAGTCAGAAAATAGTACATTATGTAACAAGGGCAAAAAGTCGAATATTTTTCCCGCGGGATTTTTTACTGCCCGAGCGAGCGAAGCGAAGCGATGGTAGTATCATCCGAGGGAGAAATCCACTATTTTCTCGAGTTACATATAGTACTTTATGCCCATCTCAACTGTGGCCACTTTTTGACTTGGAAAGCGGGACTAATGGACTGACGTAGAATGTTTGAAAACGTGGTCGGTGCGTGGTGTGGATGACGCTGCTCTACTCTCTAAGTAATAATTTTTCGTATTAAATATTGAATATTGTAATAAATTTTGTATAAAATGTCTATGTTTTAATTTTATTAGGTAGGCAGTTTTTTAAAGAAAGCTGCACAGGGAGATCACAAAATCTTTCGCCAGTTTTTTATGTGAAAGTATTGGCGAAAAACATGACATTTTCAGAAAATTCCACACAGCTCTAATCTTCATTTTTGATGTTTCAAAAAAGGATGTCTTTGTCTTTTAGCCAATTTTCGGGCAAAAATATGTCCGGCCCGAAAATACTTAAAGACTCGTTTTGGTAAGAACCAATGCGCATGTGCATTTTTCTAATTTTTAGGTCATGTTCAAAGTTCTTCCATTTCTACAAATTTTAGTCTTATCAATACTGCGCCATCTCATTTTTTTCGTCTTGGTAAAAAACCTTTAATTCCTCTTTTCAAAATTTTACAAAGGTTGCGTTGGTTAAGGTACAGCTGTTTGGAATTATTGCTTTATTAAGAAATTTGCTACCAAAATTTTCTTTCTACGAAATTTGCAAAAAAAAATGACATTTTTGTAGTAGAAAAGAATGGAAGATAACCCAGGCCGGATATCTACTTATCTTCTGAGACTACGAATGATATAATGCAGGCCTTTTGAATTAAATTTCAATTGCAACATTAGTAGATTCAATTTTTTTACTAAATGTTCTACAGTAAGTTGTAAATCTAAAAAAAATACAACTTTTTTATATTCAACTATTTTACGAAAACGTCATTTAAACCAAGTTTGTCGAGAAAAACGAAAAATAAATAGAAAAAGGCATAATTAATTGATTTTTAGGTCACAATTGAATTATATAAGATTATATGTAAAAATTTTGCACGGTAAAATTGAATAGCTGAGATGAAAAATAGTCTAAGTCAAAAAAATTAAATTTTGATCTGTGATAGCCATTTTACTTAAAAAATATACATACTCATTTTAATAAGAAAAGTAAACGTTTTTTATATTATATAAGACCGTGACAGCGGTATAAACAACGTCATGAGTGGTAAACCAGTCTATGTCTATACCTTTACTTCTAATACAGTAACGTCTTGAACATTTTAGTAAATAGGGTAGATATACTGGGGTCTAACGAATAAAATGATACGCTTACTTTGAATTATAAACTTAATATTAGGTTTAATAATATCTATGCAGTGAAAGAGCTTTTTAACACACATATGGGGCGAATCACGTCAACTCTCCTAGCGCGGCGCGCGAGCGCTTAATACTGTTGTTTTCAACTCGCGTTTGCAGTATGAAAAAAAATATATAAAAAATATCCAATAAACTATTTCGATGTATTTTTTCCGCAGCTTTCCAATGGTGTGGTCAGATTTTCCAAAATTTTCCATTTTCCTTAAAAAAAACACAAAACGTGTTATATCTCGAAAAGTCTATTTTTAATATTTTTTTTAATCCTTTTAATCGAAAGCTGAGGGTTTTTACATAAGAAAAGTTCTTTTGCACAGAGTGCCCGATTATATTTCAATGAGTAATAGAACGCCGAAAAGTTGAAGTTGCTACCTTATAATTTCTTTTAAACCTGTTAGTTAAATTTAGTTATTTTTTTGTTTTTATTAATCGTTTTTTTGTTACTTTGGCTTTCGAAGAGGCTTTCAAAGTCTTTAGCTTCGTGGCTTTCTTTGTCTTTGTTGCGGGTTTGGATACATTATTTTCTTTTTTCTTAGTGTCTTTCTTTGGAAAGATTTGATATTTAGAACTTAAAGACGTTTTCTGTAGTTTGAATGTGTTTTGATTCAATGGAATAAAAGCATGATACTGTAAAGTCCCTGGTATAGATTTAGCATTATCTAATCTTGGTTTGAGTTCTTAAACAGTTTTTTCATAATCATCTTTATTGCTATAAAATACTTTGGTTTCTTTGCAATAATTTTTAGCCCATTCGTAAAGACTTTTTGCTGTTAAAATTCTATTTTTGAATGAAAGTTGTAGACTAGCACGTTTTGCACCTCTTTTTAAGTTCGCACCGATACCATCACATGCACCTTTGCCGTGGACGGTAGCATAAAAGTGCCATTCCGCTGAGATTTCGAAATCTTTTTCATGAAACAGAAGATTTTGCATATTATTCTTATTTTTAAAATGTTGACTTGGTCCATCCGTTAAATAATAAATTTTTTTAACTAGGAAATTAGATTTCAGATAAAGTATGACAATTTTTTGATATTCATAAACCGCAACAGTATCATGGTTTAGATTATCAGAAATTACAGCAATGCTTACATGTTTAAGATCACTATTTTCTTTGTAATAAATTACAACTGTAAAAATAGTTGCCTGGTTATTATTCCAATGGAAAGATTGCGTAGAATTATGTACTACAAATGCATAGTTTTCCGCAAAATCAAAACAGACAATAAACTCCCCTTCTTGAAGATTTTCTATCAACTTATTCACATACTGTGACTGTTTCTTAGCAAAAAAATCGCGAGTCTTCAATTTCATTAATTTGTCGCCCAGCGTGTTGAGAAAGTCATAAACGTTCTCACTTTTTGAAGCTATCGTGCACCGATCTGTTTGAAACCACGATTCAAATTGAATTTCAAAAACATTATTTTTATCAAAACATTCAAGCAAATGTTCTCGTAATGCAGACGTATTAGGACAGTTTAGACAGTCACCCAAGAAACACACATCACGTGCATTTTTACAAACGATTGCCTGAATACAGTCATGATAATTTGTAAGATATAGTTTACTATTTTTCGTTAAGCACTCTAGCTAAGCAGCTTCCAGCATGAGCTTAACGTTTTCATGATGTACACATACACATACATTGTGTGTACCGCTGCTTCCAGCTAAAACACAGTGTACTGGTCTCAATTGTATGAATTTTGTTAACCCAATTTTAACGTGTTCGTATTCTTTTTGAAATAAATAATAGATTTCGTTCAAATTGCCAAGAAGTAATCTTTTCTGAACGTGTTCTCGTTTGCCGTTGTCCTGCTTTACGGATATGCAATCTTTCAAGCCTGGCATAATTCGACTTATGTCATCCTTTTCATAAAAACTTTTGACTAAATTTGTAGTTTCCACCGAAAGTACTTTGCCGCGTTTTTTTTCAGGAACTGAGAAAACTCCTTTTTCAGCTACTAACTCTTTTGCTTCTCGCGCTTCCCATTCAGTACAACCAAACTCTCTGATTAAATCATTACGAGACCAAAAATCGGGAGCAAGAGTGAGTAGCAGAATTCTATCTTGCTTCGATATAGTATTAGAAAATTTTCTTTTAATTTGTTCGAGAACCGTTACGCCAGCTTTATGATATTCATCACAACAATTTATGTTAGCTTTTTTTGTATCCGAAATAGGTAAATCTGCTTTACGTTTGTAAATTTGCCTACGACATGTACCACATATTTTCGCTTCTTCGGGTACAAACGGAAATATACTTCTAAAAGTTGAAGGAAAGTCAAACAGATCTTTAGACGTAGGGTGATTCTCTCGAGAGAAAGGATTTATGCATTTCATTTTTCAGGTTGAACCCATTGTAGTTGCTACAATAAACCGGAAAAATACGTAACCAATAGATTTATGATTTAATCATAAAAAAATCTAAATTTAAAAAAGAACATCGTCGTATATATGAATTTCTTGTGACAAATAATTTACAGATTAAAGTTTTTTATGTTTAAGCAACCTACCGACTGAAAAAAGAACTAGTTTTACAAGTAAGCATGATGTGGCGGTGATGGCGGCCGCGCCGCGCCAAGTCACGCGCGGTACTTCTACTTTTCGGCGTTCTATTACTCACTGAAATATAATCGGGCACTCTGTGCAAAAGAACTTTTCTTATGTAAAAAACCTCAGCTTTCGATTAAAAGTATTAAAAAAAATATTAAAAATAGAAAATTTTGGAAAATCTGACCACACCATTGGAAAGCTGAGGAAAAAATTCATCGAAATAGTTTATTGGATATTTTTTATATATTTTTTTTCATACCGCAAACGCGAGTTGAAAACAACAGTATTAAGCGCTCGCGCGCCCCGCTAGGAGAGTTGACGTGATTCGCCCCATATATAGATTTAAAAATTATTAATATAAAATATCTCAGGTAGTCCCGCTAAGGCGAAGCTAGACAAAATTTATTGTTGTACTTGTTTATTTAAAGAAAATATATTAACTAACAAAATGGTTCGTTGAAAATCTCTATTCTACATTTCGACTGATAAGCTAAAAATCTACGGCTTATTAAACTTTGTAAGTTATAAGTTTGATAAATTAAAAATTATTTTAATAAAGTGCACAACTTACATGTAGCCCTGTTCTCCCCTACGTAACGTATGCAGTACTTTTCCTCACTCGCAAACTAGAAACCAAACAATTTCTCAGCCACGTTCCGAATAAACACAATTTAAAATTATTAGTCTAATGATAATTTTTGGAATGTAATATTTTTAGGACTAGAGAAATCTTTACTTTAAGTTTTATTTACAACGTGATTTTGTGTATGCTTATAACATTTTGTGTTTATAATGTTATTTTTAACGCGACTTTGTGTGACTTAGCATTTTCTTTATTTACAATGGACAAAAATGTTTTTTTTATTGAATACGAAAGTATGTGAGTATCAAATAAGATTTTCATAAAATATATTATGTTTTTGGTTAATTTGAATTAATTTCCTCATAAATTAATGAGATGAATTGAAGTTCAGTTCAGTTCAGTTCTTTTCATAAATTAGAGATGACTTTTAAGGTTTCGATGGTAGATTAATTTATGCATGATGGCTATGTCTACAACTTTCTAATAGTAAGTTTCTTATAAATCTCGCATCCATCAAATCTATAAAGTTTTATTCGTTTTTCTCAAAATTCACAGTTTGCGACTGTTTTTCATCTCACCCGTTCAATTGTAAATTTCGAAAAAATACAACTTTTTATATGTAACCTTTTTTATGAAAAAGTGTTTTAAACCAAATTGATCGAGAAAAACGAAAAATAATGCGGTAATCGGAATAAAATATCGATTTTTAGAATTTTTGGAACTTTAAAAAAAGGATTAACTTCAAACAGCTGTAACTATAGTCAAATTTAAGATTATTAATTGAAGAAAATGAGACGCCGTCAAGATTGATGAGACTGAAGTTTGTAGAAATGGCAAAAGTTATAAAAAACCTTTAAATATTTACGGACCGGGCAAATTTTCACCTAAAAGTTATCCAAAAGACGAAGGAAACCTGTTTTAAATATATCTACACTATATGAACGAAATACTACTGCTGTACAAAATTTCTGTTCAGATTATTTTTTTATGCTATAGTTTCTTTATATCATACACGGCGTGACTCAGATATATTGGATGCTGCAAATGATTTTTACAATGATTGCTTCTTTTTAAAGTGCGGTACGTACACTTATGCAAGATGATTATCTCAGGCACGGTCCAGATGGCCTGGGTACTGCGAATCAAATTCGCATTGTTATCAATGATCATCTCTAGTGTGGTCCAGATGTTCAAGATGCAGCATATGATTTTTCATGATTTTCTCAGACAGGATCCAGATATCCCGAATGCTGCAAATCAATTTGCACTGTTATCGATATTTTTCAACTATCGATACTTCCTTATGTCCGGTGTACATGCACGTATGCGAGATAATCATCGCGGGTGTGGTCCAGACCTCCCTGGGGCGTCGTATGATTTTTCACTATTGTCGATATTTTTTATTGATATCGAGAATTCTTTTAAGTGGGTGTACGTGCACGTGTGCGAGATGTTCATCTCGAGTGTTGTCCAGATCGCCTGGATGATGCGTATGATTTTGACACTATTATCGGTATTTTTTAATACTATCGACAATTCTTTTCAGTACGTGCACGTGTACGAGATGATCATCTCAGGTGTGATTCAGATGTCCCGGAGGATGTGTATGATTTTTCATAATTAACGATATTTTTTATTACTATCGATAAGTTCGCATGGTGGGTGTAGGTGCACGTGTGTGAGATATTCATCTCGGGTATGCTCCAATCTCCCGGAGGCTACGTATAATTTTTCACTATTGTCGATTTTTTTTACTACTATCGCGAATTTTTTTTTAATGGGAGTACGTGCACGTGTGCGATGATCATCTGTCGTGTGGTCTAGATATTGTGGAGGCTGCGTATAATTTTCTTTATTATCGATATATACATATCTGGTGTGGTCAAGATGTACCGCATGCTGATTATTAAATGTTGCAATAAAAACTTATTTTTATCTGTTTAATTCTATGTTAAAATTCAAAATTATAAGTCCATTTCTTAAATATCAAGAAACATAGATTTAAATTTTTTAAATTGATATTTAAACCTATGGTTAATATTGCATAGACTAAGTATTATTTAAATTGTATAAAAACTCGCGATTTTTTACATAACAGATAATTTTTTTTTCAATTGACAATAAATTTTGCAACATTATAAAATTGTTGATTAAATTTATATGTATGCATATAAAAACATGTGGCTAATGTGCTACCAGTAACGTTTGACATTATGATTAGTTTATTATAATTTTGATTTCTCTCTTTTTAGTATTTTCAATTAGATACGGAGCAACATACTGTATTTAGGAATATGAATATAAATTTAGTATGAGAACAATCCAAATAAAGTAATCAATTCAGTTAATACGAATAAGGCAATTAATTAGTTATCGTATTGTTAAATTATCATTATTATTATTATATATAAAATAATGTTTTTTTCATTAAAAAATCTTTTTCACTAAAATTTTGTAATAAATTAGTTAATCTGTTGTCAGTTTTTAGGCACGACCGCGACATGGAAGTGCCTTAGATTTTCGTTAGCGAAAAATGCGTGAGATAGGATATCTCACGCAATTTTTGACCAATCGGACTGAAATTTCAGGAGAGATCTCCTCCAGCACAATATGAAATTCTATTTTTTTTATCCCGATCCTGTACGTAGTTTTTTAATTGCGAGCACTTTTTGCTTATTTTTACGTGTTTTTACGTGTTTTTTTTTTAAATTAATGTTACATGATTATCTCCGCGAAATCTTAGCGAATCAGGCTCAAATTTTTTGTGGGAACTCTCCTATATATAACAACTTGATGGTCCTATTTTGAGATTGATCCTGCAAATATACGCTGAATGCGGCGATTATAAAAAATCGCTAAAAACTGTTTTTGGGCTATAACTTGAAAACTGAGCATTCTACGAAAAGCAGTTAAACATAAAAGTTGTAGATCTTTGAAAAATACAACTTTTTTGCCATTGACATCTATTTATGAAAATACTTTTAACTCGAGTTAACAGGACAAAAATGAATTTTAACATCTTTTAATTTTAACATTTTACGATTTTTTACAAGAGTAGGAAAGAAAGAATCAAATTTCTTTTTTGAGGGTTTACTATACAAATATTGAGGTACAAGAATACATTTTTTTTTACATTTAAATACAAAATGGCGGCTATACAGCGAATCTCGTGAGAAGCCTTTTTCTCAAACCTCCAATCGGGAGAACACTTTTCTCGGAAAGTATGAGACCTGGAATAAAAAACCAAAGAAATTCTTAATCTATATAACGTTAACTTTGGAAATACGTAGGGTTTTTTTTATTTCAATTTTTGTAGAAATAGCGAACTTCTGAAAAAAAGTCGATTTTTCTCGAAAAAAAAACCGATGTAAATTGTTTATACAAAAAAAATTACAATCAATCAAAAAACGGCTACGTACTTCTTTAGAGAATCTATTTGTGAAGCTACAATACAAATTTCAATCCAATCCATGCAATAGTTTACGAGTAATCTGTTCTCCCAGTTTGAAAAAGGCTTCTCACAAGATTCGCTGTATAGCCGCCATTTTGTATTTAAATGTAAAAAAAATATATTTTTGTACCTCAATGTATAGTAAACCCTCAAAAAAGAAATTTGATCCCTTCTTTCCTACTCTTGTAAAAAAATCGTACAAATTAGGCATTTTTTCGGGCCGCTAGAGTGGTGTTACCCCTTAAGTTGAAAAGGAAAGCACGCTGGTTTGGGAAAGCGAAGTAATGCGTGTCGTCCCGCGTCTGCTGGCTGGACTCATTAGTAAGACTTTGAACACTAAGAACAGAACCTGTCTTAATGATCGGACAACAGCAGAGAACATTCTACTGAGACATACAGGCTTACACGCATGCATTCATGAGCGCAACAAAATCTCGTACAGTAAGGGAAATAGTAGTAAACGATGGACCATACCGCCAGTCTCGTTCCTGGAACGAGAGAATCGGACAGCAGCTTCACACATGAAGCCTGAGTCGTTCTGAGTATTGATAACACAGGGCCACAATATGAAATCGGGTCGGAGCATTTCTGATCTCAATTGATCTTTATGTTTTTGAGGTCGCTGACCACGATGCCGGTATTCATGTGGCCCAGCACGTCTGGTTCAAGGTCAAATGAAGATCAAACCTCTTAAATCGATCAATATGATTTTTTGACTCCGGATTCTGAAAGAACGGAAAATTTTACGTCCAGATATGCTTCGACCTTTTCGTCAAAGTGACCCTTAGAAGTCATTTGAAGGACAATTTGAGGTCAAATCCTTATTTCGAACTTCTAGGCTGATATTAAGGTAAGAAATAGGTGTCAAAACAGTTGGTCTTTATATTTTTGGGGTCGCTGATCACGATGCCGATGTCCATAAGACCCCAGCACGTCTGATTCAAGGTCAAATCAAGGTCAAACCCCTTAAATCGATCGATATGATTTTTTTGACTCCAGATTCTGAAAGAACGTAAAATTCTACGTCTATATACGCAAATCCTTCTTTTGATCTCTAGCCTGATATTAACCTATAAACTTAAAACCCCTAAAAACCAAACCTACAAATCCCAAACCCTCAAACCCGAAATCCATAAAACCTATACACATAAACCTCAATCTCCTAAAGCCACAAATCTCTAAGCCACAAACACCATGCTATCAACCGAAAAAGTGCCAAAATCATATAACGTTAGAACCATAAACCCCAATCCGGGTTTGTGGGCTAGGGAGTTTGGAGTTGATGGGTATAGGTTTATGGATTTGGGGTTTGGGGTTTGGGGTTAGGGGGTTTGTAGATTAAAGTTTGGAAGTTTGTAGATTGGGTTTATGGATTTTTGTTTTACAGAGAAAGTTTTTATGGGTTGAATATTTGTAGTTAAAAATGTTTATTTTACATTTTTATATTTTTTGTATGCTATTATAGTATTTTTTGTTGAAAGACAATTAGATGTGCGGACTTTCGTATACGTTTTATGCGTGCCCTCAAAGGAGCCGATTTCTTGTATTCGCGGGCATCCTCCCTGCATATTATAAACCGATCATTTTAGGAAATCACATTTAACTAATGATCATTTTTACTGAAGAGTTGTCTTTGGATTACATCTACAGTCCTTGTACAGGTCAATCAGAGGTTAAGATTCATAACTTATATGTTATAATACGGGATGTCGAAAACCGCCATTTTCTTGTGCCTGTCCCCAGGGCACCTCCACGTAATGACGACGGTCAATGGGTCACCGACAAAGTCCCTGGGTGAAGGCGTTCAAGTCGTCATCAAAATAGTCGTCATCATACGTCCGCAGTTCTAAATCAGTGGGAGACTTGGCCGTTTTAGAGTTTAATGCTACACGTTCAACAATAACCCCATGTCATCAGCGATTAGATAGCTTTTGCATCATTTGTGTCAAATATGTTATCAAGAATCAGGAGAAGAACTTGAATAAAGAATTCATAGTACGTTAAGAAAAATGTTTCAATTTAGATACAAGTGGGATGAACAATTCTTGGATTCCAACGAAAGTATGCGTCACTTGCTCAATGCGAATCGCAGGAAAGAAAAAACAAATATATGCATCGCCTACAATCTGGCGAAATCCAGTCGATCATGACATTGATTGTTATTTCTGCTTGACCAATATATCTGTGTACAATAAAAAGAATAATTTTGGATTATCTTATGCATCTGTTCAATCTATAACTCATTCTGTTTTAGTTAGTATTGGACAGGATGAAATTCAACATCCGATGTCTATAGACGAAGCTTCTGAAATAGAAAATTATGATACAGATACAATAATGTAATTTCAAGAATTTGAAGATCAGCAATGCGCAAGAATTTGAAGGTGGTCAACGCGAGAATGCACATGGTTTTAATCAAGATAAGCTAAGTGACTTGGTTCGGGACACAGGTCTTTCGAAAGACATTTCCGATCTCTTAGCTTCAAGATTAAAAGAAAAGAATTGTTTAGTTCCAGGTACTAAAGTAAGTTTTTATCGTGATCAAGATCGTTCATTTCGGAAATTTTTCTCAAAAGCAAAGGGTTTGATTTATTGTAATGATGTTGCAATACTGATAAATGAATATGGATGTATTGAATATACAGGTAGTGACTGGCGACTATTTATCGATTCATTGGTGAGGAGTTTGAAAGCTGTCTTACTTCACAATTGGAACAAATATGCCCCTATATCGGTTGGCCACTCAGTAATCTTAAAAGAGGAATACAATAGTCTCCATTTTCTACTTGAGAAATTGAAGTACCATACTCATAAGTGGCAAGTAGTTGGAGATTTTAAAATAACCACTATTTTATTAGGTCAACACAGCGGAAACACTAAGTATCCATGTTTTCTTTGTGAGTAGAACAGTCTGCCCGAGATCAAGATTATATAAAAAATGATTGGCCACTCAGGCAGTAATTAATTCTAGGATCTAAGAACATTGTTAAATAAAGTATCAGTCCTAGTCATAAAGTCATCGTTCCTCCTTTACATATCAAACTTGGCTTAGTTAAACAGCTTATCAAAGTAATGAAGGTATTACAAAGTGATGCTTTTGTGTATCTATTTGAGAAATTTTCCAATATTTCTGAAGCTAAAATCAATGACGGTGTTTTTGATGGTCCTCAAATAAGGGAACTGATGAAAGATGATGAATTTGAAACGAGAATGACAACTAATGAGAGAGCAGCGTGGAATAGTTTCAAAGAAATTCAAAAATTTTTTTTGGGAAATAACAAAAATCCTGATTATAAGAATATTGATGACAATGTATTGGAAAACTACCGAAAGATGGGATGTTTAATGAATTTAAAGATCCATTTTTTGCATTCACACATTGACTACTTCCCAGAAAATCTGGGGGACTTCAGTGAGGAGCAGGGTGAGAGATTTCACCAATATTTGAAAGAGTTTGAGAAAAGATATCAAGGTGTTTGGGATGTGAACATGATGTCAGACTATTGCTGGTCCTTAAAAAGAGATACATCAAATGTGCATAAAAGAAAATCTCTTCGTAGATCTTTTGCGAACAAAAGAACACGTTATTCATGAATAAAATCTGCTATACATATAACAACAGAGTAAGGGTTAAGTTACATGAATTCAAAATTCATATAAAACGTGTTCATTTATTCACAAAAGATCTACGAAGACATGTTTTTATGTACATTGGATGTGTCTATTTTCAAAGACCATCAATAATTTGATATGTTCACATACCACACACCTCTATGTCTTTTTTCAGTCCTTCAAGTCTTACTGAAATCTCTCGCTCTGCTCCTAACTCAGATTTTCAGGGAATTAATGTGTGAATGAAGGAAATAAGTCTTTAAACTTATTAAAAATCCCATCTTTCTCTGTTAATTCATAAATCTTTGAATTCATTTCTTTGGAACAAATCTAAGCTGCTCTCTTATTGTCATTCTCATTTCAATTTTAGCATCCTACATTAGTTCCCTGCTTTGAGAACCAACAAAAACACCTTCATTGATTTTTGCTTTAAAAATATTGCAAAAATTGTCGAATATATACATAAAAACATCACTCTACAAAACCCTCATTGTTTGAAAAGCCATTTAAATAAGTCGAGTTTGATATGTAAAGGTGAAAGGATGACATAATGACTAGAAATGAGAGCCTCTTTAACAATATTCATAGATCCTAGAGTTAAATCTTGCCTGAGTGGTCAAACTTCTTTTACCCAATGTTGATCTCGTGCATGACTGGTACACTTACAAAAAAATTAAATACTTTGTGCCACTTTGTTGACCTAATAAAACACTGGTTATTTGTAAATCTCAATTTAACGGCCACTTTTAAATATATATCGTATTTTAATTTTTCAAACCGAAAATGGAAACTATTGTATTCCTTTTTAAAGAATACTGAATTGCCAACCGGTAGAGGACACACGTGTCCATTCTGAAACAACACAGCTTTAATAGTCCTTGCCGATGAATCGATAAAGTCGCCAGTCACTAGCTATTTCATTCAATACATCCATATTCATTTATGAGTCCTGCAACAGAATTACAAGGAACCAAACCCTTTGCTTTTGAGAAAAATTTCCGAAATGGACGATCTCGATCACGATAAACACTGACTTTAGTACCTGGAACTAAACAATTCTTTTCTTCTAATCTTGAAGCTAAGAGTTCGGAAATCTCTTTCGAAAGACCTGCGTCCCGAACCAAGTTTCTTAGCTCATCTTGATTAAAACGGTGGGCATTCTCGCGTTGACCACTTTCAAATTCTTGCGATTCATTCAATTCGACGCATTGCTGATCTTTAAATTCTTGAAATGACATTCTTATCTATGTGATGAGTTTCTATTTTATCAGCCTAGAAGTTCGAAACAAGGATTTGACCTCCAAATGTCCTTCAAATGACCTCTAAGGGTCACCAGTGCCAAATCAAGAAGCGAGGCAACAAGGTCGAACAAGCAGAATTATAGTAAAGCCAAGTAATAATAACCTGCAGAATCAATGTGCTACTATGAAGTCGAGAGTATCGTTCATGATCCGATGACATACTAAGATAGCAAGGCTGCAACAGGGGCACGATCACTCGAAACATTAGACATCCGCAGACAAGAATGAATTCTAGCCATTACTAAATGCAATTTCAATACTTTAACACCACTCCGAACTGTGAACAAATTATTGCCACCGATGTAAAAAATACACGAAGACACCGCTCAATGGGTGAAAGATCGTTAGGCCACTCTACCATCACACATCAGGGGCCTGAAAGCTGGATATCGGAATCCTTGATAATAATTGAAGATCTCATACAATAAAAATGCGTTTCCCAAAATACAGACTAAGCTAGTTAAAAAAAATGGAGTGAAACATGCAAACTCCAAATACAAGATATCAATCCATCGGACCGACCATCCAAGAATCCACACATGGATGACCAAAATCGCACAGCTTATAAATCGAGAAAAATCATGTACAGCCAAATGAAATCAACAATCAGACACATATCATTTCAGATTCACATGGAAAAAGGAGATGAGTAATGAGCCAAATCAATTCAGCCACACCAGTGCAGACTCAAATGAAACCAATAATAGAACGCAAGGCAAAGTTGATTTGTAACACCAAGAAAAACCAATTCAGTGTCACCGTCGACAGACTTAGTAAGAAAAACGATTGAATACGAGAAGCAGCAAGTCCGAAGAATCGAAGAGTGAGGACCCAGCACCCTTATGAGGAAGTGGACAACACGTAGCACTGATGAACGAGAGTGAAATACAGTAAGCCCGTTTCATCAAGTCAAGTAGAGTCAGAATCACCAATGCAAGACCGAGTAACTTTAACAGCAGAGTTAGAAGAGGATGTAATGAAATACACCACGATAATAAAATGCCCAAGTTTCGCATCGCATGAGGAAAATCAACACAACCATTGGATAGCCGAAACAACAACGCCCGGATCGTTTCGTCCCGGATTTGCCGGCTGGACTCGTCAGTATGGCTTAGTACACTAAGAACAGACCCGGCGTTATTCGCAATGATCGGAGAATAGCAGGAAAAATTCTACTGAGCCATAAAGCTTACACACATGTATCCATGCGCACAATAAAATCTCGTATAGTAAGAAAAATAGTAGTAAACGATCGAACAGATAAATTACAAAAAATTATAAAATTATGATTATAAATTGCAGTATACATTCCAAATATCGTAAAATAGGAAAGATGGTAAAAAGTTTTTCTAAAAACACGTTAGAAACATGTGTCACGGATATATGCATCCGCGACGCTCGTAGTCCGAGCTGAGACGAGTCAGTGATGGGGAATATGTAAACTACGATGCGCGCAGCTTGCATCGTCGACGTTAGCTCAGTGGTTTGAGCACGAGATTCACACGCTGTAGTCTCGGGGTCGAATCCCGTCGTCTACTATTTTCTTCTCGCTGCCCACTCATCCTTTCTGGTACGTAACACATGTTTTGAGACATAAGGAATCAAAATAAACTATTTTTAGAAATTGTTTAGATGTGTGTTGTTTTGTGTGTGTTTGTGTGTGTGTGTGTGTGTGTGTGTGTGTGTGTGTGTGGGTGTGGGTATGTGGGTGTGGGTGTGGGTGTGTGTGTGTATTCATTCATATCTCCAGTAATATACGGTAAAATTTAATGGTGAAGGGTCTATTTGTTTTTTTTTTTTAAAGTAAGTTTTTTAAAGTTTCTAGTTTTTTTGATTAATTTTTGTTTGTAACAACCTCGTTGTTATATACAGAAACGTCATTTTTTGTTTAAATGGTTATTTTTCTGAAATATGATGGAAAATTCTTGAAAAAATTCAGGCGATTATTCCTTCTGAAATTTTTCAAAAAGATAGCGTTTTACTATCTCTCGGCCATGATCTTTGTCCAGATCATTTTTTTCGCCTTTTAATTAATGACGCTTTTAAATCAAAAAGAATTTTCAAGATTCATTGAATCGGTTTTGGAAAATAATGATTTTTCATTTTTTATGGTATTTACTTTTTCAATAAATCATTGATCGTATATTTCTTGCGTATTTCGCGGTAATGTTTGACCAACAATAGTTTATTTTTTACGTTTTTTTATGAAGATTCGAAATCAAGAATAATTTTTGAGATTTATCGATTCGATTTTGATGAATAACGTTCTTCATTTTTGTAATATTCATGTTTAAAAAAAAATTAATCGTTTTTTTTTAATATTATGCGGTATTTTTTGCCATTTAAAGCTTTTATTTAAAGTTTGAAAAAAAAAAAAGAAAATTAAGAATCATCGATTCGTTTTTGTTTTATACCACTTCTACATTTTTATAATATTTTTGTAATTAATGAATTAATCTATTGGTCAAATATCGAAGTTATAAAAATAAGAAAAAAATTTATTTTTAAAAGTAGTACACATTATATTTACAAATACATTTTAATCAAGAATTATACTGTTGCAAATATTATTATTGACAATTGAAAAAAATGTAACTCAATATGCAAAAACTTAAAAAGTTTTTGAATATTTTAAATATTTAATCATAATCTATGCTACATTTTTGCATCGGATCAAAAAATGTTTTATTTACTACACCACAGTATTAACCCTTAGCGGCCACACGGGGTAACTAGTTACCCCAGGCTCAGAAAAAGTGAAATTGGAGGTCTAAAACATTTAAAACATTTGACCAGTTTTTAGAACGCCATCTATAAATTGACCAATAAAAATCATTAGAAATATTGAAGAACACTTCAACAAACATGAAACAATCGGTTACAAGTGTTAAAACACCCATATGTCTTGTACAACTAGGTTTTTCAGCGTGGGGTAATGAGTTACCCCATGTGGCCGCTATGTGTCCTGGCTGAGGTGTGGCCACTAAGGGTTAAATAGAATAAATAATTCCATATTAGAACAATTTACAAAATTTGAGCAAGCTAAGTGCCAATGAATTGGGGGCGGTTATTTAATTTCGTATGTTCATCAACAAATAAAAAAAATCAATCCTTCCAAAAAAATATAACCTCAAATATCTTAAAAGATAAAGCCAAGAGATAGTGGAAAGCTACTATTTAAAACTCAATTTATTTTAACAATTTTTTGTCATGTTTCCGAGATATCGTTTAAATAAACAATGACGTTTTCGTGTATAAGAAAAGTAGGGAGATAGCTTATAAAAAATGTCGTGTCCGAGTGATCTTTTTTTTAACAGTTCTTATTGAAGATATATAAAGGATAGACAAAAATTCTTAAAGCGAAAATTTTCTTTTGGTTTATGTATTTTAAAACAATTCTTAATCTATTTTTAATAAATAGACATGAATTTAAATATTTTTCAAAAAGTAGTTATTTTATCAAATTAAAAATGATTTTTTTCAGCAGTTTGTAATGAAAAAATATAATAAATAGACATAAATTCTGAAAACGCGTACGACTTCCTTTGAATTAATGTAGTAGCAAGAACCGTTCGCTCGCGTTTTGGAAGTAATAAAAATGTATTACTGTAATTTTTTAACAATATTTTATTATACAATCTTTATTTTTATAATACTTTACAACTTTAAGATGATCTTAAAGTAATCTTCTTGCTCTTTTTCTTTTAGCACCGAAATATTGAAATTGATTGAAAACTAATGAGAATTCAATTGTATAAATAAATAACTTTCTTTTTAAATTGAAAATATTTACGCTTCTGACGTCACGATTTTGATGAAATAATTTTTTTCCATTTCACTAACTAATCCTCATTAATATGGTATACGAGGTCTGTCCCAAAAGTATCCGACCTATCTCGATTTCTCGGCGCTTGATTTATTCTTCGTCATCCGGGGGGTGGCATCCTTCAAAGTAGTCCCCATTTGATTGAACAAGACGCTCATATCGATGTTTCCACTTATTAAAGCACTCTTGAAAGTCAGACTTCGGAATCGCCTTTAGTGCATTCGTCGCATTAGTTTCAACAGTCTGTTTATTGTCAAATCGATGTCCTTTAAGCGGCATTTTCAATCGAGGAAATAGCCAAAAGTCGCAGGGAGGTATATCAGGACTGTATGGAGGCTGGCGGAGCTGCGCAACACTGTGTTTCAATAAATACTGCTGCGCAAGGTTTGATGCGTGCGCTGGAGCATTGTCGTGATGAAGAAGCCAGTCACCGGTTTCCCAAAGTTTCGGTCTCACAACGCCCTCATAATCGGAAAAAACAATCAACATTGACTTGATGTTGCTTCGACTTGGACGAGCTTTTTTCGGTCGAGGCTCAGATGGAAGCTTCCACTGCGAAGATTGTTGTTTTGTTTCAGGATCATAACCATAAACCCATGACTCATCACCAGTAATAACCTTTTTAAGAAAGTTTTCATCACTATTAATCATTTCCAAATTGTCCTGAGCGATTTCTAATCGAAGGTTTTTTTGCTGGTCTGAGAGCAGTTTCGGGATGAATTTTGCATACACACGAGTCATTCCCAAATTCTCGGTTAAAATTCGCCAAACAGTACTTTTTGGTATTCCAAGTTCATCTTCCAGTTCTCTCACAGTCAAACGACGATCTTGTTCAACTGCGACACGCACACGCTCGACATTATCCGACGATATTCCCGTCGAAGGTCGACCAGAACGAGGATCACTGTCAACAGATGTGCGGCTACTTTTGAACCGCCTATACCACTCTTTTATTTATGTTTTGCCCATACACTCATCTTTAAAGACCTTTTGCAACATTTCAATAGTTTCCGCACAACTTTTACCGAGATTAAAGCAAAATTTTATGCAAATTCGCTGTTTGGTTCGTTCTGCCATTTTTAGCAATAAGTAAATTGCGACGAACGCAAAAAAGTCGTTGTAAACAAATACACGCTGCGCGGGAACTAAGGCGTTTCATCGGTATCTCAGGCTACTGACGAGAAGGTTAGGAGTTGCTGGTGACGTTCGTACCCTCCAGAGGTCGCCTGAGTCTCTCCGCGCGAAGATATGAACGTAGGTCGGATACTTTTGGGACAGACCTCGTATTATTTAAATTATAGAATCTTTATAATCTTTTTATATAATTTTTTTTTCTAATGGTCTGTGACCCAACTACCTTAAGAGATAATTGTACGTTACAAAATTATTTTTATTTATTATTTTTAATAATTTATTCTGAATTCTTTGCTAAATATCACGATTGTTTCTATATGCACCTCCTCATGCAATTATTCCATAGTTAAAAATAATTGGATAAAATGCATGGTAAAGTATCATCAAAGTTTTTGATTTCATAATACTGGTCATTTTTGAAAAATAAATATAAGATATTTGGTTTTACTTATTAAGTATTCAATATGTTTATCCCATCTCATATTAAAGTAAAATATAATTCCTAAATATTTGGTACTTTCAACTCTTTTGATCGATATGAATTTATTTTGGCACACTATCATAGTAATTTCGGAGAGATATATAAATAGTTTTAGTGACATTTAGTGATAGTTTATTTAGATCTAGCGAGATAGCTACACACTCCAGATATTTATTCATTTTTTCCTGAACATCGCTCCATGAATTTCCTTCTACCATTACATCCGTGTTATCTGCATAAGACGTAGCTGAATCATCTGGCATAATATTTAATAATTCATTGATATAAAGAATGAAAAGTAGAGGTCCTAGTATAGTTACTTGTGGAACACCTGTTGTTATATCACAGTATTCACTCTTATTATTTGAATATGTGACTCTTATATGTTTCCTCCCCGTAAGATAACCTATTAAGGGATCATTCTGATTTATCACTTTCAAAAAATCGAATTTTTTTGTGCATTTTTCGAAAGTAGATGTATGTAGAAGTATTGTGTAAAAATTTTAGAACGATCCGAGCACTCTAACTATGTTATTTTTACACTTGTGCACCGTTACCTTTACTACCTGAGCGCGTGCGCTCGACCCACCTTTCGACTAATCCCCTTTTGTACCTTCAAGCACTTGCTTGGGAGTCATGTATCCTACGCTTTGATGTTTTTCTTAGAATGGAGCATGTGTAGAAGTATTCTTCAGGTAAAGATTTTCAAATGTTTGGCTGTATGTACCTTGTACGAGAAGTTTTTGCTTCGCTTTTGAGCGATCAGTAGCAGTCTCGTCTTTGACTTTGAACGAGTAACAGCACGTGTTTGATATTTTACTATGGATCAAAAATCATCTAAATTCAGTAACAAACGTCCCGGCAAATCCGGTAAAAAGCGTAAATTTCAAGGCAATAGACATACTGACGCAGTAGATTCGCAGTCAACAAGCAAATCAGCTGAAAAATTGAGAAAAACTGAAGACGCGACTTTCGATGTGCCTGTCGAGCAAATGGCTGGTTACTGTATTATAAATTTTTTTCTTGTGTTTTCTATGCTGTCAAGTTATTTGAAGTGTAATGTTTGTGACGGAAACGTTTTGTTTAATAAATACAGTCAGCGAGGATTAGGTTTTAAACTGCTTATAACTTGTGGATGCGAAGAAAAATGTATTGACTCGTGCCCAATGATTGGGACGGGCTATGAAGTGAATCGTCGTTTAGTATTTGTTATGCGTTTGCTTGGAGTTGGTGTTCACGGCATTAACATGTTTTGCAATCTCATGGATCTAGGCAAAGGTTTAAGTATATCTGCTTATTATGGAATTGTTGATATCATCTTGATTGCTGTCGAGGCAGTTTTCAATCTAGTGCAGCTCAGAGCTCTCGCTAAAGAAAAACTTGAAAATAAAAAGAGGGGAAAACCAGAAGATATTTTGAGTGTTTCCGGTGTTGGCTCTTGGTCGAAAAGAGGTTTTTCTTCATTGATCGGAATAGTTTCTCTCATATTCAAGTACTCTGGAAAAGTTATAGACATTGCAGTAAGATCTAGCTACTGTAAAGGTTGTGAAAAATGGAAAGGGAGAGAGCATGAAGTGGAGTATTTGACTTCGTATGAAAAACATCGAGAAAACTGCAATGCAAACCACGATGGTAGTGCCGGTAAGATAGAAGTTGATGGGATTGTGGAAATGTTTCTTCGATCGCTAGAAAAGTTTGCCGTAAAGTACGGGTTTTACATTGGGGACGGCGACTCGAAGACGTTCAAGATGCTGCTTAGCATTTTTCCGTATGGTGAGAATTTCACTGCAAAAAAGTTAGAGTACGTTTTGCACGTTGCAAAACGAATTTTTAAACGTGCTAATGAGGCAAGGAAAGCATTTATTCAAAAGAAGAAGGCTCTAAAACAAGCTAAAAATAAAAAAACTCAAGTGAAAAAACCTACAAAAAAAACTAGCGAAAAAGTCTGCTAAAAACACTCCTGTAAAAAAGTCCCCATTGAAAAAACTCAAGGGGTAACTATAAAGGTGATGAAAGAACTATCAACTAACTATAGTTTAGCTGTTCAAAGAAACAAAGATTCAATCGAGAATATGAAGACTGAAATTTCGGCTGGTTACTATTACAAAATTTCGACTGACGAAAATGCACAGCACTCGTACTGTTCTGTTAAATGGTGTAAATACCTAAAAGCCAAGGAGAATAAAACTATTTACAAACATAAACCTGCTCTTTCTGCCGATGTATAAGAAGTTTTAAAGTCAATATATGACGATTTAACCAGGACCGAGTTGCTCGAAAGATGTTTGGGTGGCCATACCCATAATAATAACGAAAGTTTTAACAAATGCGTTTGGAGTATGACCCCCAAACATATTTTCAATGATAAAAAAATCGTTGAGATTGCAATCAAAACATCCGCCTGCATTTTTAACGAAGGATTCGAGTCAGTATTAAAAATAATGGGCGTTATGTGCATCAAACTCGGACAGACAGCCGTCGACTTCGCCAGAAACCGCGACAATGGACGCAAATGTTTAGCGAAGCGTCGTAGCTCTGAATCGTCTAAAGAGACAAGGACTAAGCAGAGACAGACCAGATTAGAAGAAAATGAGAACTTTGAACAAGAAGAAGGCGTTTTGTATTGTGCAGGCATCGCTGATTAAATGTAAGCAAGATTTTTTCACGATTCTTAATTAAAAAAAAACTTTAAACGCGATTTTCTCGAAACAATATTTTTTCGGTTGGCGGGTATGATTTCTCAGAAACCACTGAACCGATCCTTATGAAATTTTAACCACATATTCTACATACATATAGTTCTCCAATGTACTAGGATCTCCTTGAAATATTGATTTTTACTCTGTTTTTCTTGCAAAAAAACAGTGAAAAAAAACACTTTTTTTTATTATTATTATTTTCGACGCCATCTTGTTTTTTTTTAATAAATATTTATAATTCTAGTATGCTGGATAACCACTATTACACTTAATCTAAAACTTTTTGAATTTTTTTTTAGGTGAACTGATATGAAGATATCACACCCGCCAGCGACCTACCTACTTTTGGAGGCATTACGTTGGGCTCTGATTATATTACACAAAAACTGTTAATAATAAAAAAAAAATATTTTTTTTGTACATTAAGAATGTATTTGATAAGCCGAACATGTTTTATATTAAAATCTTTGATAATAGGGTCAGAAAAAATTCACAAAAAAGCCTTTTTTTTCGAGCGTCTAAACAAGAATAATCCCTTAAGGCAGGTTTGCGGTGGATTTGCCCTATTTATTCAATAATTTTTATTTCATATAAAAAATAATCTTTATTGTTCAAACTTTTTACATATTAAAATACACATGTTAAAGATATAAATTTTTTTTTTTTTACGGATTTTTCTTGACGAAATGGCCGCCTCAAAATTGTTCTTTTGTTTGACTGTCGACACGATATCTCACCAACGGATCATCTGAAATCAAAAAACTAAAAAGATTCTTTAAACTTATAGTTTAGGCTATTGCATAGTCTAGGATATTTCATTTTTACCGGAAAAAAACAAAATGGCGGACTTTTGAATTTTTTGGCTCTTTTTTGCAACATAAATTGTTTATAACTTTTTGAAAAATTTATTGATCGTTATAATCCTAGATCATACAAAAAGAACATATGTCAGGAGTAAGTTGTTCAAATTTCAACTGAATCGGTGCAGTAGTTTTTTTTAAATCGTGTCGATAGAGTTGAAAAGCGTTGTTTCGAGAAAAACGCGTTCAAAGTTTTTTTAGCAGGCGATCGCGCGCGCTCAAACGCGGTAGGTGCTGCCTCTTTTCTGCCTGTTCCCGACCGTAGGAACTAATTGTATGAGTTTTAAAATATTTCTAGATAGTATTTCTATCGAATAATGAAATAAAAAAAAAATGATTTTTCCAAAAAAATCCACCGCAAATCTGCCTTAAGAATGCATTAGTTTTGACTCTAATTCCATATTTATTCAATTTTTCTAAAAGAATTTTATGATTGACTGTGTTAAAAACTTTTGCTAAGCCCAGAAAAGTTATGATTAAATGTTTGCTTTTATCCAATTTCTTATATGTAATATTTGTAATATAATTTAAAGCGTCAGTAGATCCTCTGTTTTCAACGAAACCAAATTATCTTGGATTAAATATCTTGTCTATATAAATAAAATGATATAGTCTGACATATATGATCTCTTCAAATATTTTTGCTATGTTTGATATCAAAGATATTGGTCTGTAGTTTGATGTCATGTATTTATTACCTGATTTGTATATGGGAACCACTTCCGCACGTTTTGAAAGATCCGGCCAAATAGAGTTCTCTATATACGAATTAAATATATCCCTAAGTGAATCTACAATGAAATGACTAATCGTCTTTAACGTTTTGACATTAATGCTGTCCACTCAGCCTGATTTATTTATCATTTTGTTAATAATTCTTTGTATTTCAAAATTATCTGTTGGTTCTAAAAAAATAGATTTTACAACTGAGATAGATTTAGTCGCTATAGTTTTGTTAGGTATTCTGATCTTTTCACTTATATTATTACCTATCTCACATAAATATTTATTCATAGAATTAACTATTCCAGAAGTAGTATTAATTAGGACATCATTTTCATCACAAATGTGATTTATGTAGTTATTTTGCTTTTCTTTTTTACCCAATTTGTTATTTATAAAACTTCACAGTTTTCTCGGCTCACTACGCCTCATGTCAATTGGTTTTTCTTCAAATTTCTTTTTACCATATTAAGGATAATTTTTCTTTAGTTTTACACGATTTTGTAATAGCTGTTGTGATCCAGTTTTTTCTAGGCATAGTATTTGATTTGTTTTTGATAAGTCTTTTAATACTTGATGCCATGTTGATACAAATTTGTATTTCGGTAATTAGAGATTCAATAGCAATATTTGGATAACAAATGAATTTTAGTAAATTCCAGTTCTTAGTACTGGCAATTCCTTTTATCTTATTATAATTAATAATAGTATTGTGTTCTATATGTGCTTTTTGAAATTGCAATTTATCTATCTTTAGTATTAATGGATAGTGATCTGTAAAATGTTGTTTTAACAAAAATATTACCAATGCATGTTCCACCATGACCATTTTATGAAGGTCTTGTTATGCTTATAAAACATGGTATGAATACTTTAACTAAAAAGTTGTTAAAAAATTTTAGGCTGAAATTATTATGTTCTAATAGATCAATATTGACGCCGATAATACAATGATTTTTAATAGTTTTACTATTTTTCAGATATATTTCAAGATTAGTTAAAAATTCTATCCTTGGTAGATCATGCGATCTATAAACTGCTGATACCTTTATATCCTTACGAGGGTAGTTCAATAAGTCTTTAAAATAAAGTATAAAAACAATTTTTTTTGGGTAAATTTTTTTTTATTTTTCAACATAATCTCCTTGGAGCTCTATACACATGGTCAATCGCTTTTTAAGTTTTTTTAATCCTTCAGAAAAGTGCGTTTTCGGAAGTTCCTCAAAATAAGCACTTACAGAGGCAATGACGTCTTCGTTGTCCGTAAATCTCTGTCCACCGAACCATTTTTTCAAGTTTGGAAATAAGAAAAAGTCACTGGGGGCTAAATCTGGTGAATACGGTGGGTGTTCGACCAATTCGAATTTTAGTTCTTCAATTTTAGCCATTGAAACGAAGCATGTGTGAACTCGGGCGTTGTCGTGATGAAAGAGAATTTTTTTTCTCGCCAAATGTGGTCGTTTTTTTTAAATTTCTTCTTTCAGCTGCTCTAATAATGATGCATAATACTCACCAGTAATTGTTTTACCCTTTTCCAAGTAGTCAATAAGTATAATTCCACGTGCATCCCAAAAAACTGTAGCCACAACCTTACCAGCTGACTTTACGGTCTTTGCCTTCTTTGGAGCTGGTTCGCCTGTGGAAATCCACTGTTTGGATTGTTCCTTTGTCTCAGGAGTGTAGTGGTGTATCCATGTTTCATCCACAGTCACAAATCAACGAAAAAATTCCTCAGGATTCCGACTTATGCGCGCCAAAAGAGCCTCAGAGGCGACCACTCTATTGTGTTTATTCTCAGCTGAGAGCAAACGCGGCACCCATCTTGCCGATAGCTTTTTCATGCCTAATTTTTCATGTAGAATTGAAACAACTGCACCCATAGATATCCTTGTGGCCTCAGCTAACTCACGCAATTTTAATCTTCTATCCTTCAACACCATATCGTGGATTTTATTGATGATTTCGGGAGTAGTTGCTTCTACGGGCCTTCCTGAACGTGGTTCGTCACTTATTGATGTACGACCACGCTTAAATTCATTTACCCAGTTATAAACCGTTGCTAAGGCAGGGGCAGATGTGCCATGAACTGAGTCCAATTCATTTTTTATCTCATATGGAGTTAAACCCTTTAAATGAAAATGTTTAATTACCGCTCTGAACTCGTTTTTTTCCATTTTTCTTAACAAGCAATTTTTTTTTTCCAATTGGTTATAAAAACACGTAAACTCAGAAGATGTGGACTGTGACTGCACCATATATCTAGTCGGGAGTGGTGCTGACTGAAAACAGATGATTTGGAGCGATTCGCGCGCCATCTGTTGGTCATTCTAAAGACTTATTGAACTACCCTCGTATTATCATCAATTTTTATTTTGGTATTTAGAATACTCAACCTGCCTATTTTAATAATATTAGTGTTTTCTATTAGCTTTTCTTATATATTCATAACAACACTATCAGGCTTGTTCAATTTACTATTATTATAAAACATTTTGTAACCTATATGTTTAAAATACTGAGGATGTTCTAAATTTCATGTCTTCACGCATACAATCATAAATGGTTTGTATTTCATCCTCTCAATAAACACCTCTAGTTTAGAAAAATTGGCATTAAACTTCTAATATTTAAGTACATAAAAAATTTATCTTTATTATTTATATTATTATTAGGAACCTGAAAGTTATAAAAATTATATTGTCTTAATAATTTCAGTAAAATCTAAGTTCACTTCCATTAAAGATGCTAATGATTTACTTTATACCATTTGCGTTTGCTAGGCCAATGACTCGCTTGCTACCTTTTGAGTTTGTTTAGCAATTCCTACTTTACCGAAGTATTTCGGCAAATTAGGCGCACAATTCACGGTATGTAGCTATAGGGTTTATATCAATATTTGTTTTATACTTGAAACTACTAAAGACACAATTTAGGCACTTCTTATGATTGATTGAACATCTGTTATTTTGATGAATACATGCACACTTTAGGCATTGTTAGTGATTTTGACATTTTTTGTCACTGTGTCCAAATCTTCCACAGTTGTAACAAGGATACGCATTTAAAATATCAAAAACTCTACAATTCTGATAACCAACAAATACTTTACCTCGATTGTCTTTTATGTGCTTGTATATTCCCGCCAGTACTTGTATGATAACATTTTGCAGTTTACTTAGATTGTTGATATTCATATATACAGCTTCATATATTTAGCTTTAAGATTTTTAAAGTTTCTATTATTGATATGTTTCTCAATAGCTTTTGGATCCATTTTTATGTACTTGTCAATTCCTAATGTTTTCATTATAGGATTCTGAAATTATTCTTTTTGGATTGTAAAATAGCCGGATAACATTTCGTTTAACACCTTTTAAGCTGTATCCACGCTGTCTTCATTCATACAATTAATAATGGCTTAATCTTCATTCTTGAATCTAACAGTTTAAGTTTGTATATTTGTCTCATTCACTCGGTAATGCAATACACATTCTTTTGTGATATTTTTATCATTTTTATTTTTCTTTATCAGTATTTGTCTTTATCACTTTTGTCTAGGTTTGACGTTACTCGTTATTTCAGAGTGGGGTTTTTTTTTAAGAATACTGTTGTGATTTTCTTTCTCTTTACTTAAAATTTCGTTTAATAATGCATTTCCTGAAGCTCTATGTTCAACTGCTGTAAAAGAAGATTCTCTACTTTTAAGCTTTCTGTATCAAGTTCATGCAGCGTTTTATTATGGCTTTCTCCAGTTTCATTCACATTAACTTCTAGCAGTACTTTTTTCAACTCTTCTCATTGTACCATTCTTATTTAAGCAATAAGTAATCTTGTATTCTCATTGAGTTCCTCGTCATCGTATATAGAGTTTATGTTATTGCCATGTGTATGGTCAGAGCATATTACTAGAACGTCAGTAATAAATTTAGTGTTTTTTATTTGAAGAAAGTCAATAATATGATAAACATTTTCACATAAAAGGCACACAACTGTTAATACTTTCACTCTATGGTGACAAGTGTAAAATTTATCTGGGGGCTTATCGGGAGGTTCCTCTCACTCCGCCGCCATCTTGGTATACAAATACAGATGAAATATCTTGAGAGACAGAGAATGGAAAATAAATGTATACAAGGTAATAAAGAAAATATTTTCAAAAATTATAACAGAATTTTTTCTACACCAGCGGTACTCCATTATTATAATGTAGATAGATGTAGAACATAAGTGAGATGATTATCTCGTACACGTGCACGTACATACACTATAAAGAATCTTCGAATGTACTAAAAAATACCAATAATAAAGAAAAACCATACGCAGCATCCGGGAGATCTAGACCACACCGAGATGATTATCTCGCACACGTGCACGTATACTCACTATAGGAAATTATCGATAGTAATAACAACTATCGATAATAGATAAGAATTATACGCAGAGTCTGTGATATCTTGATCACACGCAAGATGATCATCTCACAAACGTTGTTTTCTTTTGAGAGTGAAACGTGTGTAGGAATCAGAGGAATAATGATGTAATTGAATTAAAAACACAAGGGAAATTAGTTTATTTGCGTATTTAATAATTAAACTACTCGGAGAGTTTACGAAGTTCACAACCTCGTGTCCAAATTGAGACTGCCTTCGCTGTGGTCTTCCTCAGGACCGATCGGAGCGGACGCTTGCCGTCGATCGCCGAAAAATCGCTTTCTTGCACTCTTTCTCGATTTTCTTACGTACTTTTCCAAACGACAAAATACACGACGTACACACCGAGCTCTGTTCGAGCCCGGCACACTCATACATACAAAAACACGCAGAATCACTCGGGTTTACTCTCCGTTTCTCGAAGAGACACCAGACTCGGCGCTAATCCGCGCGCGATAATAAAAGGGGCCGTGTCGGCCCTGCTCTTCGCTCTTGAGCACAGGCTCGCCTTTCCGCTCGCCCAAACGCTCGAAATGAGTCCCAACACCTCGCACACACACACATACACTCACACATACACACACGCACACACTAACGCACGCACGCACGCACACAGACACACACACACACAAACACACATATATACATCCATACGGACATTTTCTAAAAATAGTGTATTTAGATTCCCAGTATCTCAAAACCTATTTCTAACATGCTTTTGATAAAACGATTTTTTACCATCACAAAGCTTCCTCTATGAGGAAGCAACGAGTTATTTCGGTGAAAATGTTTCTTTTGGTATGTAGAATACTTACAGGCCTAACTAATCGAAATGTGCCTTATAATGGGGAGCTTAATTGTTAATAACAATGTAATTATTAACCGAGCTATTATCTTGCAGGCGTGCGCCACACGCAACGCGTGTGCGCGGCTTATCGCAGCTCTTACCTTTGAGGTGACCCGCGGCGACTCACCGCTGTAGCCTTACCCCGATGTAGCTGTGCAGTTTTTTCCCACATATATGCCGAATCTACGAGGTTTCGGCTTCGTGCGAAGTTTCCTTGACGCACTGGTTTTCGTGACCTGGAAGGAGAGCGCGATAACGCGAAGACTAATTCTTTCGCAACGCGAACAGCAATGTAGCCTTGCTTCGGCCTAACTCGATGCGAGGAGCAGACGGGTCCGGGTTTATTAATGGCACAATGATTTAACAAGAACAACAAAAACCTATATTCTAAAATAATAAATAAGTTCATACAACTACGTTAACATACATCTCAAATGGACAATAAAAATCAAAATTCGTGTAGGTCGAGCGTCGCTTGCGTGTTCAGCACGACCGTCGCTGAACACGCCGCAGGAGTCGGAGAGGGTTGTGATCGCGCACAATGCCCTTTTTTTTTTAAGTGGCATTTCGAACTCGAAAGTTCATCGCCTCATCTACGCTAGCCTTCCACGTTTCCCTATTTTGTGCCAACCCCATCCATTTCGCGCCCTCCCGTCCAATTTCAGTTACGTCTGCTTTTACGTTATCATCCCATCTGCGTCTAGGTCTACCTAGAGATCGCGTTGCTTTCGGTTTTCCTTTTTATTATGCGCGCTGCCGTACGATCATCGCCCATTCTTGCCACGTGCCCTGCCCATCTTAGTCTCCGTGATTTTATTATTCTGTTAAAATTTGGTCACGCGTACAAATTATGTAGCTCGTCATTGTGCAGTTTCCTCCACTCCCCAGTTTCCTCATCTTTCTTTGGCCCGTGTATTTTCCGCAGAACCTTATTTTCAAATACCCTAAAACGATTTTCTTCCGCTTTAGTGAGCGCTCAGGTTTCGCACCCGTACAAGATTACCGGCATTATTATAGTCCTATATATCCTTATTTTGACATTTTTCGACAGTAGCTTTGACTTAAGTAATCTATTCACAGCCTAGAAGCAGGCATTACCCGAATGAAGTCTCTTATTAATCTCGACTTTAATTTCGTTTCGATCATTTATAGTTGTACCTAAATATCTGAATTCGCTAACCTTTTCAAAAGTGTAATTTCCGACTCTGAGATCCCCCTCTCCATCGCGAATGCCCAGTTTCTCCATGATCATATATTTCGTTTTCGATTCGCTCACTTCTAACCCCGTGTCTTTAGCCGCATTTATAAGGATTTCCGCGTTTCTCGCCACCGTTTCACCATTATCTCCCACTATATCCAAGTCATCCGCATAGCCTAAAATCTGCCTTGTTCCGTTGAGTGTTGCGCCTAGCTCGCTAGCCTGCATTTTTCTAACAACATACTCTAGCGTCAAATTAAAGAGTACCGTTGAAAGCCCGTCACCTTGCTTCAAACCGTCGCGTATCATGAACGATTCGGATACGTTACCGCCTACTCGGACCTTTCCAGTGCTTCCGTTCAGACATATTTGAATTAAAAGAGTGAATACTATTATATTCACAAAGCGCTCTTCTAAATCTGTCCAAGTATTCTAAATCAGGTACATGGAAAAAAATGCATGAACCTTAGGTGTTATAGAGATCTCTAAATCAATATAACTCCTTTTGAAAACCTCAATTTTATTTTTGTAATCATTGTCAAGCTTATGACTAAAGCACGCTTTTACAACATCTCTAAACTTTTCGAAAGCGTCAACAAACATGACACTTCCCAAATTGCGATTTCGTGATCGCAGAAAATCAATTTTTTCTAATAAAATTCTGCACGAATTCCCGTTGAATGTAGATCCTCCACGACTTACTTCGTGAGATGCAGAGCAATCCTTCCCCCAGGTTATAGCAATATTATCCCATTCCTTCAACAAACTATTATACAGTGTGTTCACTATTCCAAGCATAAAATGCAACTCTGGCGAGGGTAGAATTACGAGAAACCTCTTATCTTTTGCGGTAGATAAGAGTGGAGCATGAATACACTTTTTAAAGTATTCAGTCTGATCCTTTAAAGAACCGGCTTTTCTCAATTGCTCGTAATTCTGCAAAGTGTTTTCTATAGTGCAATAATCTCCACACTAGTACAATTCATGTTTTGATGCGTAACACCAAAATCATTAATATTGAGTATTTTCCATAATTGAGAAACATTCTCATAATTCTCTTGACACGAAGGAGCCAATGCTAATATGAGGAGCTTATTGACACCAGAATTCTTGAAACGTTTAGCGGAAATACCTTCATTATATTTCCGACGTTCTTTTTTTTAGTGGTATTTAATTCTGCGACTTAATCGACAAGAACACTTAAAAAAATCGCCACCTCCATCAATGCCAAATTTACAGTACGCGACATTTACAGGTGCAGTAACGGTTTTATTGCCGCTCGTACTTACAAAATGAAATGTCTTGGTTCCAAAATATTCGTCTACACAACGACTTCTTTCAAACATTTTTTTTTAAATTGGGTTCGATAATTTTTGAATTTTTTGACGCAACGCGTAAGACCGCAGCGATGCTGACAGTTTTTTTCTGGCTTAAATGGAGATTCGTTTGAATTTTTATAAATCATCAGCAGTTATTCGTGGCGTTTCATCTTGTTTTTTTAAAAATTTGTTTACCAACAGCAACTTTAAGACGCTTACCAACTTTAAATTGAGAGAGCGACAGTGTTTTTTCTTCCTGCAGTTTTATTTTTAATAACAAGGTAATCATTTGTTCAGAAACTTTTGGGCACAATTGCTCAATAACTTTAGTAAGATTGTTCATACGCGTAGTCAGATTATATTTATGCGATGTCTTTGTTGAAATGAGCGAAAAGCAGTGAGTACATTGATTTTCAATAGCAAATCTGGTTGCCTTATCTAAAAGTTTAAATTGTATACATAAATTGTAATACATATTTTGATAAAACCGATTAAGAATTTTTCTCAGTGATTTCATCTCCAGCTTACCTCTGCAATTTTCATTCATTGGATTTGTGAGTATATTTTTTCGTTTCGGTAAAACACCAACATTTGAACATTTCGATGCAGCCCCAGGTGATTTTCTACTTAATTCACAAATATGACAGCTGCACAATCTAGTAGAACTTGATCGAGTGTTCATTCTCATAGATGGAAGCTCAGAAAACTCAGAAATCTTGACAACGGCTGTCGGATCTTTTTGCGCGCGATATAAATCCCGCTTACAACTTGTACACAGGACTTGAGGTAGACGTGTGTCCATAGAATCATACGAAAAGTCCTTCTCTATAAGCACTTTCATCGGATCAGTAATATTTACCATTGTTTTGGTTTTACCAAAGCAAAAAGGCAAATATGTGCACGATTTTCTTTGTGGGTTTGTGCGGTCGGCATGTTTACTTTTTACACTGTCAATTTATTACCGGATGCATTAAATAGATATGAAAAAAATTTTAACAAAAGACGATCATACCAATTTACTAAACTATACTCCTTCTATATCTATATATTCTGTATGTAAATAGTTCAATAAGTACAACAGTGAATTTTTCATCTTTTTTGATAAAACGTTTTATAATTACGTTTTTCAGAAAGTACATTTCAATCCTAATTAATACTAATAAATGATTCATTGTGAGAAATGAATAGTGAGATTAAATTATATTACCTACCGACCCATACTTACCGCACCGCCTGACCACTTCAAAGAATCAAGGTTTTGCTATAAGTTGTCAAGATGACTTTTATTTTAAATCAGAATCTCGTAATAAATCGTTGAAGGATAATTGTATACTTTTGATTTACCAACATGTATACAAAATTAAAAATACATCATTTGGTGAATATAACTTGAATTGAAGTGAGAGGAAACCAATATATTTGTTATATTTCTTTCTTCTAAATGGCATATTTCTCGGTATATACCCACTCGGCATACAATATTGCTAACATTTTGCAATCGACGGTTATGGTACAGCAATATTTCAGTACTATTTCAAAAGAATATTGCACCAGAAATATTTCTACAATGTTTCTGAAACATTTCACTTACAATATTGTATATGTAATATTTCAGAAATGTTTCTGACAGATTTCAAAGTTAGCAATCAATTACATTGCATTCGTTACATTTCCGAAATATTGAAAATGGAATATCGCATGCGAAACATTTCAGAAATGTTACTGTAATGTATCATGAGTAACATTACATTTATGTTGCACACACATGAATGAAAATTGCAGAGGTAAGCTGGAGATGAAATCACTGAGAAAAATTCTTAATCGGTTTTATCAAAATATGTATTTCAATTTATGTATACAATTTAAACTTTTAGATAAGACAACCAGATCTGCTATTGAAAATCGATGTACTCACTGCTTTTCGCTCATTTCAACAAAGACATCGCATAAATATAATCTGACTACGCGTATGAACAATCTTACTAAAGCTATTGAGCAAATGGGCCCAAAAGTTTCTGAACAAATGATTACCTCGTTATTAAAAAGAAAACTGCAAGAAGAAAAAACACTGTCGCTCTCTCAATTTAAAGTTGGTAAGCGTCTTAAAGTTGCTGTTGGTAAACAAATTTTTAAAAAAACAAGATGAAACGCCACAAAGAACTGCTGATGATTGATAAAAATTCAAACGAATCTACATTTAAGCCAGAAAAAGACTGTCAGCATCGCTGCAGCCTTGCGCGTTGCGTCAAAAAATTAAAAAATTATCGAACCCAATTTAAAAAAAAATGTTTGAAAGAAGTCATTGTTTAGACGAATATTTTGGAACCAAGACATTTCAGTTTGTAAGTACGAGCGGCAATAAAACCGTTACTGCACCTGTAAGTGTCGCGTACTGTACAAATCTTGCAGCATTGATAAACTATGTCAAAAACAAACGTAACTCACTAGACGCGCATTATAAATTTGGCATTGATGGAGGTGGCGATTTTTTTAAGTGTGCTTGTCGATTAAGTCGCAGAAGTAAATACCACTAAAAAAAAGAACGTCGGAAATATAATGAAGGTATTTCCGCTAAACGTTTCAAGAATTCTGGTGTCAATAAGCTCCTCATATTAGCATTGGCTCCTTCGTGTCAAGAGAATTATGAGAATGTTTCTCAATTATGGAAAATACTCAATATTAATGATTTTGGTGTTACGCATCAAAACATGAATTGTACCAGTGTGGAGATTATTGCACTGTGGAAAACACTTTGCAGAATTACGAGCAATTGACAAAAGCCGGATCTTTAAAGGATCAAGCTGAATACTTTAAAAAGTGTATTCATGCTCCACTCTTATCTACCGCAAAAGATAAGAGGTTTCTCGTAATTCTACCCTCGCCAGAGTTGCATTTTATGCTTGGAATAGTGAACACACTGTATAATAGTTTGTTGAAGGAATGGGGTAATATTGCTATAACCTGGGGGAAGGATTGCTCTGTATCTCACGAAGTAAGATGGAGTAAGTGGAGGATCTACATTCAACGGGAATTCGTGCAGAATTTTATTAGAAAAAATTGATTTTCTGCGATCACGAAATCGCAATTTGGGAAGTGTCAAGTTTGTTGGCGCTTTCGAAAAGTTTAGAGATGTTGTAAAAGCGTGCTTTAGTCATAAGCTTGACAATGATTACAAAAATAAAATTAAGGTTTTCAAAAGGAGTTATATTGATTTAGAGATCTCTATAACACCTAAGGTTCATGCATTTTTTTCCATGTACCTGATTTAGAATACTTGGACAGATTTAGAAGAGCGCTTTGTGAATATAATAGTATTCACTCTTTTTAAAACAATATTAATCATTTATTGTTTTGTAAATACTTTTGTAAATACTTCAATTCAAATTTTATATTAAAATTTGAATTTATTATACAGGTGAATTTTCTTTTATTTAACAAATCCCTAACACCCATTATGACTTTCAGTAGGATGAAATTGATGAAGCACGTATAAGTACAGTGTACAACTGTCTTCAATGAATTGGAGTGAGAAGAAGCCAATATATTTGTAATATTCCTTTCTTCTAAATGGCATATTTCTCGGTATATAACAGATAACATATTATATCTTAATTATATTTGTAGGTTATTTCATAAGCTTTTTAATGAACTCCGCAAACCTACCCTTTCCACAACTCATATAGTCGAAAAGTCCTAATTACGTCAACAATCGCTACATTTCTGGATTTTGTTTTCTTTCTAACGGCATATTCTGCAATACATAAAGAAGATAGTATACTTTATCTTGATCATACTTGTAGATAATTTCATAAGATTACTAATAAACCCCATAAAACTACTATTTTCCTGACCTATATGATGAACTGCCTTTGAATATGCTAAAAAAGTTTAATAAGTTTGAGGAGAATTAAATGATGGTACTTTTATGCAATAAGTGGTAAGAATAAAATATTATTGCTACTTAAAATAAATTATATGTGTATATATGTGTATATATATATTTATATATATATATAAATAAATTTCTATAACAATGTACAATATTTTTTATTTACAATATCTCTCTTATATAAGAAAAACTAAACGAACTTTTTACGCTGTATAAATTAAATTATATTCATACTTTCATTATATGTAATAACAGAAGTAATTTCGTAATAGTAAATCGGAAGAAAATACTTACGCTACAATATGCGACGTAACTGTAATTATGTTGGGGTATAGTTTGAAAAATATATCTGGCCTATTGGCCAGAAGTTGAACAAAAAATAATTGTAATCGTTATTGGTGCAATTATTTTATGAAAGGTAACTGCGGTGATCGTTTGGGTTAGCATTTAATAATGTTGGTTTTCAGTGTGTAAACATAAGGTCTGCTACACGTTTTATCTGTATTCTTTTGTTGATAATAATTATTTGAAATACTATTTATAAATTGAAGAAATACTTTTATATTAACATTAAATAAATTTATTTTGCATGGCCAAGAAAACAAAGGTGTCAGAAAATACATAAATATTACTATTATAATTTATTAAAAATGTATGACCAGGTGTGATTATCAGTAGCATGAAAATTTTCCCTAAAATTTCCCTTATTAATTATTTAAATTATTACATTATTTTTTATGTTATATTTATAGTTGGTGTGCCTTATACAGATATCTTTCTTGCTGTTAATAACATATTTCTTATATTTATTTTTTTTTAGGCTAAATTTATTAAATGTATACATAGGCCAAATTCGCACGAATTAGTGCAAAATATTTTGAAAAGATTTCTGTCTAATCACTTAGCAACAAAGTACAATTGTGATGGCCAAAAATGTACAAAAAAAGGATGCTTAACGCAACATAATTCCTCCTAAACTCTCAATTAAAGATACAAACTTATACAGATGCGTCATACGTAATACAATAATTTATTATCTGCTTTATAATAAACTAACTATTATAGAAAATTAAATTTATCTTTTGAATTTTAGGAGCTGCCCTAAGCACCGGCCAAATATAGATGAGTCAATTATAAAAGCAAAAACTATTAGACCATAGCTAGTGCAAGCAACTGTACGTCTGTCAAGACAAATTATGTAATTTTAATCAAATATATATTTACCATAATATTTATGATTTTGATTTAATCCTTGTATATCTTATACTTCTTTTAGTAAACAAGAAAATCTTGAAAGAGAAGCCCCCAATGCCAACTCTACGATACCAACAGGACAGCTGCTTATGCTAATAATGCAGAAAATAGCAAAAAAAGCAATAAAGTTGAATACGCCGATGATGATTTCATAAATTAAGAAATTGATTTGAATATATAATATATATATATATATATATATATATATATATTATATATATATATATATATATATATATATATATATATATATTTTATATATATATATATATATATATATATACTTATATTATCTATATTATTTATTGCTTAACAATATTTATTACTTTTAACTATAATGCATTTAAAATGTAACTTTAATATTTAACTTCATAAAGTTTTTTCTTAATTTTATTCTTTTTACTGTAATTTATAATGTATATAAGTACACTGCTATTATGTTTAATTATTCGTAAAACTTAAACTTTAATGAAAGTTGTGTTCATTAAAAGTTTAAAATTTTGTATTTTTTTATCAATAAAACCACATATACGAGTTCAAGTTGCCTTATTTTATTAATATAATTTTATTCACAATTTTGCATACATAAAAATTATGGTAATTTCTGAAATGTATCTAGAAATATTTCTGAAACGTATCCAGAACTATTTCTGAAATGTTTTCCATATATTTCAGATACATATTAACAATTTTCCAGGGAGATTAGGGTAATGTTGCCCATACATTATAGAAACGTAGTATAATCACAGTAGGAATGGAATTTGAAGTCTATGAAAAATGATTTATACAAATATTGCATTCAAATTAAGTTTGTGTGTCATTGAATCAAGTATATTTTAAATATAAATTTATATATTAAATTTATATTTCTGGAGACATTCCAGATATATTTTTGAAATATTTCTGCAATATTACAAGTAGATTTCTGTAACATTATTGAAACGTTTCAGCAACATTTCTGGAACGTTTCTGCAATGTTTCAGATCTATTGTCACAATATTTCTGTACTATTCCTGTTATTTTCTTAATGTTATCCAGGTTAACAACGCAACATTGCTGAAATATTTGAGCAAACTTGCATTGTTATGAACGTGGACATTAATACATTGCTGAAATATTGCAGAAATGGTCCTGAATTATTTCAGCAACGTCACTGAAAGGTGTTATATTGCAGTCAAAATATTGTAGAAACTTTGCTGAAATATTGCTTGCCGAGTGGGTAACAGATAACATATTATATCTTGATTATATTTGTAGGTAATTTCATAAGGTTTTTAATGATCCCCGCAAACCTACCCTTTCCATAACTCATATAGTCGAAAAGTCCTAATTACGTCAACAATCGCTACATTTCTCGTTTTTTTTTTTCTTTCTAACGGCATATTCTGCAATATATAAAAAAGATAGTATCCTTTATCTTGATCATACTTGTAGATAATTTCATAAGATTACAGATAAACCCCATAAAACTACCATTTTTTTAACCTATATGATAGAAAAATCCCAATTACGTCAAAAAGCGCCATTTTTCTCGATTTTTTCGAAGTTTTCGATATTTTATGGGTGTGGAAAAATATACAAAAAATAAAAATTTATTGATTGTATCAAAATAAAGTACTCACATAAAAAATAGCCGCTAAATATGTTTCTCTAGACAAATATATCATTTAACCTAAAAAATAATTTGAAAAATTGATTTTATTTCGTTTCCACTCTGGGGTTTTTTTAATTCAGAGCGCAATATACTCGTCAGGTATCCTAGAAATTATATCTACAAAGATCTGCCCGGTGCAGGAACTTTTTTAGTTAACTTTTTTAGTTAACAGTGACGGAAACATTGATGTTAGGAACTGTTTAATTGGCAAGTACTGGTAGTAATGACCCAGTATTTACTCGAAATTTTATGGGACCACCAGAGGAACATACTCTATTAGATAAGAAAAGAATTATCGAAATCGATTCATCCGTTAAGAAGTTATGCGTGAACAGACATAGAAATAAAACATACATGTCGAATTAATAGCCTCCTGATTTTTGAAGTCGGTCAAGAATAGTAATTTTTTGTGTATGTTTTGATGCTCAATCGAAAAAAATATAATACTAAAGCTATATTAATTTATTTTAGTACAAGTATTTGTTGTACTTATAAAAGACTATAACAGGGATTTGGGCAGGGCGGGGGGGGGGGGGGGGTATATTATTTCCTCTTATAATATATTCTTCAATCGACCTAGCACGATTCAGAGTCACGAGCCACTGTTCTGGGAGCTCGAACTATGTCGCGCTCGAGCGGGCACCGAGATTCACTCAAATGCCTGTAGCGTATATCCCGCTCACCTGTTAATGTAGACTTCCTCTCTATTATGATGTCCGGCTGCTCAGTCACCTGAAAATCCACGGAAGGAATAGGAAGAGCATGCAAAGAAATACACGAGCGAATAACTTTAACAGTAATCACGTACATTGTAAGAGTAGGGTGGTTCAAAATAACCAAACATTTTTTAAAGTTGTCATATCGATACCACGCATTCCTAATATGATAAAAATGAAAACTGAAATTTTTTCAGAATCTTTAAAAAATGTTTAGAGGTCCGTTCAGTCGCTTTTTTGAGCAAATTGACGTAGTTGTTTTTCTTTTTTTCTTGAGAGAACTATTTTAATTTTTGCAGAGTTTGCATAGCTAAATTACTATAGTAATAGGCAAAGGATTAAGAATTTTTCCAGAATTATACAATTATTTTACGTACTTTTATATAGCATAATTCTTTATGCATGTCAAAGTTTAACCAGCCGGCAAAGACGTTAAAAACTTTTTTTCTCAACTGAAATTTTTGTGTTATAAAATATATTTAAGAAACATTTAATATGAAAACATGAAGTCTCAAATTATTCTAATAAATTGTTGTATTACTAACAACATACATGATAAATTTTTCACGATACATAAAGAACTATTACATATCTCATATTCTAAAAAATATTGTATTGTGGATATAAAAACCAAATAAACGATAAACTTTTAATGATTTGAAAATATTCCAATTATTGGTACCCGATTATTTTTCTTAAATATATTCTGATATTGCACACGCACCCACGCACGCATGCACGCACGCATGCACGCACGCACGCACGCACGCACGCACGCACGCACGCACGCACGCACGAACTCACGCACACACACACACATAAACAAACACGTACATACAGATATTTTTTAAGAACAATGCATTCGCATAAAACATGTTTATACAATAAATAAAACACAAAAAAAAATTGTTACCATTAAAAAGCCCATGGCCCTGCAATGATATTGGATTCGAAGGTCTGTGACATATATGGAAACGACATAGGACATTTAGGGCCTTCGCACGAAAAAAGGAATAGGAACAAATATAAGAAATAACATAGGATATTATATATATATATATATATATATATATATATATATATATATATATATATATATATATATATATATATATATATATATATATATATATATATATCCTATATTATATAATCGTAAGCGTTATCAAGTCACTCCACCCCCTCCACATACGTCTCCACAGCCCCTCCACGTCCACATAATAAAATTCAATTGTTTCGAAAACGTACAAAAAAAAAATTTTGTTTTTGATGAAACGGATGAGGTTAATTTTCCATTTTAGTGATATGGTAAGTTACTAAATTTTTTTTGTCTTGATTTATAAAGTTTTATTCATTTCTTACCAAATTTATTAAAAAAGTGCACTTTAAAAACTTTGAAATCAAGGTAGGAACCTTTAAATGTCAACGTCTAGCACCTACCTTACAGGAGAGTTTTTTTTTACACATTTGTCAACTTTGGAAGGGTTACAAGAAAGAAAATAGAAATTTTGGACCATCCTAATGCTACATGTACCACATAACAAAACCTCTCCGTGTTATGATAAAAATAAAAAAGTTTGAAAAAAAAATTTTCCTAAACTGTTTAACAAATTACAAACTTTAAATATAAATGATATACAGAATTCAAAAGAAGAAATAATATTAGTTAGATCTAAATATTACAGTTTGATCATATCACACAATTGAATTCCAAAGGAGGTCTACCTCATGCACATCTTATTATAACACTGGATCATAATAGTAAATTATTAAGTCCAGAACATATCGACAAGCATATACCTGCTGAAGTACCATCTAATGATGAAATACTTCAAAAATTAGTTATAAAACATATGCTATATGGACCACGTAACGCAACCTCTCCGTGTTATGATAAAGATAAAAAAGTTTCAAATAAAGTTTTCCAAAACTTTTTCAAGAATTTATCAAATTTACAGATAATGGATATCAAGAATATACAAGAAGAAATAATATTAGAAATAATATTTCTGATAATCATACATACAAACTTAAACATAATAATCAAATTATTCCAGTAGACAATTCTATGGTAGTACCTTATAAATATTATTTAAAAAAAAATATAATTGTCATATAAATGTAGAGTATTTTACATCCAATCATATTATAAAATACATTTTCGATTATATTCATAGAGGTAGCGATACAGCATATTTAATACTGAAAAAAGTTAATAATACTAATGATGAAAATTCAGAAATGTATGTTGAAATTTTACAATTTATAGTGGGTAGATATTTAAGTTGAATTGAGACAGCATGACGAATATAAGAATAACCTTCATGTGGCAGAAATCAAACCGTATTACGTTTACCTGTTCATACAGAGAATCAGCAAAAATTATTTATAAAGAAACTAAAGAAAGTCAAGCTTTACAGAATAATGAAACAAGATTGACAGCTTGGGCTAAACTAAACAGAACAGATGATGTTGCTAAAAAAATTACATGTCAATATAGCAAAATATTATACTTATTAATTATGCAATAGGCCGACTAAATGTTGTTTCTCCTAAAGATAACGAACAGTTTTTTCTAAAATTAATATTGAATAGAACAAAAGGTGCAACTTCATTACAGTACATATAATACGTATCAAGAAACTGCTATATGTATTAGATTGATAGAACATTATTATCTGAAAATATCCAACCTAATTCTATTCGGGAAAAATATAAACAATTTTTTACAGAAGACTTTAAAGAATACAAAGAAACTAAAGCAATAAAATATTAAATTACGGCATATACATGAAATCTTAACAATAGAGGATAAATGTTGTAAAGAAATTGGATTACCTGAACCAGATGAAACTGTAATATATAATAAAACAATTCAAACTGATATTTGTTATAGTAAACAAATGTTTGATAATATGTTGTAACGAATTCGAATATTCGCGTTAACATACGTGACACACGCGCGCGCTCGCGAATATCCGGGCTGAAAAATCCTGTCCCTCGCACCGCGAGCGCTATTGCCGACGATACGGTCGCCAGACTCCTCTCGGCTGTTCTCGCGTGCGTTGCGACATAACCTCTGCCGTCGTTCTCGCGAGACTCGTGTTTGTGTACTGTGTGTTGGAAAGTGTGTGTGTGTGGCAGAAAGTGTGAGCGTCGGCACCGAAGAACTACCTCCTTCGCCACTTCTTCCGGTGGGTCAAGGTGGGCCTGCGGCTACACATCTCTGGGACGACAAACGAACGAGGCTCGTCTTTGGCATAGCGGTAACAGGTATGCGAAAGCGAGAGAGAGAGAGACTCGCAAGACCGTCGACGATCGGCATGCTGCTCGTGAGCCACGCAGGGCTCGCCTCCGTAACAAAAGTAAGTGCGCTACCTAATCGCCAGTACAGCAGTACTGGCATATTGTCATCGTGCAGGTGGGTGCAGCGGCACGGGGATATCTTAAGCAAGAGGATGCGCGCACGAGTACATGGGCAGCGAGGGTCAACACTACCTGTGTTAATCTGAGCACTATTAGCTCAACTAAAACACCGGGCAACGCGGGAGTTCATAACAAAGAGCACAGAGGCTCAATATCGCTGGCAGATTATGGTACTCGAAAACTATTTCGAGACCGCGAAATAGTTTCGTAGCAAACGGCGATATAAAACGCGCGCATAGGCGAATTGAAGCGGTATAAGCAAAGCCTATAAAAAGCTAATCGTGATACGCTTCAATTCGCAGAAGGAAATACCACACAAGCTTCACCTCGCATTGCACGGCCCCGCGCGCACCACGACTCCAAAGGAAAATTGGACTCTTGAGCACCAGGACTAAGAGGCAATTAATTACTTGCACGCTGCACTGACGATATATAGGCAGCTTTCCGTGCGCGCAAGTAGCCTCATAAGTGGGAGGTACATTGCACTACCCGCGCGCAAATAAACTGCGCGGGCTTAAGCTGATTTATGCACGTATGAGTGAGCGCCCCTTTTTAGGATATTCTTTCTTTTTTTTAAGAGTGTTTTCAGCAGTATGTATACTGTATGCTGAGTGACGCATAAACTGTGTATGTGTGCGTGTAAAATACAAACAGTGTAAATGCATTGCAAAATTAATTTGCAAATTAAAAATTAAAAAATTTCGACCTTATTTCTGGAGTGAAAATCCTGGAAATTGTTTTTTTTGTATTTCGGAAAATCTTTTTTTGGACTACAAATTTTTTTTTTGCATTTTGGAAAATTTTTGGAAAAGTTTGTTGTCTTGGGAATCTTGAAATTTATTCTGGGACTCAGAAATTTTTTAAAGTTTCTTTTGGAGTCCAGTATAATTTTTTAGTTAGCAATTAATTTTTGCCCCTGTTAATGAAAATTCTATCTTGTTTGTGTGATTTTGTTACACAAGAATAGTTGCTAATGCGTATAAAATCGTTTCTGAGTAAAGAATTTACTCTGCTTGTAAAAGGAGTGTCAGGGTGAACGAGTAATTACACAACAGCCACAGCGCGCTATTGGGATTTAGATTGATACCTCAAAAGTGCAGAAGAGTTCTTCCAAGTGTATGATTGAGCGATCGAAAGACACCTTAAAGGGCGCACGTATAAGCATACGTGGATACCTCCACAGTACCAACAATGACAGCACCGGGCACTCGAGGTACTCCACAACTGGTGCTTCTCCTTAGAAGCTCAAGAGCTTAATGAAACGTTGCACGAGCTGCAACTAAAGCGGAGAGCCTCCGCTTAGAGCAGATGACTCGGTTGCAGAAATGGCTCCTTGGCAATTACTCAGAGCAAGACTTTCAGCAGAGTCTTGAATAATACTCTGCGATATCTGAGACCATGAGGAACTCCGCCTGGCGTTCATAGAGAGAGTGCACACTGAGCGCAGCGGATCGACGATATTCGATGAAAACGTCGACCCAGATGCCGTGCACCCGATCTCTATACTCCGAGCAGACGCACAGGTTCGGGTAAGAAACCTCCCGACGGCGGCAAGCCACCCAGAAACCGCGCCAGACCCGAACGGGGGGCAAGCGAGAGGCAGCCCACCACCGTCGGTACTGAACGAAGCAACCGAGCAACAGCGATTACAACAGCAAGAGCAACTGGTACAACATCAGTAATGGCAGCAGCAGCAAGAGCAACTGCTACAACAACAGCAGTTGCAACAGCTGCAACAGTTAGAGGCACAGCGAATGCGAATGCGAGCTGCAACAACAACAGGCATATTTACAGGAGTTTCAATGCCAGCAAGCATACGCCTTACAACAGCAGCAGCTGCTAGATCAGCACTTGACACAACAGCGGCCACCACCATTCGGCACCGAGGCCATAATGAATGACCAGAGACGCGAATCAGTCGACCCGATAGTTCGCCTACAGAACACGCAAGATCCCGCGCCAGGAACCGGCGGGAATGTGAGGACCACACAATACATAGAGGACATGATGCTGTATTCTCTGTCAGGCAGACAGTTCAAAGTATCAGACGACTTCATCTCTGACCTGGAAGATTCGCGGAGAGGAACTGACGCACTTGCAGAGTGACCGCGTTGACAACACTCATAACACAAGTGTTGCAGCCAGGCGCTAGCTACAGGGGCATTGGATCAAGCACGCGCCTGGAAGCGACACACAACCGAATGCCTGGACCAGCACAGAGACCGCGTGTCAACTTCAAGGACACTTTCGGCATTCTGCCAGTTGCTCTTCCGACAAATAGCCCACTGCACGCTCAGTAGCCGAGGCAGCAGCAGTACCTACCGCCGCCTACCGATGTTTGGGGGAGGGGGGTGGCGGAGAAACTCTCCATGTAACCTGAGCAACAATATATACGTTGACTCGATCATAAGCACCGGTGGAGCACCGGCCAATAACCATAAGCGCGATGTGGGAAACATCGTGTGCAAGTGGGGCGTGTAGTACGCAGGGTGGCGGCGAGTTAACTACGCAGAACTACTAAACCTACTATTTTAGCTACTTTTAGCACTCCCCGAACTGCTGAAAGGAGTGGCCGCTACGTGGTACAGGAATAACAAGGAACATTGGGTTATCTGGACACAATTTTATGAAGATGCGCGCTTCTGCTACGACTACGGCAGGGGGCACTAGCAGAAGTTAATTGCTGAAGTCTACGCGCGCTCGCAGGGATAACACGAACCTGTCCGCGATTTCATCATGAAGTTGGGATCATGTACAAGCAACATCCGATCCTCAGCATCAGCGGGCAAATGGACCTGCTCCACGATAAGATGCTGCTCACGTTGAAAGCCACAGTGCGTCGATCCGATGTGACTACGGTCCAGGAACTGCTTGAACTGGCCACGGAGGTACAGGCAGCGCAATACTGGAGGAAATCGTAGAGACCCCCACCCCTCAAGCAACTACCCTATTGCCCGAGTTGGCTTACCACGCACCACAGGCAACCAGGGCGACAAGGGCAACGATCTCGGACGTAGATACGCATGCGGAGCCCGTCGTCACTATACATATTGCCGCTGTCGTGGGCCGTATGGTCGACGACAGACTGACGGCATTCCACACTCAGCAGGCAGCCACGAAGCCGGTAGTGCCAACGACTTCTGAGGGAGTGAAACCTCAGAAGAAGAAGAAGACGCCTGCGAAAGGCAAAGTCGCGGAAAAGCCCCAACAGCCTCAACAGCCCCCACACAGCATGAACCCGAGGTGGGAAGCGCGCTGCTTTGTGTGTGGAGATGTTACACATCGGGCCTGGTAGTGTCAATACCAAGTGGAAAACGCGACCGGGGAATAATAACTGAGGTCGCTGTTCCCCCAGGCCCCCCGATAATGGTCTAAGAGTGCGCACGCTGGGAGAGAACCCCGCGGTACCACGGACAAGGGGACAAGAGTGCTTATAAGGGCACTATCGTAAGTACGTCATCAAACACGACCAAGCCGCCTATGATTGAACCGGCGAAAGTACTTGCGGCACTCATCGGTACGACAGGAGGCAAGCAAGCCAGCATCGCGCCAATACCGTTGTCCAATCATCCAGCCAAGCGGGAGGCGAGTCCGGATGAAGAACAGACGGAGGTAAGCCTGCCCCTGCCAACGGAACCAAGCATGGCAGCCACATGAAACGACAACGCTATGGCGCCAGTTGAAATAGTGGGTGATACTATAGACGCCCCATTGACACCCTGGAAGCCGTGCGACGCAACCACAACTGCACAGGTCAACCCCAAGGAGGATGTCCACAGTGGGTGGCAACAGGTCAATTTCGGCGGCTATAGGTTTCGCGCTTTGTACGACTCGGGCGCATCTCGCACGGTCGTAGGTGTGTCTATACACCCATAGCGGGATATATCTGCCTCCCATTTACACTAGGGGGTGTAAAAAAGGACGTACGAGTGGCGATCCTACCAAATTTGGATTGCGACTGCTATGTCGGCAGAAATTTTGTGCAGCTGTTCAGCGCAGTGCATGACGCCCAAGACAATACGCTCTTTATCAAAGAGACAAAAGCGAACGTGCCACTAGAGGTGGCAAGGCTCAAGATAGCCAGTGCGTTGGCAATCTCCGCCGTAGACCTCGTATACGTAAGTGAGGCGGAACGAGCGCAAGTGAATGCTCTCGTTGACTACATCCTACTTCAAGGGGGAGATCAAATCCCGTAAAATCACATTTTACAATTTTTAACCAATTTAGGTGTCGATAATTGAAAAATTTACCCACTTAGCGGTCGATTAGGGAAAAACCCAGAAATTACTTTCTAGAAGATTCGATATCTCATCGGGCCTTGGAATTACTAAAAATCCAGAAATTACTTTCTAGAAGATTCGATATCTCAACGGGCATTGGAGATTTAAAAATAAATCAAATCCCGTAAAATCATTTTGAAATTTTTTACCAATTTAGGTGTCGATAATTGAAAATTTTACCCACTTAGCGGTCGATTAGGGAAAACCCCGAAATTACTTTCTAGAAATTAGTATTAAAAACTTATAAAACGATAAAAGATTCGATATCTCATCGGGCATTGGAGATTTAAATAAAAAATCAAATCCCGTAAAATCACATTTTACAATTTTTGACCAATTTCGGTGTCGGAAATTTGATAATTTACCCTCTTAGCCGTCGATTAGGGACAAACCCAGAAATTACTTTCTAGAAAATAGTATTAAAAAATCTGTAAAACAATAAAAAAAAGCCGGTATCTCATCGGGCCGTGGATATTTGAAGTGATTCCGTTAAAACACATTTTACAGCTTCTAACCCTATAAAAGTTGAAATTTGTAAAATTTACCCCCTTAAAAATATCTTTAATTCTTTTTTTGAAAAACTTGAATTGGTCAAAAAGGACCGGAATTGTGGGTCTCCAAACATATTCTTCTTTTTAAAAATAACCAAATAGCCATTTTTGAGGTTAAGTAGCTAAAATATTCTGGATATAAAATTTTTTCTATCGCCTTAAAATATCCCTTTGGATAGTACCAACGGATGAAAAAGTTTTTGTTTTATGTATTTCGGGTTTTCTATTTTAATTTTGCAATTTTAAATAGTCGTTTTTTCCCCGTATTTTTAATTTATTGAAGGGGATGATACCTTTAGATCCTGAAAAAATAATTTTTTTTGTGAGTCCATAAAACTTCTTAAAAGGAAACATTCTAAAAATTTTTTTTACTATAAATACTTCATAAGGCTTTTAATTTTACCGTTGTCAAACGTCAAAATCTTGATCCTACACGTCACAATAAATTCTGATTGTTAGTACTTTATTTATTGAACGAACATTGGGTCATGCCCTATTACATGTCGTACAATAAAGAAAACATTCTGATGATTAAATGACGCCTTTTGATATGTACTAAAACTTTAACCATGCACTTTCTCGTACATTTTAAAAAAAAAAATTTTCAGGCAAATTTAATTTTTCTAAACTATTAATATTTTCAAAAATTGTATATTTGTAAAAAAAAATAAAAAAATTACGAAAAAGTGCAAGGTTAAAGTTTTAGTACATATCAAAAGGCGTCATTGAACCGTTAGAAATTTTCTTTTTATCATATGACATGTAATAAATAATACACGCCCTAAAGTTCCTTCAATAAATAAAGTATTAACAATCAAAAGTACTATTAAGTATTTGTAGTAAAAAAATTAAAATGAATGTCATACGAAAATTAATTAAAAAATTCTGACGGTTAAATGACGCCTTTTTATATGTACTGAAAATTTTTTGTTATAGTAAAAAAAAGTTTTGCTAATAATAAATTAAAAATGTTAAAAATGCGAACTCCAGCACGTGCTCCTCGCCGTTGATTTTCTGGACCAGCATTGCGCCTATACCTGTCTTCGATGCATCAGTTTGTATCACAAACTTTGCGTCGAACTGCGACCGATGCAGAATCGGGGCGCTCGCAATCAACGCCTTCAGTTGTTCAAACAATGCCTGTTGCTCTTCACCCCACTCATACCTATGGTTGTTCTTCAGCAGACGTGTGAGCGGCTCAGCGATCGTGGCGAAATTGTTTAAGATTTTCCTGTGCCATGAGGCCATCCTCATGAAGCGCCTCAGCTGCTTCAGGTTCTTAGGGGCCGGTTATTCCAGTACAGGCGCAACCTTCTCGCGGTCCGGTTTAAACCCATAATTATTAACCAAAACGTCGAGGTATTTGACCTCCTCTCGGCAGAGACACTCTTCTCCCGATTGATGGTCAAACCCACCGCTTTGAGCCGTTCTAATACGAGCTTCAATATCTCCAGGTGTTGTTCGAACGTTTTAGTGACGATGATGATATCGTCGAGATATGAGTAGGCGTGCGGTTGTAGGTCCGAACTAATAATTTCGTCGATCATTTGCTGTAACGTTGGTCTAAACATAAACAATCGGAGGCCTGGGACTGTGAAGGCTGTCAGTGGCCGTGCTGCTTTAATCTTAGGTATCTGGTGATACGCGCTGCTGAGGTCCAGCCTCGTGATGTATCGCGCCTTCTGCAGCTTGTGCTGTATATCGTCCATTTTTGGCAATGGGTACGCATCGGGCTCGGATACTGCATTGACATTTCCATAGTCTACGCAAAACCGGTAACTGCCGTTGGGCTTGCGCACCATTACAACGAGACTTGACCACCCACTGGTTAATTATGCCCGTAACTAGCATTTCTCGCACCTGCTTGTGCATTTCCTCTTCAATCTCTTTCGACACGGGGAAATACTTTTGCTTTATGGGCCGCGTACTCCCTACACGTATCCCATGCTATACAAGTAGTGCGACCTATAGCATCTCCCCCTTGAAGTAGGATGTAGTCAACGAGAGCATTCACTTGCGCTCGTTCCGCCTCACTTACGTATACGAGGTCTACGGCGGAGATTGCCAACGCACTGGCTATCTTGAGCCTTGCCACCTCTAGTGGCACGTTCGCTTTTGTCTCTTTGATAAAGAGCGTATTGTCTTGGGCGTCATGCACTGCGCTGAACAGCTGCACAAAATTTCTGCCGACATAGCAGTCGCAATCCAAATTTGGTAGGATCGCCACTCGTACGTCCTTTTTTACACCCCCTAGTGTAAATGGGAGGCAGATATATCCCGCTATGGGTGTATAGACACACCTACGACCGTGCGAGATGCGCCCGAGTCGTACAAAGCGCGAAACCTATAGCCGCCGAAATTGACCTGTTGCCACCCACTGTGGACATCCTCCTTGGGGTTGACCTGTGCAGTTGTGGTTGCGTCGCACGGCTTCCAGGGTGTCAATGGGGCGTCTATAGTATCACCCACTATTTCAACTGGCGCCATAGCGTTGTCGTTTCATGTGGCTGCCATGCTTGGTTCCGTTGGCAGGGGCAGGCTTACCTCCGTCTGTTCTTCATCCGGACTCGCCTCCCGCTTGGCTGGATGATTGGACAACGGTATTGGCGCGATGCTGGCTTGCTTGCCTCCTGTCGTACCGATGAGTGCCGCAAGTACTTTCGCCGGTTCAATCATAGGCGGCTTGGTCGTGTTTGATGACGTACTTACGATAGTGCCCTTATAAGCACTCTTGTCCCCTTGTCCGTGGTACCGCGGGGTTCTCTCCCAGCGTGCGCACTCTTAGACCATTATCGGGGGGCCTGGGGGAACAGCGACCTCAGTTATTATTCCCCGGTCGCGTTTTCCACTTGGTATTGACACTACCAGGCCCGATGTGTAACATCTCCACACACAAAGCAGCGCGCTTCCCACCTCGGGTTCATGCTGTGTGGGGGCTGTTGAGGCTGTTGGGGCTTTTCCGCGACTTTGCCTTTCGCAGGCGTCTTCTTCTTCTTCTGAGGTTTCACTCCCTCAGAAGTCGTTGGCACTACCGGCTTCGCGGCTGCCTGCTGAGTGTGGAATGCCGTCAGTCTGTCGTCGACCATACGGCCCACGACAGCGGCAATATGTATAGGGTCGACGGGCTCCGCATGCGTATCTACGTCCGAGATCGTTGCCCTTGTCGCCCTGGTTGCCTGTGGTGCGTGGTAAGCCAACTCGGGCAATAGGGTAGTTGCTTGAGGGGTGGGGGTCTCTACGATTTCCTCCAGTATTGTGCTGCCTCTACCTCCGTGGCCAGTTCAAGCAGTTCCTGGACCGTAGTCACATCGGATCGACGCACTGCGGCTTTCAACGTGAGCAGCATCTTATCGTGGAGCAGGTCCATTTGCCCGCTGAAAATATGATTTTACGGGATTTGATTTATTTTTAAATCTCCAAAGCCCGTTGAGATATCGAATCTTCTAGAAAGTAATTTCTGGGTTTTTAGTAATTCCAAGACCCGATGAGATATCGAATCTTCTAGAAAGTAATTTCTGGGTTTTTCCCTAATCGACCGCTAAGTGGGTAAATTTTTCAATTATCGACACCTAAATTGGTTAAAAATCGTAAAATGTGATTTTACGGGATTTTAATTTTACTGACTACCTGAGTAACTGACCGACTCATCGACACGATAGGGGATTCTAGCGACATGAAATTATAAATAGTTTTAAAAAACCTATAAAACGATAAAAGGTTCGATATCTCATCGGGTGTTGGAAATTAAAAAAAAATCAAATCCCGTAAAATCAGATTTTGCAATTTTTAACCAATTTAGGTGTCGATAATTGAAAAATTTACCCACTTAGCGGTCGATTAGGGAAAAACCCAGAAATTACTTTCTAGAAATTAGTATTAAAAACCGATAAAACGATAAAATATTAGAAATAAAATTATACAAATTAAAATTAAATTTCAAATCAAACTGTTTTGTTTCTCTATTAAAAGTTACTTCCAAATGAACCAACATAAATTATATTTAAATTAAAAATGATTATTTTTTACTAATAAAATAAAATAAAATAAAATAAAATAAACATAATCAACTTCGAAATTACCTTTTTATGAACAAATGAAAACGAAACTACGAAAACGGCAACAATATTTTAGAACTTTCCATCTACATTACAATCCTTAACTTTCAATAAGTATCGAAAATATCTCCGTAACAGAGTTACATCACTATTATTGGGCACTATGGTACCTAGAAAGTCTAAATAATAAAATTATTACTCCCGAACAATTTATCGGAGCAATTAAGTCTACAATCATTCACTTATCTCGCGATCTTAAGAGAAATTATGAGAAATTCAAAATTTCCGCGACGTAACCTAGTTACTTTTAATTACAATTCTATACAGTTCTAATTAGGAATATTGAACGCCAGGATCCAGAACCGGACAGTCATAAATCTATTAGGAGCAAAAAATTAATTACCGACGCAATAAGTGGTCGGACGGTGCTGCCACAGCTACATCAACGTTCTTTTCGAGTTCTAATTAGTCAGTGTATCGTGTCGGAAACAATGGCCACCCATGCGACTTAGCCTTCGTGAAAAAAATGGTACTAGCGACCGGAGAAGCACTAGTAAAAGCTGAGATACACCTAGCCGAAATGCAAACACTTAAAAAGATCAGTGAGATATAATTCGGCACGCGTGCGACATTAAATCACGACAAAAACCGCGAGTTATCAAAATCACGAAAGTGCATTGCACATTTCGAACGTTGAGCGTCGAAATGCTCTTACAACGCCCAGTGCTAGTGAAACCACGTCCAATCCTTCGTGCGCTAGCCGTCAAGAAAAAGTTCAGTTGAATAAAGAAAAACTAAAGTGCAGTGATAAAAATCAACAATGTAAAAAAACCGCTCCAATACTCAGTCCTTAAAATAAGGACGCACACCGGCATATTAAAGCGTTCATATTCTCTCCCGGCCCTAGCACTATCAACAAATCGGGCCAGCCACAATAGCCGCAGCGTTCGATGGACAGAGTGTGGCAGATGCATCACTTTTAGCGCTCGACAGTAACAGAGCGACGCAACTTCTAGCTAAGACTCCCGAGAAGCCTGAGACACAGGCGGAGATAGATGTAGCGCTCAACGAATCTCGAGCGACACAAGCTCTCGCGCAGCAGAGCGCGAATTCCGACGCAGACCCAACTTGCGACGTGTGAGATACATATGCGGTGTCAAAAGGGATGAGCATATCACTTCTCACAGGAAATACGTTGGCTGGTTTACCATAAAGGAAACTAGAGCGTATTTTGAGGGGTTGTTATTGTACCAAGCAATTAATATGGTACAACCTCCGTATCTTGCGGACTATTTGACAAAAACACAGCCAGGACTTCAGGTAGGACTGGTGTGAAAGAGCTCTCGGTTTCGAGGTCGCGTACAGATAAGGGTCTCTATTCGTTTAGAACCGAAGGTTCGTGATTCTGGAATTCGCTCCCCTGCAATATGAGATATCTGCCCTCGTTATGTAAATTTAAAACAGCTCTACATAGATATCTCAGACAACAGAACGGTTATTATGTATTGTACCTGTCCTAATTTATTTATTTATTTAATTTCTATTTTATTATATTTGCGATATTTGATAAACATAGACTTCTATGCAAATTGACGAACTGTGATTACAAATAGAATTTAGTATAAGAACTAGCTCAACGACTTTGAACTGCTATAGAAAAGTATATGTACATAATGCGGTAATTTTCTCTCTCTCTTTCTCTCTGTCTCTCTCTCTCTCTCTGTCTCTCTCTCTCTCTCTCTCTCTATACATATATAAAAGTGCGGGAAGAGCGGGATATTTATATATATATATATATATATATATATATATATATATATATATATATAAATATTCCGCTCTTCCCGCACTTTGCGAGAACTATTATCCGGCACGTACTCATGATGCAAACTTAGCTACATCAAATTCAACTCTGGCAACCCCATCCCATTCGGAAGCTACAAATCTAGCGTCTAGCATCTCAGCTGTTATTTCCAACTATTTCGACTGTCTGGCACCTACTAAAGCCATCACGCTCACCTCTAAGCACAAGCCATGGGTCAAACCCGAAATACTCTCTCTCTCTCTCTCTCATGCGCCAGCGTTATCAAGCATTTAAAAATGCCAGACAGTCTGGTCTTGTAGCTAACCATGATAAGTTCAAGCTCCTTCGCAGCAGAATTTCTAATCTCCTTGATACGGAGAAAAATCAGTACTATGCTGAAAAAATCAATAATGCTCCTGACTCTAAAGCAAAATGGAAAGTTTTACGAAATCTCGGGATCGCAAGGTCAAAACTGCCTTCCCCACTCACTTATTTCACACCCTCAACCCTCAATGCTCACTATGTGCCCATCTCGGCTGCCAATCCGCCGCTCACACACGATGATCTTTTACTGTCGTGTGCTGCACCTGCAAATCCACACAGAACCCACTTATTTTCGCCTCGCCCAGTCACGGAGTGTGAGTTAACAACAGCAATTCGAAATGCTTCATCTAAGGCAGTTGGTTGGGATGGCATCTCAGTCGAAATGCTTAAACTCGCAGTTCCTATTCTTCTAAAGTCACTCTCTGCTGTCTTTAACGCATCAATAGAAAGCGCTACATTTCCGACCGCGTGGAAGCGTGCCCTGCTTCAGCCGCTTTCCAAGATCAGCTCGCCCCAAACTCCTTCCGACACTAGGCCAATAGCCATGCTCCCTGAGCTCTCTAAGATTTAGAACGACTCGTACATGACCAATTCTTACAATTTCTGGAAGAAAACGTCCTTCTTAACCCTTGTCAAGCAGGTTACCGTCAAGGTCATATTACACAAACCGCTCTTCTTAAAGTATTGGATGATGCGCGTCTTGCCATTGATAAGAGAAAAGTTACCGTGCTTGTATTCTTAGATTTTTCGAAAGCATTTGACACGGTTCCTCACAAATTGCTACTTTACAAGCTTTGAGCTATGGGGTGCTCAGATCTTGCCCTTAAATGGTTCTTTTCGTACCTCCACCATCGTCTACAGGCAGCGGTGGATGAGGGGGAATCTGTCGCGGACTGGTTAAAAACCACAGAGGGGTCCCCCAAGACACTGTGCTTGGACCACTGTTATTTTCCATTTTCATAAATGATCTGCCATCAGTTCTCAGTGTGACCAAGCACATGATCTTTGCCGACGGCTCACTTTATACCCTAAAGCACTGTAGGCATGCACTCACCCGAGAAAATAAAAAGAACCTTGTCCAGTCCCTTGTGCTTCCCCATTTTGAGTATGCGTGTGCAGTGTATCACGATCTCGATCAAACGCAATACCTCAAGCTGCAGCGAGCATTCAATGCTTGCGTGCGTTTCGTTTTCGGCTGCATCCCAAGGCGAGCTCATGTCACGCCATTCAGGCTCTCTCTTAGCTGGCTCTCTGCGTTCGCTAGACGTGAATATTTCTTAGGATTACTAGCTTTTAACGTGTTAGTTTATAAGAATCCCCCTTATTTAGTTTGTAAGTTTTTAGTTCTAAATGAGGACGTCGTCAAACGCTCTTCAGCTCGACTCCCACCCACAACTACTCTATACTATGCCTCGAACAGAGGCCATGAAAGAATCGTTCCTCATTCAGTCATCCAACCTCATAAACCAGCTTCCTCCCCCCCACCTTTGATCCTTCCCTAATTAACCACTTCAAATCTTCTCTTTACGACTTTCTCCTTCGTAGGGAGAAATTGGAATGGGATCAACGGGTGGAGAGGGACGGCATCATTCTCAGCTAGGCCGCACTGGCGGGAGTCTCAACCGTGCTCAAACTCATTCATTTCAAGGTATTCCGACAGTGTGGCCCTTGAACGTAAATACGTGCAACCATTACCCGCGTATGTTCTATTGCGTAGTTACCTAATTTTAAATGTTCAATTTGTATATTATTAAGCTTATTTTTGTTTTTTGTTTCTTCTTTTTACCTAGTTTTCTAACTCATACTTTGTAATACAATGCGTCTACTACTGAACGTCTATCTGTACAAAATTTAATTTAATGTAATCCGTATTGAAAAAGTACCAGATGGGGTCATACCCCGTGGCCTAAATAAATATATTTAAATCTAAATCTAAAATTTATATATATATATATATATATATATATATATATATATATATATATATATGCACATTATGTATTCAGGTGTAATATATATATGCACATTATGTATTCAGGTGTAAACGGCCTGCCCTCCTGTGTAGTCGGAGAACTGCATATTAGATTGGTCTTAAATATGTTATGAATAAATAAATATATATATATATATATATATATATATATATATATATATATATATATATTTATTTATTTATTCATAACATATTTAAGACCAATCTAATATGCAGTTCTCCGACTACACAGGAGGGCAGGCCGTTTACACCTGAATACATAATGTGCAGTATTCAGCAGGGCAGCCTTCTCCCCGTCTTTGTTGCTCTTTCTACAGGGCTCTGATTTAACAGATCAACTTACTACTCATACGCAAGATTTTAGTCATAAAGTTATAATGGGAGATCTGAATGCGAATCTACTCGGAACATCAGCCGAGGCAGATTTGTCGGTCGGTTGGCTGATGATCTCAACCTTCAAATAGTTGATCATGGTGCGACTCATCATCTCAGACTCTCACACATGGATTGATGTAATCCTGAGAGATAACAATTACGTTGTACTGAGCAGCGGCAATCAGCCGGCGCCCTTTCCCATTCATCATAACATCATAGAGGTCGAGATTGGGGTCGAAACTGCTGCATCCCCTGTGACTGAATCTTTTAGCTACAGGGATTTTAAATCGATCCAGCAAGACGACCTCCTGTCTCACCTTGCTGACTGTGATTGGTCGCCGCTTGATGGTTCTGCTGCGGGTGTTGACAGCCAACTAGAGTGCCTCAGCGTTAACCTCATTGCCGTCATAGATAAAATTGTGCCCTTAAAAGAATTTATATCGAAAAAGAAAATGAGTCTCCCATGGGTTGATGCTGAATTGACACATTTATACAAAAAATGTGACTCTATACGAAGACGTTACGTTTGGACCAAAGATGACAGACTGTGGCGGGAGTATCAGAGCCTTGCAGCAGAAACTGGAATACGAACTAAGAATACACGAGAAATTTTTCTGCGAAATAGAATATTTTAAGCTCTTGATACCAAAAAAGACATCTGGAAAAAGCTGAAGGCTCTGGGCCTTCTGCCAAAAACAAGAGAGGAGCTTCATGGTTTCTCGACGGAAGAGCTCAATGCCCACTGTGCAGGAGTGTCAATATCACAAAGTGAAAGTGATGAAGAACTTGACAACGTCTTGACCACTGCCAGTAATGACGGCTTTGTTGTTCGAGAAGTTAGCTTCTCAGACGTGGTCCTGGCTGTTGCCCATTTCTCGTCACAGGCTAGAGGAGAAGACGGCATCCCCCAAAGTATAGTGGCTAAGGCTCTTCCGTTTGTGGGAGATCACATTGTTAAAATCTTCAACTCCTCCTTGTCCAGTGGCATTTTTCCGGGAACTTGGAAGGGAGCTCAATTGGGGAGGGACTGAACTGGCTAGACTTAAAGGCGAGAAGGGAGTATTTTATGGGGCTGTTGCTTTACAAATCGATTGTCATGCAGCAGCCACCATATCTTCCTGCCCTTTTTGAAAATAGCAGGCCAGGACTTCAGGTAGTGGTGGTACGAAGGAGCTCTCGGTCCCGGGATCGCGCACCGATAAGGGCCTTTTCTCGTTTTCGTTCATTTTTGTGTAGTCCTAATTTATTTTATGTATTTATTTAATTTATTTATTTATTTATTAAATTTATTTTAAGTGTTATGTGTTAAGTATGAGAGTATTTATTAGCGTGAATAATTGTAAGAATGTCAGATGAATGAGTGTGTTTTTATTTTATGACGTGATAGATTTATGTGCAATTTGAAGGTGTGTGTGTATGTATTCTTTTAATTTTTTATTTTATTTTGTTATCTTTATTATAATTATTTTTATTATGTATTAACGACGTGTATTCTGTGATGTACCTTTTGACTATGACTAGATCATTATATTTAGATATTATAAATTGACGAACTGTTACAGCGAATGATGTTATTTTTTATTTAAGAAAACGCAATAATCAATGTTAAGTGTAACAGAACAAAGGTATAAATTGACTGATATTTTTATTTTATTTTTAACTATATATGTACATGCAGTTGTAAGAATTTCGTCATTGATGAATAAACAGTCTCTCTCTCTCTCTCTCTCCCCCTCCCTCTCTCTCTCTCTCTCTCCCCCTCCCTCTCTCTCTATTTTATAAGTGTGTGTGTATGTGTATTTATTTATTAGTGTACCTATGTGAGACAGTGTGCGTTCGATACGTTTAAATAATTTTAACAAATGACGCGATATGTATTTTACACCATGTGATTATGTACTTTATTTTAATCTGTGATATATATGTACCTGTCGAGCATACCCTCAAGTAATGCAATTATGTGATATATTTTATGTAAATGACTACTGGTTTTTTTTGTTTATTGATAAACAAATAAATACATATATATATATATATATATATATATATATATATATATATATATATATATATATATATCTTTCTCTTACTTTATTCATCTCTCTCTTTGACTCTATTATTCTCTGTCTCCATTCCTATCTGACACTCCTCCACTCATTTACTCGTGAACTTACGCATTCGTTGCTCAATCACTCACTCTCTCGCTACTCAATCACTCACTCATGTACTCTCCGTATCTCTCTCTCAAATACACTCCCGAATATCTCTTACTAACTCTCTCACTAAGTCAAGCAGTTGTTCACTCACTTGCGCACTCGTTTACTTATTTTCTTACTAAGTCATAACTCAAGCACTAATGTACGCACGTACCTACTCACACACTCGCTGTCGGTCTTACTCACGCATTTCCAAATTCTTGTTCTCTCATTTTTCGAATCTCCTTACTAACTTGCTCACCCTCTCCTGCACTCACTCACTCACTTATTCACTCACATACTCAGGTGTAAATGAGTATTCACACATGTATTCCGCTACTCACTCACTCACTCTTGCACTTACTTTCTCGCTCATTCATTCACTCACTTTCTAGCGAACATTGTAAGCATGCATTCCTTTACTCACTCTCTTACATATACACTCATTTATACACGGACTTTATAATTCACACACTCACTCTTAAACTTATACTAACATTTCCTCTTTCTCGCTCTTCGCATATATAGATATATATATATATATATATATATATATATATATATATATACACACACACACACACACACACACACACATATATATATATATATATATATATATATATATATATAAAAATATAAAAAAATACATACCACACGTGTATTTTACAGTAATTTTTATTCCCAGAGGAGCGTCGAGCAGATGAGCGAGCGCGCGCTCCACCCCTCGATCGTCTACTCCGAATTTCCTACCTGAAAAGGTTCAATAGTCTTTCAAACAATATTTAGAGTTTTTAGTAGTGTCGTGTTGAGCCATAATACGGTCTATTGAAGTATAAAGGTGTATAATACCTCTCTATGTACGTGTTCTACTTTGCTGCTTCTAGTATCAACGGTTAGTTTTGTTCTGATTCTTGGCGAGTACACGTCGTAAGAATATAATGGCAAGTTATCCGAAAGGTGGAACATCAACTTCCGAACGTGCTTCGAAGCCGTGTAAACGTAAATTTCACGGTTAAAAACTCGATCAGACGATGAAGTGTTGGATATAAGCAGTAGTGCGAAAAAATCGTCAACAGCGAGCACCGAAGATATGATTGTGAATCCACGTCATTGTTATAGAATTATTGAATTTTTCGCAGATTTTCATGAGATTACTGATATTGTAATCTGCAGATCGTGAAAACAAAACGTAGCATTTGCAGAGAATGGACATTGAGGCATAGGTTTTAAAATTGTTCAATCGTGTATGTGCAGTCGAAGAGAAATTAATTGAGGACCGTTGATAAATACCCGTTGCGAAATAAATAGACGGATCGAGTTCGTTATGAGGCTTCTTGGTGTTGGAGGAGAAGGCATCAATATGTTTTGTCGTCGCATGGATATGTGTCAAGCTTTGTCGAAATCAACGTACGATAAGATGGTGCAGCATCTTCACACAGACTCGAAATCGACGTTCAAAATTGTCAGTAAGACAGCTGTCAAATAAGAACGAGAAAAGAATGTAGAAAATGGGAGAACCGAAACTCATTTAAAAGTGACCGGCGATGGATCCTAGTAAAAGCGTGGCTTTATTTCATTGTACGGTGTAACAACTCTCATTGCGTACTACTATGGCAAAGTACTCGACCGCATCGTGAAAAGTGCACACTGTCACTCTTGTACGCTAAGAAAGAAAACATTAGACAACGACGACTTTGAAGAATGGTATGAAGAACACAAAGAATCATGCTCCTCAAATTACGAAGGTTTAGCAGGAAAGATGGAGGTGGATTCTATCGTGGAAATGTTTTCGAGATTCGAAGAAAAATTTAAAAATTAGTCTTGAAAAATATTTAAAGATAGCGTGCTGTTTGTTATAACATTTGACGCATACGGCTCTTCACTTAGAAAATTTTTTTTTTGATGGTGCGGATGTGGTTGACTTTCCATTTTAGTAATATGGTTTACTTAAATTTTGTTTTCCTTTATTTATAAAGTTTTAATCATTCATTTTACCAAATTTATTTAAAAAAGTGCATAAATGCACTTTAAAAACTTTGAAATCGAGTCAGAAACCTTTAAATCTCAAAGTCCAGCGTCTACCTGGCAGGAGAGTTATTTCTATTTACATTAGTCAACTTTTGAAAGATTACAAGAAGAAAAATCGAAACTTTGAAAATTTTGGACAACCCTATTCACACACACTTACTCCAACATACTTACACAAACATACTCATACTTGCACTCACGCACACACACACACACACACGTGCGTACATAATCAAATGCACGAACGCATATACGCACGCACGTACACACATACACACACGTACCGTTCTCCAAGAACAAGACTTTATAACTGAACTGTTATGATTACCGAAAATACTATATTTTTGTAAAGCCAGGCAACTAACTTTTACATAAAATGAAATTGTGATACATAAATTCTTTTATTGTATTATAGTTTTTAAATTTTCTAAAACCAATTTCTGTAGCATAAGAAGGACTTTTATTTTTGTACAAGCCATTTTATGTACAAAATTCGATTTATAAAATGTAGAGTTGTCATAGTCTTGTTCTGAAGGTGCTATATACACGTTTAAACACACACATCCACCCACACACACCCACACACACACACACACACACACACACACACACACACACACACAGACACACACTCACAGATACACACGCACGTACGTACGCACGCACCCACACATACATACACACACACACACACACACACACACACACACACATACACACACAAACACACAACTACGCACACATGCGAAAACCAACACAGATACTCACACAAACGCATACACTTACACAAACACCGCTACATACACACCCGCATATACTTATATGCACGCGCAGACCTACAACGATACACTCTCACATACATATACAGAAACAAGCACACACACATATAGCATCCATAGATTAATTACTAATAATTAATTATTATTAAGCAATATTATAAATATTTTATTTCTGTAGGATATTAAAAAATATAAAATCTTACTTTTCGTGTAATTTCATAACTCGATGAACAATAGGTATGTCACGTCCTTCCACTTTAAATACGACTATTTCTCCTACTCTTACAGGTTCATTTTCGTAGTTAGTTAAGAATAGCAAATCACCTCGATGAAATGCTGGTTCCATACTCCCACTAAAAAGAAAAATTTATAATCTCGTATGTATAAGAAATACTTTATAGCTATATTGTTGAATGAAAATTTTAGTTTACATACTTAGATAATTTTATATAAAAATTGGAATTTAATGTTTTTAAAAAAAATTATTTAGTTCTTTTTGTAATACATTCGTATTTCATCTACTATACTCAACCAATGTCGGAGGTTGTGTAGATGCACTATCACAAGAGGAAACCAGGTCTAATGCGTACAGGTAACTTAATTTTTTCAACTTAAATATACTCAGGCAACCCAAAACATTTGGTGTCATCCGGATGACACCCTCTGTTTAGGGTTGCCTGAAGATATTTAGGATCTATGTTATGCTGCATACATTTTCGGATACTCGAGTATCCGTCCAAAATATCCGTCGGATACTTGTTTAAACTACATGTATGAGCTATATATGTCATATTTGATATATAAAAATTATAATTTTTTAGTTATATGACATACTTTTGGTCATAACGGAAAAAGTATCTAAAAATATTTTGCAGTCAAATACTTGCCGATCTATGTATCAATTATTGTATATTACTTTGCCCGATTAAAAAACAAAAAAAATGTATCCAAATGGTGTTTAAGCCCTTCTAAACATTTTGTACCAGCCGGATGATACCAAATGTTTAGGGGGGACTGAACGTTATGATAGTCTGATTTTGCAGTCTAGCAGGCGTGTGCTTGACTCTTCAACCTTTCAAATAAAAAATCTTGATCTCAGCTTTCACGTAAAAATGTAACTAGTATCTGGAATGTAATTTACCTACAGTTGATTACGTTTATACAGTGTTACGTATATTTTGTTTAGAACAAGCAAAGTAGAAAGCCTGTGGCGAAAAAATAAAGCCTAGGGCCAGAACGAAACTCTGGAGTATTTTTCTACTATGCTTCAGCTAACTCTCGAGATGTGTAACGTTCATTCTGGTGCAAAGACCTAACTTTAAAGGACTGTAACTCCAGTTCTAATTAACAAATGTCAATGTACCAAAAAAATAATTAAAGTTCTTTTTAAGATGCACAATTTGAGTTTGCGGAAAACTGAAAATTATGAAGAGCTGTTAAAACGGCAAGCAACCAAACATAACCTAAAGCATCGCTCAAAGCATAACGCGGCGCTTTTCACATAAGGCACTCGCAAGTCTTTAACGAACGATCTTAATACCATATATAAGGGAATTAAAATTCTACAATAAATAAGCCCGATAAAGCTAATTACATGTTTTATATTATGATGTTATACTTTATTTTATCTCACTGTTTTCACATTTTTGGAACACATTAAGTTCATTCGGGAAAAACTCTCGGAAGGATCGGTTAATTTTTAAAACAAATTTGTAGAAATTTTTTGGAGACATAGGAAATGCTCTTAACATAGTTGTAGCGCTACAAACCTACCAAAAACTTTATTTTTTACTTTATTATAACTTCAAATTTATAGAAATGACTTTAAAGTCTCCAAATGGCACTTCAAGTTATCACTATCACTTGAAGCATGATATAAACTTTTCTATTAGGAAGCTACGGTGTAACTACTGAAGATTCACTGGTGATAATCTATGTGCTATCTCACATGAGAAATCAGATCAGAAAACATATAAAATTATGACCGATAGTCACAGCTGATTTTTCATATGCTTTCACATATGATTTATCAAATGGGAATTGAAAAAAGTATATAAATAAAAACTATATATGTATGAGTGCGATCTAGAGTGTTCAAAAATTTTCCGAATCTTAAATTTTCTTCTTGTAACCCCTTCAAAATGTTGTAATTGGCTTAAAAATGAAATATTTTGTCCGCAGGTTGCTTGAAGTTAACATTAAGAGGTCTCTACCATAGCAAACAGGTTTTAAGGTGGCTTCAGCGGTGGGTACCGTATCTAGCGAGGGCATCATGGAGGCTTCATCTTTAATTTAATTGTGAATCATTTATATTATTTTAATTTCATTGAGAAATATTGTGAACTATTCCTGAATGTCTATAACAAAAAAATATTTTGCTAATACGTAAAAACATGCTAAATTGTTGATAATTTTAGGTGTGCACGCGCAGAAGCACGTTTTTACCATTTATCCTCAATAACTTTTTTTATTTGGTCGTTAATTATCATATCTTTAGTAAGTAAATAAGTTTAAATAAATAAGTTATTATTATTTAAAAATTTTAAATTCAAGTTGGCCCATGAAATATGTGAATTTAAATAGAATTGAGGGGCCAAGTAAATAAAAAATAATAAATAAATAATCGGTTGGCATATAACATCCAAGATATCCTATTGTCCCTTAATTTTTCTATATATAGTACTAGATTTATTCTTCAAAATGTGACGTCAAACGTGCCAATTCGTTAAAATATACTGCCATGAAAATTCCCTGTAAATAGCAGGCTTTTAGTGAAAAATGGGCATCTACAATTTTATTTAGGAGGGATACATTTTGTTGGTTATCCAAATGCGGTGAAGTTGTTAAAAAACGTATAATAAATGTAAAAAAAAATTGGTAGCTGGATAAATTAACATACAATTATTTTTATTTCATCTAATGTAATAAAAGTGCTTAACATCAAATGTTAAAACCTGTTTGTGGTGGTAGAGACCTCTTAATGTTAACATCAGGTAACCGATGGACAAAATATCTCATTTTTAAGACAATCACAACACTTTGAAGGCGTTATAAGAAGAAAATTTAAGATTCGGGAAACTGTGCACCACCCTGGTGCGTATATATGGGCAAATCCACAAAACATTTAATTTGAACTATTTACAAAAAATGAAAAAAAAATTGTGCGCACAGTATTGCAAAATACAAAACCAAACCAAGTGCGTTGTTTTGTAGGAGGGTTGAACTATATTTCCATTAAATTTGAGCTCAATTGGTTTTGGTAGAAAAAAGTTACAGGGGTGCCAACTAAGCGAATTTTGAAAACACCCTTATCTTTCCAGAGCTGTATCTCGACTTCTATTTAACGAAATCGAACGTTTCAAAAAAAGAATTGAAGGTCTTCTGAATACGAACAAAATTACTAAAACTAAAACTCGGTAAACAATAGAGGCTCAAAGATAACCTAAAAACCGTAAACATGTGGGTTCATGGTTTGCTTTGTGTAAATAGCCCTTTGCACTATTTAAGACCCTTATATTTTTTTCTAATAGTCAGCGGAAAAACGAAATTTTCTTTTTTGACAGGTTTAAATTGGTCAAATCGAGAGCCTTGTAGATTTTTTTGAAAATAAGCGTTTTTGGTTATTTTCCGAAATTAAGAGGTCCACCCCTAGGGCTAGGGTGCACCTTGGGAGCTGAAAAAAATTTTTGGGGTTCTTGTGGCATGTACTTTCATATAAAAAATCGGCGGCCTAAATGGCTGACCCCCCCCCCCCTCCCCCGACCACCAGTGACCGAATTCTACAAGAGCGACCCATATATATATATTGTAACGAATGTACCTTACGTGCAAATCGTAAATTCGAACGCGCGGGTGATTCGCGCCACGGAGGATCGGGGCGAGAGAGAGAACAACGCGGAGTAAGCACAGAGGAAGCGCGACAGAGCGCGCCACACCGAGCACATGAGCCGGCGGCAGAATCGGCAGAATCGTTCCGGCTGCCGCGCGATATAGACGCTCCCGAAGAAGCGAGATATAAAGCGAAAGAGAGAGAGAAGAGAGAGAGAGAGAGAGAGAGAGATAATGTTTATTTGTAAATATTACAAAACATGGTTTACATTTAATTCTTAGTATAAAATAATATCACATATTATTTCATGAGAATATCACATTGTTAGATTACATAAAATATCACATCATTAGTAAACGTCAAATAAGGTTGCACGTACTCTAAGTCAGGTCGACATAAAATATTGCACACTGTCATCAAAAATGTAAACATAATTCATAATTTAGTCATCAAATATATCAGTCATATAATTAAAATTACATACATACATTTAACAATTTCTTACGTTACTCATACTAATAAATATTTGCATATTTTTTTAATGTTGTTGTTCTTATCGATTAGTAAAATAAATAAACAAATAAATAAATAAATAATTAAATAAATAAATAGATAAATAAATAAATAATAAATAATACAACAACATTAATCCAAGTTTGCGATGTATTTTTTAACCGCTGCCTTAAAAGGCAAGAGGGAGTGAGTTCCACAAGTGCGCACCTTGTACTTGGAGAGATCTTTGTCCTGTCTCAGTACGCATGTGTGTAACATGAGATTTCTTTTACCTTGCCCCTTGCAGGGCGCTTAGACTAATTCTTCTTAAAAAGAGATCTCAAGTAAACTGTTTCTTTGATCTTAATTATTTTGTAGACGGTGATCGCCATGAAAACCGCGTTTCTCGAGTCTATTCTTGTCCATCCTAATTTTTCCCTGTAAGGGGTGATAAGCTCATCCTTCCTAGCACCTAGTACATACCGCACACTTGAATTTTCGAGTCTCTGTAGTCGGCTACGTAATTCTAGTGACGCGTCAAGGAAAACTCCAGAACAATAGTCAAGGTGCGGAAAAATTAGAGCCATTTCCAAGTGCTTGCGCAGATCCTGGGTGATATACTTTCTAAGAAACCTCAAGTTGTACAATACTCTGTTAACCTTTTTTGCGACGATGTCCACGTATGGCTTCCACGTGAGCTTAGAATCAAGAATATCACCCAGGTTCGTAACGGTTTACAAAAATGGGACAAAGACGCCATCTCCCAGACAGATTTCCGGTATACCTTGTGACTCAAGAACGTTGATGTATCTGCATGAACCGAAAACAATAGCTTTAGTCTTGGTCTTATTCAGTCTGAGGGTAACGCCATCGCCCCAATTAGCAATCGCTCGCGGAGCACGGGATAATATCTCTACACCCTCCGCGATGTTTCCGGGTTCTATTTGAATATAAACCTGTAGGTCGTCTGCGTATAGTAGATGTTTGATGCGTCTTGAATCGTCATTATCTAGTTTTTTATTCAGGTCGACGAGAAACTCTTTGATGTCGTTTATGTAAAGACAGAATAGCAAGGGTCCCAACACTGACCCCTGAGACACTCCAAGATTTGTGGATAACCAAGATGACTTGATGTCAGAGCTTGTTACAACAGCTTGTCTTCTACGTAATATATAAGATCTTATCCACACCAAAGCATGTCTGGAGAACCCCAAGGCTCGCAGCTTTGCTAAAAGCTTAGCTGGCGAAATCGTGTCGAAAGCCTTGCTGAAGTCAAACAGTAGTAAAAGAGTAACAGTCTTTTGTCAATTCCTGTTCGTACGTCTTCAGTTAGTCTTAGTAGAGCAGTTTGCGTTGAGTTATTCTGTTTGTATCCGGACTGCATAGGGTCAAGTTGTTTTGTCTTTTTCATGTGTTCTACTATTAGATTATGTACGATTTTTTCCAGAACCTTAGAAAGAAAGCACAACAGTGCAATCGGTCGGAAGTCCGACACTGACGCTGGTGTGGTACACTTGCCAAGTGGCACTACTCGTGCCCCCTTTCATAGGTTCGGAAATATTCCCTTTTCCAGGGAAGCGTTAAACAGATTCACAACGTGTTGTCCGATTACCGGCAATACCTTTGCAACTACACTCTGCGGGGTGTTATCCTCGCCCCTCGCTTGCAAGAAGAAATGCGAGATCGCAAGTACGAAATCTGCTATGCCTACTGGCAGAAATTTAATGCCGTCATCACTGGCCGATGTCATTATATCATCCATAGCATCGTGATTATCATCAGCAGTCATGGAGACGCCCGCGAAGTGAGTATTAAGTTCCTCCGCCGTGAACCCATTCAGCCCCTCTCTGGATTTAGAGAGAAGTCCAAGTTGCGCAATTCCCTCCATACAACGCTCTGCTGTTTTCCCAGCAGTCTACCCTGATAATAAGAAATATGCGCATGTTCCGTCTTAAGCTAGGATTCGTTACGAAACTTTAGAAACTCCTCATGAAATCGCACATCCCCGTTCTCTTGTAACGTCTGTATGTCGCGTCTCGTTTTTTATTAAGTTGTTCAATGTCAACGTCAACCCAGGGTGGACTACCTTTACGAGGCTTAACTCGTTTTATAGGCGCAAGGTTGTTTATTGCGTCTAACAAGTTGTTATTAAGGTAGTCCAGCGCTGAATCGAGGTCTACATCACGCGCATTCAGAATAGACCAATCACAACTCGATAAAAAAGACTGCAGTTCTAATGGATCAATGCTCTTATAATCACTATACGAGAAAGATTCCTCGCATACAGAAGGTGCATGTACATCTATGGCAACATCGATGATGTTATGTTTGCTAGACCAACTTGCATCGCGGTTTGTATGTTCCGTGATTACGTCATTACTGTCTACAAGTATCACGTCAATCCATGTGTGCGACGTTTCGGTATGATGTGTAGCCCCGTGTTGAACAATTTGAAGTGACAAGTCTCCCATAATAATCTTGTGACTATACGCATCACAATATTCTCTCAACTTGTCGACAAGATCCGAATATTTAATAAATGCAATGGCAGGGGCTCTATAGACTACCGCGACAAATACAGGCTCTTGTGCACCACACTGAATCTCACACATGATGTACTCGGACTTATTCGGTTTACCCGGTCCATCAGTGTTTGACTCAGCTAGTACTATGACCTTATACCCGTCCCGAACATAAATTGCAACCCCCCCTCCATGTACATTTCTATCCTGCCGCACAAGCGAGTAACCCTTGACTTGAATGAGATCATCGCCTTTCTCATCATCCAGCCACGCTTCTGCTACTCCGAATAGATGATAGGATTGGCCTTCGCTAAGAAGTTCACGGATTTGATCAATACAATGTCTAATAGAATTTGCATTGATAAAACCCGCCCTCATATTCACTCCCATGTCCGTCTCACGTGTTTTCTCTACATCTAGTCACATAGATTTAGGATGTCCTGTCGATATAGTCTGAACTTTGTTGCTATTGACATTGTGTTTGTTGTTGTTTGCGGTACAATCGTCATGAGTGTGCTGTGGTGATGCTGATTTATTATTGTCATTATTATGGTTGCCCTTATTACTGTTAATATTGTTGTTTTTACCGTTGTTATTGTTACTATTGTCGTTGTTGTTGGCACTATTATATAAATTTGCAATGGTATCAAGGTCTGCTAACGTTTTAAATACACGTGCTCACATAACTTCTCGCGGTCGAGCAAGGAACTTGCCCCGCCTATGCCACACATATTTAAAGCCGAGATTTTTGGCCGTTAATTTCAAACTTTTAAATTCAACATAAGCACTTGACTTTAGAACTTCATTTATAAAAATATTAGTTTGACATAGGTTTTTGGCAAGCCCCTCACTCAACCGCGGGGGCTCTGTATCACACGTATTAAAACGGGTAAAGGTTGCCTTTGCTTGTATCACCTCTCCCCTCTTAGCTGCACTAGTGAGACGGACAATCAAAGGCAGCGATCTAGCAGGGCCCTCAGTGTCTGCCCTGGTAGTTCTACCATTCATCGTCAGGGTAGCGGATTGACTTACACTAACAATATCATTCTTACTGAAAGAAGGCAGAACGGTGCTGAGGATCACATAAGCAACCTCAACAGGATCAGTCTTCGTTCGCGAACAGTCAACTATTCCTGTGACAGTCAGCTCCGGATCCACGTCACCGCTGCTATCTTCTCTCTTACTATGACTGAAACCGCTTCCTCCATGAGCAGGCACTGGGACACAATTCGATGCAGGATCAGTCTTATGTAATCGATCGCTTGACATACTCGGGTTTACGCATACCGAGGTGTCGCTTAAGGACACAAGTATCTGCGACTCTTTCGCATATTCATCGCTAGAGCGGTGATTATTGTTGCTGTCACCAAGCATGTTTCCGACTTTAGTTATTAAGTTATTGATTCTCTCTTTTAAAACTTTATTTTCTTGCAACAGCAACAAGCGATCATTGTGCAGACCCGCCAGCGTGGATGACTGCTCATCAATCTTTTTCTCCAGTGACAAAACTTGAGCATCAGTTTGTCAGACAACGACTCCGTTGCTGATACAGTAGTCGAAGTAGCAGTGTCACTGATAGCATCAAGTTTTTTCACCACAACCGATTTAAGCCCGTCTATTGCTGTTGAAAGAATTAGAAATTGTTTTTCAAATATATCGAGCATGCTTGATGGCAGAGTGCAGTAATTTATACCATTCAATGCCTGAAATGAAATATCAAGAGTTTGTTTTTCCACTTAATTAGGTTTTAACGACGCAATTGTGGGTGTGGATGCAGTAAGTGCATTTATCACGCTAACATTATTCAACAAATTATTATTGTTACTAGGGCTGTCCAAAATTGATTTGTCTGTAGTGTCTGTACTGTTTAGTATACCAGCATTATTGGAAAAATTAGGTGTTTTGCTGTTATTACTTATTTTATTATTGATTTTATTCGCTCTACTAATTTTACAGCCTTGACAAATAAACCTGTCTTTGTCTGATGCTATCATGCTATAACATACATCATGGTATGATTTTAGACAGAGATAAAACTACGTATAATAGCATTTCTTCTTGTAATCTTGTTACATTTAGAACAAGATCCGTTAGCCATTATGTGAAAGACACGTAGTAAGTTTGAGTATAGTCAGACAAGGCCGGAAAAGTCAGTAGTGCAAATGTGCGTGTAGTCAGAAATGGTCAACGTATACTCAGATTTTGACTTATTTTACAATAATTAATTAACTATGTGGTTTAAAATTAATGTTTAAATTTATTTCGGAGGTACAGACACTAGAGAAGCCATTTACAAAAAAATGATTATTAAGAATCTATCACAGAATATATTATTAAAAAAACTAAGAAAAATAACAGTCTTTCTACTAAAAATAATTTAAATATTCGCGCTGCTAAGTTCGATAGTTCAGCCATCTATTGATTAAACGAAGATCTAGCTGCCAACATTGTCAATGAAACAGAAAACAAGATGCTGCTGTCCTCTGGTGTAGAGAACTGATCAGGCAGTGATGCCATCTGGTGGATGACACCGAAATTTTTTGCTAAGCGACGTTGCCAGGTTAACTCAGTGCCAATACAGAGAGAAAAAAGAGAGAGATAGAGAGATGTAGGAACTCTAACCTCCAAAAAATTCTTTTTCTTAACTCTTTCAATCGTCCTCCGGTAAAGTTGTTAGCTTGAAGTGTAAAAATCGGAGTCGGAGAGTCTCTCGTACCCGTAAGACATCCGATTTGTGCGACAAGGTATGACGACGCCCTCCAGATCCTCATTCAGTGTTGATGTTTGATAGTTTCGAGGAATTTTTTGGCGTGAGCGTGATAACTCTTGGAGGATCTTTTCCGCTATAAAAAAATCACTCCTCAGAGTGAAAAATCATCAGAATTTTCTGAGTTTACGTGAGAGGCGAAGTTGTTCTCAACTTACCAGAAAGAAGGCGGGGAGTCAAGAGAAAGAGAGACAGAGCGAGTGTGTGTGTATGCGAGGAGGAGAGTCCAGCTCCAGAGGACGAGCTTCACCGCCAACACCAGCGCCCATCCGAGAGACGCAGACCGCTCGCATTCCATCGGCTTTGGCAAGCAGGCCGACTTCTCCGTCATCCGTCGGACACTTCGAGCGTGAGAGAGAGAGAGAGAGAGAGAGAGAGAGAGAGAAAGAGAGAGAGAATAAAACGACTCAACATCGGCGCTCCGATAAGCCAAAACGCTAGGAAATTAAGTGAGTAAATTACATTGTACACGAGACGTAGATGAACAATACTTGGGGAAGCCGTGGCACGGAGTCCCATCCCCCTGTAGCTCTTTGTGCGCGCGACTTCGTAACTCCGCCTACGCGCGATCGGGGGCTCGAGCGCGTCCCCCACTTGCACGGAATATAGTATAAAATACACGTTTGTTCTGTCAATAATTGAGCTTCTTCCTTTCTTTGATTCCTATTTGCTGCCTATCGCGCGATCCCCGTCCTTATCCCCCGGTTTCGCGGGAGACGTCCCGGGAACCAGGCTAGCCGGCTGCACGTTGCAGTTGTGCAAGGAGTATGCACGGCTGAAGCGAGATATTCGCAAGTAGCAGGTAAGCTAGTGGTCGAGCAGCGCGCCAAATATACGCGCGCTGCCTATATCGTTATCATAAGTATTAACAGTCGGCCTATTAGTAAATCCTCCTGTTATATGGCGCCCATGAACGAGTAGGGTTTGAAAGGGACCGCGAGCAGCATAAGGGAAAAATAAATTCTCCCCTCTCGTAAATTTTATTCTTGTCGGAAATAAAATCACGCGATAAAAGTACTCGTAGCCGAGCTCAATATTCAGCGCGAATATTTAGAGCTGTTAGCAGCACAAGGAGCTCGCGCGTGGTGCTGTAAACAATATAAGGTGACCCTTGTTTACAGTAAGCTGAGTATAGCAGTACACAGCAGAGCGAACAGCTAGCCACTCAGCACGGGCATAATAATCAAGAGTAAAAGATTCGATATTGCTGACATTGGTGAAGAGTATTATTTCGACACCACGAAATATTATTCGTAGCAGCCAGCAATATAAACGGCGCTCAACGAGCGAATCGAAGACGCAAAAACAGCTGAGGAAAAGCCCAGCAAATTAGGCAAGCGGCAATATATATAGATATACTAGCAAGTACAACACGAGTCCAGACAGCTCGGCGACTACGTGTGCGCTAAGCGCCCTGCACGAGGCAGCAAAGTAACCGCCGGAAAACAGCGTGCACTACAGCCGTGTCAGTGTACACACATATCGTGATACATAGGTAGAAAAGCAGTTACAAACACAGCCGCGCGCAAATGAAGTATGCGCACTGAAACTGTACTATTATGTATGGGTGACTGCACGAACGCCTCTTTCAGGTTTTTTTTTTTTTATGTGTGCATTTCAGCGTACGAGTTCATAAGCGGAGTGAAGCACAAACTGTGCACGAGTGTATGTGAAGCACAAACAGTGCAGTGTGTATTTGCTGGTTGAAAAACATAAACCAAAAAAGATTTTCAGTGGAAAAACTCCGGAAATTTTCGGGAAAGTTTCTTTTTGGAAATATTAAATTCCAAAATTTTTTTTTTGTTTATTTTCGAATTTAAGGATTTTTTTTTAGTTTAGGGAAATTTTTGAAAATTTTTTTTGGAATTGTACGAAGTTTAAAAATGTCTTTTTATAATTTTAAGCACTTTTTGGATGGGACTTCGTAAAAATTTTTTTTTGTTCTCAAACCAAAATCTAAGTATTGTGATGAAAAATTTTCGGAAAAATTTTCTCAGATTAATCGGCCGTTCGACAGGAGTGAGAGCTCCATCGTACGCAATCGCATCTAGCACATGGCTCGATAATGCGCAGAACCGTATACCTGACAATGTACACAGGCAGAGCAATCCAAGAGTGCAATTCCAAGATACTTTCACGATTGCGCAATCAGCTACGGACTCCAGCAGCCCTCTGCAGAACCATACGGGGCAGCGCCGGGTGCCACCGCTCGCGGATGCAAGTGGAGCGTGCAATATAGCGGCGAGCGCACGTAAATCATTGACAACTTTTTCACAAGAGTTGCCGAATGCCCTGCGCTCGGAGATCTGTCAGATGCAGAACTACTCTCGGCTCTACCAGAGCTACTTGAAGGAGTAGCTGCGACATGGTATCGCAATAACAAGGATCAATGGATTACTTGGCAGCAGTTCTGTGAAGATGCGCGCTCCTGGTATGGACAAGGGAGAGGCCACCAGCAAGAACTAATTGCAGAAGCATACGCATGCTCACAAGGGGAGTTCGAGCCTGTTCGTGATTTTATGACGAAGCTCGTGGGCATCATGCGCAAGCAGGACCCTATTCCCGGCCTGGATGAGCAGCTAGATCTGCTGCACCACAAGATGCTACCAACGCTGAAAGCTGTAGTATGTCGAACGGACGTCAACTCCATTCAGGAGTTGCTGCTGTTGGCTACGGACGTCGAATCCGAGAAAAACTGGAGAATGTCATGGAGACCACCTCCACCCCTAGAAGCTACTCTACTGCCCGAGATGGCATACCAAGCGCCACAGGCAGCACGGGGATCGCGGCTGCCAATATCGGCGGTGACACGTCGAGAAGATTCGGACAATCCGCTCGATATCGCCGCCATGGTAGAGCGCTTAGTAGAGCAGAAACTAGCGACCAGACTAGTGCAGCAACCGGCAGCGAGCACGGGAACCGCGACAGCTACTACGGGGGCAGGGCTGCTAAAACCACGAAGGTACGTAAAGAAGGAGGTTGAGAAAAACCCTCCTACTGAGCAAAAGCCCCTGAACCCGAGATGGAAGGTGAATTGCTTCATGTGTGGCGATCCGACACACCGGGCTTGGCAGTGCCAGAAACGAGCGGAAAACGACAAGAGGGACCAAAGATAACCCTACGGCGTCCCGCGAGACGACACAACCATGCGAGAAAACAAGTGTAAGAGACACTACCATGGGAACCTCGACAAGAGTGACGAAGCCGTTTGACGCAGAGTCAGCGAGTTCACTACCTACGCCGATCTGGGCGGTATGAACGTTGAGAGCAGCAAAAGAGAAGCTGCTGACGCCGCATCCCCAACGCCACCTACCATCGTATCGCACAGATATTCTCTCATTTTTATACGTCTGCTGTCTACAAGTCGGATATGCGCTGTACGAATTCGATGAGAAACGGTGGGTTTTGTATCATAGGAGTCTGCTGTACAGCTGAATTGCACACTTGATAAATCGCGTTATTTTATATTTTGATCGTCATGCAAGATGGATAATTTTATTGTGTATGCCCTATATATATCCTAATTACCGACAACCAATAATGTCCAGTGATGTTACTGACATCATGTATATATCCTAATTACCAACACCTTGTATGTGTACCAATTACCAACACCTTATACATGTACCAATTACCGACAGCCTGTAGATGTTCTAATTACCAACATTCGACAATGTCCTAATTACTGATATGTATATGTCCTAAACACCGAAACCTTGTATGTGTAACAATCACCGACAACTTGTACGTGTACCAATTACCAACAGCATGTAGATGTCCTAATTACCGAGACCCTGTATACGTTCTAATTACCGGCACTCTGGATATGTCCTAATTACTGACAGTTTGTATGTGTACCAATTACCGCTACCTTGTACGTGCACCAATTAAAAACACATTGAATTACCTCATTACCCTTAGTCTGTACATGCCCCAATTTCTAACATCATGTATATGTCCTAATTACCGACACTTTATACGTCTACTAATTACCGACATCTTGTACGTGTATCGATGATCAACACCTTGTATGACTTTATTACTCTTATCCTGTATCAGGATCCGGCTGGAAATTGAAATGGGAATATAAAAAGCTTTATAATGGTGCCGTAATCGCATTGAATTTATCTATCGAGCAAATATGATTTGAAATAAATAGCAAAGTGCGATGAACTTTTAAACAAAAATGAAGATTCAGGGTTCCAAGCAGAATTTAATTGTAAGTAAACAAACATTTTTTGGGTATGATTAGTAATGAATATATTTTTGTTATTTAAAAAAATTATATTAGTTTGCAATATGATGTTGAATACTCGTTGTGGTATATATTTGTAAAAATGGACTTAACAATTCGCTGCGAGATAACCAATTTATTAATTTCGCCTACTTTATAACTAATTTATTAGTTTCGAATCCCTTTTAATAGATTCCTTATCAAGGCTATAAAAAGAATATACAATATTTACAATAGTCATAAAAACATAAAACATAACAAAAATAGCTAATAAAAGTGATGAACAAAGTTTGACCTACCATATCTAAAGAACGGCTAGTTACTGTGTGGCATATTGTTAATGCTGCTACAAGCGATATAATTGCTGTGAGACAGTAACCAACAGTTACACAATTAGCAACTAAAAAGGAAAAAATTATTTTTTCTATAGGTTTTCAAGAAAAGTCCACAATTATTACTAACAACAATATTATTATAATTATTATTGTAAAACTTACGTGTGTCTAACCAATAATGTAGCAAACACCCGCTAGTGGCATTGGATCGGCAGGCGATGGAAAGCCCGATCTTGGTGTTTCACCACTCGAACGTGGACCGACAGTGAAGTAGTGAGTTTGCGGGAAGCAAGACAATACGTAAAAATTAGGAAAACCGTGGAGAAGGGGGAAACAATCAAAAGGAGAGGGAATCAACTGTAAGCGTTCGTGTTTGTGTGACACGCACATCCATGACGGTAAGAGCCAGCGCGCGAGTATACTAGTGAGCTCGTGCACCAACACATACACATGTGCGTACCTGTAAGCACACACACTCAACCAGTACATCGCGTCGCGGGGGTTCATCTTAGGAAGACCAACCAAGAGCAAGTTCATCGCTCGCAGCAGTGCAACACCTTCTCCGATGTAACACAATCCTAATATGACACCACGTGTCACTAACAGAGGTTAATAAACAAAATAGGGGTTGTAACGTGTAAATTGAATAAAAATCACAATTTATGTTTTTTCAATAAATTAATAGAGTATTTGTATAAAATAATTAAATTTCTAGTATCTGCAATCCTATTCATCGTATTATATTAGTTGTTTTGTAAAAAAATTGTAGATCAGGCCTGCAACCCGCTACCTGGGTAAGGACAATAAAATCCGTAAATTAATTACAAATTACATATACATGATGCCGGTAATTAGGACATATCCAGGGTGTCTGTAATTAGAACTTTTACAGGGTCTCCGTAATTAGGACATCTACAGGCTATCGGTAATTGGTACACATACAAGGTGTCGGTAATTGGAATAGGTATAAAGTTTTGGCAATTAGGACACATATATATAGTTTCAGTAATCAGGACATTATCGAATGTCGGTAATTAGGAGATATACAGGGTGTCGATAATCGAAACATATAGAGCTGTCGGTAATTGGTATACATACAAAGTTTCGGTAATTATGTCGGTAATATAGGACATATACAGGATAATACACATGAACGTTCTAAGTGGCATCAAAATGTTAATTCTAACCTTATTTTTTTATACAAATGTTAGATAAGGATGATAGACACCGCCTCCTGTTAACAGTCCTCAAATCTCACAAGTATTTAGTTTTAGGAATTTATGTTAAAAATCGTAAGAAATTGATTCGGTAATTGAGAGTTACGATTTTACGGTACAACACGACTCAGAGAGCAACGGTCCCGTCGTTTTGTACCGCAATTGCCCAAAAAGTCGAGTCACTGACGCACGAAAGCTGGAGAGTGCTGCACTACTGGCGCACGGTGTGAAAAAAATGTTTTCTTTGCGTTAAAACCTAATATATCACGATTGAGTGAACCGAATTGGATGAAATTTGGTGGGAATATAGTTTGAGTTATGTGGAATAAGGGAAAATTATTGAGGAGACCCAAAATAGTTTTCCACGGCCCCAAAATTCAAGGAAAAAAGGCCCATTTTGCGATTTTAGCAATAAATTCATCGCCATTTTTAATATTCATGATATTTTTTGGAAAAAACTGTGTTACTTACAGATTTTAATCTACTGAACTTAAATTCACCGAGAAAAGTTATCTGAGAATTTTCACTTTCCAAGAAAATTCACTTAAACATGAAAAATCGTGTATTTTTGATAAAAAGTCGTGTAGATATTTATAAACGTTTTTATTATAATAGAAAACATTTTAAATTTTATAAAATGTTGGTACTGAACATGCCTAAGGCAAAAAACTGAAAAAAGTTTGTAACACAACATATAGCTTGCTTTTCCGCCCGAAAAATGTGGCATGCATCACAATTTTCGTCTAATTTTTACATTTTATATGAAATGATGACTTATCTAATGAAAATGAATAAATGAACACCTCAACTCATTTTTAGGAATAAATTGCTTCTTTTCCCCATAACCCTTAAACCCAACCCTTAAACCCCAAAACCCTTTAACGCCAAACCCTTCAAACCCCAAAACCCTTAAACGCCAAAACCCTCAAACCCCGAATGTCTCAAACTCCGAAATCAACCCTCAAATCACAGAACTGTAGAACCCCAAAACCCCAGATCCCAAACCGAGAACCCTGAAATCCCAGAACCCAACCCTCAAACCCCAGAATCCTAGAACCCTCAAACCCCTGAACCCTAGAACCCTCAAACCCAGAACCCCAGAACCCCAAAATCCTCAAACCCCATGACCCTCAAACTCCAGAACCCTCAAACTCCAGAACCCTCAAACTCCAGAACCCTCAAACTCCAGAACCCTCAAACTCCAGAACCCTCAAACTCCAGAACCCTCAAACTCCAGAACCCTCAAACTCCAGAACCCTCAAACTCCAGAACCCTCAAACTCCAGAACCCTCAAACTCCAGAACCCTCAAACTCCAGAACCCTCAAACTCCAGAACCCTCAAACTCCAGAACCCTCAAACTCCAGAACCCTCAAACTCCAGAACCCTCAAACTCCAGAACCCTCAAACTCCAGAACCCTCAAACGCCAGAACCCTCAAACTCCAGAACCCTCAAACTCCAGAACCCTCAAACTCCAGAACCCTCAAACTCCAGAACCCTCAAACTCCAGAACCCTCAAACTCCAGAACCCTCAAACTCCAGAACCCTCAAACTCCAGAACCCTCAAACTCCAGAACCCTCAAACTCCAGAACCCTCAAACTCCAGAACCCTCAAATACTGAAACGCTCAAACCCCGAAACCTTCAAATCACAGAACAGAACCCCAAAACCCCAGATGCCTCAAAATCCAGAACCCTCAAATAATGAAACAATCAAACCCCGCAACCCTCAAATTGCAGAACCTAACCCCAGAACCTCAGAATCATCAAACAAAAGAAACATTAATTTCCAAAACCCTTAAACCCATAAACCCTCAAACCCCGAAACCTTAAAATGCAAGAACCCCAGAACCCTCAAATTTGAAAATCCTTAATCCCGAAAACCTAACTCAACCCCAAAACCCTCAAATCCGATAACCCTCAAACCCCAGAACCCTGAAACCCCAGTACCCTCAAACTCCAGAACCCCAGATCCCTTAAACCTTAAACCCCTTACGAAGAAAATGGCAGCCAAACACGTTTTTGTACCGAAAAGGCTTTTTAAATGCTATATTTAAAATTCTTACTTTTACGAAAAAATAGAGCAGATTTTCCACCCAACCCAGCCTTGTCACATTATCTAATTGTTTCCGAGTTATGATCAATTTTCGTTGAATATCAAAGCATTTTAATCTCTTTTATAAAGGATAAAGATTTCACATTTCAAAACAATTCTTTTATATACATCCATAACTAGTTACTAGATTAATTACAAGTCAATCAATAGTTATGTACTCTATACATAAAAACATTTTTAATTAATTATTTATTCACTATCATTGTCATCGAAATCGTCTTTAGTGTCATCGCTGCTGACAGTTTCTTCATATTCCATTTGCCCGCTATAACACAAATAGTATATTGTGGACTTTAATATGCATTTTAATAAGTGATGTTGAGTATAGTTATCTTTAAATTTTTACTGACATTTTTTTTATATTAATACAAATTTTATCTTTGAGTATTCTGGGATTTGAGGGTTTCGGGGTTTGGGGTTTAAGGGTTTTTGAGGTTTCTGGGTCTTGAGGGTTCTGGGGTTTGAGGATTCTATGGTTTGAGGGTTCTGGGTTTTGAGAGTTCTCGGGTTGGGTTCTGGGGTTATGGGGTTGGGTTCCGGTGTTTTGGGGTTCGACAGTTCTGTAATTTGAAGGTTGGGGTTCGGGTTTTGAGGGTTTAGGTGTTTAAGGGTTTTGGAATTTGTGGGTTCTGGGGATTGAGGATTCTGAGGTTCTGGGGTTAGGTTCTGCGATTTGAGGGTTTCAGTATTTGAGGGTTCTGGGGTTTGAGGGTTTTGGGGTTCTGGGGTTTGAGGGTTTTGGGGTTCTGGGGTTTGAGGGTTCTGAGGTTTCAAAGTTCTGGGGTTTGAGGGTTCTGGGATTTGAGGGTTCTGAGGTTTGAGGGTTCTGATGTTCTGGGGTTTGATGGTTCTGGGATTTGAGGGTTTTGGGGTTTGAGGGATCTGGGGTTTGAGGGTTTTGGGGTACTGGGGTTCCGGGGTTTAAGGATTCTGCGATTTGAGGGTTTCGGTGTTTAAGGGTTTCAGTATTTGAAGGTTCTGGAGTTTGAGGGTTCTGGGGTTCTGGGGTTTCAGGGTTCTGGGGTTCTGGGGTTTGAGGGTTCCGGGGTTTTGGGGATTAAGGGTTTTGGAATTTGAGGTTTCTGGTGCTTGGGAGTTGGGTTCTGGGGTTCTGATATTTGAGGGTTCTAGGATTCTGGGGTTGGGTTCTGGGATTTGAGGGTTCTCGGCTTGGATTCTGGGGTTTGAGGCTTCCGGGGTCTTGGGGTTTTGACATTTCTGTGGGTTGATTTAGAGGTTTGAGACTTTCGGGGTTTGAGGGTTTTGGGGTTTGAGGCTTCCGGGGTCTTGGGGTTTGACATTTCTGTGGGTTGATTTAGGGGTTTGAGACTTTCGGGGTTTGAGGGTTTTGGGGTTTAAGGGCTTTGGGGTTTGAAGGTTTTGGCGTTAAAGGGTTTTGGGGTTTAAGGACTGGGTTTAGATGTTTAAGAGTTATGGGGAAAAGAAGCAATTTATTCCTAAAAATGAGTTGAGGTGTTCATTTATTCATTTCCATTAGATAAGTCATCATTTCATATAAAATGTAAAAATCTGACGAAAATTGTGATGCACGCCACATTTTTCGGGCGGAAAAGCAAGCTATATGTTGTGTTACAAACTTTTTTCAGTTTTTTGCCTTAGGCATGTTCAGTACCAACATTTTATAAAAGTTAAAATGTTTTCTATTAAAATAAAAAAGTTTATAAATATCTACTCGACTTTTTACCAAAAATACACGATTTTTCATGTTTAAGTGAAATTTCTTGGAAAGTGAAAATTCTCAGATAACTTTTCTCGGTGGATTTAAGTTCAGTAGACTAAAATCTGTAAGTAACATACTTTTTTCCAAAAAATATCATGAATATTAAAATTGGCGACGAATTTATTGCTAAAATTGCAAAATGGGCCTTTTTTCCTTGAATTTTGGGGCCTTGGAAAACTATTTTGGGCCTCCTCAATAATTTCCCCTTATTCCACATAACTCAAACTATATTCCCACCAAATTTCATCCAATTCGGTTCACTCAATCGTGAGATATTAGGTTTTAACACAAAGAAAACATTTTTTTCACACCGTGTGGCGCTAGTTGTGCAGATGTGCGAAACTTCTGTCCATATATATATATATATATATATATATATATATATATATACAGGGTGGGCCATTTTAATCTCCGCACCTAAATTTCTCCGTTCCTAAGCGTGGTATCGAGAAAAAGTTGAGACAAAAGTTGACAAGGGCAAAGGGGGTCAAACATTGGTGACCTTGAACTTAACCTTGAACTTTAAGGTTATTTCAAGGTCAACTTGATTTTTTTAAATGGAACCCCTAATTTTTATCCCGGAATTGAAAAGAGCGGAAAATTTTACATCGAAAATGTCTGTGAGTAAATTTTGTTTTGTGACCTTAGAGAGGTCAAAAATCAAGGTCAAACGTCTGAAAAACGATTTTCTCTGAAATATTACGGCTTTCTGGGCGAAACAAATAACCTCTCTACCTCAAACATTAATCACAACAACCTTACTTTGTTTCGTGACCTCCAGAAGGTCATTTCAAGGTCAGAATGGTAAAAACTTGTGTAGTTTCACCTCATAATTGCCATTTTTATTGTTATTGATGGTGAGACCTTGTAACGGTCAGTTCAAGGTCGAACCCTGAAATTTCGGCTGGCAAGAAGAGAAAACAGTGAGCACATTCGTATCGGATGGTGTGACGTTCCAGTGCGAACTACGGAGAAGCTGGCCATTTTAATCTCCGCACCCAAATATTTCAGAAGGAAAGCGGTCAACAGAAAAGAAGTTCAGATAAAAGTGGTTCAGGACAGACGGGTCACCTTTCTTTACCATTGATCTTAACCTCGAGGCAATTCTTCAAGGTCATTTCAAGGTTATGATGTTCTTTTTGAATGGGACCCTATAATTTTTATCCCGGATTCTGACAGAGAGAGAAATTCTACGTTGCAAATGGTATTTAACAATTTTTACCCCTTGACCTTTCCAAGGTCAAGTAAAAGGGCTCATCTTACCTTAATTTTAGCACTACCCAGAAAAAACGACGTGGACGTAGTAAGTTCTGTTTCCATTGGGGTGTTTGATTAGCGTGAGTCCCCTTGCCTCTCACGATGGGGTGCTTGATTAGCGTGAGTCCCCTTGCCTCTCACGATGGGGTGCTTGATTAGCGTGAGTCTCCTCGCCTCTCACGATGGGGTGCTTGATTAGCGTGAGTCCCCTTGCCTCTCAAGATGGGGTGCTTCATTGGTGTGAGTCCCCTTACTGCTCACTACTGTAACCATTATGCTTGTTATCTTCACAGTAAATGTTCCATGAGGCCGCCATTTGCTTGAAGGCACAAATTTGCTCCACTTTGGAAATGTCGTGTGAATACGATTGACCATCTATTACCACCTGTGACCACGATTGACCATCCATTACCACCTGTGACCAAGATTGACCATCCATTACCACCTGTGACCACGATTGACCATCCATTACCACCTGTGACCACGATTATAATACTGAATAATACTCGTGCTGAAGTATGTCGTCGGTAGAGTAGCCGCGATAAATTGATGCCAATATTGCCTTTTTCATTTCCTATTGATTTAAGACGCTTGTTTCATACAACTATGGAGAATTTTCCAAACCTTTTGTTTTACTATTACAAAACTTTCTGTATAAAAAAGATGAAAATATTCGAATTATATACATACCTGAATATTACCTTTATTTCTGTATATAGTTTTTTTATAATATCCTGAAAACTATTTTATCCTGTTCTTTTCAAAGCTCCATGACCCTTACCATATAAAGTAACTTTGCGATTCTTTTTCTCTTTCACAATATTTATTATTCTTGTATATAGTCTGTAAGTGACAACAAATAACAATGTATGAAGATATGTGAATAGTATTGCAAATTTCTTTTTATAGTAATTTCAAACACTCAGTTCTCTTGTTTGACGCATGATTTATACATTCCTCTTTTTTAGCTCATACTCTGATCCGTAAATATTCAATGTTGCTAAATGATTGAATGTTTTGGAGTCCCCGTCCGAGAGCATCAAAGTATATCGGAATCCATATTTTTCTGAATGTTTTCAGATTTGTTCAGCAACTGTGATCTCCATAGCTCCAGAAGATCCAGTATGACCAATGGAACATTAATCAACATGTCCTTGGAATACCAAAAATGAAATTCAAGGGAGTCTTCGTCTAACTCTGCAGCTGCTAAAGCACATGTTTAACATAATTTTAATACAACATCGAAGTCTAACACATATCCAGTCGACAATTCAATTACGCTACCAAAGTCGCTTTTAAATTTATAACCGAGGGTGGGCCAAGAAGCATCAAAGATTACACCCAGATTCAAAGATTCATTCTCATTTTTCTGCGATTTAACTGTAATCCTGATTTGATTATCAATATTTTCAGAGAAAAATTCTTTGTAAGTTAGCTTCACTACACTTTGACATTCTTTAATATAATTTCAGTTGACTTTTCAACAGCTTTTTGAACTACGTTCACATATTCAGCAAAAACTGATTTTGAATACAGATGCATGTTCATTATTGCAAAAATCTGTTCTATTCCAGCGTATCCCTTTCCTACATATAAGAATGCGAGAGTCAAACAAATATTAATATCATATCGCGGTCTCTTTGTATTTACACTTTTCACGCGCTTTGACGTATCAACGGTACATTTTTTAGACTCAAAATCATTTAGCTCACAATCAAAACACTTTAAAATGAGTTTGCGAAAAAACACTCGGCTAATAATTCAAATGTCATAGAACTTCCTCCGCAATCAACGCATACAACTTTCTTCAAAAGAGGAGATAACTGAGAAACATCTAAAAATACATAATCTGAACTGTTATCAGTTTTTGTTAGGTTATCGTTATTAATACTCGTAACTTTTCTTTGAATACGCATATTTCTTTAAATGACGATTTCCGATTGTTCATTCGAACAACTTTCTTCGTTCACATAATCAGAATCATTCTCTTTTTCAATCTTAGATTGTTTCCATCTCATTACTGCGATCTCGTGACAATGCGCCGATCTTTTCATACGAGTCATTTTCAACTATATTTGCCGAATATCTCTTGTAATACCTTTGACAGAAAACTGTAGCTTTGTTTGACTTTGTTTGACACGCATACAAAAATTCGAAAATAAGTGACCTGGGAATCAAGACCTCTACTTACAAGTTAGACGCGACGGTTTTTTTCGACCGATATGTAAACACGACATTTTTTATATACACCTGATAGAAGTGACATACGATAAAAAGAGAAGCGACGTGCTCAAGTCTTCAAGCCAATCCAAATGAAGCCATACTAAATTCAACAGCTTTATTCAACTGGGCGAAAAAATTTTCCTGATTCTCAAGATTCACTATTATAGCGAGAAGGATAATAATAAGATTCAGCGTCATCTTAAGAAGAGATTTTCGAAAGTTCCACAAATACCTACCATTCAGCGTGCGCATGCGTTTTTAAACAATCAATAATGAATGTAGACTACTAAGTGACACTATACAAAAGAATAATAATAAAAAAATAAAAGAAAAGAAAAGTAATGCGGGCATTATGTACTTAACATAATAGCAGTCTCAACCATGTTAAATGCAGAGAGCTTACTGACGAGTTTAATCTCTTTAGCTGTAATAGACTATTTAAGCGATTTTGGGGTATTTTTAGGTTAGGGACAAAAACTGACCAGTTAATTTTATACGGATATCGGAATTGGATTCAGCCATCCCAACAAAAAAAGATATGGTGGTCAGACTTGAAAACTATTATATTTTTTCAGGTTAGGGACGACTAGTGACTACTTGGGTTCAAACGAATGTCGAAACTCGATTCAGCGACCCCGAAAACATAAAGGTACGTTAGTTGGACTTCATTCCTAAACGTAGAAAAGTGTAATCTTAGCAATTTGAGGTATTTTTTAAGGTTGGGGACGAACTCTGACTAGTTGAAGTTATACAGATATCAGAATCAGTTTCAGCGATCCTGAAAACATGAAGTTGTGATGGTTAAACTGTATTACACATCGTAGAAAAGTGTTATTTCAACGATTTGAAGTATTTTTAAGGTTAGGGACGAATAGTAACGACATGGGGTTTAACGGACATTGAATTCGAATTCAGCAACGCCAAAAACGTATAGGTACGGTTATTCAGTCTTCAAAACAGTACTTTTAAGTTTCTAATCTATCAATATTGATCATCAAACAAACTTAAAGAAAATTAGTTATTCTTTTCTTCTTTGATTTTTTTCTCTTTCTTATATGTATAAATATAAGTATGTATATATATATTTAAGACGCAGAATTTAAAAAATGTAGAAATTTTGAATTCCGAACTTGAATAGAATCATTAGAAATTCAGAATATAGAACTCTAAAAAAGAAATTTCTGAACATTCCTGAACAAGAATTTATGTATATTTTGATAAATAACTTACTTATTGACTACATACATCATCTATGTATAAGCAGAACCTAAATACAAATATACGTACTTTTCAATATAATTATAAATTTATAACCATAGAACATATTTATCTACATAAACATATGTTATATTGCTTGGTCCTTTTTACGTATACGGACACGCTCATATGCGCGCGTAAGTGCGTGAAAGTAAAAATACAAAAATATTTATAAATAATTTATTTTCGGAAATTCTGAATTTAGAATAAGCTAATCTTTTTTCTAAACATGCTGAATTCAGAATCTGAAAAAAAAAATCGGAAATTCTGTATACTGAATTCTGAAAGAAAAATCAGAACTTTTTTTCAAATTATGAACGTATATATATGATATACAGCATGTCGCAGATAAAGCAGACACATTTTTTTGTTAAAATTTTCCCCGAAAATTGCGCATGTAAAAGAAAAAGTTGTGGGTAGCATCGAAAGAATAAATTAAGCCCTTGTTAATGGTCTATTGAATTATTTCATAGGGGTCAACAGTATTGAATGGTAAATGGTCGAAAATAATAAAATTACAAAAATGGTGTGGCAATATGTTTTTGACAATTTTATCAAATAGCCCGTACCTCATTTAGCTTAGAGCAGCAATAAAGTTAATTTATTATTGTCAAATTTATTTTTAATTGATTTTTAAAGATTGTTAAAATCGTCAGAATGTGGTGTGCAATGGAAGATGGCCGCGTTCCCCTCGCGGAATAGGTTCGGGTCTAATGGTATAGCTGGACTGGTGTAGTTGTGTTTATAAGTATAGCGGAGGTTAGTGGTTACTGTCAGTCTCGCGGCGGGAAATATAAACGTATGCACAGCCCCAGGATCTATAAGGGTATCAACAGTTTCAACTGCTCCACGGCCTTCGAGCCGTACAAGTCGTCCTGCGGCGCCATCGATATCAGCAACATCTAGAGCCCCTCTGTCCAGGAACCTCTTTCTAAATCGCCTGCATGCTGCCCCCGTCCAAGTCCAAGGATACGTTTCACGTAGGTAAGCAAAATAGCTAATCAAGATATTTTTAAAATTATTTCTACATTTATAATTCCATATACAAGGATCTGAATGAAATACATATTCGTAATAACACAAGTTACTTGGGACATGATAAAATCTGTGTTAAGCACACCTCACTTCTATTTTTGTTACACATATGATTTTAGTCATAGTAAGCAAAGTCTTCATCATATAACTTCCAGAATTCCTCCAAGTAGATATATTAGTTCTTAGAAGTTAAAGAATTTTGTTTATAATTTTTAATGTATAATGTAACTATTTAATAAATTTCAATACAGATGCCTCTACATGATTGAGCAGATTCAAGGTTCATATGGAATTCATATTTTCGTCAAGGCCTCGAAGCACAACTCGAACATCATCGTGGCATAGGTGCGAAATGCAATGTCCCAAACATTGTTGAAACAGAACAAATCATTGAAGTTAATGCAACTAAAAGTTCATTTGTTCAAATTCGTGGCTCGACTCCATTATTTTGGCAACAAGCTCCAATATTAAAATACAAACCAAAATCACAGCTAGGTCCACTTGAAAATCATTTGGTAAAATTTTAGTGGATATTAGTATGAAAAATAAAATATTCTTTGTTTACAATAAAAATTAATCATTTTGTACTGAATAGGTTGACCAGAAGGAAGTAAAAGTAACTTTAGAAAATGCATATAAGGACATAGTGCAAGAGTTAAAGAACTAGAATATAAGATATGAAGCTTTTGTCTTTCATGCTTTATGTTGCAAAATACAGTATTATTACAGATTAGATATTCTGATGGCTCGTCTCGATCAAGAACAAATGGCTTCAGAACAAATTGCATTGATTGTTTAAATAGAACAAACGTTTTAAACAGGTATTTTAAAAGAACATTTTTTGCATAATGAATCATATTAATTATAACACTATTTTATATAAGTATGTATACATAAATATATTTATTTTTGAAAGGTTTGAACTGATAATGCTGATATAGTAAGTACTAATACTCTGGAACTAGTGCATTGAAAACAGATTTTACTAGAATAGGTTAACGAATTAAAATAGGAGCTATGAGAGATAATGTTAATTTCTTAACAAGATATTATAAAAATAATTTCTCTTATAATTTTCGACTGGTAAACAAGAATATTAATAATTAAATAATATTTTAAATACTTTCAGAAGATTGAATATCAAAAATTAATTTTAGGATTCTATATATCTACTGTTGGGACGATATATGGTTCAAGATGGTGACTGCTAAACGGTTCTATGTCCACTAGAGTCTGAAAGAAATTGGCGATATGCTAGGTTTCTATTAGTTCTTTTCTTGGCATCAGCAATGTTGGTTGCTCATATGATCATACCTTCAACATATACTACAGAAATTCTACTTTACATGCTCTTATGGGCAACAATGGTGGCTGGTATATTTGCGATAATTGTTCATCATGGCAAGCAATACGTAGCCCAAGCTATTGTAATTTTAGTCATAATAATTACTATATATTTTATTTAATACCTTAAAAAAATATTGTTTTATTATTATTGTAAAAATGTGCAAGTCAATCTGGATTAATTAATTAATTAATAATAATTAATTACTTACTTAATTAATTAAGTAATTTCTAAAGTTAAATAAATATGTGAAGAAGCTTCTTATTTACAAGTGAATATTTAAATATAATATTGCAATTAATGGAAGATTGTGCATTATAATAATTAGAAAAATTAAAAGTTTCAACCAATTTTTTATAAAAAATAAGTTGCATTAAAAATAGTTAAATAAAAATACTTGTGCATTAAGGAGTAATACCACTTTAGCGGCCCGAAAAATGTCTAATTTGTACGATTTTTTACAAGAGTAGGAAAGAAGGGATCAAATTTCTTTTTTGAGGGTTTACTATCCATACATTGAGGTACAAAAATATATTTTTTTACATTTAAATACAAAATGGCGGCTATACAGCCAATCTCGTGAGAAGCCTTTTTCTCAAACCTCCAAACGGGAGAACACTTTTCTCGGAAAGTATGAGACCTGGAACGAAAAACCAAAGAAATTTTTAATCTATATAACGTTAACTTTGGAAGTACGTAGGAGTTTTTTTTATTTCAATTTTTATAGAAATGGCGCACTTCTGAAAAAAAAGTCGATTTTTCTCGAAAAAAAACGATGTAAATTGCTTATAAAAAAAATATACATTCAATTGAAAAACGGCTACGTACTTCTTTAGAGAATCTATTTGTGAAGCTACAGTAAAAATTTCAATCCAATCCATGCAATAGTTTACAAGTAATCTGTTCTCCCAGTTTCAAAAAACCGGTTTCGAGAAAAACGCGTTTAAAGTTTTACATGCACTCAGCGAGCAGTCCGAGGCGCTGCCGCAAAATCGATATTTGAAGATTATAAAAATTATTTAACACTATAGGACCAATTGCATATTATTTTTATGACCCTAAAGTTTTGTCTAAGCCGAAAAAAATCGATTTTTTTTAAATCCTAGAGTGGTGTTACCCCTTAAGAAAAGTTATAAATATTATTAATTAAATTTACGTTAATCATGTACGTAAATCTTTTATGCAAATGATTTGCGTAAATAAGTTCCTAATTTTGCACGTAATCATTTATGTAAATCATTTACGTACATTATTTACCTATATGTTATACGTAAGTATTTTCAACAGGACTAATCCATTTATTAAAGAACCATGGCGGTTTTAACATTAACATGATGGCCTAAAGTATTGTTAGACTTATTTCACGGCTTGCTATTGGCGTAGAATCGGAGGTGTATTCACGAAAAAAGTATTGTTCGGCGTATTGTACTCGGCCAGCTATTATATGCAAAGCGGAGCTGAATTCGATATGTTAAAATCTAACAGAGCGACTTTCAATATTTGATTTTAGACTTACATATTAGTTTATATTTTTATATCATTTGGGATTCGGAAGTTATCTTGTCATTTAGAACTTTAGACTTTAGAAAGTGCTTGGCCTAAAAGCGAGGGTGGAAAACACGTGCTATGGGGTCGCCACTTTACTTTCCATGGTGTGTATACTATTTTTCCCCACACCTGCACCGAAAGTTCTACGGCCGCTCTAGGGCCGGAAAATATAGCTACTTTCCGCCCTTTATTACATGCACTCTGAAGCGAACTTCCGGTGCAGGTATTGGATAAAAAATATCGTGTGCATCATGGGTGGGATAGAAGGCGATCCTGACAAGTGTGATTAACACCCTCGCTTTGCTCGGATGGTAACTTTCACGCTCGTCAGTACTCGCCTTCTTTTCGTCCTTGATACACACTATACTATAGTATTTACTATATAAAAGTTTATTACGGAAACCGAGTTGTATACAGAAATTATTAATTAAAAACTGCACAAACTTCGGCTTTCTGTTAATGTTAAGGTTGATTTTGGATTTAAAAATAGTATATTGTGTACCAAGGCACGGTAAGTGGGGTTTTATAGACCGATTACTGCAACCACACGAGGTCAAAAAGCTCACTTAGCTCTTGGTGCACAGCATATTTTATAAGACGCATGTATGGATTTTTGTTTTTTTTTGCACATTAAATAAGATGAATGTGATCGTTTTTTACTCGCCAACCACCCGTTTATTAGAACTTTCTACAAATTTTGAACATTCTAAAAATTCCAAAAATTCCAAAAATTCCAAAATTTTTAAAATATTCTAATTTTTTTCTAAATTTTCTAAAATTTGCAAAATTTTTAAAATTAAAAAAAATTGAACATTTTTTAGCTCCCGCTGACGGTTTTTATTTCCCGACGATCTATAAACGGTCACTTACGACCCGCTTAATAGGTAAAAAAAACGCGAAAATTGTGCCTGTATTACATAAAATATTTTGTTGTACATTTTACATTGAAATGTGTTGATTTACTAATAGCTATAGTTATTTTTACAAACATTTCAATTGAAATGATGTTATTTGAATCGGAGAAAAACGTTTCATCCCGCCCCAGGGCTATTTTTGTAATTTTTCTGTAGGACTTCAATTCAATACAATTTTTTGGGTATAAAAAAAAAACATGTTTTTCTGCTTTATGGGTGACAATTGCTCAAGTATACCACAAAGTATGAGATTAAACTGTTTAATGTTTATTTTAACTTGTATTTGCTTTTCGGATTTGAATTTTATAAGTACAGACCTTGAAAAGTATTTAAAATAGTACAAATCTCAAACTATTCATTGATGGATCATTTAAAAACCTTCGTGTTTAGTTAATGTAGTTGTATGTATACAATTTTGAAGAATTTTATTAGAAGCGGGTTCAAAGGTTCGTCTTAACAGAACATTTATATTCTTTAATAAGTATCAATCTTCGAATTTACTACTACAGGATGCAAAGAAAAACAAAAAAAATTTTCGCTATTTTGAAAAAAACTTTTGGTTTCTGATTTTTAATTTTTGATCCATTGCACCGTCACCTTAATCCATACGTTAGGTTGTTCAAAATCGTCCCAGGAACCTGTAAAAAAAATTTTCAGCCCGAAAGATGAAAAACTGTGAGTCCTGATACCTTTTTACCGCGCCCGCATTTGACGCGCCGCGGCTGCTTGGGCTGGCCCGGCCGCGGAGTCGCATACGGTCTGGCTGAAGCTCGAGGGTGCTTGGTCCCTCGCCGTCCTTCGACGTATCTTCTACTGCTTCAGCTTCGGAGTTAGAAGGCGCGGTGTCATCGTCAAAATACGGTTTCAAATCTTTTACAAAGATTTGTTCCATCTTGTTTCCATGGTTGTCGGTTAACTGGTTGGTGTTATTTCCTTGTTTTTCGGAAATGATGTAAGGCCCAGTATATTTCGGGGCCCATTTAGCAGTAATTCCTTGTGGCGCACATGAAAGAATGCGATTACGCCGCAATACTTTCTGGCCAACAGCGTATTGTACATCTCTTTGCTTACTATTATAATATTTAGCCTGGCGTTCCTGGGCTTTCGCCGAATTTTCTGCTGCTAAATCTCGCACTTCCTGCAGTTCATTCATGCGTTCATTCCAATTCTCTAACGCAGCTGTCTCTGCTTCATGCGCTGCGGCGAGTTCCTCTTGCCGTCGCAGCGTACTTGGAGGCACAGGGTTGCGTTCGAAATTCAGAAAAACTGGTGACAATTCCGTAGACTCTTGCACGGCCATATTATAGGCAAACACTAGCTCGGGAATGTGTAGATCCCAAGTATTATGGTTTTACTCTATATACAACGTGATCATGGTCATGAAGGTGCGGTTTACTCGGTCTATGGGATTTGCTTGCGCATGGTACGGGGGTATTGTCATGTAGATAACTCCATGCTCTTCTAGGAATCGATTCACTATCTTGTTTTTAAACTCAGTTCCATTATCGGAGTGGAACGTTTCTGGCACTCCGAAGCGTAAGAAGATTTTCTCTCGGAGTTCCCTTTTAATCGTTTTCGCATTTGCTTTGCGTATGGGGATACACTCCACCCAGCGCGTGAAAAGGTCCATGGATACTAATAGGTATTCATGAGCGCGCGGTGTACGAGAATTGGAGCCCATAATATCTCCAGCTACAACTTCCCACGGCCTCGTTACTATACGCCGGCCCATAAGTCCATTGGATGCTAGTTGGACAGCTTTACATTGCTGGCATACTGCGCAGCGACGCACATAACCTGATATGTCCTTATAAATTGACGGCCAATAGTACAGCAATGCGATACGCTCATAAGTTTTGGCGCGTTCCAAATGTCCAGCTGTCGGCTCGTCATATAAGCAATAACGTAGCAATAACGTAAATTACTCACGAACTATTGAGTTTAATTTATGGTTACATTTATTTTCGACAGTTGAAAATTAAAGTTTTTGTTGTAAAATTAATTTAGGGTTAAATAAATAATTTTGTAAATAAAATAACACTTTTGACAACTTGCTCGTTTACTAGCTAATTTAATTGCTCATTTATTCGTAGCTAAATTAGTAGCCGTATATCTGATTTACGGTTAGGGTACAGCGAACGTAGTGTCGATATAGAGCGTATATAAAGTGACTGTACTGTATGCAATACAGATAGTTGTATAGGTGCGTATCTCTGTAGCCGCAGTGTAGTGTAGGCAATTTAACTGCGACTAAACCGCCGAACAATTGCGTGGCCAAAATATTGGTATTGATTAATTAATTGATTAAAAATAATATTACTGTAATTTTTTATTTATAAACAATGATTTATTAATTTAATTAATAATCTTAAGTATTGCTCTGTTATTGGCATAATTGTTTTTTATATAAACAATTACTGTTGTTAACTAACATTATTATTGTTTAATTATTTTAGTAAAATAATATTATTATTTAATTAATTATTTAATTAATTAATTATTGGAAATATATTTTTTTGTTTTTTTTTTTCAAAAAATTTTAAAATCGTTTTTTCGCGATTTTAGATTAATTACGGGGATTCAAAATATTTTCTTTTTTTTACAGCGATCTAAACAAGTTTTTTAATTCAAATTGAGGTTGAATAAAAATAGTATTCTTTCAGTGTTAGGTATAATTGTATTTGATTATAATTTTTTTTTTATTATTAATAATTACTAGGTAATAGTTGTTAGATAAGCGATTTACGCAATATAACACGAATTCGAAAATACACTGAAAGAAACAATTACTTTGTGTGATTAACACAATTTTGGATTGAAAACAGTTCCTATTAAAACAATTATTATTTGATTTAATTATGTGAAATATTTAAATTAATAACTTGTGTTTAAAATTTAATTTCTTCGTATTTAAATTTAAAAACCTTTAATTTCGTAAAATTTTAGAGTTAAATAAAAACACAAGAAAATGGCGAATCAATACGACATTACTTTTGATGAAACGGTAGGAACCGAGATCCAAGCATGGATTCTACGTTTAGGTGGACAAACGTTAGATGTTTTTCTAAACAGACTAGAATTAAAAAGTGATGGCACGCAATTTGCGAAAAGCGATAGGTTAGATGGGCGCTTGCGGGGCGACTACACAGCAACCGACTTCGTTGATAGCTTAGGTAGCACAGATACTAAAGAACACAAAACTCGTCGAGAAGAGAAGCTCGATGAAGTATTATAAGATGCGAAGTTCAGCAATGAAACACAGGCTGGAATATTACAAAGGCAACAATATTATGCAAGTCACCGAGGAAGTACGGACCTACCAAACGATTTTGCTCCAATAGCAACCAGCTCTACTCATATAACTTCCTTAAACATGTCCTTGACGACATTCCAAGAGAATGGACAATTGAACACTATACATAAAACACTATACGCTGGTGTGTTACGGAATAATGTGAGAGCAGGATCAGAGGCGGCAGCGACGGTTTTTACAACAAAACCGAACTACACGCCACCAGCTGTCGAAATCACAGCACCAGCGTACGAACTGCCTATACGAACACGCATACCAATACCACCACCGCCACCATTGCCACTGTCACTCTGGGGAATAGAGGCGATTAGTACCACGGTACCAACAAGCATGCTAGCAGTAACAAGTACTAAAAACACGACCACAACTGCTATAGCAACTGGCTCAGGGGGAACGAGTAAGACTAGTAACCCGATTACAGTATTTTCGACGGGTACGAGACAAACTGCGAATGCGCAAGGAAACGCAAATATGGTACTGGTGACGTTATCGAATGGCATGTCATACCCCGTTCCAAGAGCCGTGGCACTCGAAATGACAAACATACAGGGGGTGGCACAGGAGTACAGTAATCAAGTGAAAGAGCTGCAAGAGAATGTTGCTGAACGGATTACGAGAGCAAGGTTGCGGTTCGAAACCATGCAAAGTAACGAAGAGGCGAATAAGCATCAAGGGCGAGGAGCAAGGCCCAAAAATAACAAGAGTGTCGCTTTTCAGGACACATTCGACCTACGCTATGACGAGGACTACCAGCAATATGAGAACCCAAGGGCACAAACAGGAGAAGCGGCAAGAGTGGGTAGATCAGTACTTAATGCAAACACTCCAAGCTTTAGATCACTTCTTCAGCAAACAACAGAGAGAGAATCAGCGATGGCTCGCCAGCGTAATCAAACTCTCCCAACCCGGTAAGAGTCTGGGAGGAGGGGAGTGTCTCAGTACTTTGAGACAACGCGACCATCGCAAAATAACACATTTGCTAGTCATCGTGTTAACGATATTGGAAAAACAGTTCGATCCTGGAACATTAAGTTTTCTGGTGAAAAAGACGGTCGCAGTATAGAAGAATTTCTGCTACGCGTCATTGAGAGCCGCACACTAGCCCGCATAGAGGACGAGGACCTCCTGCATGCCATGACAGAGTTGCTGAAAAGAGCAGCACTCCAATGGTGTCGTCAGTCTAGAAAGAATTGGCACACATGGCAAGACTTTTGCAATGCAGCACGACGCTGTTACGGAGTCGATGGCCGTTATCAACAGCGGTTGGTGACAGAAGCGACAGCGCGCACTCAAGCATTTGCCGAACCAGTTACGGACACTATCTTTTCCCTACTCTCGTACACTGATAAATTTGAAGTGCCTTGGGACGAAGAAAGAAAATTGCAACTTATCTATCAGAATATGTCGCCTGAGAGCAAGCGATCGTGAGTAAAGAACAAATCACGGATTTTGACACCTTGATTCGGTTGGCGCGACAGGCAGAAGCTATCGTGGAGGTGCGGCGGAATTGGAAGGAGCCACCTCCAGCGGATAAGTGCTTGTTGCCGGAATTGGCATATAAAGGGCCACGCGTACCGATCAACTATTATAAAATGAGTCTGGCTGCAATTGCAGAAAGTTCACCCACCGACTGGTCCCAGAAAGTTGACAAGTTGGTTGAGGAGAAATGGACTGCGAAGCGCAACGCTCCAAGTCTGGCAGCGATATCCCAAACTTCGCCACAGGACATCTCAGCTGTGATCGAGAAGTTCCTCGAGGATAAGCGGAGGCAGCTGACTCTGACTGCCCCCGTGAAAGCTCCACCGCCAACTGCAGAGAAAGCAACAGCACAAAAATCGGCTACTGTAAGATATAAAGGGCCGTATTATAAAAGGGGTGGCAGTCTGAAAAGAAGGAGTCCCATACGCCAGCGATAAAAATAAGGACAAGACTCCTTCTCCACGGACCCATCTTCTCTGCTGGAGCTGCAGCTGGCCAGGATACATGACGAGGACGTGTCCTGAGTATGCGTGAAAAGAGAAGGGGTAGAACAGGTCCCTACCGCCCCTGCAGCCAACTTAAGGACCTCACCGACTCACCCTAATGAAACCAGCGAGGCACAAGCGCAAGATGTGCCAGTTCTTCCACCGATCGCGACGGCGGCAGGACCCATAGTAGTTCAGGATGCGAATGGCGCTTTAGAGGAGTCAACCCCTCACATAGAGAGAGACTACTCTAGCTGGTGGATGCAAGTGGGAGTTGGTGGATTCCAAGTGCGTGTACTGCATGATGGAGATGCCGCACGCACCTGTATTGGACCACTAGGCTTGCAGATCGCTGCCGCGTGCAATAAAAAGATTACACCCAGTAAAGGACCAGGCGTACGGATGGCTAACGGTCAGAGATCTCCCGTGATCGGTTATGTCGATTTGCCATTCGTGATAGACGATATACGACGTCATTTAGAGGTCGTTATACTACCCGAGTTGCCTGAAGGATGTCTTCTCGGTGTAGATTTCAAGCGAGTGTTCAACACATACATCCTACCTCGGGAAAATAAACTCAAGGTAGAAGGGATTGAGGAACTTCTTCCCCTCTAGGTAGTGGCAGTAGGAGTAGAGGAGAGGATTCCGGTCCCCTCCGTTGGGCTTGCTGACGTTACAGATGTGCAACGCTTGCAATTACAAGAGATGTTGGATCGAGTGTTGCCACAGGGCAAAGTGCCTTTGGGTCGCACTAACCTCATCACACATAAAATTGATGTGGGTTCTGCGCGACCTATTAAGCAGCGATACTATCCCGTCTCTAAGAAACTGGAAGAAGAGATGCATGCTCAGGTGCATAAGATGCTGGAAGCAGGGGTTATTCATAGATCCCATAGCGAATAGTCGAGCCCAGTGGTAATGGTCCGTAAACCAGACGGTTCTTATCGCTTCTGCGTCGATTATAGGAAGTTGAACGGAGTGACTAGAGTGCCTGCGTATCCGCTTCCTTACATGGATTCCATCCTACGAAAGCTACAGAAAGCACGCTATATCTCCAGTATCGACCTAAGCAGTGCATATCATCAAGTGCCGTTAGACGAAAAGTCACGACATCTGACTGCTTTCACAGTGCCAGGCCTAGGCCTGTTCGAATTCTATTCTCTCCGTTATGGCGTATCTGGCGGATTCGCAACGTTCCAAGAATTGAGTGACCGAATTATAGGTCCACAGCTGGAGCCACACGCATGTTCATATATGGATGACATGATTATAACGACAGAAACTTTCGAAGAGCACTTGATATGACTTGAGTACGTTCTCCGCAGAATTATCGATGCTCGGCTCACCATCAATTTCGAGAAAAGCGAGTTTTGCCGCAGCGAAGTTAAGTTTTTGGGGGTTCTCATGAATCGAGATGGATTCCGGCCGGATCCAGAAAAGATTGCCCCAGTGTTGGAGTTTCCTGCTCCGAAAAATCTTAAACAACTTCGGCGATTTCTAGGAATGGCGTCGTGGTACCGGAAATTTCTGAATGATTTCGCCACGATTGTGGACCCGCTTACCCAACTGAATAAATCAAATGTCAAGTATGTATGGGGTGATGAGCAGCAGATGGCGTTTGAACAGATTAAAGCGCTTATCGCATCTGCTCCTGTGTTTCGTCGTACAAACGGACGCCAGCGGTACTGGTCTCGGTGCGGTGCTCACACAGACTATTGATGGAATGGAATACGTGTTGTGCTTTGCTAGCCGCACGTTAACATCAGCTGAGAGGAACTTCTCACCAACTGAGCGCGAGTGTCTCGCAGTACCGTGGGCCATAAGAAAATTCCGATCTTAAGTAGAAGGCTACCACTTCAAGGTTATTACAGACCACAAAAGCCTAAGCTGGTTACGAAGTATCCAAAACCCCACAGGACGTTTGGCTCGATAGGCTCTTGAACTGCTTGCCTATGACTTCGAAGTAGAGTATAGGAAGGGCATTGAACACCGGGTGCCAGACGCATTATCTCGCATGTACGAGGATGAGTCGGAGGTACCAGTTTCATCAGTCAGTTGTCCAGATGAGTATACTAGTGATGCCTGGTATCTGGCAATAAAAGCGAAGATCCACACCAATTCTACTAAACATCCATATTGGAAGATAGTTGGCAACCGACTGTATTATTATCGGTCAGATCCTTAGATCGAAGATCTCTTAGAGGACCAAGACGCTTGGAAGTTAGTCCTACCAATAGAAAAGCGGATTCAAGTCCTACATGGAGGACATGACGAGCCGACAGCTGGACGTTTGGAACGCGCCAAAACTTATGAGCGTATCGCATTGCTGTACTATTGGCCGTCAATTTATAAGGACATATCAGGTTATGTGGCCGTGGGAAGTTGTAGTTGGAGATATTATGGGCTCCAATTCTCGTACACCGCGCGCTCATGAATACCTATTAGTATCCATGGACCTTTTCACGCGCTGGGTGGAGTGTATCCCCATACGCAAAGCAAATGCGAAAACGATTAAAAGGGAACTCCGAGAGAAAATCTTCTTACGCTTCGGAGTGCCAGAAACGTTCCACTCTGATAATGGAACTGAGTTTAAAAACAAGATAGTGGATCGATTCCTAGAAGAGCATGGAGTTATCTACATGACAATACCCCCGTACCATGCGCAAGCAAATCCTATAGTCCGAGTAAACCGCACCTTCAAGACCATGATCACGTTGTATATAGAGTAAAACCATAGTACTTGGGATCTACACATTCCCGAGCTAGTGTTTGCCTATAATACGGCCGTGCAAGAGTCTACGGAATTGTCACCAGCTTTTCCGAATTTCGAACGCAACCCTGTGCCTCCAAGTACGCTGCGACGGCAAGAGGAACTCACCGCAGCGCATGAAGCAGAGACAGCTGCGTTAGAGAATTGGAATGAGCGCATGAATGAACTGCAGGAAGTGCGAGATTTAGCAGCAGAAAATTCGACGAAAGTGCAGGAACGCCACGCTAAATATTATAATAGTAAGCGGCGAGATGTGCAATACGCTGTTGACCAGAAAGTATTGCGGCGTAATCGCATTCTTTCATGTACGCCACAAGGAATTACTGCTAAATGGGCCCCGAAATATACTGGGCCTTACATCATTTCCGAAAAATAAGGAAATAACATCTACCAGTTAACCGACAACCATGGAAAGAAGATGGAACAAATCTTTGTAAAAGATTTGAAACCGTATTTTGACGATGACACCGCGCCTTCTAACTCCGAAGCTGAAGCAGTAGTAGATACGTCGAAGGGAGCCGGTGAGTAACGAGAGAGAATATGTGACGAGGTACCATTACCCGTCACAGCATTGTGTAAATTATTATTGATGGATTACTGTCGTCATATAGGTTTATTTACGTACAGAGAGTCACAATACATAAGCAATTATAGTTTTATATTCATCAATTCATTTCGGTAAAATGAAAATAACAAAAAAATATACGTAAACCTTATCATATCTGATTGTTGTACTCTCATAAGTAGATATATTATATACGTTCATAACATACACAAAATTTCATTACAACCGCAGTATTATTATTTACAGACACTATCTACAACTATATACAACCATATACTATACAATAGAATGAAGAATATGAAATGCATTACGTGAAGTCGAACTCAGAAACGATATAATATCAAACTCATTTTAATTTTTCCGTATAGATTTAAGAACATCACTGCACCTTACATAACACCTTTGTTCTCGAGCAGATCTTTTTCTTGTCTACTTTTAGCTAAAGCTATGATTCTCCGGGCCTTTTTGTATGTTTCAGTTGTTTTTAGTACGCCCCTATTGAATTTACGATAGTCTAAGCTTTGCGCTACCTACGGTGTGTATTCTCCGATTGACAACCCCACTTGCTTCATAAGTTCTGTGATGTTTTTTTTACTCCCAAATTGTACTCACTGATGGCAATGGAAGCTGCGAATTTTACTCGCGCCTTGGACATAAACACCTCCTTCGAGCACTTATTTCAAATTACGCTGTGTAAACTTTCATTGGCATTCGTCTAAAATTATTTGAGTCGATTTCTCGACGCTTCTCAAGTAATTTCGAATATCCATCGAACGCTGTTTCCGAAAATGGCTGCATACCCATAATTATGGAGAATTGTTTGATACCGGCATAGCCTCTGCCAATATAACTAAATGCGGTGCTCAAACGTAAATTTACGTCGAATCCTGGTCTTGTCGATCTACCCTTTTCAACTCGTTTAGATGTATAGACTTCAGATTTCTGAGTTTGTAAGCCTCTCATCTCGCAATGATCGCAATTTAGATCGATTTTATGTGCAAAACCATGTCGCTCATCAGATAATGCAAGTCTAAGAGCAGGCTCTCCGCAATTGGCAAATTTTGCATTTGTCAATAATGGCGGTAACTCGGCGAAATTTAATAAGAATATCTACATTCATGTTTATATTCTATACCGTCAGAGCTCTTTTCAGACAGCAGATCGAATTTCTTGCGGATACGCATCGCCTCTTCCACTGAGGTGTTTGAAATGTCTTCGCCATTTCCTACATTCTCCGGTATATCTCCCACCTAGTTGCATTCTTGTTCTCGTCCACCTTATTCGCATCCCTCGACTTCTTCTGCTTTCCATCTTTTAGCAACAAGGTCACGAAAACAAAAATTTGGTTTTTGAGGATCCATTTGCGATTTTACAACACTTTTTTCCACGGATAATCTAAACGACTATTCACGAAAACGCGAAGGCTTCAGTAAATCAGTATGCTCCTCGAATGTTTATCTTTTTCATTTGTTTTACATTGAAATTCAATATTTTTGCGTTTGAAATATTCACATAGTATTATATAATGAAGTTATGATGATGAGGGATGATGATAATAGTGATCACAATGATAAAAATAATAATAGATATATTATTATTATTATTATTATTATTATTATCATTGCTTTCATCATTATAATATTTTATAAAATTCGAAACCGTGCACGAATCAACCGATAACTCGTTTGATAAATATAAAATTTGTCGATTCTTATTGCTTATACATTGGGTTTCTCTACAAATAAACCTGTATAACGACAGTAATCATTCAATAATAATTTACACAATGCATATTATAGATTGCATGTCATTATTCCTATTACGAGTAGCATTTTCTATGTTTTGAATAAAGTTGTATATTATAAAAAGTTCAATTATAAAAATGAAATCGTCGTCCGCATGAGAGGAATTGGCAGTGCATACTAATAACAGGTCAATACCAACCAGAGTCAACGAGCCCGCGCCGCGCCGCCTGGCCGCATGCGACTCCGTGGTCGGGCTGGCCCAAGCAGCCGCGGCGCGTCAAATACGGGTGCAGTAAACATGTATCAGGACCCGCCGTTTTTCATCTTTCAGGCTGAAGTTCTTTTTAAAAGTTCCTGGGATGATTTTGAACAACTTAACGTATGGATTAAGACGACGGTGCAACGGATCAAAAATTAAAAATCAGAAATCAAAAATTTTTTTTCAAATTGGCGGATAATTTTTTATTATTCTTTTTGAGTGCGCTATCGAATTCCTTGTGAAAGACTACATATAAAACCATTGCATTTGTCCCCGCACTGATTAACTATCACTAGACTGAAATTTCACTTGGGTCTCCCCTTAAGCAAGTATAAAAACCACTGTCAATTCATTGGCACTTAGCTTCCTGAAACTAAATTAATTGTTTGAATATGAAATTCTTTGTTCTTATAAATTAATTTTAAAGTGCTATATCTTTCCGTAATATAATCATTTAAACTAAAAATTGCGTTTTCGTGTATAACAAAAGAAGGGAAAGATCCTATACAAAATTTAAAGTTGTAAAAGATAGGTTAATTTATGCTTTTATTAATGCATTTACACTACATTGATAATAATATTTCTAACATGCCAAAAAATTTTAAAAACTAAAACACAAAAATCGAAAAATCTTCACAAATCAAAAATAAGTCGATGACAAACAAAAATCTTTATTGTGCCGCCTTCTTTTAAGAAAAACAAATAAATTTAGCTGTGAAATATTAAGTTTCACCGTGTATATGCAGAATAATGCTGATCCACGTACACACACACACACACACATACACACACACACACATACAAACACACACCCACACACCCACACACACACACATACACACACGCGCGCCCATATAGATATTTTCTAAAAATAGTGTATTTTGATTTCTTAAGTCATAATATGTTTCTAACATGTTTTTAGCAAAACTTCTTTTTTAAGATCACTAAGCTTCCTCTTTCAGGAAGTAAAATATTTTTTAGCACATAGTTAATTAAATATATAAATAATATTATCCGTTTTTTACTGATTTTACGTACTTAAAATACCGATAACTTTGAAAATATGGTGAAATAGCTTTAAACTTGTATTTTTCTCGAATCAACATAAAAAAATACATAAGAAATTACTTTTTCATTTTGATCTTTTGTTCTGACTACAACGCCAATCTAACGGGTAGCAACGTTTATTTATTAACTGAAGAGCGCGCGGAATTCTGGGTATAAATAATTCTTATTTTTCTCTCCCTTTGTCCGACTGCTTAGTCTCTCCGCGATCACAAACATATAAACAGTGTAGTAGGACTATTTGGAAAGATACTGCAATTAATTAATATCCCAAAAATGCAAGAAAAAGATGGTTGCTCATAAATCCTATTCGAAAATACTCGGATTAAAATGCACAAGAGAGAGAGTGAAATTTGTACAGGTTGGAAACATTTATAAGGCACGAGAAAAAGACGAGGAAAACACGATTAGAGTAATTTTACTGGACGAAATGTAGATTAAAACCCCAAGCTGAAATTATTAATGAGCTTTCAAAAAGATACAAGATTAACTCGATTGTTCAGGATGTCCTCCGTTGGAATACGAGAGATAAATAGATAGATAGATATACTTTTTATTTTGATATTATCAAAAATATGGTACAGAAATTATGTACATAATATTTCATATTAAGATTAAATTAACGTATTTGTAACAGTATACGTTTTTTTTTTTTTTATAGAGAGAGAGAGAGAAAGATAGATAGATTGATAGATATACTTTTTATTTTGATTGTATATATATATATTCTGTATTCTTTGTGATGTATAATCAAAATAAAAAGTATATCTATCTATCTATCTATTTTTCTCTTCTTCTTCATAAAATCATGCTTATCAGCTTTCGTCAACAGGATATAGTCAATATGTAATAAAAAAATAGCATACGCATTACTAACAATAAATATCTATCGCGTCATTGTTTTAAAAATACACATACACACTTCAACTGCATCCATATACGCTTATAAATACATTCATATCGATTAATAGAAATGTCAATATGTGAAACCAATAAATAGTTAAATGAATAAATCAAAATAAATAAATAAATACAAACAAATAAATAAATAAAAATAAATAAATAAATACAAACAAATAAATAAATAAAAATAAATAAATAAATAGAAATAAATAAATAAAAATAGATAAACAAAAACAAATGAATAAATAAATAAATAATAATAAATAAATATATAGAAATAAATCAATAAATAAATACATAAATAAACAAATAAATACATAAATAAACAAATAATCAAAAATAAATAACTATATAAATTAGAATGGACATTAGATTAGAATTTAGGTGTTATTTATTTATTTTTATTGTTACTGGTCATCACTGTGTTGCCTGTATAATCAAGGCTGTTTTGAATTTACACAAGGTCGGAAGATATCTCACTTCGCAGGGGAGGGTGTTCCAGAATCGCGAACCCTGGGCTCTAAACGAGTAAAGACCAGTATCAGTGCGCGATCTCGGAACCGAGTGCTCTTTTACACCATTCCTACTGGAAGTCCTGGCCGTGTTTTTTTCAGAGCTGCAAGGTACGGAGGTTGTCTCATACTTATTGCTTTATACAGTAACAGCCCCGAAAAATACGCTAATCTTTCCTTTATAGTGAACCAGCCAAGATAATTCCTGTGAGGAGTGATGTGCTCGTTCTTCCTAACACCACATATATATCTCGCATATGAATTTTGTAGTCTTAGGAACTTTGTCTCAAGCTCCTCTGACACGTTAAGATATACCACAGAACAGTAATCTAGATAGATAGATAGATAGATAGATATACTTTTTATTCATCAGAAGACAAAATCTTACAATTTCATGTACATGTAGTTATAATTATAATTAAAAATATCAGTCGATTTAATATAATTGTTATCTTAACTTTCACTTATTGCATATTTCTTATTAAAATAATAATTCACTTTATCAGTTCGTCAGTTTATAAAATTTAAATGTAATGAACTAGTCACAGTCAAATATCACAGAAAACGCTTCGTCAAAAAATAATAATACATAGAATAAAAAATAAATACAATAGAGATAACATAAATATAAAAGAATACATACACATACTTTGCTAAATCTTTGCGTATACTATCACGTCTAAATTTAAAACACACTCATTCATAACACTTTAACAATCACGCTAATAAATACATTCACACCTAATTAACATTAAACATATTTAATAAATAAATAAATAAATTAATAAATAAATACGTCGAATAAATAAATAAACAAGATAAATAATTAAATTAAATAAATAAATAAATAAATTTAAATAAATAAATAAATTAAATAAATAAATAAATTAAATAAATAAATAAATAAGTTTTAATAAATAAATAAATTAAATAAATAAATAATTTAAATAAATAAAAAGCCTAAATAAATACTCGACTCATTTTTTATTTCTGAACATACTCTTCACCATGTAATTGCTTAAGGTGCCTGCTAAACGCCGTTTTAAATTTACAAAAAGATGGCAGGCACCTCACACTGTTCGGGAGCGAATTCCAGAGGTGCGCACCTTGAACTCTGAATGAGAAAAGGCCCTTATCGGTGCGCGACCCCGGAACCGAGAGTTCTTTCATACCACCCCTACTTGAAGTCCTGGCCTGGTTTTTTTTCAAAGAGAGCAGTAAGATACGGTGGCTGCCGCATGACAACCGCTTTGTAAAGCAGCAGCCCCATAAAATACTCCCTCCTCACCTTCAAATCTAACCAGTCCAGTTTTTTCCTGTAGGCGGTGATATGCTCATCCCGCCTAACACCACATATGTATCTCACACATGCATTCTGTAGACGTTGTAGTCGTGTCTGGAGCTCCCCTGACACATCAAGAAGAACCACTGAGCAATAATCTAAGTGAGGTAGTACCAGTGCACATGCCAGCTGCCTCCTCAGTATCTCTGTGGTGCTTGAACGGAAAAGTTTTAAGCTATACAGAGCCCTATTTACCTTTCTACTGACCGCATTCAGTTGCGGCTTCCATGTCAACCCTCCGTCCATCACCACGCCGAGGTTGGTGACTGTATCGACAAAGGGAACGTGTACGCCGGTCTGTATCTCAATGCCTTGTAAGTCAAGGTTCTGAACCTGTTTGATGTTGTGATCAGATCCAAAAATGATCGCCTTTGTCTTGCCGACATTGAGGCGCAGGCCAGCTGACGTTGCCCAGTTCGACACTGCTTGTGCTACAGCCGACATGCGACCGATACCATCACGAAGACCTTTCAGGGTCACTTGTGTGTAGGTTTGCAAGTCGTCAGCGTAAAGTATGTGTTCGACACCATCTAAGTCGAGTGCGTCTTGTAAGTCGTTTATGTACAGGCTGAAAAGCAGGGGTCCCAGGACTGAGCCTTGTGGAACGCCAAGATTGGTGGTTAGCCAACCTGAATCCCCGTTTGTGATTGTGACGACTTTCTGTCGTCTCCCCATGATATATGACTTAAGCCACAGGAGAACACTCCTGGAGAATCCCATGCGCATCAGCTTACGCAGCAGTTTAGTGTGTGAGATGGTGTCGAATGCTTTGCTAAAATCAAACATTAACAAAATAGTCAATAGTTTTTTGTTGTTGTTAATGCCTGATCTTATGTCCTCCGTCAGTTTCAGTAGTGCTATCTGTGTACTGTGATTCTGTCGAAAACCAGTCTGCATCGGGTCCAAAGTATTATTTTCTCGTAAGAAGTCAGTTATTTGGTCGTGTACGATTTTTTCAAGGACCTTAGAAAGGAAACTCAGTAGGGCAATTGGTCGGAAATCTGACACCGTAGATGGGACAGGCTTCTTCTTCAAAGGCACCAACTGAGCTCCCTTCCAAGCTCCCGGAAAAATGCCACTGGACAGAGAGGAGTTAAAGATCTTAACAATATGATCTCCCACAAACGGAAGAGCCTTAGCCACTATACTTTGGGGAATGTCGTCTTCCCCTCTGGCTTGTGATGAGAAGTGGGCAACAGCCAGAACCACGTCCGAGAAGCTGACTTCTCGGAAAACAAAACCGTCATCACTGGCAGTGGTCAGGACGTTGTCAAGTTCTTCATCACCCTCATTTTGGGAGATCGACACCCCTGCAAAGTGGGCATTGAGCTCTTCCGGTGAGAAACCATGAAGCTCCTCTCTTGTCTTTGGCAGAAGGCCCAGAGCCTTGAGCTCTTTCCAGATATCTTTCTTATTATTAATCGCTTCAGAAATTTTATTTTGTAAAAATCTTTCCCTTGTTTCCTTCGTTCGTAATTCAGCTTCAGCTGCAAGGCCCTGATACTCCCGCCACAGTCTGTCGTCATTGGTCCGCGAATAGCGTCTTCGTACGGAGTCACGTTTTTTGTAAAGATGTATTAGTTCAGCATCAACCCATGGTGGATTTGTTTTCTTTTTCGGTATGAATTCTTTTAACGGTGCAATTTTATCTATCACAGCCATGAGGTTGACACTGAGGCACTCTAATTGACTGTCAACACCCGCCGCGGGACCATCGATCCGCGACCAATCACAGTCAGCTAGGTGAGACAGGAGGTCGTCTTGCTGGATCAACTTAAAATCCCTGTAACTGAATGATTCAACCACAGGGGATGCAGCAGTTTCGACCCCAATCTCGACCTCTATGATGTTATGATGACTGGGAAAAGGCGCCGGCCGATTGTCCCTGCTCAGTACAACGTCATTATTATCTGTCAAGATCACATCAATCCACGTGTGAGAATCCGTGAGATGATGAGTCGCACCATGATCAATTATTTGAAGGTTAAGATCATCAGCCAACCGTCTAACAAATTTCGCATCGGCTGACGTTCCGAGTAGGTTCGCATTCAGATCTCCCATAATAATTTTGTGACTAAAGTCTTGAGTATGTATCGTCAGTTTGTCTATTAAGTCAGAGCCCTGTAAAAACGGTACGTGTGGTGGTCTGTATATTAAAGCAACAAAGACGGGGGGAAGGCTGCCCTGCTGAACACTGCACATTAAATATTCAGGTATAAATGGTCTGCCCTCCTGTGTTGTTGGAGAGCTGCATAGTAAATTTGCCTTGAAAGTGTTATGAATGTACAGGACTAGCCCGCCTCCTAGTTTGTTGCGATCAAGTCTAAGTAGTGAGTAGTCATCGATCTGAATGAGATCACTCCCAACATCAGGGTCAAGGTGCGACTCAGCAACCCCAAAGAGATGGTAGGTAGGACGAGCTGAAAGGTGTTGTTTAATCATGCCAAAGTGCCCCTTCAGTGAGGTAACATTGACAAAACCTGCCCTCAGTCCCTTACAGTGAACCCCCCCAGCAGTGTCTGCGGATAGTCAATTTTTTGCAGCAGTTGACGGAATTACATTATTATCAATTTCGATTTCATTATCAACAGTTTTTTTTTCAGTATTTACAGTTTGAGATGGTTGATTAATGGCATATGATGCCACTATTGTCTGTAAATCAGCCGCAGATGAAAATTCATGAGAGACATCGCCATCGCGCCTCTTCACCAGGAAACGGACCCTTTATGCCAAACATATTTAAAATTAAGTCTCATCGCAAGGGCCTTGAGACTTCTATATTTAACAAAACATTCTTTTGTTAACAATTCATTTATAAAAATTTTCCCATTTATAATCCCATCCCTTGTGTCCTGGTCAAGAGCTGCAATGTCGACATCTCTAGCATGAAAGCCAGTGATAAGCTTTTTGGCTCGCATTATTTTCTCGCCTAACGCACTGCTGGAAAGGGTAACAACCCATGGTGACCTTCTACGTTCGCTGTTTGTATCTGCTAATGCCGCACCTGTTGATTCTTCTGACCGAAGCAGGCGTGTGCCTATTATATCAATTTTTTGTGTTGATGGAAGGACACGGCACAGTATCGCGTGTGCGACGTCAACACGCTTAGAGACATCACCGTCGAAAATGTTTGAAATAATGAGCTCCGTATTACCGCTTTTAATGTTTTTACTGTGCATTGTCCCCCCATCAATCGTTTGCACCCGCGTGCTTCGTGCAGGTGATGCTGCAGCGTCAGCATTGTCGTTATTATACTTATTCAAACGCCTAGACATTTTATTTCTACTATTTACAATTTGGATAAACCCGTCATTATTGCTTTCACAATTGTCAATTGTTTCGCTTATATCACTATAATTGTCAAGTAAGGTACTATTCGTAGCAGACGCATTATTAACAGTATTACATTTTTTTGTACTTATAAGAGAAACGGTATTGTTTTGTGTACTGGGTAGTACTGCGATTTTTTGGAATTCTATTTTATTTAGTATGAGTTGGTTATCTTTTTGGATGTTCTCAACATTTCTTTCAATTTTCTCAATAGTAGTAGTATATACAGAGGTAAAATCTTCTTTTGTTATTATTTTTTCTATTTTTGTTATTATTTCCTTGTTGTCACGTTCAACTCTATTGATTTTATTTGTTAAATTTAGGAAATCGTTTTCAAAAGTGTTTTATACAAGATTATCAATTTTAGTCTGTGACTCGAGATTTGTCTGCTCTAGATTATCGATTTTTTCAATTAACATGCTATAATTTACCTCTGTATTGGTCAATAAAGTGTTCGTTTCTACGTTATTATCATGTAATTTTTTATTTTTAATTTTTAGGTTATCTATTTCTTGATAAAGCACTTGCTTCTCCTTTTTCGTCTCCTCCAGCTGGGAGTGTTGTTTCGACAGTTTTTCCTCAATTTTTTGCAGCTTAGAGTCAATTGAAAGTGCCAAAGTATGTACTGCTGGTAACGTATTTAGCCTATTTACAATTGCCTCCAATCTGCCTTCAATAGAGGTGCAATGTCTAGCAAGTGCATTATCAATGTTTCTTGAAGTAGAATTCGCGTACTCCACTAGGCAGGAGACCGTTGTTCCCTTTTTTAACGCGGTACTATCTAGCATACGGATGACGGACGCATTTATATCATTAATACTGCTGTTATTTTTGGAGAAAGAGGACTGTGAAGTATTATTAGCTCGGTCCGCATTCTTGGCCGTGACGTCACTCGGGGATTCCCCACTGTGCTCTGCTCCTGTACTGGAAATGGGCGGGCCTAGTGACGTCACAGGAGACTGTGAGGCCAACCGGAGTAGGCTGTTAGTGGGGGCGGGGCCTAGCCCCTGCAACGGAGAGAGTGAGGAGTTGGTGGGCGCGGCCTTGCTCGCCTGATTGGTGCGAGCAGCTGTTGCAGGCCTTTTATTGGCCGGAGTGGACGCGGCTAGCTCCTTCTCTTTCCCACTCATATTTTTGCTGGCTTTCGTCGCGCGCGCGACTGACGACTCGAACATCGACCTCTTCGAGTCGATACATGCTTGGCACGCTACCGCTTTAGTTTGTAGCTGCAGTGCATTCCTTTGTACGCGGGTAAGCACTGCAAGAGGCTTGCACGCCGGATGGTAAGTAATATCGCATATACGTAGCGAGTTGCTGCTCCTAGGAACCTCCCCGCAGATGGCGCAGTTGTCGACCATGGTGTTAGTGGCGACAAAGATGAGTCGTGGAAGGTACTGACGGTGTGTCTAGGATGCAGCAGGTGTCGCCTCGGTGGTCACGTAGTTGCAGTTCGAGTCGGCAGATGGCGCCTTGATAGTATGGCGCTGCGTGCTGTGTGTCCAGAAAGAAGTGGTACCTCTGGATTATGCTTCGTGCTTGGCTCCCGCCACTCTGCCGTGTTCACCTCTCTTAACCTCAAAAAACACCTGGCCGGGTGTTGTTGCTTGGATGTTGAAAGCCGTGCCGATGGACCAGTGGAAACTGTGATTTATTATCACAGCTATGGTTAGAATGTTCCACTGTGCAGGCACCACAACAGACCGGCTCACAGGCGCAGGAGGCAGCAGATTGCGGTGTAAATGCAGGAGCCAAAACACGAGCAGGTGCACCCAGCAGACGCGCGACGGACAGCATAGATGTGGGACTACCAGCGCACAACCAAGCTGCTTTCGCAGAGCCTCGGTGGTGCATGGACGGAAAAATCGTAAATTATAGAGGGCACGATTTACCTTCTTTCGTACCGCTTCTAATTGTATTTTCCAAGTAAATTTGGGGTCCATGACAACACCGAGGTTTGTGACAGTGTCGGAAAAGGGGACATGCACGCCGTCCTGAAACTCAATGACGGGCAAATCAAGAGCTTGCAATTGATTGATGTTGTGCTCTAATCCAAAAACTATCGCTTTAGTTTTGCCCACATTCAGTCGAAGTCCAGACCCTTTGGCCCACTCCGACACTGCCCGCGCTACAACCGACATGCGGCTGATACCCTCATGCAGATCCCGCCAGGCCACTTAAGTGTAGATTTGTAAGTCGTCTGCGTATAGCAAGTGTTCAACATCACCACCAGTCAATACGTCCTGTAGGTCATTGATGTACAAGCTGAATAGCAGAGGTCCCAGGACTGAACCCTGTGGCACTCCGAAATTAGTGGTCAATCAATTTGAGTCCTCACTGCTATTGATTAACTTTTGTTTACGACCAATTATATAAGATTTTAGCCACAAAAGTACACCCCTGGAAAAATCCATGCCAATCAGCTTACGGAGAAGTTTAGATAGTGATATAGTGTCAAACGCCTTGCTAAAGTCAAACAGTAACAGAATCGTCAGCAGTTCTTTCTTGTCGTTAATGCCAGTCCGAATGTCCTCTGTTAACTTTATTAGTGCTGTTTCTGTGCTGTGATGCCGTCAAAAACCTCTCTGTAGTGGGTCAAGGATCTTTTTTCTGTGAATAAACTCCGTGAACTGATCATGGGCTACCTTCTCCAGCACCTTGGAGAGGAAGCTCAGCAGTGCTATCGGGCAGAAGTCCGAGGCCGATGATGGTACGGAGGTCTTCTTGAGCGGCACTAAATGAGCCCCCCTCCAAGCTGCTTGAAAAACTCCCGTAGATAAGGAGCAGTTAAAAATGCGCAAAATGTGATTGCCAATGAAAGGAAGAGCCTTAACTATCACACTTTGGGGGATACCGTCCTCACCTCTCGCTTGTGACGAGAAATGGGCAACTGCCAGAACTACATCTGACATTGTCACAGTTTCAAATTTAAAGCGTCATCGCTGGCGGAGTCCAAGGTGCTGCCCAAATCAACGCCACTTTCAATTTGGGAGATCGATACACCCACAAAGTGCAAGTGTAGCTCATTCGGCGTGAAATCATGAAGCTCGTCTTGTGTTCTTGGCAGGAGTCCCAGGCCCTTCACTCTTTCTAAGTGTCCCTTTTGTTGTCTAGGACATCAAATATTCTACATTGAATGTATGCTTCTCACTGAGAATTAATGCACTGCTCTACTCTTATAGCAAGGGCGTGGTACTCCTGCCTAAAAGTTTCCTCCTTGATCCGTACGTCCCGTTTCCATACAGCGTCACGTTTCTTGAGCAAAAGTGCCAGTTCAGCATCAACCCATGGAGGATTTGCCTTGGTTTTCGGCGTGAATTGCTTTTCAGGAGCTAACGTATCAATGGCCTCCAATAGGTTGACACTGCGGCATTCCAGCAGTCCGTCAACGTCATTATCGTCGGTGCAATCAAACGGCAACCAATCACAGTTTGTCAAGTGTAACAGAAAGTCATCCTGGTTAATGGACTTAAAATCCCTATACTGAAAAGTTCCCGGTTTCGGGACTAGGTTGGCTCCGTATGTAATTCCAACGTCTATAAGATTATGATTGCTCGCGAGTGCTGCCATCTGATTGCATGAGTCAAGTACTACATCATTCTCATTTGTCATCATAACGTCAATCCATGTATGAGAATTTTCAAGGTGAAGAGTCGCACCATGGTCAATTATTTTTAAGTTAAGGTCAGCTGCCAGTCGCCTGACATATTTAGCATTCTCAGACGTCTTAAGGAGATTCGCGTTCAGATCGCCCATAATAATTTTATGATTAAAATCCTGAGTATGTAATGCAAGCTTATCTACGAGATCGGAGTTTTGTAAGAAGGAAATGTGTGGTGGCCTATATATGAGTGCTACAAATAGTGGGGGGTGGTCACGCGATTGAACATTGCACATGATATATTCCGAGATGCCTGGTATGCCTTCTTGTATTGTCTCGGAGGCGCATAGTATACTGGCTTTAAAAGAGTTTTGCACATAAAGTAATAGCCCATCCTTAAACTCATTCCTATCTAGTCTAATTATTGAGTAGCCATTGATCTGAATGCGAGTATCCTCGACCTTAGGTGAAAGGTGTCTCTTAGCAACTCCAAAAAGGTTGTAGGAGGAACCAGTCAAAAGGTGTTGGCGGATCATCTCAATGTGACATCCAAGTGAGGTAACATTAATAAATCCTACTCTCAATCCCCCACGGTGCCCCCCTCTCGCGCCTCGTTGACTTAGGCATGCCTTATCTGCGTTTATAATGTTTGACTGATTGTTTGAAGAGAGAGAGAGAGAGAGAGAGAGAGAGAGAGAGAGAGAGAGAGAGAGAGAGAGAGAGAGAGAGAGAGAGAGAGAGAGAGAGAACGAGAGAGAGAGAGAGCGTCAGACTATAGGTGTCTTCGATACTCCAGTCTTCTTTTCTTTTATATGAGAATGATTGTCGGGACTTTAATTTTTGGCCTTCGTTGAATAGAAGCCATATTCTTCTATCGATGCGCAATGCTCTCGATTTCCAGTGCGTTATGCCATGGAACTGTCTTCGTGATGAAATTATGAATACGAGTACCATCTTCTTGTTTGAGCCTCATTCCCCAGGCTAAAATACTTCTCTTTCCTACTAATTTTTTATGAAAATTTCATTGTTATTTTTCATCGTGTGGCTATGTTTTCAGTATTCTCGTTGGTTTCGAACGTTTTCTGCTAGTCGGCTTTATAAATTTTATTTTTATTTGTAAAATGGCGAAATACACACTTTATTTAATTTTAATTCATATAAAAATCTTTCAGATCTTTTTCAATTTTTTTTTGTACTTGGTTAGTTTGCAGACACCAAATAATTCCTCTTAAAAATAACTTTTATTTTTGTTGTACACAAAGAAACGTATTATTCGACTCGAATTAAGTTGTTATGGTTTATTCAACATTAATATAAATAATAAAATAACTTTAAATGACAGAAATTGTCATTTAAAACATCATTTGTCAACTTTTGAAAGGATAAGACTTAAAAAATAAAAAATAAATTTAAGAAAAAAAGAAAGTTACAAGATATGACCATATTTTGAACCTTTTTCATCTAACTATATATACATTGATATTAACGTTATTTCCAAAATAAATATCTAGATGTACATGTCACTACGACTCTCACCATTACGGATGAGTATTTATTTAATAGACAGTTATTTCACTGAACTTATTATTTGTTTTAATATTAGGATGTAGCATACGATGTTCTTTTTCTGTAAATCATAATGGTTTCTTTGCTTTATACATAAAGAAATTAAATTAATGTTATATCACATTATTTATATAAGGAAGGCGAGCGCCAAACTCAACGATGAGGCAGTACTGGTAGCGTATGTGCCTACTGCATTCAATAAAGTGCATTGTAGATATCTGCATATATATCATTGTATTTAGATATAGTACAATTCATCAAACAGGCACACTGCTGGGAGGAGGGCGCGTGGTCGAGTTTGGCGTTCGCCTTTTAACCCTATAGGCTTCTTGCACGGTAAAGGAATATGAGACGGGGAATACGGAAATGTATGGCAGCTATAACTATATATACGGGAAATAAGGGGGAATAAATACCCTATTACTCTTTATTCCTCCTACATACGGTTGGCGTGCAAGAGGCAATAGTCGAATAACATGATCTTTTGCATGGTTTTCCGTTAGAGGGACTCATTTAATTTAATTTAATTAAATAAACTTTGACTAATAACACAGGACCACAATATGAAATCAGGGGGGATCATTTCTGATCTCAATTGATCTTTATGTTTTTGGGGTCGCTTATCACGATGCCGGTGTCCATATGACCCGAGCACGTCTGGCTCAAGATCAAATGAAGGTCAAACCCCTTAAATCGATCGATATGATTTTTTTTGACCCCGGATTTTAAAAGAACGGAAAATTTTAAGTCCAGATACGCTTCGACCTATTCGTCAAAGTGACCCTTAGAGGTCATTTGAAGGACATTTGGAGGTCAAATCCTTGGTTCGAACTTCTAGGGAGATATTAAGGCAAGAAATAGGTGTGGGAACAGTTGATTTGTATGTTTTTGGGGTCGCTGATAACGATGCCGGTGTCCATATGACCCCAGCACGTCTGGTTTAAGGTCAAATGAAGATCAAACCCCTTAAATCGATCGATATGATTTTTTTGACTCCGGATTCTGAAAGAACGGAAAATTCTACGTCCAGATAAGCTTTGACCTTTTCGTCAACGTGAAGGACATTTGGAGATCAAATCCTTCTTTTTATCTCTAGCCTGATATTAGCCTATAAACTTAAAACCCCTAAACACCAAACCTACAACTCCTTAACCCCCAAACTCGAAATCCATAAAACCCATACACATAAACCTCAATCTCTTAAAGCCACAAATTTCGAAGCCACAAATACCATGCTATAAACCGACAATGTGCCAAAATCATATAGCGTTAGAACCATAAACCCCAAACCGGGTTTGTGGGTTTGCAAGTTTGGGGTTAGGGAGTTTGGAGTTGATGGGTATAGGTTTATGGATTTGGGGTTTGGGGTTTGGGGTTTGTAGGTTAAAGTTTGTAAATTTTTGGGTTGGGTTTATGGATTTTTGTTTCGCTGAGAAAGGTTTGATGGGTTGAATATTTGTAGTTAAAAATATTAATTTTACATTTTTATATTTTTTGCATGCTATTATAATATTTTTTGTTGAAAGACAATTAGATATGCGGACTTTGGTATAAGTTTCATGCATGCCCTCAAAGGAGCCGCTTTCTTGTATTTATAGGCATCCTCCAAGCATATTATAAACCTATCATTTTAGGAAATCACATTTATCTAATGATCATTTTTACTGAAGAGTTGTCTTTGGATTACACCGACATTCTTTTTCCAGGTCAATCAGAGGTTAAGATTCATAACTTATATAATGTGTTATAATACCGGACGTCGAAAACTGCCATTTTCTTGTGCCTGTCCCCAGGGCACCTCCACGTGGTGACGGCGGGCAACGGGTCACCGGAAAAATCTCTGGGTAAAGGCGTTCAAGCCGTCATGGCAGGCACAAAGAAATATCTTACGATGCAGGGACTAGGAACCCAAGTATCGGCGATTGGTCAGGGTGAGCAAGCCCGCAATTGTCATCATCATGCGACCGCAGCTCTAAATCGTTGGGAGACTTGGCCTTTTTAGAGTTTAATGCTACAAGTTCAATAATAACCCCATGTCATCAGCGATTAGATAACTTTTGCGTCATTTGTGCGAAATATGTTATCAAGGATCAGGGGAGGAACTTGAATAAAGAATTCATGGTACGTTACGAAAAATGTTTCAATATAGATACAAGTGGGATGCACAATTATTGGACAGGATAAAAGTCAACATCAGATGTCTACAGACGAAGTTTCTGAAATAGAAAATTATGATACAGATACAAGAACGTCATTTCAAGAATTTGAAGATCAGCAATGCGTCGAATTGAATGAGTCGCAAGAATTTGAAGGTGGTCAACGCGCGAACGCTCACGGTTTTAATCAAGATAAGCTAAGTGACTTGGTTCGAGACATAGGTCTTTCGAAAGAGATTCCGAACTCTTAGCTTCAAGATTAAAAGAAAAGAATTGTTTAGTTCCAGGTACTAAAGTCAGTTTTTATCGTGATCGAGATCGTCCATTTCGGAAATTTTTCTCTAAAGCAAAGGGTTTCGTTTATTGTAATGATGTTGCAGGACTGATAAATGAATATTGATGTATTGAATATACAGCTAGTGACTGCCGACTATTTATCGATTAATCGGTGAGGAGTTTGAAAGCTGTCTTACTTCACAATGGGAACAAATATGCCCCTATACCAGTTGGCTACTCAGTAATCTTAAAACAGGAATACAATAATCTCCATTTTCTACTTGACAAATTGAAGTACCATACTCATAAGTGGCAAATAGTTGGAGATTTTAAATAACCAGTATTTTATTAGATCAACAAAGCGGAAACACTAAGTATCCATGTTTTCTTTGTGTGTGGAACAGTCGTACCCGAGATCTACATTATATAAAAAAGGATTGGCCGTCCATCTTCCTTTACATATGAAACTTGGTTTAGTTAAACAGCTTATCAAAGCAATGAAGGTATTAGAAACTGATGCTTTTATGTATCTATTTGAGAAATTTTCCAATATTTCTGAAGCGAAAATCAATGAAGGTGTTTTTGATGGTCCTCAAATAAGGGAACTGATGAAAGATGACGCATTTAAAATGAGAATGATAACTAATGAGAGAGCAGCTTGGAATAGTTTCAAAGAAATTCAAACAAATTTTTTGGGAAATAACAAAAATCCTGATTATAAGAATATTGTTGACAATCTATTGGAAAACTACCAAAAGATGGGATGTTTAATGAATTTAAAGATCCATTTTTTGCATTCACACATTGACTACATCCCAGAAAATCTGGGGGACTTTAGTGAGGAGCAGGGTGAGAGATTTCACCAAGATTTGAAAGAGTTTGAGAAAAGGTATCAAGGTGTTTGGGATGTGAACATGTCAGAATATTGCTGGTCCTTAAAAAGAGATACATCAAATGTGCATATATGAAAATCTTTTCGTAGATCTTTTGCGAACAAAAGAACACGTTATTCATGAATAAAATCTGCTGGGCATATAACAACAGCGTAAGGGTTAAGTAAATATTACCTATTAAACTATTTTTTATTGCATATATCGCTCTAATATAGAAATAATAGTCTTCTCTATTTCGCAATATTTTTGTGTTCACTCTGAACACAGACATGATTTTAAACGTTATCGTAGCCTCGAATTTTATTATTATTTTTTAAAGATTTCTGATATTAAAAGCTGTCACGTTTGTTTATTCATTATACTAATAACAGTTACGGATTGCTTATATATTTTTTTCAGATATTATTTGCTAGAGTTTATATATTATTTATAATAGCATAGATTTGGGTATCAGTAGTTGGGTGGGGTGTCAGTAGTACCGACATCTACCCTATATCGTATTTTAATTTTTCAAACCGAAAATGGAAACTATTGTATTACTTTTTAAAGAATACTGAATTGACAACCGGTAGAGAATACACGTGTCCATTCTGAAGCAAGACAGCTTTAAAAGTCCTTGCCGATGAATCGATAAATAGTCGCCAGTCACTAGCTATTTCAATAAATACATCCATATTCATTTATGAGTCCTGCAACAGAATTAGAAGAAACCAAACTCTTTACTTTTTAGAAAAATTTTCGAATGGATAATCTCGATCACGATAAAAACTGACTTTAGTACCTGGAATTAAACAATTCTTTTCTTCTAATCTTGCAGCTAAGAGTTCGGAAATCTCTTTCAAAAGACCTGCGTACCGAACCAAGTCTGTTAGATCATCTTCATTAAAATGGTGTTCATTGTCGCGTTGACCACCTTCAAATTCTTGCGATTCATTCAATTCGACGCATTGCTGATCTTTAAATTCTTGAAATGACATTCTTATCTATGTGATGAGTTTCTATTTTAGAGACTTCGTCAATAGACATCTGATGTTTTCTTTCATCCTATCAAGTAATGATAAAAGCAATTTTAGTTACAGATTGAACAGATGCATAGGATATTGCAGAATCATTCGTTTTATTGTACCCAAATATATTGGTCAAGCAGAAACAGCAATCCGTGATTTAATCTGTTGAATCTTGCCAGATCGTAGGCAAAACAAATGTTTATTTATTCTTTCATGGGATTCGCAATGCATAATATTTTCGAGATTCAAGAATTGTTCATTTCACTAGCATCTATATCAAAACAGACCCATTTCTTGCCTTAATATCAGTCTTAAAGTTCGAAAAAAGGATTTGACCTCCAAATTCCATTGAAATGACCCCTAAGGGTCCCATTTACAAAAAGGTGGAAGCGTATTTGCACGTAAAATTTTCCTTTCTTTCAGAATCCGGGGTCGAAAAAATCATATCAATCAATTTAAGGGGTTTGATCTGCATTTGACCTTGAACCAGACGTGCTGGGGTCGTACGGACACCGGCATCGTGATCAGCGATCCAAAAAACATACAGATCAACTGTTCCGACACCTATTTCTTGCCTTAATATCTCCCTAGAAGTTCGAAACAAGGATTTGACCTCCAAATGTCCTTCAAATGACCTCTAAGGGTCACTTTGATGAAAGGGTCGAAGCGTATCTGGACGTAAAATTTTCCGTTCTTTCTGAATCCGAGGTCGAAAAAATCATATCGATCGATTTAAGGGGTTTGACCTTCAATTGACCTTGAACCAGACGTGCTGGGGTCATATGGACACCGGCATCGTGATCAGCGACCCCAAAAACATACAGATCAATCGAGATCAGAAATGCTCCGCCCCGATTTCATATTGTGGTCCTGTGTAATTAATATATCAATTCTTAATTTAATCATTTTAAGTTAAATATAATTTACTGATTTTGAATTAAAAAAGAAATTTGAATTCCCAGTTTGAAAATTTACAATAAAAAATTAAATTTCAATTCTTAATTAAAATTTTTTTTATTATAAATACTTGGTTATACCTTTAATTTCACTGTAATAAATCTCAAAATCTTGATTCAGCATATCGTATAAAGTCAGCATAGTTATTAAGCTCCTAATCGTCTGACCACGTGATTCCAAGTGATTCCGTCGACCAAATTAATTTAGGATTGAAGATACTACTTTTCAATATATTAGTTATGATATGAATACAGGAAATTAATGTTTACTACGTAGAAAAATGTTTACATACATTGTATTCACTTTATAATTAATTATTTAATATTATTAATTAATTTTACCATATGTATGTAACATTTTTCTACGCAGTAGAAATTAATTTCCTATATTCATCTATCAATACTTAATAATATCTTTAATATGATTACAAAATGAGTAGAGCATTTTTTTGTTAAAATTACGCACGTCAAAAGAAGTCAAATAACCATCGAAAAAAAAATTTCGTTTAATATGTCACCTAGAATTGTGTGAGGAACAAAATTCTTTTAATAAATATGGTATTGAAAATAATGATTTATTATGACGTGTAGGATCAAGATTTTGAGGTTTTACAACGGTTAAATTTAAAATATTATTGTGTATTGATAGCATAGAAATTTTCAGAATGATTGCTTTTAAACATAAGAAGATTTCTCAAAACCTTGCGGTAGCCCAAGAAAATAGATCTATTCTATATAGCCACTCAAAGAGACCTAAGGATCATTAGAAAAATTAAGAAGAAATTTCCGTTATATTTTGATAAAATATTCAGAATTATCGCAAACAATAAGTAATATATTGTGACGTGCGGACTTTATTTATTTAAAAAAATAGAATTTTATTAGTTTAATGTTTCCCGCTTAATCACGACTTCCATCGCGTGCCTATCGGTTGTACGGGCGGATGAATTAATCGAGCGTAGCAGGTTTGAAAGAAGGAGGCCGTGCGAATCGGGATTAGTTTGGGATTGTTTAAATCCTGACGGAAAGAAAGTAGATATTATTTTATAAGTTGCACGGACAAGCTTTTATTATTTTATAGCTAGGAGACTAAAAAGAGTAGGGCGCGTAAATAGGGACTGCTAGAGCTATGCTGTGGCGGATAAACGTGAATAATATTAGACTTTAGGTATAATAGTTCTTACCTTGTTGATTAGAGAACAGCAAAGAATTATTGAAGAGCAGCGACGAAATATGTTATAATAATTATTATATGATATGATCAATTTTTAAAGATGGTAAGGTTTTATTACACAAGAAAATAATGTTTTAGAATACACTTTTTACAAGAATTTATTTTTAGGATTATACACATTGTGCCCATGATGGCATACAAAACTTATAACTTATTATAATGGAAAACTGAGTCTATACGTATATATATATATATATATATATATATATATATATATATATATATATATATATATATATATATGTGTGTGTGTGTATCGCGACTTTCGCGGCGATGTGGCGGGTGTCTTAACTCCTGCAGGAGGCTGTATTTATACTAATAGACGGATGATACAGAAAATTCAATACCATTGAATCACCGAGCGTTATTACCCGGCAGGGTGAATACTGATGCAATCATCGCACAATGTTGCTACATTTTGGGGAAAATACATTTAAGCAGATTTTTGGTGAAGGACGCGCACGTGCGGTTCGCTTATCAAGTTTTAAAAATAGCGCGATTAAAAAAACTAATTTTGGGAGATATTATTCGGTGAGACAAGTATTTTGGAATGTTGCCTAGCTGAATAATATTATTCGATGGAGATTATATTTCTCAAAAGGCTTCGCCGAAATAAAACAATAAAAAAAGGAATTAAATAATTTCGTTATAATATGAGTGACTCGTCTTTACCTTAATACGTATTAGTAATTAATTAAAAATTATAGGTGTGTCTGTCCCCTTAATGTATGTTGAAATTTATTTGCTACTTGCTTAACTTATACAATCAGAGACTGTCATAGAGTTTGGCATTGGTTAGCGATTAGTAAGATCGCTGATTTTCCACTATCTCATCGATAAATAAAAGTGTTGTGTGTTTTATTTGATCACTCATACTGTTTTCTGTTCCCGAAGATCACCACCAGTATTTTTACGTATGTTCAGGAAATACGGGCTAATTGCATAAAATGAATTTTGTATTTACTGAAAGCCTGAACATAATTAATGGTCCTTCGCAGCTGTATTATCGGAATGATTTATTTGTGGAACAGGATTGTAGAGGCCATACTCATTAACTTTTGTTAACTGATACATAACTAAAGCATAATACTTTATTGCTGGAATATTAAGTGTGTCCCCTAACTCTGTGCAGTGTATGCTCGCTGAGTCGGACTATTTTTCTTGATGAAGAGTCGGTAACTGATTTTTGTATGATCGTGAAAAGGACAAAAATCTCAGTGTGGCGTGAGAAAGTGAGTGCGTGAAAGTATTTGTCTGAAATGGATAGAAAAAGGGTTTGTGCATTCTGTGCGCGACCGCTGATTTGCAAAAAAAATCAAATTATAAGGGCGTTGCGAATAATTCTAGTATATTTTGATTAACATTGTAAAATTCGGTGGTGATTAATTTTATTCATCATAAATAAAATTAACGTGAAGACTAGGTAAATTTTGAATAGTAAACGACAAATTCAATTGAGTTATCGCTTTCACGGCGGCATTGATTGATATTGACATTGGTCATTTTATGGCGAACTGTATTAGTTTAATTAACATTTTATAGTGAATAAATATTACTTACGATAATTTAAACTATTTATTTACGTAGATAGTACCTGATTTCCCATGCATGAAATTTTCGAGAAACTTCTTCTAAACAATAATAAATTAAATAAATTACTGGAAGTTGATCATCGTTAGTTTCGTCAGTGTCCAGATGGCATTCAGCGAACCTCCTTGCGAGATTCGAGGATTCTGAGGCGGCGGTTGTAACTTTAAATCAAGTAGCATTGTTCACGAAATAAAATAACAGAGACCGTTGTACGAACGAATTCTCTCAGTTAAAAATATAACCTCATAAAATATCAAATTAATGGCGCTGAGGCACTCTACACAAAAATAAACAATTATATAAGAAAAATAAATTATATGCAAAATGCAGAATGAGCAATTACTAATTAAAAGGTCCCATAGGCACTTATATAATTTTAAGCTGAGCTATCTCACATAATAGAGCTTGCACTCTACCTCATTTCCGGTCGCGAAAAACACGTGCTCGTCGGAACGAGGTCGCTCTCGGAGGTAACTAATTCGGACGTTCAAATTGACTTTTAGAATTTTTACAAGATGAGAAAAAGAGAAATGCGCTGACGCAAATTTCTACTGCTACAATGTAGGCACGATTGGAAAAACTTACAATTTGTCGGCGGAGCGAGTCAAGAAAACAGAGTTCTTAAAGATCAAATTAACTCCTTACTCACTAAAATCTCAACATTGGTTGAGAGTACTGAGCAGCAGCGCGGCGAGGGTGGTCAAAGACTTAGACAAATCTGCCCAGTTTTTAGACGCTAATAATAATAGTAATAATAGTAATTATAATAGTAGTAATGAGAATAGTCATAGTTGTAAGGATAGTCGTAGTAGTAAGGCTAGTCCTTATAATGCGAAAATATATAATAGAAACGATGACCGTACTATTGTCGTCCGTTTGGATGTACATGCTGCCCCGCCGGGTCTCACCCCGCTGGTCGAACCACCTCTTGACAGGTTTCGAACACAACACTATCGGCGTCAAACCAGGGACCGTCGCCACATGTTAGATGACCCCTCTAATCGGAATAAGTATTGTTCTCCCATGAATAGGACAAATTATGGAGAGGGCTCTGAAGAATTAATTATTTCTAATATCTTTGACGGTACTGATAAACCACGTGAGGACGTAATCCACGCTGTCCTCTCCACAGTTGTCCCGTCCATTGAGAGGGATGACATTGTGTCTATACGCTTACTCCAATCAGACGGGCAAATCCCAGCAACACCATCGGCAAACACCCATAGTAGGGGCCGCAATCCGTGGGTTGTCAGGCTTTCTAGCAGCAGTCTAGTAAGACACGTGATGTTCTCTAAGCATAGATGTACGAGATATAGTAAAGGAGACGTTGATTTCTCGGAACTTGATCAGGAAACGATTGATAACGTAAGTAGTGGAGCGTAGTTTAATGTCTCCCTCTCGAGTGGGATCTTTCCCGGTACCTGGAAGAAAGCTCATTTGGTACCGTTAAAAAAGAAGGCCATTGCATCTACAGTCACGGACTTTCGTCCTATTGCCCTTCTTAGCTTTCTCTCCACGGTTCTGGAAAAGACCGTACATGAAAAAATGTCAGCTTATTTGTTTTCGAAAGAAATCCTCGATCCCCTTCAGACAGGTTTCCGTCCGCATCATAGTACGCAGACAGCACTACTGAAATTGACTGAAGACATACGATCCAGTATAGATAATAACAAGCGGCTAATTACCATCCTTTTACTATTTGATTTTAGTAAAGCGTTCGACACTATTTCGCCATCCAAGTTGTTACGCAAGCTGATCAGAATGGAGTTCTCCAGGGGAGTAGTCATGTGGATAAAATCATATATTACAGGGCGTAACCAAAAAGTTGTTACGGTATATAATGGTAGTTCAGATTGGCTCACAACCAATCTCGGCGTACCACAGGGCTGTCTTGGGGCCCCTTCTGTTCAGCCTTTATATTAATGACATTCAGGAAGTTTTATCGGGCTTTAAAAGTACGAGGGATATTCTAACGGATAGTGCATCGCATTTATTATACGAGGACGATTTGCAAACCTACACTCAAGCTACTTGCGATAACCTTCATCAGGGGATAAGACATTTGTCGTCTGTGGCCAAAGCAGTGTCGGTGTGGGCTTCTGAGAACGCTCTGTGTCTCAATGTCGGGAAAACGAAGGTAATTATTTTTGGGTCAGAATCTAACATTAAGAAAGTACAGAGTATGGATTTGCCTGGCATAGAGATTTAGGGTATCGTCTTTGTTACCTTTGTTGACACTGTTACTAACCTCGGTGTAGTCATGGATTCGAAGTTAACATGGAAACCGCAAGTGGATTGCAGCCGAAAGGTTAATAAGGCCCTACATGGGCTTAAATCATTTCAATCCAGCACCACCGAGGCGTTACACAAACGGCTTGTAAGTGCTCTTGTCCTGTCTCATTTAGATTATTGCTCTTTAGTGTATCTTGGTGTGTCAGGTGAGCTCCGGAAGAGACTGCAAAGATTGCAGAATTCATGTGTGAGGTACATGTGTGATGTTAGAAGGTATGAGCATATCAGTCCCTACAGGAGTAAACTTGGCTGGCTTGATCTTGAGGGAAGAAGGGCGAATTTTACGGCGGTACAACTATACAAAGTTATTAACATGGGTCAACCCACGTATCTTGCAGCCCTTTTTCAAAAAAACCAGGCTCGGACCTCTAGTAGGACTGATTCTATGGAACTCTCGATTCCATCGTCGCGTACTGATACAGGGTTGAAATATTTTCAATCTCAAGGTGCGCGCCTATGGAATACGATCCCTCGACGTATTAAGCATTTGCCCTCACTACGCAGATTTAAAGCGACAATTCGCGACTATTTGCTATGTAAGTCCAGGGACATGGACCATGTATATCTAATGTAGAATGACGCTAATCATACGAATGTTGACTATAATAGAAATTGAAGTTTGATAGTCACAAAAAAATGTATTATTCGTAATGATAAGAATATGTGATAAGTGTAATGACGTGATTGATGTACGACCGATATAATTTTGTGCAATATATGTAAGTTAATGACGAGCAATGTCGAGTTGTGATATGATTGACTATACTAATGATCTCTGTAAATATGTATTATTATTGAAAGTAGTTTTATTGTTTTTGTCTTACACAGAATAAACATCTAGTCTAATCTAATCTAATCTAATCTCGTCATTGAATGCGGTGCCTGGAAGCAATACCGACACTAATAAGTAAATTTAAGGGGACAGGTCTGGGTTAAACCCAAAAAAATACTTTTTTTACGAGTCTAGAAAACTGTTTATGTTTAAATGCAATCATTCTGAAAATTTTAATGCTATCAATACATAATAAAAATAATAATAGCAGCTCCTTAAATATCATTACAGTGATAATGGATAGAAAAATTTAAAAAGTTCCATTGTGAAGAGAATTGTTAATGCCAATTGACATAACGGTAAAATTAAGTCAATTCGCCGCGAATAATACCCTGTAGGAAAACGAACCTTAATCCATATTCTATACGTTTTTATTAAAAAATCCAAATCCTAATATGATAACACAATAATACTTGGGAAACGAATATTGTTATAAATAAATGTTTAAAGCAAAACTCCATTATAACGCGTGGCTCGGACTACCGTAGACATGCGGCCCGGAACTACGGTACATGAGGATTAGGCAAATTATTAAGAAAATTATTATTAATTGCCAATCGGCATACGCCGTCAAGCAATCAAACGTGGACCTCCAAAGGGTCATAATTTTATTCTAATTTGAGCGCCAGGCACTGTATTCCAAATTAGTCAAAATTTGACAAACTGTGACGAGCAGTGCCCCTAATCACAAACTTTGAATTTATTATTCGTTTCCTCCCCAAAAGGGAGTTCTCATTTATACTAACTACTGTTAGTGTTCACACTCAGACACGACGAGTTTCTACACGCGGAGAGTCGTTGGGTCTCGACGGTCACCGCTTCCTTTCTTTTATTTCACCTTCACACACGAAAACATAAGCGAAGCTTGTTCGGGTAGACACACCTAGGACTGAGGCAACACAAAAAAATAAAATAGTACGATCTTTACATAGAGTTAAAATGAATGCAGTGCCTTTTTATTCCACTGAGAACCTATGCGAGTGGGAGAACACGCTGTAAAGTTTACACAATAACGTTTTACCGAGTTCCCCACGAGGCACATCGTTGAAAGTAACAGAGTTTTTCCGTGAGTTAACAAAATTCAAATGTTGAACCAAGGTACAATTTTACGGAAGTTCGTCAACGAAATTACCGCTACATTCACCTTAATTCTGAATCTTATTCTTTATCTTTTAACCGTAATAAATTTATTACTTTTCCCATTTAACTTTCCCTTAAAGCTAGTACTAATCTAAATTTAACTAATGGTATAAAAAATTTTATCAAGAAAATTGCGCGGATAAAAAAATCTATCCTACGCCCGGGGCAGGAAAGGCAACCCGGCGTCGAATTACTGGCCCATATTAGGCACAAAACGTGGTGACTTACCTTAATGTCTTTCTCGTCGATGGAGTGGAGGCTGAAGCGAGTTGCGCAGTCACACGAAGAGGTTCGGCGAGCAGTTATACAAAAGAACTAAATGAAATTTACAAAAGAAATATAATTCGTATAAACAATTAAAAATTATACGACTGAACACAAAAAAAATCAAAGTCCAGAAGGGACTCGCGGCGCGGATGTTGAATGAAGTCCCGTGGGCTGGAAGGTATTGGTCGCCCGGGAGGCCGGAGAAGAGTCTGCCGAGTCTGAGCTCGCTGCCGGCTCAAAGGCCTTGGCCTTGAACCCGCCTTCCACGTCGCTGCCTCTGATTGGTGAATTTTCGTCGTCGCCAGGCTCTCTGATTTGAGAGCAACCCTCACGTCAGGTTGGGATCTATGGTTCTCGCATCTGGTCTTCTTCTCCCCGAACTCGCCTGATGCTGTAAAAATCGTATTGAGAAAGGCAATGGAAATTTCCATGCTCGCTGGGGGAGAAGTTAGGAGACATTGTACATAGAAATGTCTATAGTACATTGCCTGGCAATAGTCTGTGGGCTGTTACGTAATTGTCGTACGCCCTTGGAAAGAAAAATAAGCTTG